>JAFIDM010000002.1:63642172-63668147 GCA_023159025.1 Thereuonema tuberculata
ATCAAGTTTCTGAATAAATTTTCTTTTTATACATGTTTGTTTTCTTTAACACTATGTTAAAGCAAAGGCTAAACTTTTTCTTGGGCGTCACCCCCCACTAATTTTAGCTACGTCCACATTGCAGCCATCAAAGTTAATTGAAGTTTGGTGCACTCGGCCATAAGGATTGCTGAACTTAAATCATTGTTAAAAGATTAAAAGAATTTAATAGATGTCAAATGAAACACTGAAATGATTTACATTTGGTAAAGTGGTTTGACATAAGGAGGTATTTTGTAAGTTAATAGTTTGTTCTTTGTTGTAAGTTATTCTTTATTCTTCAGATAGTTTGTATTTTATTTTGAAGATGGGCTTAAAAAATGTGTCTTTGTAAGAAGTGCGGTTTTTTTTTTGTGTGTTTAGTAAAATGTGGACACTGATAATTAACTTACACACTTGCAAAATTCTCAGTAATAGAAATACGACTACCACTCGACTAGGTGTAGGAGTTCCCTGGAGGCCCTTAAGTTAATTGAGGCGCTTAATAATAGTAAAAAAAAAATACACCAAATAATAAGATCGCTGCTCAAAAAACACAACGATCCTGCTTTAATTATTGCAAAAATGGAAGCCATTTAACGCTCAGATGGCGATAAACATAACGAAATTAAAAGGAAGTTAGGAACCATTGCACACAACAGAAACCACGAAGACAACAACAAAATCCACTAGAAATGGCGGCTTATAAAGAACTAAAAATCAACAAAGATATAATAATGAATAAAGGCAGCTATGTTGAACAGTATGGACTTAGGATGAATAAACATAGTCGTAAAACCTGGATTATTTCATAAGCATTAAGGAAGGCATTAAGAATACCAATTACAAAACATGTATATAAAATTTCCCGCGTTATGATGCTCCCAACGCTCCACTAAATTTCTTACGTTTATGCGTCAAATGTAGTTCCCAGAATTTTAGTTTCTTAGATCTACTAATATGGGCATAATGTATAAATAGAAATGCGCAAGAAATAATCGCGAATACTCAGGTCAAATTGGTGATTAAATGCTTGAATTTTAAAACCCATGTTTTTAGAATTTAGGGTAAAACATTTAATCCATACTACGTGTATTATTACTTTTACATATCACTACCTGGAAATAAAACGAAAATAAAGTGAGAACACTGTAGACAATCACCTGGTTATTTTAACTCTCTTTCGGGGAAATGGACAGCTCCGCAGTGAATACACGCGACGTTGAAAGGAAAACGTTTTAAAAATTAAGTAAAATTATTATTTTAAAAAAAAAATTGCGGACAGCCAACACAGAAGACTAGTTAAAAAAATATTAAATACAATTAAAAAGTTTACAACTGGTTTTGCCTCCAAAACGAGGCTTTGACGAGAGACGTATTGGAAGCGAAACCGGTTGTGAACTTTTTTATTGTATATGTTTTTTTTAACTAGTCTTAAATGTTGGCTTTAAAAAAAGTTCAAAGTTCTAGCCAACGCACATGATAAAACTATAATGAAATAAAAATTAAAACTAAAAAATTAAAAACATGTTAAAAATGGCAAGACTAGTTTCGGCCTAATTAATAAGCCAGCCTCAGTGTGTTGGCTGTCCGCAAATTTTTTAAAATTATTATTTTATTACAGGTAAAAATAAAATTATTTTGTTACCCGTAAAAGTTTTATGTTCCTCTCTTTATGCATTTTGGAATGACATTGCATTATTTAAATATTAAACACCAACTTCCCTAAATTTACATTTGGGTAGTATCCAAATAGCACTGACCAACTAATCGTCCATTTTTTTTTAAAACTGAAGAAATTCTCATTCAACCGGAAGTTTGTTTGTCTTCCGAAAAGGACCCGAAAAAAAACCCTATTTTTATTGTTCAGATGAAATAAAGCCTTAAATTCCACCTTTGGAAGATTTCTAATTAAAGTTTTAAAACTACTCACGCGTGATGATAAGAACAGCTCCTAAGATGTATCCGAGGAAGGTTTTCCGTTTCAAGTACCCATAAACGTGATACCGTGTCTCCTCTCCACTATGAGGCCGTAAATAATTCAAAAAGGAACATTTTTATGACTTTTATTACTCAAAGGATGACCTTCTATCATTTGGATACTTCATGCAAATTAAGGAGATGCCAAGTTCCGTCTTTCGATCAAAAACGTAAACAAAGTTTTACGTAAACAGACTTTTCCAGAAATGTGTGTTCTTATAAGTTTCTGAAATTCAACGTTTTATTTTTACACCCTTTGAAAATCGAATTTTGATCTATCAATTCAACTTCCATAGTTGTAAGGGGGGAGGGAATACTTTATTTTTACAGAATATTACTATAAAAACAAGTCAATTCACAGTTTTGTAAAGCACAGTTAAGTGAACCCGTACACTTAAAATTTATACAAGTGAATATAATTTTGTGCTTAAAGCATAACTCTAAGGGAGACCCATAACAATAAAAATAATTTATAAATAATAAAAAAGGAAATACATTAACGTATTGGAAAATAAATAATAATAATAAAAAAAGAAAACAATCCAGATATACGGATTTAAACCGACAACCTCCAGCATATGAGTCTGAGACCTTAAGCATTAAGCTATAGCTGACAACTGAAATGTGATGGTTGCATTTCTAACATTTACGCTAATAGCGGATATCCAATGAAAACAATGCCAAATATCTCCAACATATGGGGGAGGCGTTGGCTTTCTAAAAAACCCCACGGTGTTTGGTCTTTGAACACGATGCTAAGTCCGTTTGTCGATCCGACCTTCCGTTCGGAAGGTGTTAGAGAGATGGACAGACGGGACAAACGCAATAGCTACCGATTTTGGTCGCTATCACAGTAGCTCCCAAATGGGTGGCTAAAAACACTTGCTTTATTAAGGTGAGACTACTGTGATTGGCACGCAAACCTCAAACCCCGGTAAGTCAAAGATTAAATATAATTTTAACTGCTGCCCGCAATGAGTTCATTTAGTACGCCTCGGTTACCATTTTCTGGTATCGAAATCGTCCTCAGCATCGTCAACTAGTACAGACTCAATTTTGTCAAATTACCATTGATCTGGTCAGTGGCCTAAACCGGAAGTCGGGTTTTTTCCTAAACCGCCCAAACTCCAAGGGGAGTCCAACAAAGAATGAATTATGGGGATTTGACTCCCGGTTTGGGGTATGGAAGGCATTATGCACACACTTAGACACGGGATCCCTGTGTTAATATTTTACGCTTAGAAAACAACCAAAAAAAAATGATATTTTCTTTTGATACATCATGCTCCATTTGGATCTGTCATTTTGTTTTGATATTGAATTTTAACTTCTGAAACTAGCATAGTAAAAATGACGCATTTTAGAGTTAATTTTATCCACTTAGTATTTAATTACTTAGCTGGAAAATTTACTCTCATTTCAATTTTTTTAATCATTTCAATTTAACGAATCATAAAATATGTAATTTATTACAACCACTAATGATCATAACAACAACATGCGCAATACTTCACAAGATGGCTTTCTCTGCTTCTTTATATCAAGAAACGAATACGACTTCCAGATTCATATTAGAAACATGTGTAATAAACAATTCCCAATTAAACCAGAAAGGCTTAAAAATTAGTACATTTGTAGTGGAAAACTTCAAAATATTTTGTGGGAAAGTTACTACAAAATTTCAGTAATTCAACAGTAATGTGTTAATATATTACTTTTGTCACTAATTAGATAACAAGAACGTTTTGTAACATCACTTTAAATCTTTCTAATAACAGTTTTCATGTTCAAATTCATAATGTCGCCTGAAGAAGCAGAGGAAATCATTTCAATTTAACTTTTTCTTCTAGTTAAACTTTGCTGATAAATCTCATTTTTTTTCATGAAGTTTTATAAAAATCGTAAGGAATGACCTTTAATGATAATTGTACTATTAGAGAATCTCAGATCCTTTTGTTTCTGTTAAATAGTGTTAAAAATCTTGTTTTAATTCAATCCCACGAGCGAAATTAAAAACAAGTGTTTAATATTTAGTTATTTAACAAGTACCAGTAATAATGTAATTTTATTATAAAAATAATTATTTAGAAATTTCTTTTTAATATACCACGTTTTTAAGACGGATTAAAAAGTATAAAAATAAAAAAGTATAAAATTAGTATAAAAAGTATAACGAAAAACGTGGGGCGCATGCAATAGATAATTGAGTTGGTATGGACGGGGTGTTTATTATCTTGCGCCCCGCGTTTTTCGTTATACTTTTTTATACTAATTATTTTATATTTTTTAAGTCCGTCTTAAAAACGTGGTATATTAAAAAAAAAAATTTTAATAATTATTTTCTGCTTTTTAGTCTTGTGTATGAAATTTTTCAATCGATTTTAAACATTTAACACGAATTTAACACGATAAAAAAAGTGTTAATGTTAAAAGAAAAAAAAAAGCTGCTGCCTTGCAATGCACGCAACTCAGCGCCATGCGGCCATTTGCAGAAACATTGACAGTAGACGAAGCGTTCGGCACCGACCTGCTATCCGAAGAATTAGGGTTCCCTAACGAACAGACAGCAAGAAAGCGAGTTAATATTGCATTGTCATCCATTTCTGAGCTATGTTTAAAGTTTCAAGTCGCTAGCTCTTCAGGAAGTTAGTTTAAAATCAATTGCAAAATTTGTACCGAACAAACAGACAGAGAAGAAAACGAGCTAATAAAACGTGTTAAAATAGTGGAGTACGTTGATTAAATTCAAATTTATGCTAATCTCTAATGCAACTGAGAAGTGGATAAAAGTTAGTAAAAATTAGTCCATAATATTCAATGATTATAGTCAACTTTTTCTTAAAGGTAAAAATGCACCTTTTTACTTGTAAATTAAGTAAAAGAAACAGACGTTGCATTGACTGAGGACTGAAGGAGCAGTTTAATTCTCAGTTCACTCAGCCCTTCGTAAAAAACGACAAGGTCTCTTTCCTTTAGGAAGCCAGAACTGACCGTCCGACTGTGAATCATTGGTGCCTACACCGTCAAAACACCAACGGAGGCTCAGCTTATGATTGGTGATCATGACGAGGCCGAAATTAAATATTAATATCATTTAAATAATTTAAAGTAGAAAAGAATTCTTTTTAAGAATTAAAGTTTACACAATGTGAGAGTCTCAAAGGATTAAATCTTACGAGATGTTATGTTAAGAATTGATATCCAATTAAGTAATTGAAAAAATATTGATTGCGAGTAATTTTGTATTAAAATTATATTTCTTTTTTACTAGAGTAACACAAAACTTACTCCCAATCAATATCTTTTTAATTACTTTAATTGAATATCAATTCTTAACATAAAGTAACATCTCGTAAGATTTAATCTTTTGAGATTCACATTGTGTAAACTTTTATTCTTCGTTGTGTACACTTTCTTTATAAGGAATAAAAGAAGAAAGACTTGTCAAATATACATAATTATACAGTATAAATAGTGAATAAGAAAATGAAAATTCTGATGTACTGGAATGATGCTCCGCGTGGTAGGGTTTTATCATTCTTCACGATTTTTCTTCCTCACTCTTTTTCTTATTCCAAAATTAAATTCAACCAAAGAGATGGAGACTTTGCGCTTCGAGGACCTTCCACAGAATAAATAAAAGAACAAAATAGATTTAAAGTTTGTTGCAAATTTTCTGAAAGTGGAAAGTAGCAAAGAGTGTGTAGCAAAAGTAATATTATGAGACACAACAACTCTTCTTTATACGCCTATATGGTATAAAGATGCTTAAAAAGTAGATGAAGGTAAAGTACTTTTATAAAATTCTAGTACCGGTACTTATGAAGCTATAAACGAACAAATCAATTCACAGTTTTGTACTAAATACAAAACAAAGCAATCCCCGTACAATTTGTAATCTGACAAGACTTGCTTTGTTAAATGTGATGTTACTATTAATTAAAATTCACTTATTCAAGCCGTTGTCATTCAAGGGGCAAGAACAGTTTCAAGCAATGCTTGCTTTAAGCTTATTTCGTATGTATAGACTCCAATTTTGCACCTTTTGGACCACTCTTGAGTTTTTGGCCCGTGGGCAGCTTGAACGGAAGTTTGCCAGATTGGGTTGAGGGCATCATATTCGTTCTCAGTATAATCGATTCAGAACAAATAGACCCAACTTTGTCCATTTACTATTTTTTTCCTGATTCGGTTAGTGTTCACTTAAAAGCTAGACAAGAAATCGGTTTTTTTTCCCAAGCCTCCAGGCCATAGGAAGTCCAGCCAGGTATGAATGAGTCCTACTCCCGTGCTGTGGATAGCATTTCAAATACATACACACACACACACATACACACACTCACACGAGAATCCTCACTGCTCCTGTGAGGGGTGCCTACAAATGGTGAAATGTAAAAGAGCAACTGTTTTTTGTTTATTTTATGTGTGTGAGTTTGTGTCTGTGAGCACACGTATATTTTTAACAACTTTTTATCATTCAGTTACCAAAAGTTGCCATACCAACTATATTTTTCGAAATCACGGCAATTTACTATCACTTTCAAAAAAAGGAGAATCGACTAGAGACCGAGTATTCGAACACCACAAAAAGTTTATTAAAGTCAGCAGTAAAACAATTTAATAATTAATAGCTTTTAATTATTCTTATATTTCTAGTTTCCTATTAGATTTCTTAGATTATAATATAATTTGAATATTCCGCAGAGAAAGCCGAGGAATTTAATGATCCTTCTTCTGAAACATTAAACAAAAATGAAGTAGATTTACATAATTAGAACAATTTTTGTTTTAACATCAAAACATTATTTTCAACATTATGGAAATTAAATATTTAGAAACTGAATTTCGGATGCTTAATAAGATAATTAAAATTCAGCAGAATAAAAACAAACTTTTCTGCTCTAAACTGTTTACATCTAACAATTGGGCAGATTGTCACAGTATCTGATGTACTGTGAATCAAATAAACTAAACACAACAAACTTTTTTTAGGATATATTGATTTACACAAGAAAATCAAGTAATAAAATAATGTTACGCTTTTTTCTTCATCAATGCTGTTAAAAATTATAGTATGATAAGAGAATGTTGTGTGGGTATTTTAATGTGCAATGAGTGGAAATTACTAAAGGAAGGAAAACAAGCAATGCAGCACAAGGTGGACAGTACTACTATAAACATAATTTACCACCGACGGTTTCGATCTCCCACGGGAGACCATATTCAAGATGAGAACATGTTATAAAACAAGGGAATGACACTAACGTGTCGGTAAGGAACAACGGAAATCGTTCAGCTACCCACTTTTTGAATTTGTACATAATTTACTTTAGTTTGTGACGGTTTGTTTTGTATAAAACAATTATTTTATTAAGTATGAAACAATATGCATAAATGTAATTTAGGCGATCAGCTAAGATGGAATGAAAAAATAAAATATGTATTGAGGCTTTCTTTTACAAAGAAATCAACTTATTTGTTAATTAATAAGAATAAAACTTACATGTAATATTATTGAATGCAACGATTTACACAATTTCTAAACAAACATATGAAACAAATTCTTATTTTTATGCTGCAAATTTTGTTAAAAAAAAATCACAGTTACATGCTGTAACAAGTAACAGGTCATTAGAAAACAATTTTTGTTTGTTTGTTGTTTTGTTTTGTTTTTTGGTGGTGATGGGGATCATTTCTACGCTAGCTCCCCTTCCATCTTCAAAACAAAACAAAAACCAAGGCCCCATTATTTTGGGGAGAAGAGCCTGAACTTGTAAAGCAGATTAGCAAACAAAGATCTACATCCAAAATCCCAATTAAAATAATTGTACAACAACAATAACAACTAAAAATACGGTAAGTTTAACTTGTACGTTTCCATCAACACTTATTTCCATTTCTCTTAATGATTTTAATATTACTTTACTTTAAAACTGACATTGAGTTAAACCATGTGATAAATTGATCCAAAACAGCGTCCAAGACGAAATGATTCCAAATACTCTTCACACTATTAAAAATAAACTTTGAAAAATAAATTGGTGTAATTTTCGAAGGCAATGTTTTACATTTTTCAATTCTACCTTCGTCCTGATAAAGTTTGTTTAATTACTAAACTAGCAACCTTTAGGTAAAATTACGTTAATGGCGAAGCAGAATGAACCTACCTTGCAGCTAATTGAGAATATTTTCGTCACAAGAATGTTTTCTTTGCTTACTATGACGCAAAAGGCCAGCTTTTCTTAAATATTATCTAGTTTATTTTTCAGTAATCCAGTGAAAAATAAAGAAAAAAGACGACAAAGAAAGAATAAGCAAAAATACAACAGACCCCCTAAGCTTAACAAGTCTGTTATATAGGCCTAATAACTATAAAGTTTAAAAATAAATAAAAGCATTTAATTTATTATAAGTTTTATGTATTGAGCTTACTATGCAAGAGATTATCATTAAAACAGTTTACTTTTTCAACTTAGTAATGCAGCGGAAAAATGCTTAGGTAAGATATGGCAAAAACAATTCACTCGAACAGCCAGAGGGCATAAATGATTAATTTCTGAAAAGCTCTCAACTAATATCAATTATTTCCGACAAGATGCTAATGAGTGACACTCGTTGCCTACTCTAGACATTCACCACAAACACCTTTCCTCTCATTGAGTTTAGGATGTGCGAGACTAGACACAATGGAAAACATCCAAAAGTGATAGCAGAAAGTGTGTAGATGATGCTGTCAGTAGCAATACAGTTAGTTGCATCACGGCGCAATTTATCAGGAAAAATGGGTTTTTAGTATATCATCATGGTCAGGTCATTTCGTAGCTGCTGCCACGATTGATCCATCATCTTCTAACGTTCTGTCTTGAAAGGCTGTCCTTTAGTTTACTACTAAATGGTGGATAGTCAATTGAGGCCGAATTAGGACTTTTTGATAGTTACAGCAACACGACTTACCCGGTGTTGCTTTGTTTTGTTCTTAGAAGTTGTTGTTTGATCAGCCGTAAATTATAAGTGAATGTCATGTGCATTTACATAAAAAAAATCATTGTAAATAAAAATAAAATAAAATCAAAGGATTCATTTCTGATGGAAGCAGGAACGTTCTAGAGTAAATAAGCCTATCTTTATTTTCTTTTTTATACATATAAGAGTAATACTTCTTTGCAGTGATCATTCGTATCAAGATGACTCCAGATAACTGGAAAATCTTTGGTCAGATAAAGTATCAAACTTTTAATATTAATTCTTCACTGCCATACCAGCAATTTTTTAACGGAATGCATAATGAATCCAGAAATGTAAGCTGAGAAAGACTGTCTTATGGTGGCAATTCTGGATAAAGTTATTCCAATTAAAGATTATCAAGTATTATAACAGATTCTGCTTTAAGAGAAGATAAATGTAGGACATGTGAAACTATTGATCATGTCATGCCTGACGTCTTCTTCTGGTTGAAATATGACTGCTTGAAAAGTAATGGAAATATGGCAAAAAAAAAGAAAAATATTGTTACTGAACTATATAAAGAGTACTAAATAATAATTATTATTGACTAACGAGCAAACACACAGGTACTTTTAAAAAAATATATATTTACTAACATCAGACTAGTGTCATTCCGGCTACAGAACTTTTTCAATGTTCTGTACTAAATAATTACTATTCCTAGTACTACATAGCAACTTCTACTATGGTACTGAACAACTAATCTTCTTCTTAAATATATTTAACACAAACCTCACAAAAACTCCTTCTTCATATCAAACTTCTTTAATAGATATTTCAACTTCCTGAGCGGAAGTTTTCTTCAGGAAAATTACAGTAAAAATAGAGAAAGACCCTAAGAGTTTCCTCTCCACTTTAAAAAAAAACAGAATTCAAATATTAACAATCATGAAATCACTCATTGTATGTGTTTTAACAGATTTGTTGTTCAAGAGAGATTTGTAATGAGTGATTTCATGATTGTTAATATTACAATTCTGTTTTTTTATAGTGAAGAGGAAAATCTTAGGGTTTTTCTCTATTTTTACTGTAATTTTCTAAAGAAAACTTCCGCTCAGGAAGTTGAAATATCGATTAAAGAAGTTTGATATGAAGGAGGAGTTATTGTGAGTTTTGTGTTAAACTTATACTACGGTACTGTTATTGGATGGACATAAAAGTTTTAAATGCATTTAAATAATGCAAAATTAAAGCACAACAAATATATGTGGTGCTAACAGAACAACGAAGTTAAACATAAACTGCTAATATAACAACAAAAATAAATATAAATATTATAAATTACCAATGATTTGTTAATGCTTATTTTTAATATAATTTTCAAAAAAAATTGGTGAAATCTTGCTATTGAAAATGGAGGCTTTATTTTTACTAAACGACAATAATTGTCTTTTTTATTTCTTGTGTGTTTTTTTTTTTGTTACATTAAGTTTTACAAATAATTTGCTTTATCTTATGAAAAACCATCATTTGTAAATTATTGTTAAAAATTTGCATCATTTCAAACTGATTAATATGAATCTCATTTCTCAAACCATTATTCAATAATAAATTTAGCTTCAAATGCTTTTCAAGCTCCTCAGGCCAATCACCTTTTCTGAGGAACGCTGTAATACTACGAGTTATTTTGTCGATAAAGGTGAGAGCACTTAATCTTCGATTTCCAGTAGAAAGAGGTTTCTGGTTTCATGGTTGTTTATTAGGACGATCGAACAGAAGGGACATCTTCTCACGGTTGGCTAGAAGGTGAAGGTGTCAATTACGACTACATAATCGTCAAACCAACAGAGAAGACTAAGAGTTCATTCTTAAAAGAACAAAACAAAAACTTAGCAGAAAATCTAAGTATTAAAAATAAAATAAGAATAATGATCAACCAAACCATATAAAAACAAGATCCTGGCTACTTTATTGCTTAAAATTGTAGAATAATAACTACAGAAACCAAACAACCAAATTGCAAGAAATATGCAAAAGTAATTATACATATATATGTAATTAAAATACTTTATCATGTAAAAACTTATTATTTTTTTTCTTTATATTGTTAGTACACCAAGTACTTAAATAACATGATAAAGATAAAATAAAAGTTAATTTTAGGTTCTTAAATATCAAATATATGTTGATAATATTGTAGTTGAGCTAATCGAAGAGTACCAGGACTGCAAAAACTTAAAACACTGGAAGGAAGCAGTAGGAACCAGCAAAAATCAAATTAATTTGATTTCGGTACTTTACGAATAGAATATAAACCACTACCAAGATTCACAATTCCTTTATTGTAGAGACCCTTTATCTTAATATTTCGACTTCTGAAATTTACAAAATATGTAATTTATAAATAGGCTGTAACCTTCGGTATTAACTAATCTAAATAGATTTTTAATTGCTTGGTGATATTTTATCAAAAATTATCTCCAAGTCTTTTGATAAAACTTGTTCAAAAACCTTAAATTTTATTTAGAATGAATTATAATCAAGTTTTTCGAATATTAATTCGTTGTTTTGTATCTTTTTACTGTATGAAGAAACTAACACTTAAAACTAAAAGAATATATACAATATAAAAATAAATTAAAAATTAATGTTGAAATCCATTTGGAACAGTCGGAAATTTGCTGAACTGAGTTGACCATGATATAGTACTCCTGTTGCCCGGCAACGCACGCGCGAAATCCATTGTTGTGAACGGAGTTGATCGTACAATACTCGTGGTCTGGCAATGCGCGTGCGAACTTCAATTGTTGCGGACGTACGCATATTTTAATGTACGTGCATTAAAATAATGCAGATTTGAAGTCATACGTTTGTATATATTACACTGATACTAGAAATTCATTTTTCTTGATCTTAGGAATGCCTTCTAACTGCGTTATTTTTATTGTTTAAAATATCAAGAGTAACAAACAGCCATCAAAAGACGATGGGATAAAGTAGTCCCAATAAAAAAAAATATATATATTAAAGCAATTTTTGAACTTTAACCTTAAATTGAAGATTCTGTAAAAATACAATAAAATTAATGTAAAAAAGCACCGACAACCAAAGTGGCAAGATTTTCTTGACAAATCAATACATTTCTAATTTAACAAAATTAATTACCTCTTTTAATTATTCCTAAATAACTAATGATGATCAACATGAGGTTGAAACATTTGTGCAAGCAGATGAATTCAGAAGCTTCATTATCTCATTTACTATTCTATCATTTTCTGGAATATCTGTTTACAAGAAAACTGCTATTGAGTTATTGATCAAGGTTTAATGAAATTAATAAATCAATGGTTAGCTTTTATTAATCCAATCAATAGACCACTATGTAAATCATAGTCATGCATACAATTAACCTCTTTAATTTCATACAGCAGAATTCTTCATAGATTGGAATACAAAATCAATCAATGTAAACGAATGAAAATGACATCTTCAATGCTTTCAATCACGACTTGACCAAAGTGTTTGGTAACTTGCAGAATTTGAAGCCTTCTAACCTAAGTTAAAATATAACAACATATTCAAATGTTACCCTAAGTATACGCTAATCATCCCATTACAGGGAACTGAAATTGAGCGCTAAGGAGGCAAAGGAATGGTAATTTTGAGCAATGGAGGAAGAGTGAAGACCACAATAATTGTCTTCACGTATCCTAAGCTGGACCAAATATTTGCATCGTATCAAACTTTAAAGAATCAGATCAATGGTTGTTTAGCGAGGATTTTATGGAGTCTTTTTTAAGGCGTAGAGGGAGTGGAGACCAAAATAAATGTGCCTAAGTCTAAAGTTAGACCATAAATAAGCTACGTACCAAATTTTATGAAAATCGGTAAAGTCGTTTTAGCATGATACGCTGAAACAGACAAACGGATTAACAGAAGAAAAATGATAAAGTGGAATAATAAGTCCACGCATGCCCAGTCAATTAAAAGTAGTGTAGACGATACTACAATGGGCTTAGAGAAAAAATACAATTATCACTTATATCGAATTCTGGATATAATAAGTTTCTGGATTTTCATTGAAAAACAAGAAGAGACTCCAGCTTGTTATTCTTTAGATGTTACAAACTGACTATTAAGATTTACGTCAGTTCTGTACAGAAATGAACTTTAAAAGAATTGTTGGATCCTCAATTTTAGTTAAATAAACCCCGTGTAATAAGGATCTAAATGCTTAATTTCGTCATGTATCTTTGGTTAAAAAAGTATTTATAAATTATTGGAAGATGAAAGAAGATTTTAAAGATAAACTGATTTAGAAATATTTTTACCAAAGTTTAGAATAAATAAGTATTTGAAGTTACGAATAGTTCTTTTACTCTTTGTTTTGAGATTAATTAACAAACAAATAAAGGATTTGGTTGTTTGAGATAAAAAGTTATCAAAACCAAACTTGTACCATGATGAAACAAAGGAATATTCATTGATTTCTTTTCTTGATAATAAAAGAATATTCCTTAAAGAACTTAATTTTAAAATTATTAAACAAAAGAAGCTTGTATATTAATTGCAATTTCCATACAAATATCCAAAATAGTGAAATCCGGAAATTCTATTTGCTTAACTCGCTGTACATAGAGTAATTAAAACCAAATCAAAACATGAGGAAATTTAAAATGAAATACAATTAAACTTCATTGTTTGACGTCGCTCATTGTTTCGTTTTTCTTGAAAACTGTTGTAAATCTTTACTGCAAATTAATAGATAAATTTGTAATACCACAGAATTTTCAAATACAAAACCTATATTGTCTTTTGTCCCTAACTACACCAAGTTTCAAAAAGATCCAAACAGTGGTTCAAAGTTAGTGAGGGTGGGAGAGACACTAAGAATAAATATTACATTTTATTACCAAAACTGTTCTTTTTGACAATAGCAAACATTCTTTGTTACTAATTTTTAATATGTATTATGTAAATTAAAAAATATATATTTATATACAATATATATTGTATATAATATCCTTGCATATAATGTATTTCTGATATATATTGATAACAAAACTTTAAAATATATTCGCTTTCAGAAGTATAGAAAACTAGGTCGTTGTAAGTTTGAACTTTATCCAAGGCTAAACAAGTAAATTTTATATTATATCTCTATTTTAAACATCTCTATAAATATCCGGTTTCTTTTCTCTGGCTTCTTTTTAATCTATTGTCAGTCCCTGGCTGCACTATCCTTTCCCTTTTGTCAGCTGCTTTGATAGAAAAGGAAAACATACAACGACATAAAGGACACGAGGAAATGTAAAGAACGGCCATTGCAAAGCGAGAAACCCAATGGACTGGAAATAACCCCAGCGCCATCTGCTGCTAACTTATTAAAACTGATACATCAAATAGAGTTGCCAAGAAAACCGGAGATTAGATAACCCGTATTCAATGAAACCAAACGAGAAAATGAATCGGTTCTAAGTAAACTAAAATCTTCTTTCTCGATTCAGTACAGCTTTAAGTTTTATAATAATTCTTAGGGTTTTCTAGAGTATCCTCTAGGATAGTGAGGCCCATCAGATCAGACACGGAACGCACACAAATGACCAGACTACGTAGATGCATAAAACTTTTGAGCGGCTGCCTGGATCTTCTTGAGACTTGGTGTACATATTTAAAATTTTGGCGTACATATTTACTGACTATAATAGCAGAAATGCTTCATTTTATCAAAAACTATCAGCTTTTGAGTAGTGGAAGGTTGAGTTTGTGTGCTTAGGGACTCTAATATTAAAGTCTTGAAGCAGTTTTAGTCCCTAGCTCCTGACGTACATTTCAAATCACAGGTATTGTAGCTTCTATTCTGATTTCAGCTTCTTTGGGGCAATAGTTAGTTTTGATCAAACGATGGTTGATATTTATGGCGCAAAAGCATCTTAGGCTACGCTGCGTCAAGAAAGATAAAAGAGTAGAATGGAAAAAAAGTAATAAATAAAATAAAGAATATTTATAAATAAATAAATATATGTAGATAAAAACAAAGAATGTTTGTCTATAGAACAGCAGACAAAAGACTTAAGAAAACAAGAAAACAAAAACAACTAATGCCAAAAGTAATGATAAATGTAAAAGACAATTGTATAAAAGCAAGTAAAAAAAAAAAGTATTTTTTTTTGTTTTTGTTTTTTTAACAACTGGGAATTACAACAAAGTGGTTAGGTCACGTAGATGAATGAAACTAAAAACCGATGAAATAGGTAAAAGATCGTCGTCCTTTAAAAGCAGCATTACGAAAGGGAATGTTAAATTTAAAAAAAGGATTAAAGCTATAAGATGGCAAGGCCACAACATCATGAATCTTAAAAACCGGCGAGATTGGTAAAAGATTATTGTCATTTAAAAGCAAGAGAATATAGAAAGGAACACTGAAATTAAATAGAGGATACAGACAGGGACGACGAAGCTCATTAAAAGCAGGACATGCAATTAAAATATGATGAATGGTTACAACAACAACAATGCATGTAGCACTCAGGGGATTCTAGTCTGCAAAGTTTTGGGTTATAAGTCTGTTATGCCAGATTCGTAGACGTGCCACAACTTCATCAAAAAAGAGCATTGACATTGGTAAAAAAAATGCTTGTTCTAACATTTTTATTTCTCTTCAATGCTTATTAAGAATTACTTAACAATTACTATAAATTATATATAAATTATAAATTTATACTATAACAATTATTATAAAAAAAAAATTCCTGAATACCAAAGTATTCTTTGATATCAATCTCTGATAGCAATAGATTAAAAATAAAGAAGAAATTCCCATTTTATCTCCAGAACAGTTTTAATTTAAAAAATAATATTAATACCAATTTTTAAAATGCACGTTCCATTTCTTTAAGGTAATTGTTTTTATTTATAAGTGAAATATGGAAAAAAATATTGTAAAAACATCATATCGATGGCTTAGCGCAAAAGTAGCGAATATCCAGTAAAATACAAAATTAGTTTTTTGTGGCGATGGCAATAGAAGCGAATGTGCATATTCGCTACTTTGACCGTTTCATCTCTGCTGACTGAACACTTTTCTGTGATAAAACTAGCGAATGTGCCTGTATTCGCTAGTTTGTCCCTACATGACGCCACGTGGTCATTGTCACCTTCTCACCTTCTCTAACCTTCTCACCTTGGATAAATTGTTAATTGAAAAATGTTAGCTTAAAATTACACTATCAAAAATTATCTAAGATTATTCTAATCAATTTCTAGTTTAAAATGTCACATATTGCATGTTTCTATCTGTTTTTGTTCCAAAGTTACTGAACAATGAAGTTTCAAAGCGATTTACCGCTTTGATTTGGCCAAAATGTAAAGAACGGTATCCGCTTCGATTTTCGATCCGATACCGTACGGATATTAGCTGATACTGATGCTAATATTAGTCAATCCCTAACAATGAACGTAACTAATAGTGTAGTTCGCTAGTTTGGTCAAGCATTTAGGGAGGTTGTGATGAATTTTAATAAGGATAGAAGTGGCGAATATGCACATTCGCTACTTCTTCCTTAGCTATCTCAATGGCACAAACTTTCTGTAAGATCCAAACTAACGAATCGACCAAAACTGCTTGAAAAATGCAACAATCAATTTTTAACCCCATGCCATTATAGTATACCCCAATGACAATATCTGTACCGAATATGAGACTTCCAGAAATTGTTCCTGAGTTTTGAGGGACATTTCCCACTAAATTAGCTTTTTCTCAAAACTTCCATTTTGGATATTCGCTACTTTTGCGCTAAGCCATCGATATATCTATTTCATTTCAAGAATGTGCAAATAAGTCTTTGCTCCAGGCTTTTGAAAGATTAATTCAGATAATGCTGTATAAATTTCTTTTTCAATTTACTTCTTCTAAACTGTAACAGCTAATGTAGAACAGTCTGTTTCTTAGTTCTATATAATAATTTTGTCTTTGTTCACAACTGACTGAAGTTTGTTTTGGCATCGCATTCATTTACTCGTTTGCTGTTATTAATGCAATTATAATTGGTCGTTTAGATTATTGTACGTTGTTATTGGTTAGTTAAGTAGTTTCAAGAGCTTAATGATGCCATAACTATCTTGTTGTTTTGAAGATGTGTTTTGGCACCATGCCAAAACTTATTTTATTTATGCGTTTAGACAGTCATGCTGTTTTCAACTTACAGTCTGTGGACTTTATTCTTGAATGGGATTTCAACGATTTCTTATTTGTTTAATAGCCTAGTTAACTAAGAATGTAAGCATCATTAAATTAATAACATCTCAACCACTAGATGCATCTTCTTGAAACTTGATATGCATATTTAAGAATTACAGCTACTCTATCCTTTATAAATAAATGAATCTTCCATATATTTTTAGATCTTTTTCAAAATGGTTCCCTAGGAGTGAAAGTAGCTCGCGAAGATGACAAAACTTCCATAGAAGTGTATTAGAAACTAAATAAAGGATTTATATCGATGTCACAAATAGGTTAATCCTTTTTATCTAATGCTTTAAATTCTGCGAGGTTTACTTATGGATTAAGTATTATACAGTGATGTAATTGAATACTTCGATCATATTATTAAGCTTACGTATATCTTTCGTTAAAAAAAATATGCTTTCTTTGATGTTTTTATTTGCAATAATTGTACAAAAAAAAAACTTTAATCGTAATAATTTTTAATCCTTACCTCATTTGACTCATTATAAATTATTCCACAATTGAAATATTCTGAAGTCCAAAGTTGATTGTTTGATTAATGTTAGATGATCATTTTTTATGCCTGACTTACACTTTTGTTCGCACAGTTCCCAATGTCGGTGTTCATTTTTTAATGTTTCCTTTATGTCGGTTTCTGCCGAAATCTAATACGTAGTTTTAAACTGATGTAACTTTGTTATCAGCTAAGACTGCTATTTTTTTTATTGATAAGATATTCAATTGTTGTTTATTCTAAACTTACTGTATATTAACTTTGTTATGGATTAAGATTGCAGCAATTATTTTTATGATATCTATATTATGATATCTAAATTTTAAATATCATTATGTTTGCTTTTTAATTATAATTAAATTCCACAAAATATAAACTTTCAATTCAAAAACAGTACACCCCGTTATCCCTTAATCGTTGTTACCCAATGCAACTACAGTTGTTTTTATGGTTTTACTGGGCCATCCCCCTCCCCCCATGTCTTCCCTGGTAAGTATGAGATAATCCAAGAAGAATCGATTCCAAGTGGTTAGGGCAAAAAGTGATATTTTATTCCTTTTTGAGTGAACTCTTATTCTATTTGTTTGCGCGCTATCAAATAATAAGTAGGATTGGATATTGGGGGACCAGGAGTAGTCCAATGGTTAGCGTTCCTGATTGCGACGACGAAGATCCTCGGTTCGAATCCCATACAAGGCAAAAAAAATATTAAAAAAATAGAATTTTATAATTTGACTTTCTCAGCAAGGGAAACTAATAATTAACAATTCCGCCAGACAGAGAAATAAAAGATTTTAGTAATATAGATTCTGCTCTATTGGTGGTTCTGAATAGCCAGTGTCTTATATATACAAACAATAATAGTTTTTCTTCTATTAACACAGTAATTTTGTCGTTTTATCTCCGATTTTGAACAACTTTTTAAGAATCCAATATTTTCAACAACAAAAAAACAAAACAAAAAGAAACAAAAAAAAACCAACTAAAGTTGTAATATTGACTTTAATATTAAGTTACATATATAAAAATTACATGATATTCTACGAAATTCTATCATTCATCCATAAACATGCAATAGTAACCACCATTAAGAATCTAGTTACAAGAATGATTGACTTTAGAAATTAAAGCAAGATACTAACAAGCCAAAGGCCTATAACTTATTTTAAACTAGTGATAAGTTACCAAAGTTGCCCAGGACACAATAGTAGCGTACAGACGAGCATACAGACTTCACAGAGCCAAGTAGTTCCATCCGCCTTCGCCAGGCAGCATTCGACCAGTTACCATGTATCTCTCCTTCTGTAAAGACGATTTCTGTGCTAATTGTTTCAAATTTTTCTATAACTAAACTTCACAGCCAGTCAAAAGCGTCCTAGTGGTGATACAATGGAATAACCTTTACATAAGTATGTTTGTTTCTTTATAATTTGCTGTATTACCGGTACTAGACATTTTGTCTGAATATTTTTTATACGAAAGCTATGTCGAGAGGATGCTTCGATCTACGTAAGAATTAACTTTTGTAGGAACGGAACCCTTTACCTAAGTCAGAAACTGATTATTTTGCTTCAAAAATAAGGAACATTAAACTTAATTCAGAGAACTTCCGAATTCATATTTCAATGTTAAATAATTTAGAAATGCAATTGCATAAAAGTTTCTATCAGCTCAACTTCTCTCTAATTTTTCATTCTAGATAAAATTGAATAAAAAAACAAGCACAAATAAAAATATGTCCGAGGAGCTCTCACAGTATTTCTTTTAATTTACGTAAGGAACTCCAAATTTAAAGTTATGAATATTAAATCCGCAATTTTAAAACTTTACCTCATTTGCTTATTGTAAACAATTTCATTAAATTAAAACAACTCAAGTTTGTGTCCAGTTAACTTAGAGCACTGAAACTGTTAAGTGATCAAATCACCCAAAAGACAATAGTATTTCTTATGTTGTCAACTGATAACCAAAATTAAGAACAGTTAAGAAAACACAGGCACTTTTATAGCATTGGTAGACATTTGGCATATATTATTTTTTTATTGTTTTTAATGGCAACATTCTAAATACAGAACTTGCTGATGATGGAGGCCATGTGCCTTTGAAACGTCCAAGGACCTTTTTTTAAATTTTATTCGTATTGTATATATTTTATTATTTTTATTAAAATTTTAAATACAAAAATTTTTAATTGAATATTTGTGTGTTTATAAGTATTTCTTTATTTCAAATATTTGATCTCACACGTAAAATATTTCAAAGACTAAATATAGAACTCTAAATTCAAATTTACATTTATCAGCTCCGGATTTTTAATCAATAAAATCTATAATATAAAAGGGAAATTTGTGGATGTGTGTGTGTCTGTTCGAAATGTTTGGCAAACTTGAAATTTGGCATGTGAATAGGTTCCACAGTGTAGACAATTTAAAAAGTATAAAATAAACTTTTTTATTTGGGGGAGGGGGGGAGGGGGGGGGCAACCCGCAATACACCTGAGTTAAGCGGTCTGCAATACTTTCCCCTGCCTTTTCGAAGTGATCTTTACAATTTGAATTTCTTTCTTAGCCACATCATTGTACCCAGTACGAAGAACGGGAATTTGGTTAGTTAAATATAAGGTTAAGTTCTTTCATCTGATCGATAATAATTATTTTAACTATTCAAGCAACTACATAAAAAGGGAAGTTCAGATCTTGAAGAATATTTTAAATACTGACTGTAATTCGCAAGAGCTGAAAAAGAAAGTTCCTTTTTAAAATATATTAGAGCAGTTTAAAGAATTAAATATTTATGATTTTTTTAAATTTAATTATTTATTATATAATTTATATATTATATATATTAATTATACTATTAATTTATTATAAATAGAGCACGAGAATTGTAAATCAATAAGTTAATTTCTGTCGTAGATGGTAAACAGATCTGTTTTATCTAGCAGATGGTAAACAGGTCTCGAGACCATAATATGGCAGGATTTCACCAGTTTATTCATTTCCAGTAATAAACCGAAAGCTGACGGATTTATTTCCATTACAAATTTCTCTTTGTAATGGCCGATCAACACTGTCGTACTCGGAAATCCTGAAGCACTGATTCAGCCTTTCGATGACTTACCACATGATAGAATGTGATACAAACACAAAAAACATACGAGGTCACTACAACTGAAGCTGCAAGGAGAAGCTATTGAAATTCCCCGTGTTGGTGTGTCTGTACCGCCCTCCACAGCCCCATCCCAATGAACAGATGCACACAAATTATGTCACACAAATTATGTCACACAACTATGGCATATTATCACTAAGTACATTTATAATAACCATCTTAACTATCTTATAAGCATTGATTGCTAAAGCATTGTTGACATAAATTGTGTAACTTTCCAAGGTTTTACACATGGTGAGAAAAGATTCGATGGGTGAATTTTACCAAGAGACATAGAAAAGTTAGTACGCCAACTACATTTTATCTGAATCAGTTTTGGTTATCCCTTCAGTAGAATCGTCTTTGATAGTTGTATTATAATAACTCTTGTCCATCATTTCTTGATTCCTTCACTGTTTTCCGAAGAAAATAGTTTCAACAAAAAGAAATGCACAGAATATAGTTTAATTAAGCAATCCACTCCAGGCTATCTTTTCTACCATCAGTCAAGATATTAGATGCAACAACAATAAATATAAGACTTGTCCGTTTTCACTGATATGGAAAATAAGTATTACAGTTTTCCATTTATTTATCTACGCATCTTTGGTTCTATCTTTTCCATTACGAGTCTTATTAATTTCCTAATTCGAGACAATGTCTGATTCGCAGTAAAAACATTTCCACCCACAAATGGATTCTACTGTAACACCTGATGCTCGCGAGAAATCACATTACAATGTTATCATAGAAACGCAAAAAAAAAAAAAAAAGAAAAAGAACGAAAAACTTATTACTGCAAATGGGAAAGTGACTCATCTGTTTTTCTTTATTCGTATGGTGAAGCAATCACGTGATGGTTCAATTACGCCGAACATCTGTGAAAACATCTGAAACATTGACGCCTCCAAAATGAAAATAAACAATAACAAATCTTTTACTTAGAGAAACGAAAAAAAAAAAGCTGTCTTCGGAATAAATTATAGTTATTTAAAAATAACAAATAATCTTTTTCACTGGCTGTTAATGGAATGTTCTCGACGAATACGTCCTACATTAGTTGTGTGTCTTGGTAAAGATGTTTTAAGTCCAAGACAAGCTTTTACTTTTTTTAATTTTTTTTGTGTAATATTCTTTTATAATGGATTAGAGCAACTCAGAAAAATAAGAATTGTCACTTCGAAACGTAAGGATTATCGTGTCATACTTGCATGAAACTTTATTTTTAGTTCTTACATTAACTCGCCCCCACCCGTCGGAAGCACTGAAGTACACAGAATTTTCTTCCCACGCCAATGATTATGGACCATCATTCATACTCTTTTTCAATTCGTTTGCTTCGGGAGCAGGTTTAATCCCAGGGCTCTTCCTTATTCCTTCCCCCCTAATAATATCCTCTCTCATTCCCTTAGGCTCTAGTGATTCTGGAAGAGCTAATCCAATTCCGTAACGCCTACTTCATTCCCGCTTACGAGCCAGGGGAGTTGTCAAATCATTAATTTGCAACCGCTGTTAACACTTACTTCCAGGAATGGAGCATCTTAAATCAACAAAGTATGTCTAAAAATGAAGTAATAAAGGAAACAAACTTGAATTATTAATAACAAAAAAATCAGACTCATCCGGAAGTTCAGGATTTTCAATCATTCTTTATTAAGTGCAAAAAGTAACAGAAAGCGCCGTAACGACAGATATAGAATATCTGCGACTACACCTAAGTCCTCGTAAGAAGGATCTGGCAAGCCAAAGCGAATTGATTCATATTATATAAAAGCGTTATTCTGTCTGTCATAAGACTTTACGTTTTTCCAATTTTGTGACCAAACTATAAGAGATAGATTGGTCCTGTAAATGGATAAAATGTAGAGCTTTTTAAGACAAACAAAATGCTACAAAAATCTTTCGAGAAAAGTTTTTGGTTTCCAAGATGGCGCCTTTTAAAGGGTAAAATTTTGACTTTTTCTCAATTTAAACGAAAAGTATAAAAGTTGGAAGAGAACATTATTTTGAGAAAATGTTGGTTTTTGAAAGTTCTATCGAACAGGTATATCAGTCATTAAACAAACGTCTGCGTTTGGAAGATATATGCAAAAATGAAGTGTTTTTCCGCAAACCCCGTGTGAGCGTCAACCCGCAACACACCTGAGTTAAGCGGAGAAGCCCACAACGAGCTGGGAAGTCGTGTATTCTCCGATCTCCACATTAATTTGCTAAATAAATAAAGGTTGGTTTTTTTTTTTAATGCTACATATGCAAGGGTTCCGGAGCGAAGCGAGGAATACCCGTCTAGTATTAACATAATCACATATACACTGAAATATTTATAAAATTTAAAAAAATATTGATTAAAAAATGAGTAAAAATAAAAAAGATAAAAAGCCTTTGTTCGTAAAGGCTCAGAAAATAGTTTTGCACCTGATTCCATACTTATCTTCTATATAAATAAAAATGTAAATGTTCGTTTGTTCAAAATCTTAAATCTCCGAAAGTTCTTCGCCGATTGCTTTGAAATTTTGATACAACGTTGCATTCGAATACGCGCGTGTTTTTATATGCCTATTATATAGATGTCATACCTATGAAAGGTAAAAACATGCTTTTTTGACAACTTCAGGTGTGTGGCGCCAACCCGCAATACACCTGAATTAAGCGGAGAAGCTACAACGGGCTGGGAAGTCGTATATTCTCCGATCTCGATATTAATTTGCTAAATAAATAAAGTTTTTGTTTTTAATGCTATAAATGCAAGGGTTCCGGAGCGAAGCGACGGTACCCGGCTAGTGTTTATAATAAACATAGAATAAAGGATTTTTTTTTCAATCATTTTCTAATGCAATGTATGTGAAATCCTAAATTATTATCGAGAACAGACTTCAGATTTGGCGGCCTGATTATGAGCAAGGCTATCGTTAAAACAATTTTGAGGTGTCACTGATTTTTTTTTCATTTCTTTAAACAATCGAATACAAATATTGAATATAAGTTTTACCATAGAACTAGAGCAGCCTACAGAAGAAGTTTTGATGCAGTAAATTAGGACAAAAAGATAAAATGCTTCTGACTCAAACCTCACATTTTAAGACGTAGTCTCAGTTTACATGTAAATATGTAACTGCAATCAGAAATATCTACATAGTAACATTTTTTTTCATTTATTTATTTCGTAATCTCGATTAAGCAAAAGGTGATAATCAGTAAAGTCAGAATATTTTATGCCCCTGCCAGAGATTTTCATTCTGATTTCAGCATTATTGCTCATTCCTCTTATTCTGCAAGATATCTTGATGTCTGATTTCTTGTAATCTCCAAGCATTTAAAGTTCGATTGTAAAAGTCTTACTACACTACTCTTTTAAATGCTGAAGTAAAATAAACTATTATCTTAAAGAATATATTCTCAGAATATAGAAGTACTTTTACATAATACCCTTAAAGTTAACAATTAAATATGCCATCTGTAACTTATGCAAAATCTATAATTTACAGATCATGCGTGCAATGATAAAACTTACGAATATTAATATACCTAAGAATATAATATGTATTTTAAATCAACAGCGTCATCGGATATTCGTTTCAACCTTCCCATTTGCTTCGTCTTTACAGCTAAAACCCTTTTTAATTGGAAGATCTCTAATCAGCTTACTGAAATGACAATGTGGCCCAATTCTCTTTTGATACCTCTAATGGCCTTTTATTGGTTCTATAATTTGACAGTTGATCACGTGATAACACGACTTTGCAGTTGCGGATTAAACGAGCTTCAAATTTGCTCTTTGTGAGGACAGGCTTAACAGCAACCTTCTATCATTGCTACTAACATTTGGTTTCAATTACTATTAAATAATTGATCAATAAGGAACTTAGTCTTTGATTTAAGTTACCAATTAGAGACTAAGGGATTCTAAAACTTATAGATTGAGAAAATAGTTTGCAATTCACAGGTAATCAGTTCTAAATTTTTAGCAAAAAAAAAAGGAATAAACTGAAATTCCAACTAAATAAGGTAGGGCATTAATCAAAGGTAACTACTTGGTGAATAAACTATCACGGAATTTTACAATATAGGAATATTGACAGGAATTCTTGTCCTACTGGGATTGATTTGTTTTTCTTTCAATAAAGAAAGAATTCATACATTTCTGGCTTCATATTAGGCTTCATATTACAGGAATATCTCTCACATTGCGGCTTGAATCAGTATGGATTCACTAAATATTTCGTTGTTTTCATAAATGGTTTATATATAAATGAATGTTTCTTTGTTTGTTCCGTATGTGTTCCTATACCATTCATCAGATTGCGATGAAACTTTGATGAGTTGTTGTATCCGCGAAGGTTTCTGAATTAGTAGAACCATTTTACAATATCTGGTGCGCGAGTCGTTGCAACAAACAAAAATGAGTGTGTTTCCGGTTTCAACGTTTGCAGTTTCTGGTGCGACTCGCATTTGCAAATGACCATCAACAAAGCAGAGGGACAACCGCTACAAGTGTGTGGACTAAATTTGGAAAACCCACGCTTCACACATGGACAGCTGTATGGGGCCTGCTCACGCGTCGGAAAACCTTCTGATGAGTACAATTGCAACGCATGCCCGGATACAGCTAGTTGGTTTATATTTTTCACTAATAATCACCCATAATTAATTCTGCTGTGAATTAATTTCTTCGCGATACTAATCATTAACCAACTTGATGTACGATATGTACTACATTTAATACGTTGTTCAATGCTGATTCAGTCAATATTGGAGACATTTTTAACGCATTAAAACGCAGATGCTCAGTAGATGTTACCTTACGTAGATCTACTTAGAAATCTTGTCGTTCAGTGTTCAAGGTAACTGCCTGCCATCAGACTGGTACGTCTGAACCTGAATTCAAATCTCTGGTTGGGCTTGAATATTTCCTTCTTTTTCTGTGTTTGTTTCTCTTCAAAGGAGCAAAGTCTGACTGACACCTTAAAGATGCGTCCAAAAGGACAAGGATCATAGAATGCACGTCTGTGAAAATGATCCGAAAAATAGATCTGAGGATAAATTACAACAACAGAAATCTAATTTGAATTTAGGTAATCTTTTCATTACAGTTTCTACCTGAAAATGCTATTTGAGAACTATTGTTAATTCATCTGTGCTCT
>JAFIDM010000002.1:63678164-63695388 GCA_023159025.1 Thereuonema tuberculata
AAAAAAAAATCTAATTTCAGGTAATGTTAACGTATTAGTACATGTATATGAATTTCTGTTAAGGTTAAAGGAATTACTCTTGATGTTTGGATTCCTCATTTATTTTCACGACGGAAGCTGCTTGTTGGCTTTAGTTAAAAGAAAATCCCGAACATTCAAGAATAAATAACTTAAGTTGTCAAATATAATATATAAAAATAAATACCATTTTGGGAATTATTTAAACTTTAAATTACTAAGCTACTTAACATAAGAACTACAGAGGTTTCTAATATTTGTTAGCCTAAACATCTTTAAAATTCTTATTTATAATTAATATAATTGAACAGAATTAAAACATTAATAGCAAACACAAATAAAAAAAATGGAAAAAGTCCACAACAGCTTTTTATGGTAATCTGTATAACAGCAAATAAAAAGTCATCTTATTTCAGATTTTCTTTCTATATATATATATATATATATATATATATATATATAGAATAGGCGAAAATCAAAGCAACCTCTTCGAGTTTCGCAAAACAAAGATTTCAATTAATCATTTGCAATTTAGAAATTTAGTAAGTATAGAATAAAAGAATAAAATTGACTTATATTACTAAACATAAGTGATTTGGGATTTGAAAACGCTAATATCAAAAACAAATCACTGTTTCTATGGAGATATAATCAAATTACCTCCACGTCTTCAGCGGCAAAATTTAGAAACAATTTAAAAAAAAAAAATTAGAAAAAAAATTTAGTTTTTCTAAATTGTTTCTAAATTCTGGCGCTGAAAACGTGGAGGTAATTTGATTATATCTCCATAGAAACAGTGATTTGTTTTTTGGTATTAGCGTTTTCAAATCCAAATCGCTGTCCGGCTATATATATAATTACTGTAGAATAGTAAATAAATGCATAAACAAATATAAATTTACTCTGCACAGTAAATTCATAATCCTATTTATTACAAAAAAGAATTTTAGAATTCTGTAAGTACTTAATCTGCTCAAATAACATTAAGTGCTGCTTTCCAATTATTCCCACTGTAATTTAGGTTATTTTCTTTTATTAAAAAACTGCAAAACTTTTAATTACCTTTAGAATCCTTGGGGGCAAAAGAATAATTGTTGTTTATATAATTTCTAAATTGGTGTGGTCTTTCTGAGTGTTACGATGTCAGATGGATAAGTAAAAGATTTACTTTCATATAAAGTTCTACCTTTGAAATTAAATGTTAATAAAATAATTGGAATTTATAAGTCTCTCTCTCTCTCTCTTGATTTTGCTGTGGATTATTTGAGATTTCATTCCGTCGCTGAGAACTGACTTCTTTATTGGCTTCACCAACGGGATTCTCTATGCGCATAATCAGAAAAGATGATCTTAAGCTAATTCCCAGATCTTTCATAAACTCTATTGCTCTGTGAAAGGCAATGGAGCTCAAATAAATAAATCATGTTTCCCACAGATGGAATAAAACTAAAAAAAGAAAATCCTCATTTAATTAAGTCAAAGCTTGTCTTCTGGAAATCGTAATCAAATTTTAAATGCAGAGCAATACTCGGAAACTAATTCATAAAACTTATATTCATTAAAATGTTACACTTTTTACTTCTTTCATTAATTTGTTTGTTTCTTAAAGTTGTGCAAACAATAGGAAGGCAATATTTATAATTATGTCTGTATTTATTAGCTAAGCATCGAAGTCCTATTTCTTTTTAACATTTTTCTTTTTGGCTTTCTCAATTTATGATCGCATTACGCTAAAACGGTTGGACGGATTTCCACAAAATTTGCTGCAGAACTTAAGTGTATTCCATTCTAAAACATTGGTATATTTCTTATCGTCTCCACTCTAATAATTTTTGTAACCAAAGGATCCATAGAGATCTTAGCGAAACAAAAGATGTACTGTTGCCATACAACAAGATCCTTTCTCGGGTTCAAACGTTTTGGGATTCAGCGAAGACACGCTCGACACAAGTTGTTGCAATGCGATCTTCGTGTCTGAAGGTCCGTGTTCTATGGAGCTCGAGTATTCCCAAAATGGCGAACCCCTAGAAGAATCCTTAGAATTTCAAGGGAAAGATACTGAGAGTGGTTTCCCGTTGCCTTCCTCAGGAAATCATTACAGAATGAATGCAGACCTGGAGAGAAAGATGAAGAAGCAGACAAACACAGGAAAGGAAATTTTTTCAAACCAAGCCGACGCCGGGATTCGAATCCAGGTTCCGACGCATATGCCTCAAGGCCGCCGCCCAATTCACTAGGCTATGCCGGAACGGCCAAACATACATATGATTGAGAAAAATCTGTAAGGAGATATTTTGATCGAATTGTTATTTTATGTAATTACTAACTGCGAAATAAGTAATATAAATGAAATTTAACGTGCGTTAGAACAATTTATACAATAAAAGAAAACAAAGAACGCACATAATTAATAACAAAAATTCACTGAGCTATTTCTGGCATTTGTACTGGAAATCGGAGACAGTACTGTTTCGAGGTTTGTTACAAAATGAATAACTTTATAAAAATATAATTAGAGATTTGTTCTACAACTGAAATCCGTATTAAAGTTGAATGGAAGTGAAAGCATATGATTGGTTGATGTTGAGTTATATAATTCATTAATATCGCAATGCGATTCGAAAAAAAAAATCAGAATTATTTAATATCTTAAACAATTAATCTACGGCTTTAAAATTAAAATAAGTCAATTAGAATTTTTAGCTACTAATAGAACAGTAGGACCGAGGTTATTTGAAAGCCTTAGTGGATTGGTTAAAACTCCAAAAGGAAATCTAAAACAAAAGGAGAGAAAAAGAGTTACATATAAAACGCTACATTATACATATATTTTATTTTATTTATAAAAAGAACTAGGACTATTATTTCCATGTTTCTAATCGTATTTTACTTTTCTGATTTGTAATAAGGAAAAAATGAGCGTTCAAGAAAGTATAAAAGGAAGAAAAAAATGCAGATGCTTAAGAACAGAATTCTTATCCTGAGAAGTACTTTTGTATTTTTTTTCTTATATAAATAATAAAATTCTTGAAGAGAACGCTTTGATGGTTCACGACAGAAGCAACTCAAAGTCATTTCACCACTTCGGAATCTTTCGTCGTTGTATCTTGCAATACAGTCCTATATTTGAAAATTTTTCATAGTTTATAGAACAGAGAATTCGTTCATTTTTTTTTTTTAAATGCCACTGATTCCTTTCTAGTCTGAGAGCTTTACTGGAAACGTTATACAGGAGTTTGGTAACAGCCGTGATTTTCTGCTGCTATTTAATCTTTTGTTGATTTACGATGCACCAACTTAATTCCACCTGGTATATGGTAATTTCAATAATTATTGAAGAAATCTAAATAATTAGAAAATTAAGGAAAGGTGAAGAAAACACAGGGAAAAAAATATACGTTATATTCACATCAAAGAACAGAAAATTTATGGGTGGGAGATAGAATAAGATTTTTGAAAAAAATTGTAAATAATAAATCACTTATTACTTAGAAAACTAAAAAAGGTTTGTCAGAATACTTAAGAACTGTACTTAATTACAGCCTATCTGTTTTGTCAGCCACTAATGGCGGAGTGCACCAAACTTCAGTTAACTTTGATGACTGCAGTTTAGACGGAGCTAAAATTAGTGGGGGTTGCTGCTCCAGAAAAATTTTATCCTTTGTTTTAAAATTGTGTGAAAGGAAACAAAAGTGTACAAAAAGAAAATTTATTCAGAAACTTGATAAATTTCTTTTTATACATATTTGTTTCCTTTCACACAATTTTAAAACAAAGGCTAAAATTTTTCTGGAGCAGCACCCCCCCCCCACTAATTTTAGCTCCGTCCAAACTGCAGTCATCAACGTTAACTGAAGTTTGGTGCACTCCGCCATAAAAGTGCCATAACTCCCCATAACTCCGCCATAACTAATGTCTTTGCACAAATAATGAGCAAATGATACTATGATTTCAATAGAATACTTAAATGCTAAATCTTCAAGTATTATAGTATAATTCATTCAGGAATTATTTAACTGTGTTGTGAAAACCTAGCACTTACGATTATCACAGTATTTCTTAACAGCAGGTCCAAGACTATTATATTAATTACTCTTAAACAAAATACTATTCCGATATCACAGAATATATTAACAGTGTAGAGTAAAATAACATACAGGCACACCCCGATTTGCGACTCTTCCCATTAACGCTTCTATTGCTAGCATAACTGGCATGAGATCGTTCGTTCGCAGTTCCGATCGTTCGCAGTTACGATACCTAAGCGATATTACGCTACTGCTCCCATCGGCCCTCCACCCGATGTCGCCGTCGTTTCAAAGCTAATATTGTAAAGGATTGTGTCTGTTACACCGAAATCTAACAGGGAAAAGAAAAGACAATCTAGCATTCCAATGTTGTATCGCACATGTCGTATGTGAGGGATAAGTTTGTGTAGGTTTTGCATACAGGATGATTCAGTTTCGAACATCATTAACTTTAACATTCTGGAGGTAAATTTAGTCAGAAATACACAAGAAAGCAAATCATTCCTTTGATTTTGCAGCCATTTGAGACCTCGGTTGTATGAGAAACACTTTGCCGCTCAACCAGAACTCACAATCGATATCTTGATGCCATCTCCGATGGAACAACCCTGAGAAATTATCATCTTTTAATGTGGTCTTTGTTACAAGATCAAGGATCTAAATCAGAAATTCAAATCTTATTTTATCGATGAACAATGTACAGGCATATCCCGATATTAGAACATGTTAAGGTTCCAGACTTTGTCGTCAAGCGAAATTCGTTGGACTGCGAAGCACTGGCTTTACTTACTGAGGTACTTGCAGCAGCACTGCAATCCTCACGTAAATAAAGTTTTTATAATTAAAATAAACATGCAATTTCGTCATACTTTACTCTTAAATTTATCTTCAACTTATTTTGTGAAAAAGAGTAATCAAAAGAATAAAAGAAAATGAAAGTTATAATAATAATAATATTAATATTAATATTAATAATATTTAACCTTAATTTAATATTCACTTAATCATACAGCGAAGTACGAACAGATGCAGTGCCTACCGTGTTTGTAAACAATGAAGCAATTTGTCTGCCGAAGCGATACAAGTATCGAATCGGCGAAATCTATCACAATATGGCACTTAAAAACAGCGTCGGAAAGCGGGATATGGCTTTAATAGGTTAAAGACTTTGTAGTTCCGAATAGATAGTTCCTCAACTGCGGAGCCGAATTGTCGTTGCTCAAATGACCCTGAAATTGACAGTGGACATTCTATCTTTGCAATTCTTGATTTTCGTCTGTACTTACTGTATTCAAGGACTGTTTTTATACCTTCCTTTCCTGTACGCTATCATAGTTATCTTCCTTTAACCATTTCAATGTATGTTGTTATGAACTCAAATTATCTCTAGAATGCGGAGCTATAATTAGTTCTGAATCATCCCGAATCAAATACAAAAGTTTATAATCTAGTTTTATTTTACTTCCTAAATTATTAGGCTGAGTAGAAGTTTAAACTACTTAAGAATTACGAGCAAACAGGGAGACCAGTATCTACTTGGCAGATTTATGGTCTCCCAATTTAAGTTTAAACTACTATAGAACTTGTAATGTATAGAACTTCAATAATGTAGGGTTTGATTTCATAGTTTCAGATGCATCATCTACAGACAAAGGTCACATGATGTAAACATGGCTATTAAGAGGAGTTACAGCTAGTGATCAGTCTATCAACATCCAATGCAGGCTATTTTCAACATAATATTTGCGGAATATACTAATTTCACGGTACTACATTGACGTCATTTGCGAACGGCACCATCCCACGTAAACGATAAATTTTTTTTATATATAATTCAAAGTTTATAATAATTTAAATTGAGTGTGATCAAAATCTCTATATTCCCTGCAATTAAATAATCTAAGAGAAAAATAACATTCATTGGAAAGTAAACAACCATAAAACCATTAAAATCATAGCTGCTACCTGAATCTTGGGTATTGGCTTAGCACTGACGTTTTATAATAATAATAAATTATCATTTTCGAGGTTAATTAGAACTCATTTTTCTTTAAAAATTACATGATTACTTCAGATAATCTGACTGAGTTTAGATTATCTGAAGTAATCATATAATTTTTAAATATAAATCAAAATAAATAATTAGTTTTATTTATTATATTCTGCAAAGTTATCATTACTTGCTGCTTTAAAAAATAATTAAAAACAAAGCTTTACTAAATAAAATAGATTAAGAAATTAAATCACTAACGAGAATTACGGGTTTGTTTTTTTTGTTTTTTTTTTACATTTAAATCAAACAGAATTTATTGTTTTACTGAACGTGTATCTTGCAAACAGCATTTGTTTTGTCTGCAATAGATTTTCAAACATTTATTCGTCCCTAGCTTCTTCTATATTTGATGAGAATTCCCAACTGTGACCATGGGATCAATTTCCTCTGAATGAAGAGATTTAGGATTTATTTATTTAATAGAAACGTTCGAGGAGACATCAAACACGTTATTGGATGAAGATCCCAAGGATTTCTTGATTTCTTTGGAAATGCAGCTTTCAGGTGATAGGTATAGTGAGTGTATTCAGATATTTGGTAATTGATCTACTCCTGTTAAAGTAATTATCTTCCAGACCACTGCAACAAAGCGGGTAGTATGATTTTTGTTTTGTTTCCAGTGCATATAAATGTAATGTTTACAATCTACTGTGGTTTATTAAGTTTCCATAGCATTATTTATACGGATTTCACCATCGTGTTCAGAGGCTCAAAGACTGCAGGAATGGGGTATTTTCAGGGGCCAACCACCTCCCATATTCGATATATTTGGCATTGTTTTCATTGGATTTCCGCTATGAGCTTAAATGTCAGAAGTGCAACCATCTTATTTCAATTGTCAGCTATAGCGTGATCGGTAAGTTCTCGGACTGATATGCTGAATGATGTCGGTTCGAATCGCTGCATCTACCTTTCCTTTTTTTTCTGTGTCCCAGTATTTTTGTTTTCTTAGTTTTCCTAACGTTCTTTTTATTTTTTTCCAAACTTTTTTTTATTTTTCCTTTCGTTAATGTACTTCCTTTTTTATTATTATTTTATAATTTTGTTATTATTATGGGTCGCCCTTAAATTTATGCTTTTGCAGAACATTATATTCCCTTGTTTTCATTTTCGTTCTCTTTACCCTCAAGTAAAGAAGCCCCTAGTCTTCATTTCAGAGATGAGTGGGATAGGCTTAGACATCTAGAAATTTCGAGAAAAAAAAATTAACATAGCACTGAATCCTTTCAGTCCATAGAGAGGTGTCTTTACTATTGATTACACAGACCATCAGATAAACAGGGAGGAAAGGTCAATATTTTGGGAGGTGATGGTATCGGATATTTTAAGCAAAAAATGTCATATGAACAAGTGTCTTATTTCAAGGGACGTTTCCGTGACAATTGAAATGGCACCTAATGTCACTATACCTGCTGGCCGTTCTTTTGTGCTTATAAAGGAACGTCACGATGAACTTGGACAAGCAACACATCATGTTCTCACAAGTGTTTAGAAATGCATTGGTAGAAGTAATAAAGCAAAAACCATTTAAATGCAGTGACTTGCGTGATTTTAAGTTTTGAAACTTTTTATTATAAACTGTAAGAAATGTGTAACTTGACCAGTCAATATTAGAAACAGTACGTAGTATCTCTTTGTTATCATTCATTTTGAAACGGTACATTCAAATAGCTCTATCTTGGAAACCATTCAGAAGACGACACTTGTTCATATGACATTTTTTGCAAAATAACCGATACTATCACCTCCCAAAATATTGACCTTTCCTTCTGGGACACACTGTAGGGTGAACATTGAAGAATAAGTAACGTAAAAAATATCTTCATGAGACTAAAAGAAATTTAGTTCATTCTGAGAAAGAAAATTGAGCAAAACTAATAGAAACTTAATTGTTATAAGAAAAACTATTGAAAATTAAAATAGAAACTTGTTGCCTTTCGAAATAGTCGAAAATCGCTAAAAAGAATTCTTTGATAAAGGATTAAAAAGTATTGAAAAAAAAATCTACAGCTTGATTAATAACTATTTTTTTAAAAGAAAAAAAGTCATCACAGGCTTTCTTGAAAGTAAATAATTTTTAAAGAAAAATTATGCAGAAAAACTCTGAAAAAAGATTCTTTTAAAATAGTAATTATTTCCTACTACAATAAATAAAACAAAAACCATTTAAAAGCAGTGACTTGCGTGATCTTATTCATTTCTTTTCACGGTCATAAAATAAATTTTGGTTCTGTCACGAAGATCATATGTAATTTGTCATTCATGAATAATGAAATCTTCTATCGGATTTTCATTTGTCATCAATTGGTCGATTTCATGAGAAGCTCGATATGAAGGGAAAAAAACCCTCAAGAAATCAGTTCTGTTTGTAGGTACGAAAAGATCTTATTTAAGATATGTCAATAAGAGAGCTCATATCGTAAGTAGGTTTATCGAACAGATGTTACAGGTTCGTTGCAGGTCACCAACAGTCATCGATGTATTAATCCTGTTCTCAATAATTCCCATAGGAGATACAGGTAAGAGATGTTCTTTTGTTCGTCCTTTCTAACTTAGGAAGTCAAAAGTGTTATTAAAGTGAAATTGTAAACTAAATATTCTTGGTTAAATAAGAGGAGGGGGACTCGTATCAAAATTTTAAAAAGTTAACTTTAATATTTCATTAAAACTAAATCCAAAATACAATCAGGATTCAAACGTTGTTTCTGTAATCTATGACACTGCGGTAAATTGTACAATAAATTTATAACTTTGGTTAAGATGATGTTCTGTTTTTTGATGAAAATTTCATTTAATGCGTTAACTAAACACTAAACCCGTTAAAGTGGAGTTAGTGCCTTGGATGCACTTTCACATGAATGTTTCAATGTGATTCAATACCAGTGGCAAATGCATTTTCTGCAATATTTCAGCTACAGATTGACATTTTCAAATTTAAATTTTTCATACTTTTTTCAACAATTAAGCTTTTCCTCTATAAAAGCTGAAACCACAATAGAAGTGAAATGTAGTTACAATTAAACATTAAAACACTAAATCGTAATTAGAATAGTCAATATGAAAATAATATCAGGATATGTGATACCACACTCTTCTACATTAGGAACTCTTGATTGTTGTATGAAACTTACCCAATTCAAAACACTTGACCCACCAACTCAAATATATGGGACAAGACCGTATATACTAAATAACATTTAAGACATTTTAAAAAAGTAATGAAAAATCCTTCAAATTGCCAAAAATAAAGTTCTGTATTACTACAATTAAGCTGACATTTAGGGATTGGCACATAATCGAACCACTTAGGAGAATTTAAAGTTTTAACAAGATACCACAAATATTTTGCTTCGGTACTTGGAGGAGTAAAATTGGAGGAGAAAAATACGAAACAATAAAATTCGCTGACGATCAGGCTATACCAGCAGAGAATGATTACGACATGCAGGAGATGTTAGAATAAATCAAATAACAGAAACATTTAGAATAAAAATAAGCATTAAGAAAACCAAAATTATGTTAGTATCAAAACGAGAGAAACAAATAAATTTAACCATCAATAGACAAAGAATTGAACAAGTAAAAGGTTTCTGTTATCTGGGACAAATTATCACACAAGACTGCATATATACCATGGAAATAAAACTAGAATAGCAATGGCTGAGGCTACATTTATAATAATACAAATCTTATTGACATGTAAAATAATAGATATTAACCTAAGGAAAAAGATATTAACAACTTTTATTTGGTCGGCTGCATTATATAACTCGGGAACATGGACACTTAACACTAAGGAAAATCAATATTTAGAAGCTTTTGAGATGTGGTTTTTACCATAGAATGGGAAAAAAAAAATCAGCTGGGACAGAAAGAAAGACAAATAGAGAAGTATTAGAAATGGTGGATGAAGAAAAGAAATTATAAGTATAATTAAAAGAAGATTAAAATGGCCGGTACATATTTTGAGACATGATAATCCTATACAGAGAGTCCTAGTGGGGAAGATTCCAAGCGAAGGTAGTGGAAGACCTCGCAATAATTTTATTACATAAACATGCAAGGATTTAGGAGTTAGAGGCTTTGTGAAACTGAAGAGGATGGCGGAGGATTGGTTAGGATGAGGTCCATGTCATGTTCCTCCATCTGTTTCTGTCTTCGGACTGAGTCACAAATCACATCACACTTGTAGATCTTAATGGTTGAATTTCCATGAATTTCGTTTAAAAGTTTATGAACTGTAAACACTTTACTACTAAAATGTCTTTGTTATAAAAATAATTTTTGAACACAGTCATTATAGAGCTTCCTCCCATTTGTCACCCCAATATAATGACCAATTTCCGTTCATTACAATGTGCTAAGTAAAATACAAGACAGAGTGAAAAGTGTACAGGTTTATATCGTTTACTAGAATCTTATAACTCTAGTTAATAAATAAAAAAGTGAGTGATTTTTTTTCTTCTTTATTTACTTCAGAGTAGACTCCGAACGTAATTTTTTTTAATGGTGAATTTGTCTTTGATTCAACATGTCTTTGATTGAAATGTTTTCCAGAATAACAATGTTGTCGTTTGTAAAAAGACTTAGAAGTTATTCTAAAAACAAAACAAACAAAAAACCAAGATATATAAAACCAGTTAAATCATCACTTTGACGACACCATCAAAAAAAAAAAAAACAATCTTTCTACACATATCTACTTCAAGTTGGTATCAATTTTAAGTAATATTTAGATGTAAAATGGTTTTATTATTACTTCTACCCCTGGATAAAACCAGTGTTGAGCACCAAATTTGTCTTTATTTATACTCAGTGAAACGAATCCACATAACTACTGACACACTGCACTGCATGGCTCAATAAATAACAAATAGCCACATTTTCTTTTGCGTGTTACTCTTTTGGTTCTTCCGATGACCTCTCATTGATTTCTTAAGTCAGTGAAGATAATGAACCTAGCGATGAGAAAGGATGACTTCAATAGCTGCGTGGGTCTATCAATGATTAACAATACACATTTGGAATAAAAATCTGACACTTAAAACTGCAAACATATTTATTTCCAGTTTTTCTAATTAAAATAATGTAGCTTCTGATGTAAGTTGCTATTTAGGCCTAAAAGTTCAGAACCAGTGTTCACTAGTGACATCTCAAAACAGATAGTTCATGCTTAATCGACGATCATCAGTTGAGAGGAGTCACCAGCAACAAGATCTCAGTACGGTGAACAGAAGCAACAATAGAAAGAAATATGAAAACTCCAAAAATCTAAATTAAAAACAAGAAAAATATGATATATTTAAGGTTTGTTTTTTTTTTGAGTGGAATTTTATTAGGATTCCCTTATCTAGGTGTGTGGCTGTTGTGTATGTGTATAATTGCCTTCTACGGCCCAAACAGGGAGTTGAACCCTAAGAGTCAAACCTTGAACTCCCCTTGACCTGGAGGTATGAGGAAGAGTCCGACTTCCGGTCCAGGACACTTCTGGTTTTTCTTGGCCACTGACCGAGCCAGTAAAATGGTGATAATTGAAGAAGAATGGGCTCTAACTGTATTTACCTCATTACGAATACTGAATCTTTACTGTAATACTGAACTATCTTTTCCATATCCTATATGGTAATATCCCACTCATGAAGATTAAACCGAACCAATTCAGACTTCCACTGAAAAAGCAAAGAATTTCTTAATTTCACTTTCACAATATCTTATCGACTCAACTGTTGAGAGTATCATCCCGAAAAACAAAAAGCAGGACAAATGCCGAACATAATGAACATGCATATAATTGAAACTGCCGTGTTATACAGCGGGGTCCTACTATATTGGAAAACCATTATCCTACTAAACATTGGAAAATTGAAGATGATATCCTTAATTCCAATAGGAAGAGGATAGTCTTTTTTTTTTTAATTTATTAAATGATATAACCTGGATTTTTTTCTGTTTTATGGTCTTACATTTTTAGATCAACGTTTTGAATTTTTTTCAACCGTAAATATATGAGTATAAAAGTTAAATGTTCCTGTATCCCGCTATAGGGCTATGTGGCCTTGTGCTCGAGGGAACTAAGGCTTCCCGACATTTCCTGACCCAAGGGACTAAGTTGGAATTCGAGTTGTATCCTGACGCCCGCCTGTCCGTACGACTTTAACCCCCTGTAAAGAAACCCGATACCCATTCTTCAGAGGGATGGGTAGACCATAGGACCCGTCTTGGAGGATAAGTCAATATGGAAAAATCTCCTAACTGCAAAACAGGAGCTTCAACCTGACTCCTCCAGGCCTCAGTCAAGGGCCTTACCACTTTGCTGTCTGCCCCAAGCTAAGTAAGTATACTTTATATTTGTTTAGTATAAAGTATTATACAGCAATATCTTTTCAGGTAAAAACAAATAGCTGTACATATCCTACTTTAGTAAAAAAAAGAAACAATCCTTTGTCATGTGAAACAACCATCACGTGGAACATATAGGCTACTAAAGAATGAGGAGGATTCAGGGACACATCCTCTTAGTTCAATTCCAATTTTTGAATAACTAATCCCATCGAATCTAATCGTCTGCCGTAAGAGATGCTAGACATGTAAGAGATCTCGATTCACAGATTGTGTTAATTTATGACCTAATCCACCAAACTTTCCACAAATATTAATTTTGAAAACTGATTTGCATAGGGCGCTTTTAATTAGACAGTTCAGGTTCACTTAATTCCCTCTACGCCTCTTCTATGTTCAATTTCCTGTCGGATAGTCTATCTAAATCATTAAGCCCCATTAATAATATTCATTTACACACAATCCATAAGCAGCCGTATTTAATATGACCAAACTTTTATTATTTCTTAAAATGTTTGATATCTTGCTCTAATTCGATATAAAACTTCCTTATATTTACTTTACTTTTCTCTAAAAAGGAATAAGTTGTAAAATTTTCAACTTTGAATTTTTATTTTATCTTTTTCCAATTTCATGAACTTCTTTTCTTATTCATGCTTCTTATTAAATAACTGATTTTTTTTTGTATTATTATTATCTCATTTATCTAAATAAATATCGCCCATTTTTTATCTACGATTCAAACAAGACCTACTAAAGATACAGGCCATGGCGCTGACAGAAACGCCAAACGATAGTATCCATCTGATGCGACATACCAAAACAATCCAGTCATACCCAGATTATGTCGCTTCAAACTTACGTCTGCTTCAATTGAAACCATGTTCCGAGCTTGCGTCCACTTGCTTCGGACTTACGTCCGATTAACGTCCACATATATCGCCATTTATATTTTTCATCAACCCCATCAGTCAGCCCAAATAAGGAGGAGGTTAATGAAAGTATTATTTCTTCTCATTTCTTTCACCCCTTTATAGGACAGTTTTGTAGAATAGAAAAACTGCAAAACTAATCCAAAAGCTACCTCATTGTTGGGGTATGGAAATGCTTTACTGTAGTTGCCTTAGTAAAATTTTATTTACAGATGCGCTACATGTATTTTTATTTCTTATTTAATTATTACTGTACAGTGTTTAATTTAGTTAGAAATGCGATATTTACATCAATTATATAGTACTATGATGCTTGCAGTGCATCATCTTGGAATAATAGCAAGCCTTACAACTGTTTGTACAAGCGTTATATTAGTACATTGTTTCATTGGACAATTACCCAGACGATTTTTCTATTCAGAGCAGCGTCTTGGTCTCTCTATCTTTAGTTAGCCTTATAAGTTAACAAAATCTTGTAAAAACTAACACTTAGTTCTCAACAGTACTCCCAGCATTACTGAAAAATCTGAATTTTTTTTTACGGTTCTACACTGGTTAAAGACTTGAAAACGCAAATCCCAGCTGTAACAGTTGTTTGAAACAGATTTGAACTCGTTAAATTTCGAAGTCTAAATTATATTAGCATAAAAGTAAAATTTCAAAATTTGTTTACCTTTTAATCGCCTACAAAATCACTGTGTCCTCCCTTATTCACTATTGTCTATTCGCTTTGTCGTTCACCGACACATTTCAAAACATGAAAAGCTTTAACTATGAAACTTAACCATATTGAATAGTCATTAGCGTGAATGCAACCACGAAGTAAACAAACCACTTTCGAGACTCGTGAAAAGCTTTGTTTGATGGCTTCTGTTTTCATCCGGAAATCAATGCAGATATTTCGAAACTAGGAATGTTACGAACAGCACTTGTTTCATTTTCATATCTGACTTAGGACTCTCCAGTTTGGATGAGATATCTAAGCTTACAAGTTTCTAACCTTACTTATTAAGAAGGAGAGGTCATACCCTATATCTCTCCAAAATCAATGCCATTTTGTGGGCTGAAAGTACCCATGGAGTACTTCAAAAATATATACGGGTTGTGGGGCCAACTCTCAAAAGTTTTCGAGATATTTTACATTATATTCAAAATTTTTAATGAAACTTAAGAAGTTAACAATTAAGTCAATGTTATCTCCCAAATGTTTTTGTTTATTTCATATTGTTTTTCCATTTTTCGCGCTAACTATCACAATTACCATGAAGTTGATAACAGAAAAAAATTCAGAATAAGTTTTTTTTTGTTTTTTTTTAAATAGATTTTATGATATACTTGAAAATGATTTCTCGTTAATTGCAGTAGAAACCTTGGTTGTATTTCTTATTAAAATTATAGTGCTACATTGAGGTGTATCGGGTTTTAATTTTGAAGTTTAATATGTTCAGTACACGTAAAATCATTTGTCTTATTATAGATTTTATGATCTTAATTAAAATTTGAAAAATTACAGTCCGTTTCAGATGTCCAAACATCATTGCTAGGTGTCTAAAAATGGCATAGATAAATCCTTCTTTCTGTTACATCACAATAAAAATGTATTTCTTTAACTCTACTCTTGTTGCAGCGACTTAATAAGAAAAAAATATACGGTGAATGTCATTGTAGCCTTTTAACAATTGTCCACAAAAATCACTACACACATACTAAAAATAAATGTATATATACTAGATTTTTTACAAATTTTAAAAATTTTCTAATATTTAAACAGCAACTTTTTGGTTAGAAAGGCTCATATCCCGGACTTTCACCTGAACTATTCATTCATTATTTTATTCACCCATTTGTAAAGGCGGGTGAGCATTGAGCTGACCATCCAATCTCAACTGGTCCCTATAGTCGTTGAAATTTCGAAGCGTCCTGTATAGCACGAAGCCTAATATGGAAAATAAGCATTTTATTTATCATTCAGTTATAAACTAAAAGAATCATTGATAAAACATCGTAAAATGAAAAGGATCAACTGATTGTTAAGGATTTGTAATCGGAGTATATTTTAGGCCTAATTATTGATAAGAAATATTAAACCATTGAAATAAGATCTTCTGACTTATTTCAATAACAATAAAAACTTATACTGTGTTTTGGAAATGTCTAGATCTTTATTTCCTTAAGTATATGCTTTTCGTCTGTTCTTATCTTCGTTGCATTTTACGAAAGGATATACGAGACAGAAACTTGAGAACAGGTGAAGAAAAATTGAGGAATCGTGTGCATTTGTATAAGTGACAAATCTTTCATTGCCTTTTTATATTTAAATTCAAAATACGATCATCTGAAGCAACTCAGTCGAGATTTCAATCCAACGTTCAAATCAGCTTAGACGCAGATAAGACGTTTTGGATTTCTTTGAAAGCTAAGTCCTTTGAGTTCCAGAGCGCTCTTACCTTTTTTTCTCTTAGGATCGTTCGCATTTAAGAACCGTGCAAATCTCTTGTTGAAGACTGTCTTTCTATCGTCTGTTCGCTTGTAATTATTCTTAAATTCACTAGAGCCATTTTCAAGAATATAGCTATTTAACGAAATTAACAATAAATTACAAAGTCCATCGACCTTTGACGAGAGTTAAGGTGATAAAGTTCCTAAATTCCCCCCAAAAATCCTTCAAAGCTAACGCTACCGTCACAAAGAATGTGTATACATATAGTGACTACTTCAAACTCTTGATTAGCTAACAAACGTCTAACAGTAACGAAATACATGTAGTAAAAGCTACACTGCACGCTGCATTTGTTGTATTAAAGACGACTAAATAAGTCAAAAGCAAGTTGGCGTGTCAATCTTCAATAACCATTTGGTACGAGTACAAGAAGCTGTCAAAAAAGCAATTGTTTATACATTTACGTTAAGGTTGTTTTGTTTGCATCCCCAATAAACACTGATGCCATTTTTACCAAAAATCAGCAGGAATCTTCCTTCTAAGCATATTTTAAGTGAAAGTTTCAGTTTAGTTTGCAATGCAAAAATTTAACGTGCGTGGAAACAATTACATGAGAAATAAAACAGAAACGCACCAGAGTTCCTGATCTGTTTTTGGAAATTGTGATACCGGGAATCCAAGATAGCCTATTTCAGGTTTCCTGACCATCGTCAGTTGGTTCCGCCCAGTATCTTATGTCTCAGTGAACTCAGAAAACATAAAAAAAACAAGTCAACAACACAATGACTCCCCTTATTAAATAAAAACAATTTAGTGCGACAAATAATTTTTACGTTATCTTTGATTGATGGATATACGATTTTCAGCCCCTAACTTCTTATCTATTTGTCGGATTAGTATGTAAATCAATCTTTAGGATTTAGATCTTTGCAAAATTAAAGATCTACCTCAGAAAAGTTGTAAATCCCTATTCATTTTTTGAGTATTTTGGCAGTTTTTTTTTTCATCTCTCTCGAATATCTTAACCTAAAATTCAATTTTCACAATTTCGTTCCAAACGTTTTCATATTTCTTCGATTTATATTAAAGGATGTTACAACGTTTGACCAAAACTACAACAACCTGTGGTAGCTAATTACAATGCCCAGGGTATTAAAAATTAATAGCGTTTAATTTTTCATAAAGCTACTAAGCCCAAAAGTCATTCAAAAGTGATAGAAATCCCCAATAACTGAATTGTTTAAAAGGTAAAACTCCCTTTCAAAATTTTTAGGAATTTTGCTGAACTAAATTAATGAAATACTTAGGATCAAAAATGTTTCATATAATCTTAAAATAGTTAAGGTATGATCACCCGACTTCAACTTAACGCCGGAAGCACTACCTCCGGCGTTACCTCTTGTTTATTCCTCTA
>JAFIDM010000002.1:63695488-63718544 GCA_023159025.1 Thereuonema tuberculata
CCTTCTTGTTTGTTGGTTGAAGCCCAGTTTTAAGTTGCATTTATGATTTATAGTTTATAAAAAAATCTGGCCCTATTGATGAAGAATAATTGTTTTTTTTTTTTACTATTACATTCTTTAGATTTTCAATTTAGCTAAATATTGTCTATAAAGTTTTTCAGTCCACCGAAGTATTTGAACTCGTAAATACAGTGCAAGTATTAGTGCAGATATTCCGATCTAGTGAAGGTATTCCTACTTAGAAACTGCTGGAGTTAGATCTAAGTCTCGCCATGCAGATTTGGAAGGCAAACACTAACGATGGGAAAAGACATCGATTGCAAAAACTTAATTGCTGACAAATGTGCTCTCAGCTGGTGCAGGAGCGCTATCAAACATAATTTCATACCCGAGGGAAGGGGGCAATATTCGTGTTTTCCTTACTTTGTAGAAATAGTTTCCATCGGATAATGGCATCTCTACGGCAGAAAGTACCCAATTGGTTTGAATACCCATCACAGGTATATTTTCCAAATACATGTCTATTCAAAAACTCTCGCAACTAAAACTCCACTTGGAGAAATGTCTGGTGATCGGAATGGCCAAGACTTCTGCAAGTAGTTGCTGATTATTCATTCTTCTGTGACATGTTATCGGAGCAATCTTTACGTGCACTTGTGATTTGGGGCCAAATGAACTGTGCTGTGGGTATCATTTTTATGGTACAAGAGCTAACTACAACAGCAAATATGCAAATCACGGTTCTACGCGCTCTTTCGCCATCTGTAGTCTATTTGATAACACCTACTTTTTGTGCACTAAATTTCTCCACATGACTTTGAATATCCGTTTCTAAATCTAACTCCATTTGGAGCCTTAGACTCTATCCTACTCCAGCGGACTCCAAGTAGAACCTATCTAGAAAATACTGAAATTAAAATAACTTCAATGGAGTGAAAAACTTTACAGACATTTACCTCAATTGAAAACTTAGAGAAATAGTAAAAAAAAAAAAAATCCGATTAATGTTATTCAGTAAATCAACAAAAATAACTAGAGATTACCCGTAACATGCTTTTATGACAGTTTAGCTATTTAATACCGTAAAGATCTGCTACTACCACTAATGATAATAAATAATAATGAATCATGGTCAATAATAGCTAAAGATTACGTCACAAATCCCTCGAGAAATTTCAACATACAACACACTGCCAGGCTTCAGTCTACAAACTTACGTAAAATGACATCAAACAGATTACTTAGGTTATCTATTTACGATTACTAACGAAATACAAACTGAACTTCATCAATATGCCAAAGAAGTGTATTGATATACGGAGAATGAATGTAGAGTGATCGTGCAGTCATCAGAAATAGATGCAAACAGACCAGCTTCACTAATTAAATGTACATATTATAATGATGTGGATGTCAAGTAACGTACAACAGAAAAGGTGCATCAATTTAATGTGCTGTCCTAGAAAAACGAAATCATGTAAAGAAGTATTTCTACTTCGCGATGGAAGCCCTCAATAACTAAAAACAAGAAAACGAATTAAAAAAAACAAGAACAAAATGTGGAATACAAATCCTTGGGCAGCACTTCGGCTACCAAGAAAGATATTTGACCACCAAAAAAGGAAAATAAAATATAACAAACCCTTTAAAGGGTAAAAGGTTCGTGTGATCCTTACTGCAAAGGTTTTAGTATCTCAAACTTTGTAAAGGCTTGTTACAATTTTTGTACTCCAATTTACAAAAAAAAAAAAAAGAAAAAAGCAATTCTAATAATATATATACAGAAAGCAATTATTTTAAATAGTTAGAAACTATCTAAATTAATTTCTGAATTTAATATAAAAATATTTCTTATTCATCTTTTTTTTTTTTTTTACTCATTTAGCTGACGATTTTTATATCTGCTTTAGCTGGCGAGTAAATAATAATTAGGGAAATGTTTCATTTAAAATTATAATAAATAAGAAGCAAAATAAGGAAAACGAAAAGTCACAGCTAAACCCTACTAGACGCTTTTTTAAATAGGGTATCTGAGAGCATGATGACTAACACGGATTATTCATCATGTTTGTTTGTAGTCTTTGTAAGTACTATTATTTAACTATATGTTTAGAGAATAAGCATTTCTGGACCAAGCGGGTGCCAAGTTGCCAGAGGAGATAATACAGCAACACCCATGTATGTTAAGAGATATAAATGTCGTAATCTCATGTTAGGAGTAACAATAAAGACCTTAACGGTGCTGACGAATATCGGCAACACGGAAGAGGAAACTCTGTCCGGGGATAACACTCGGGAGGTGGTCGAGAAGCCGTAATGGCGGCCTCTTACTCGATGTTGGTCGAGTGCCCAAGAGACGTTTTCACATTAAAGTTTCAAAGAAAGAATCGGAATGATATAAACAAAAAGACCCAGAAAGAACTACAGGTCTGCTTTAGACCTCCTTTCCTTAATATCAATTGTTTTTAATTATAAAAACGATTAAGAAGTTCACTTACATATCCCAATTAATTTTAATTTTATCAAAGCAAGCCAAATTAGTGAATTACTAAATGAATTAATATCCGATGTTTAAAACATCGACAGAAATCCACTCTTTCGCTTGTAATGCGTTTATATGATGCTCGGCAAGTATCCAATTAGGATAAAAAAAAAATATATTCTTAAATATGCCTTCCAAGTTTCAAGAAGACTCATGTCGCGGTTTAAAATTTATAGGAGGGATACACACACACAGAAAACCCACACAAATTGAATTTATGTCTCCGAGGAGGGAAAAAAAAGATAAATGAATCAGAAGAATTCTATCAACAGTTTGTAAATTACAAATATGTGGGATAATAAAAATGATTATCTTGCAATTAAGATTTGAACTCTCTTGTTGATGTTGAGAAATCAGTGTCTCAGGAAACAATTATAATGAATTCACTTTGAAACAGTTTAATAAAGTTTTAAACTTTATTAATGAGCTCTGGGATTATTGAACTGAAGATTTAACACCCATAGAAGATGTAAGATTCATTTGATCTTAGATTACAGTAGGTTATAAGAAATAATGAAAAGAGCATTATCGAATCATAGTGACTTACTACCTACAGATGATTAAAATTTAGATTCTAAATAAATAGAATACAAAACACAGCCGAAGAATGGTAAAGTAGAATTATGAAGAACAGTTTTATATATTTTTATCTATTAGAAAACTACTCAATAAGTAATGTTGTTAAGAAGATTAAAGTGTTGTAAACAGATAATTCTATTTCTTTGTTATATAATGATTAAGAAATAATAAAACAAGAAAAAAAAGTTTGTAAATATAGGATTCTGAAACATAGTTGTAAGAAAAAATAAAGACATTTATTGCTAATGTTGTTATACATTAAACAATCAAAATCAAACACACTACTTAAAAGAAATACAAGAATACTGAATGGAGTGGGATATTATTGTAAAAACGAAAATCTGTAAGATTGCTTGTTTGTTTGTCATTATTTCACGCCTCAACGGCGAAACGGATCGTATTGAAATTTTGCATGTTGATAGTCTAGGACACTGAGTATGCTGTAGGCTACTTTTCATCCCGGTCGATCAAGTAGTTCTCGTGGGATGAATGAAAAACTTCCCAAAACTATCCAAAATAAAAAAAAAAAAAACTTCCTAAACTGTTCATAGGTGGCGCTAGCGCAGTTGTCAATGAGGGCGTTTAAAACATTCCCAAAATTGGCGATAGATGGCGCCCTTATCGTTTTAAATCGCGCCACAGATTTAAATAAAGATACATGGTTAATTAATACATTGAATTTCAATATTGTACTGCTCGTATTGTTTAAAATTTAAACTTTAATTTAGTTTCATTTCTACGTTTCGATTTTACTTTATTTGATGTAATTTTGATTTTTCGAATAACTAATACAAGACTTCTGGAGTGAAGCCACGGTAATCGGCTACTACAAGATAAAACAGAAATTAACAAGTTTATTTTGTATTGAAACTAACAAGTTATAACTAATACAGTGATAATAATAAAAATAAATATTTCAGAAAGTTATTACAAAGTTTTAAGGGTTATTGAGGAATAAATGTATTAAAGATTCATTGAAATTTAAGAAATGAAAACACCTCCTGAAATTAACAAAATTAAAGCTTATATTACAAAATTTCAAATGATATCTCTTAAACCTGGAAGATTTCGAGAGCAAATAGCATCTACGAGAATGAAAGAACCGTAAAGAAAAATCCCAGAAGAATGGAAAAAGGAGAAAATAACATCCATATTTAAGTAAGGAGATGGAACAAACGGCCAAAAATTTACACAGGAATTAACTTACTTTGTTCTGACTATAAAAACCTAAGCAAAACGTGTAACTTGCAATTCTGAATAAAACAGAAGATGTCATCCTTTTTGAAGAACAAACAGGAATTAAAAAAGGAAGAAACAGAAATGATAATGATTTCGACGTTGAGCAAACAATGGAGAAACGAAGAGAATTAAATTTAGAAACCCAATATTTGTATTCGAAAATAAGAGAAGAGGTTAGAAATATTTCAAAATCAGAATACTGATGTTTTATGTAACAAAGATGTATCTCTGCAATGGACAAAGTTCGCTGCAAGTATATAGTGTATATTTAGGAATGAAGTCCTGAAAGAACTTGAAGCCTCCTTTCTGTCAATCTTGCCCCTTTTTTTAATCTTTTTTTAATAATAACGGGTAATTTTTTAATATCAAATTCAAATTCCGTTTATTTTTAAATTATAATATCTCTTAAATATAAACAGTAGAAATTATCCATTTTCTGAAAGAAATATAACGTTTTACTTAAATTGTTTTAAAATGATTTATTTTAATTTATACTAAAGTTCAAACAGATATGAGGAGGAATAAAAGGCGAAGTAATTGTCCATTATTTAGGATATCGATAGAAATTCATCGTTGTTGCTCTTAATATTTTTCTACGGGAACTTTTGTCACGTGCTTCTTTCTCTACAAGGCCCCACTTAAAAAATATTACTTGAAAAATTTTTGTTCACCTCTTGTCTTTGAATATGTCTGTTCTTAAAATATGCCAAGTTTTAAGAACAGGTGTTCAGCGCTTCGAAAGTTATTTGGAGAGTATAAACACAAAAACTGATTAATGAATTTCAGTTTTTGGTAAGAATGGTAAGCTAACGTAAACAAAAACAAAGCGGCGTCCTAACTTTCTAAAAACAGTAATAAGATCACAAAAAGTTTTTAACAAAAAAAAAATATTAATTGACAAAGAAATAATAATAGGTTTTTTTGCCTGTAACTTTTTATTTGCCTCAACAAATTTATACCAAAATCAATGAAAACCTCAACATTCCAGGAAAGCTCCGGCTACATAGGATAAATACTTTGAATAATCTTGCTCATAGATGAACAGACAACGAATGACTGACCTTACCTATTGGCCGACTTCTCCAAAATCAATAGGCACTCTTCTTCACAAGAATTTAACCTTTTTCTTTGTTGAATAAGTAGTTTCTGAGTTATCGATTTATTTTAATTCTTTTATTTTTTCTCTCCAATGCATATTAAGAGGGCTAGGGCTTATTTGGTAATGTTCTATTCTCGTAGGCTGCAGAAATCTATCTGAGCTTTTTGGTAGCTAGATCATACGGATATATACAGGCAAAGTCGTAAGTCACCTAAATAACTGTTGAACGAAGATGGCTAGAGTTAGGGAAGTTAGGTATTGGTATAGGAAAACGACCGTGCACCATCAGATGAGACTGACGGCAGCGCCCCTAGCAGCAAAATGTGGAAGTTAGTAACCCTACCTCGGAAACAAATATACGGAATAAATAAATGAAAAAAATTGTAGAGCATCACCGAATTAGTAGAAAACGACATTTTACAGAAACGAATCGTGGAAACAGAAGGCGGGAGACGTTACGAACAAAGAAATCATATAAGAATTATTAATGTAGCTAGTATAAAAATAAAAAGACGCGATTCTCTCGGATAATCAAATGTTACCAACATAAAAATGAAGGTGAAATACACAAGATCTTGCACTGTTTAATTAAGATTGTTAAGCAATCTAAGAAACTCGGGTAAAAATTTAAGAAACATAAACCATTAAATAAAAATTGAATCTACAAAGGAGAATGGGCAGATCTGCCCACCACCGTACAGCGATAAGATGTATACGTAAGGAAACACTTCCATCAATAGAACATTTTTTATTATTACGACTTGTCTCAATTATTAGTCCGTTGGGAGTTATATAATTATAGATATGACTTGTGTGGTGAGTATGGGTTGCAGGGAAGCGGAGCACCGCGACCGTTGATAGCTTATGACTTATCTATTTGACATCTTAAATCCCGGATGTATTGATTAATTATCATTTAATAATTATTTTCAATAACAGTAAATATTATTTTCATTTATAAAGGAACTTAACGTGCATTGCAAGAATTTAGAAAACGAAAATCTCCTAAAAGATTTTCTTCTCAAATTTTTTAATGCACCTACGTAAATAAGGATTCTCGCACCCCGAGTTACCATTCTGGGAATCTGAGACAGCTGTTTCAGCCTTGTTAGGCTTCTTCAGTCAGATTTACCCATAATGAATAACTCAAAGTGCGAGACAACTAAGGTGAAACCATCCCGGCACCCCGGAATGGCTCCTCCCACAAAATCAAGCACAATAGTAAATTCACTGTGCACCGCATAGCCTCAAATTCTTGTCCCGCGGTCCGCTGGGCGCAGAAGAATTTAAGTAAGGATTGAGAATCCAAAATAAAATACAAATAAATGTAGAAAGGAACTTAACATGCATTTCAAGAATTTAGAAAACAAAAATCTCCTAAAAAATTTGAGAAGAAAATCTTTTAGGAGATTTTCGTTTTCTAAATTATTTTCATTTATTACATGTAAATAATTATTATTTACTTGAAATAAATGATAATTATTAAGTAAGTATAATAATTATTAAAAGTTAATTAAGATGTCAACTAGATAGTCACATTTAGACTTACATAACTCGGAACGGACTAATAATTGATACGAGTCGTAATAACAACATATGTTCTACGTAAGGAGATCACATATATCTTAGGACTACACTCTATGAGTATTGTCCAGAGAGTTTTGCCCATTGTCCTTTGTTTACAAATTTGTTTCTAGTTTTATTTATATATTCTCATCCGACATATTGGTAAGCTTCTGTTCCCATTGGCTACAGAAGTCTATTTGAGTTTTTACATTTGAGGCCGTCTAAAATATATCTAAGGGAGGATGGATCAGGCTGATGAGTCTTTAAGGAGGACGAAACGACCCTTTCCAGATTTCCTCTATTACAAACTCAAAGGCGTGATTTGTATATTTGCGAGTAGTTTTTGGTTTTCATTTGTGAAAATGTAATTAACTTTGATGATGTTTTCTATATTTTGATATTTTTACATAATAAATATTAAAAAAAAATGTAAAGGTATAAAGATACTTTATCTTTGTCCTCCAATTTATCTTTGTTCCAATGATACTGAATTTATGAATTTGCGTTTAATTTGAAATGAAACAGAAAAATTAAAGTTTACAATATTGTAAGTTTTCAAGACTAATTTATTCTTTTATCAACTTATAAGTGCATTTCTGACCAGTTGGAAAACTGATTTTTGTTGTTTTTTCTTTATTTATTGAAGCCGTTTCTTAAATTTATTAAGAAATAAATTTCTGCCTTATTTTAGTATCTTTCTGAAAAGTTAGGAATAAAAGAAATAAGAAAATTTGGTCCTTCAGGACCAAACTACAAGAAAATTACTTATTTATTTTTCAAGTGTGTAATGATAATGCATATGTGAGGACTCATTATTTTAATGTGTTATTTTAAAAGAAAAATGCTATTTTAATAAATTTGAATTTGAAATTCGTTAACTTAGCTTAGTTAACTTAATTGGAATATTTGCTGAAAAATTAATTCATTCCAAATGTCAAACCTAAATTCTAGTTCCAAGTAGAATTGAACGGAGCCTTTTGACAATTAGATTTATATGAAAAACTTAAGATAATTGTTTCTATTATGTGAGGTCGAAACCCGAAAAAAAAAAAAAATGTTAAAGCTGCCCCGCGACAGAAGATCATGTAGGATCTTGAAAGCGCGAGTGGTTAAGGCTCCCAGCGATTCTCGACCAACGGAACTAATCAAGGTCGGACGGACAGCCAACGCCCGCTCAACTAAAACCTTCGAGTAAGAAACCAGGTACCCATTGAACAGAGGGCTGGGGAACACTAGGGTCCGTCTGAAGGAGAAATAACCGTGGAAAAATCTCATTGCGTCACATACAGAGGGAGTTTTAATTGATATATAACAACAATAATTTGAATGTACTACCCGGTGGCCCAATGGATAAGATGTCTGACTTCGGATCAGAAGGTCGCAGGTTCAATTCCTGTCGCGGACGTTTCATTGTAGAAATTATTTCTATTTTCACATAAAATTAAAATTATTTTCCAAACACAGGAAGTGAGTTGCAGAATTGCATCAGACAAAGACAGATCTGGAGAACTATATGAGTGTATATTATAATTGTAATATCATATTTTTAATTTGACTTAATACAAAAAAGTGTCTTAAATTTAATTTATTTATGCAACTTTTGGCGGACATTTTTGTTGAACATTTTATTTGTTTTCCAAAATTGACTTACTTATTAATGTAGTGTTTTTTTTGGAAAAAAAGATCAAATAACCTTATTTCGAATGCAGTTTCTTTGTAAATTATTCCATGACAGAAGTGTGATAATATAATGTAAAAGAAAAGACTAGGCACACTTAAAAATGACATATATAATTAATTAAGAGATTGCAACATGTTATCAGGAATCCAAGAACGATTCCCTTCGTCAGGCATCATATGTCATAAAATGACAAGCAAAAACAGTAAATAGAAAACAAAGTTCTTGTAGCCTTAGGCATGAGATTGGGACATCCAAGAAAGCAATGGAATGTCCCAATCTCATGCCTAAGGCTATAACAACCTAACTTTGTTTCCTTTTAAACCTACGCGCGCAATCGGCTGCTTTGCAACTCAGACCGCAGGAATGAGAAGGGAAATCTCCCCTTTACTGCCTGCCTCCAGCAGTGTGCTGATTGCTTCTATTGTGAGAGTGGTTTTGCACATCCCCTGTTCTCAACTCCTCTGGATGAATCCTGTTTCATTTTCCGAGGTGCTTTCAGACCCTCCTGCAAAAAGAGGGTTCTCTAATTCAGTTCTCCCCTCATTCCTGTGGCTTGAGCTGCTCAACCAGACTAGTGCGTTTGTAGGCAAACTGTTTTTGTTTGTCATTTTAAATCGCTTGACGAAGTGAATCGGTCTTGGGTTCCCGATAATATGTTGCAATCTCTTACGTCATTTTTAAGTGTGCCTAAACTATTCCAAGCGAAAGAATGACTCTGACCTTGAACTACACCCATTATCTCTTAATCATTCCAGGACTGAAGTTTGTATAGAGAAACTATTCACAATGGCGACTCTCAAGCGAGGCAAACCTATCAGAAGCCATAACTTTCCCGCCATAAACACGGACATATACAATCGATTCAACTTCTACTATTGCGCCATCTGGTGTCCACGGACGTTCTTTCGCTGGGAGGACTTTAGTCCCATCTTTTACATTTCTTGGTTAATTTTTCACCAATGAGAGGAAAAAAATAGACTATTTCTTTGTCTCTAAGTTTCCCTTCTGATGGAAAATATTCAATTGTTTTGCTTTCTTTTTAGGAGAATTGCGATAAAGTTGGTGTGAACACACACACACACTCGTAGAGTTCCACGTCTTGTAGCAACTGGCTGTTTTGAACGTCATATCACATGACTATACATCTTGGATTGAAAACAAGGCCTCTACAAAGTTGATAAATTTAATCTACAAAACCTGATTGAAACCAAATTATTTTTTGTGGTTTCCAATCTGCAGAAACTAATTTCAAAAGTTCAAGATTTACGAAAAATGTATTTTTATTGTTCTAAAAGAATAATAATCACATATTTAACTTTTCGATGAGGATTTTTTTTCTTTTTTTTTATACTGGAATTTGATCTTTCAAAATTGCAGAACCTTTAGGAGTAAAGAGGAGAAACTTCAACATGGTCCAATAATATCTAAAATAAATTCGAAACTTAAGAAAAATTACAACAAACCTCTCAGAAACACTAACAAAATAATAGTCCGTAAACGTTCATTACCTGAAAAGTCTGGAAAGAGTTTTAAAAATTTTGAAATACAATTTCACTCGCTATGATCACAAAAATGACAGAACAATTTCTCAATTCCATCTATTTTCTTAATAGCTTTTTTTTTTTTTAGAAAGATACCTCAGCTTTTGCTGTGTTGTTCCAAGTTTAAAGAGAAAAAAAAAAGCAAAGTTTCCTTTTATTTCAAAAAGCCATTAATCTTTGAAATAAAATCACAAAAGTCATTGAAAAATAACCATGCAATTTGTCTTGAAATTTTATTCTGATCTTATTAAAATCTTACGTTAAATCTACCAGATGTAATGAAAAAAAAAAATCGGCAATTTTAAGAGAGTAATATTTTTTTGTAGCTATTATTAATATTAATGTTAATATACTAGATATGTCGTACAATACGTAGTCAAGTAGAAATCCCTGAAAGAACTTAACTTCTAATATTACAAAAATTTCTTTATTTTTATTATCAACATAAACGGAAACCCTTCATTTATGGTCATATAATAATAATATCTTGTGTAAACAAACAGTGTAAATTGGCCATTTTCTAAATATTATTTATTTTTAATTCATTAAAGTTTTAAGTATAATTAAAAATAATTTATCATCGGAAGCGCAGTGGAGCCTCAAGAGAAAAAATTAACAATAAAAAAGTCACTAATGAAAAATCAGTGAAAAAATTCATGTGCCAGCAGGGCGCAGGCCTCAATGAATTTTTTTTTAAAACATAAAAATTCAAACTGTGCATTTGAATTATTAATAAACAACAATGGGGAGACCAAATTGTTTACCAAGTGACATCCTGGAACAGCTGTTTCACGCTCTGTGGCGATCATCAGCCAGGAGCAGTCACCAGTAAAACAACAAGGTCTCCGTACTGGGGTTAATATGAATGATCATCGGAAGCGCAGTGGTGCCTCAAAGAGAAAAAATGAGCATTGTTGTTTATTAATTGTTTAAAAAAAATGAATATCTCCCCAGTATCATTTATTTTCACAATTCTTAATCAGCATTAAGTTGCGTAAACAGGATTAATTCTAATATCATCTAATCGCGCGGAATTTAGTGGATTAGCTAAATAGAAACCCACTGTTTGAGTTTCTAATGTTTTTTTTCTGTGTGAATTTTTGTAGACTTTATGGAAAGGAGCTACTTGGCAAACATTTCAAATGTAAAAGATGTTACGCGTATATAAGGACTACAGACTAAATTTCATTAAGATCCCATCCGCGGTTCGCAAGTTATTAGTCGGAAGCGGAAGACACTGATACAACAACCCGCAAGTACATAAAGATACCCACGTACATACCGATTTGACTAGTCTCATTTTTCTAGGATTATAGCTAAAAATATATAAATATATAACCTAATGAAGGATACATTTGGCATTAACAGTCGAAACATGAAATACAGGCCAAGATCTTCAAACCTTGATGACGAAATTCCAGACGAATTTCAATTTTCCTTTAAAACGTTTTAAATAATTGTGCCAAAACATAAAATGTGTCAGATAAAATACTAAAACCAAATTTATCAAATTTTAGGGCATTATATGATCTTATTCTTTAAAAGACCACGAGAAAATATTTAAGAAAGGAATTCAAGACAATTTCTTAATGTTTTTAAAGAAAATAAATTTGAAAATACGAGTAAAATAAAATAATAATAAAAAAATAGAAAATCTTGTTGATGAGATCAGTAGAAGAAGGAATATGTTCAGAGAATGGATAATGTGATCCCAAGCAGAGAGGTTTAGAGCACGGGAGAGGAAACGTTTGTCATTAGAAGGTCACATGTGACGTAGCAGAGACTTCATTAGTACGGCGTTGTATTATGCAGTGCTATTTAAAATATTCCCGTTAGATTCATGAAAGATGTATGTTTAGCTATAATGTAGTTTAAAAAAGATTATTTTCTAAGGATGTATCCCGAACTAAAAATTGAGGGAATATGAAAAATCGCTATTCGCTTAGCAAAAAATACATTTCAATGCATGTTTTCGATGAACTTAACACTGCTGTTAAGCGAGGTATGATTGTTTCGAAATAGAAATATTGCGCGACTTTTATTTCAATCGATTTTGTAAATAATCTGCTCAAAAAGTTTTCGAATTTTCAATTGAGTTTTAATTCTTTACTGTTCTGTTTTAAGTTTCCTACTAAAACCACATAGAAATTTGAAATTGTATGTGAAAGGCCGCACTGAGTATCACAAAAGGCCACAGGTGTAGAAATAGAGGACGACCTGAGAAAAGGTGGACTGATGATTTACTTTGAGACAAGACTTCTAAGACCTAATAACTGAAGCAAAGAAATGTTTTTCTTTTTCAAGTATTGCTTTTGTTATTCGACTCGTCACTTCCTTGATTTTACCTACTATAATCTATACGTAACAGAGGTTTGGCTGTTGAACGTTAAGGTGGATATATTATTAGGCCTAATGCTGCGTTAGCTTCTTGTTTTCATTTGACGTTAGTTCCTTTATGTGGAGTTAGAAAGAATTTATTAGGAATTTGGATTTAATTATGCTTTGTCCTTCGTAAAGTTTAAATCCGAGGTCTCTGAACTTCTGCAAGCTGGACTGCAATTCATCCCACTATGAATTCCTGCTCTCTGCTCCGTTTTGGAGAGTTCAGAGTCCATTTGTATGCTTTGTTGCCATTTCCACACACCTGCAAAAATGTCGTCGTCATTTCATTATGAAATCTTAGTTATTTATAACAGTGGGTCATGTATTCATTATGTTGCTAATTATTATATAGGTATTACATTTAATTCGTTCTATTTACTATTCGAATAATACCGTAACATGGGGGAACTTTGACAGCAGGGGTAACACATTTTTAATGTATAATTTAGCTCATAATTTATAACATTTTATTTTTCTTGCTTTTCCTTTGTTGGGGGTCATTTCCAGGGTGGCGGTGACTCTCATCAATAGGATCTTGCCTTTCCGAGTCTTTTATCGGGAGAGGCAGGTTGGGCTGAAGAGTCCGTTGAAGGACGAAACGGCCGTACCCAACTTCTCTCCTAATAATTGAATCGGAAAGGCAATTTCTATTTGATTCAGATGCTGTTGTTTCGTTTCTTATCTTTGCTTTGTTTATGTTAACGTTTTAACTAACCATTTATAATTTTTTAATATCTCTTACACTCATATACATAGTGTATTTAATGTGTATAACGTTTATATATTAAATTACTATTGCCAGGAGGAAGGAATTGAAAATTCTATAAATTATTCCTTCCTTTTTATATCAAAATCTCATCGAATCTCCTGATTCTCGGTGAAGCAGCACAAAATTCTCACTTGCTACGAGATACCGAATGACAGAATCAAGAATTATGGAGAATTATTCTTGAGCAAAATCTTTAACAGAAGTCTCATAGGAACATTAAGATCTTCCTCAACTTTTTAATTACATTTACATTATAACCCAGTAAGCAATTTATAATACAGTAATGAGTATTTAAAAGTAATTCGTAATGGTATTATATGTTAACCTACATATGTTTGTTTTGAAGATCCTTCATAATTTCTTCTTGAAACCCTATTAAATCTATAACAGAATTTATGTTTGCTTGACGCTGTTTCTACATTACAAAATATATTTAATACATTCAACTGAAATAAAAATATTAATCTAATCTTTCAAACAGATTAATTGTACATCATAATTAATTATATTGGGAATAGACTGCGAATCAACTGAGCAACACAGATAAATTTAATTTAATATAAAACTCACTAGGCCTCTCTGTTTAGTTAATAAATTATTTAATTAGGAGTTTAATATGTGTTGAATATATTAAAGAAATGAGTAAAACACTGATACGTATAGTTACAATAAACAATAATATATATTAAAAATTATAAAAAAAGAGAATACATTACATCCGCTTAGGGCCGGACGTTTCGACATCCTAGGGGTTTCTGTTACGATTGCGTTGAGAATGAGAATCCGCTTGGGATGTCGAAACATTCGGCCCTCAAAGCCCATTCATGTAATGTATTCTATTTATAATTTTTAATACACATTGTTTCCTACATGAGTAGGTCAATGTTTTACTCATTCATACATATATTATTTAGTTAAGTTTTATTTAAATTATTTCATATAATAAAATGCTTATTCTATTCATTTATTTTAACAGATGACTGTATATTTTTTTATTATTATACAATTTTAAATATACATTAAACTATAAGATTGTAGCTCTACAAATTTATAATATTATAAAAGCGTTATTCTGTCTGTCATTATCATAAGACTACGTTTTTCCAATTTTGTGACCAAACTATAAGAGATAGATTGATACATTTACAAAATGTAGATAAATGTAAATGGATAAAATGTAGATCTTTTTAAGACAAACAAAATGCTACAAAAATCTTTCGAGAAAAGTTTGTGGTTTCCAAGATGGCGCCTTTTAAAGGGTCAAATTTTGACTTTCTCAATTTAAACGTAAAGTATAAAAGTTGGAAGAGAACATTATATTGAGAAAATGTTGATATTTGAAAGTTCTATCGAACAGGTATATCAGTCATTAACAAACGTTTCTGCGTTTGGAAGATACATGCAGAAATGAAGTGTTTTTGCGGCAACCCCCCTCCCCTCCGTGTGAGTGCCAACGCGCAATACAACTGAGTTAAGCGGAGAAGCCCACAACGAGATGGGAAGTTGTGTATTCTACGATCTCCATATTAATTTGCTAAATAAATAAAGGTTTTTTTTTTTGTGTTTTTTATTTTATTGCTATACATGCAAGGATTCTGGAGCGAAGCGACGGTACCCGTCTAGTAATAATATAGTTGTTGACGAGTTAAATATAAAAAAGCCTATGGACAAAATTGTAATAAATATTATATTCTTATTTATGTGTGTGTGTATTTAAAGAAAATGGGTACTTTAAAAATGAGAAACAGATCTTCAAAAATTTAATTTAGATTAGAGTGGGAAAAGAAATGGAACCTCCATGAATATAAACTAAAAATAATAATAAAAACACATTAAAAAATATAGAAAAAAGAAAAAAAAAAAGAAAATTCATTTACTGGGCTCTGCCAGCCTCAATGAATTTCTTATGCGCATGTAAATAAAGAAAAAGCCCCTAAAAATGTCTAAACTCATTGAAAATTATTTATTATTTTAATGTGTTTAGACATTTTTAGACGCTTTTTCTTTATTTAGATGCGCATAAGAAATTCATTGAGGCTGGCAGAGCCCAGCACATGAATTTTCTTTTTCTTTAATTTTAATGTGTTTTTATGTTTTTAATTTAATTTAGATTATTCAGAAAAATTATTTTGAATATTTATTAAGACAACGCATTTGGTTATTGAAATAGACACACAAAAAGTTTTATCCTCGCTAATTGACTTTCCTAGAAAAATCTTCGAAAATGAAGTCTTTTTTTTTTTTTTGTCAGCTTTCTTCAGGAAAGGCTTTTAAGCATCTTAATAATTGCTTGAGGCGGCTCTTAATTGAACTAATGTTCAATGTGGGGAGAAAAAAATATTCCACATTGATGGTGTAACAGCTGAAGATCTTCAGGGAAAATTTATAGTAATTAAGGTATTCCCCAAATAAAACAAAAAGAATCCTTCCATTAAACAAACTCTACTAGGATTTCCTTTTTTTCATTTTTTAATAATGTAATCGCCTTCATTCAAATTAGCGTTAAAAATAAAACAGCCCTGCCTCTATAATTTGAGTTAAAAAATAAAATGGCTCTATTTGGCATCGATGCTCCAAAAATAATTTTTAAAGCATTGAAGGAATTTTTTTGAAATTTGGCGGACGTATTTACGAGCAGGCGTTAATTATCTTTTAATATTGATAAAAATTACGTGCTACTAACTAAAGAATTAAAAAATGCCTACCATTAAAAGCACGGACGAACGATTAAAAAGGATAAAAAGATCACGACGTTTCTGACCCTCACCTTTGTTGGGCCTATTTTCAAGTGATATTAAAAAAAAAAAAAAAAAAAAAAAAAAAACCTCTTCCATCGATGGAATCGTCTTGTGAAATGATATTTCAAAAACCTTTGGAAATGACGTTTTTTTTTTCTCGCCCCCTATTGTATTTTTTCGAAACTATCTTTTAATACACATTGGTCCATAGCAGCGATGGCCATGTTGCGCCAGGAATAATAAAACAATGGAAGGAAAAAACAATCTTTACTCAAAATTAAACTAACAGACAATCAACATTATTATTAAAAATAATTATGATAATAATAATAATGAAACAAATAACTACATAGCAATTGATAAAAGTTAAAACATGAGTATCGAAAATACCAACGCAACCAGAAATTACAAGGAAAAAAAGAAAGACGTTCAAATACCAATGATAAAAGTAAAAACAGAAAACAAAAAAAAACAAAAACTTAGCATAAATTTAATAAAATTGAAAATCATAAAAAAGGTATCCAAGCCATACTGTTATATATGTTCGATTTTATTTTTAACTTATGACAAATAATGCAATGAGTTGCCTTCAGATTTTGATAAATTTTGATAACAGCATATTTTAAGAATTTAAAAAAAATACGTAGCCTTCACGTTCACCTGATTTAACTATCAGATTTGTGAAGATTTTTTTTTTGAAGGGGCATTACTAAAAATTCTTTTTGAAGATATAATAAAAAGAAAAATGTTTTCGATCTTTTGAATTAAACTTCAATTGCAGTTCATTTAATTAATTTTGCATTAATTAAAAAAGTGGAAACAACATTCTTTTACATAAGGTTATTTTAATCGTAAATTATTTCAGCTTTAATTCTAATTGCAAGGCTTGAGATTTATTATGTAGGAAGACCTCAGCCTATATGCTAGCCGATTATCCTTAGTATAGGATTCTCGAAGTGATTTTACCAGTTGGCTACATTTATAAAATATGTTTGTTTGATTGCAAGTTTTTTTTAGTTTATTAGAAGTTTTTATTGAAGTACCTACCGTTTACTCCATTAAAAAATTTAGCAGTTATAAATTACTGATATTTAAAGATACATGTTTAAATTAAATAATGTTTAATTTTTAAATTTAGAATATCTAAAATGAGAAAAATTAAAGAACACACAATTAAATTTAATTTTGATTAAAATTAAATGATCTAAAATATCGACCCAAAGCTTCCCATAGTCAATTGGCTACCTTTTTATCTTTTGCAGCTAAAATATTCACTCCAAAAAGTCTCAGAAAATAAAATAAAAAAAAAAGAACCTTGCCATGCCAACGAAGAGGAAGTGGAATGCCTAAACATGAAAAAGCCGTTAGTGAGTTGTGTTTTTTTTAACTCTTGTGACACTATTCTAACTCATTTGAAAGACCTAGTGAATAAATTAGAATTCTTTACTCACTAACGTTTTTTGGTCTTTCGCTCTTCCTGAAATCATAGCTCAGTAAGTCTATAAAGTCTATTTTCAATATTACAAACCAACAATATCCGAAACCAACACTATCCGCATCTCAACTTGAGGCCAAAGTAAAAATGTCAATTCAGAAATAATATTTTTTATTAACATAGCATTGGTATCAAATATTCGATTTCTATAAAAACTTCAAAAATGTAAAAAAAAAAAAAAAAAAAAAAAGTCCTACTGTATAAATGAATTTTCTAATTTTGCAAGAAATTACGAAGCGGAATTTAAGAAAATTTTATAATTAGTTTTCTTACATTTTTTAAAGCTATTTACGAAATCCTACGAATCACAGTAAATATCCTATTCAAGTAACTGTGTAAATAAGTAAAAAAATTAACTTGTAACAATAATTATAAAATCTAAAATTAAAATATAGAGCAAGAAAGCTAAAAAGATCAAGTTGTAGTTTTCAGAGAGGTGTTCTGGATGTTGCAAATACACACTATCTTCTACATTTAATTAAAAGCGTGTGAACCGTTGTTAAGTGGCTAACATTAAACCTTGAAGTATGCTTTCTTTATTAGATTACCGTAACAAGGAACACAGGTAATTAAAATTCATTGTAAAGTCATCTAACAAAGAAAGCATGCATGCATGTCATTGTCTAATGCTTATGCAGGAATCTGAGAAACTGTAGAGACAGTCTTTAACAATGGCATTGTTTTTATTATTATTTAAATTTAGCATTACTGGAATAACTAAACTAAGTTGGGAATTTGAATGTCTGACTTTGTATTTTGAATTCCAAAGTGCTATTTTCATAAATATTGATATTTGCAGACAGAATCGTTTGTGAATTGAAAATTACAAGTTTACATGTTTCGCGCCACACTTATCGTTTCTATTTTGAAAAATCATTGATGGTTAGAGTTGTACTACAATATGAGACAAAAACAAAGAGTAAAACAAATATAAAACAAGATAGGGATAGCGATTAGTAAACCAATCACAATGCTTCGCAACGTCTTCTGATTTGTATAAGAAAATATATTTGATATTGCTTTAATTTCCTTATTATTATAAATGTGATTGTTGCGACTGCAAAAGGCGCAATTGTTGCGATTATTGTGATTGTTGTAGAGCTGTATTATCAATGTGATTGTTGCGCATGCAAAACACGCAATTGTTGCGATTGTTGTGATTATTGCTTATGATATTTTAATGATACTTGTCCACAGACAGACAAAACGGGAATTCTTCTGATCCTTATCAGAAGACTAAAAAAATATAAAAAAATAAATATTTATAAAAAAGTTGATTTTTTTTTCTGGTCCTATCTCCTCCGCAACCATAAGACACAGAAATACAAAAAAAAAAAGATGCAAATGTTAATATAGTATTGAGGATGCTCACATTTTCATTTTTATTTACGTGGATCAGCCGGATGTCCCGAGACAACCCGGATCTCCGAGACGGACGTAACGTGACTTACGATCAAAGACGAGGTCTCCGAGACGGGCTCGCAGATTGTTAGAAACCGGTTGCGATCACGGGTGGCAAGAAAATTCGCGGAAACCAAGATCACGTGATTCCAGATTTGCTAATAAATAAATAACAAATTCGAACGTCCACACCAAACTTTCTGATGTGGAAGAAGGGAAAATATTCTCTCCAGCGAACTTCCAACAAAAAAAAAAAAAAAAAAATAAGTTCTAAGTATAGACTTAGAAATTTTGGAGGGTCAGAATTGCTGTTGACTTTTCTTTTTACATAGCTACGACTATTATAAAGCAGTTCTATGAAAATAAAAGTCGGGTATGGACCTTCCTGGTACGACAGCTTTAAAACAGGATTATTTTTAATCATGTAAAAATAGTTTGGAAATTTGTTATTCCATATTTGATATGCTAATGTTATCAGATGAAGGATTTTCATAAACTTAATGGTAGAAATTATAAGATTTTAATTCGTTTTTAGTTTATATAATGGTTTAGTTAAGATAGGAAGTGACGCAGACCGGAACTCTGATTTCTCCACTCCCTGTAAGAAAGAAATTATCAGAAAGAAAACTCGTATTTTTTCCCACCTTTAGCCTAGAAGTCATGAACTTTCCACTAAGATAGAACTCATTTCTGTACGACTTATTAAACAGGTACGGACGGACGGACAGAACCTTCATAAAAGCTTCCCCCTCTCCCTCATTCCACGTTCTGTACATTGTCATTAACAAAGTTAATATGGCGTCGCAAAGTTTAGAAATACGTCATATTAAAAATTATAGTTAACTTAGAAAGGATATTTATGCAAGGGTAAAAGAAAAAGGCCTTGCATTTTTTTATTCAAATAATAGAGCTTTTAACTTATTTGAACATTGAATAATTTTGAAGAATTTAAAAGCAGTTTTAAATTTTTTTACTGAATTTAAATAAAAGGTAAAAATTTACATTGTTTGAACGACCACGTAGGAGGAGCATAAAGTGTGTCAGTGTGTGTAAAGCCCTCCACAGCTCAAACAGGAACCGAAGCCCCATGATTCCCCATGGCCTGGAGGTTTGAAATCAATCCGACTTCCGATCCAGACCCCTTCATATTTAAATGGGAGTTGACTGGATCAGCTAAAAAGTCATAATTGGACAAAACTAGAGGTCTATCGACTATGTTGAGAACGAATGTAATAGCCGCGAACCAATTCAAGATGGCCACTGAATCTCCCGGAGGGTGCAAATTAGAGTCTAGACAGTCTAAATGAACTATGCACGTATCGCTTGAAACTGTACTTGACGCTTTAATTACAACGGCTTAAATAAACGAATTCCAATCAATAGTAGTGCCACTTTTAACAACACAAAGTTTCATAGATTACAATTTAGGTGATCGCTTGATTTTGTGCTTATTACAAACACGTGAATTGAGAAATTTTACTTATAAGCCGAGAGCAACCATTTTTTTTTATTTCCGTAGTTTTTCAATTTCATAATTTTGCGAAGAAAATCATCTTTAATTAAAAATTTTTGATATTAAAAGTTTAATTAAAAAAAGTAATCCTCTGAATCCGGTCTGTCCGTCGATGTTTAATTAATTTCAAATTGGTATCACGTGATATCTAGAGGCGGCCAATCAACGACATTACAGACTACAAGAACCCATGGCAAGTTAAATTAGGCAATAATAACAAACTCCAAATTTAAAGGACATCGGTATGGATTTACAAAGTACTGGCTGATATTTAAAAGATTCAGCTATAGAAATCAAAAGGAGATTCGTAGAATTTTTATATATTTATGACGTTACTTTAAACGAAAATATTTCAACATTTTGGGAAATAACATATAATCTTAAATTGTCTCAGACACTGATTAGCATTGTGTTTGCTTATTTTTATTGTTTTTGCTTGAATATTTTGGCCTTTTTCAAAGTGCCCTCGCCCCCTCCCCTAAGAAATAGGCTTAATCGTTTTAGATAAGAAATCTTATCTAATACTAGTATATAAAGCTGAAGAGTTTGCATGTTTGAACGCGCTAATCTCAGGAACTACCAGTCAGATTTGAAAAATTCTTTTTGCGTTAGATAGCCCGTTTATTGAGGAAGCTTATAGGCTATATAACATCACGCTACGACCAATAGGGGCGGAGCAGTAAACATAATCGTCAAGCAACGGCGGCGGCGGCGGGGGGAGGGGCTTGGCCGCACGACGAGAACCGAACATTACCGACAAGAGCCGAATTTAACGCTGGTGACACCGCGGGGCAGAGCTCGTCCTTTAATTAAAAGGTACAGCAATTATTGCGCAAAATATTGCAACAAAGGATAAGATATTTTCGGCAAGTGTTTTCCTTCTACCTCCTAACATATCTCTCGGGTATTTATCAATAGAGATTTCATATATCAATCCTATAAGTTTCTCACTTTAACCCTAAAACTTAACAAATTTAGCTTTCTAGGCTGTATAGTTTCTGATTTATCTCCATACAGATACGTGTATTCCAGTCTTAAAACTACATTTTAAAACTAATGAAATGACCAATACCGCACAATACATATAAAAAAAAAAACTATTTAATAAAATAAAGAGGCTCTCTTCCTCGGACTAAAGACCACCAAAGGAATTGAAAGAATCAGTTTAAACATAAAATAATTAACAGGATAGCCAATCAGCGCATGGTAGATTCAGTTAGCTTAAAGGGAAAGACGGAGTCTCGAGCAATGAGGAAAAGCTAAAACAAATAAATTTCAATTCCTTTGTTGAGGAAGAGAGTCGTTTACTTCGGGCATCTCGAAACATGTCATTTTATTAAATAGTTTTTTATATGTATTGTGCGGTTATTGGTCATTTCATTATTGTTGCTTCCCGCACATTAATAATCTTAATTATATTTTAAAACTTTTATTCTAAACTTTTTGTTCCTCCAACACATATTAAGGGTAATACAAACGCTGGATCAAACTTACCCTGAATTACCTAAATCCATATATAGGTGTAATTATAAATAATAAATAATATTAAAAAGTAAACATCACTTACGTCAATTTGCATGCAAACGTTGAAAATTAGTTTGCAAGTAACGAAATAATAAAGGCGAAATAATAAACAAATTGTGTTAATTGACTTTTAAAAGAAATGATACACATGAATTTCGACAATAATTGCGCACAGATTTATAAAAAAAGCTTGATTGGAGACATGTAAAGGTTCGGTCGCGATTGAACATATTTTCTATTTTTCGCTTGCAGCATGTTATGAAAAATTCTTGTTATTCAGTAGTTACATATTTCTTAAGCTTGAGCGATCCTACATATTTGCAACTATTATTATAATTGCTATTATATTAGAAACAAATATTTCTGAGCCGTCACCATCTGAAGACCTGTCGTCTTATCTATTTAGTGGTCTAGCTTAGGATTCGTCATCGAATCTTGCTGTAGAGGGTCCCCTACAGGAAAAGGTCTATTGGACATACCTGTGGGAACCTGCAGCGAATCATGTTTTTAGCGGCCCCTAGGTTACAGCTTACCTGTAAAACATAGGGGGTCGCTCTTGCTTTTATGCTTGCTGGATGTCACACTCTGTAGTGGTCAACGGTTAGAGATATTAGAATGAAACCTTCACCATTGTGTTCAGCATCAAAAAGGAGGTGACCATGTTAAAAAAAAAACAAAAAAAAACAGACCTCTAGCACCACTCCCTGACCGGAAGTTGGGGCGGGGTAAAAAGTGATCGCGTTCGATAAAATTTTGTTTACAAAATTGTGCATATTTTGGGGCCTCTTGTCTTTTGACACTGTCTAAAAGCATTAATTATTTTGTTTATATATTGAGTGAATCTGACATAATATTAATCCTAATTTTTAATATTAGTGATTATCAGTGTCGGATTCTAAATTAAAGCGTGGTTTGGTCAGATTAACTTAAAATCAGATTTCTTCTACCAATTTCAGACTGGAAAAATAAATAAATCAAAAATTAATT
>JAFIDM010000002.1:63723544-63735759 GCA_023159025.1 Thereuonema tuberculata
AACAGAGTTTAATCAAATAGAATTTACGCTTCGAGAAACTGAAATATTGGCTTGTTCGTAAACCTACCAACAATACAAAATGTAATGTACATTTTTTGATGTAAATTTACTTTGCTCATGATTACGTAAACCAAAAAGAAAATTATCAAAATAAAATTAAGAATTTTTGTAAGAATAAATCGATGGATAATGCAATTGTACTCACTAACTGAATGGTCATCGAAATTTATTAAATATGAATTTTAATTAATTTAATTTGTGAATGGCGGGAATAGTTGAATTAGTTGTTTTTATTTGGAGGAACTATTTACTGATGTAAGTAAGCGACGAAGAAAATTAAAATTAGCCTGCAAAAAAACCAAAACCCAAACTAGTTATTCAAAAAGACAGTAAATAGCCCGCTTACAAATCCTTAAGGTATACTGTATGGATAGCTGTTTATCTGTCATAACAACGTTTTTATAATAAGGAGAATAATAAAAGGTTTTGATCTACGGACCTATATTTACCAAAACTCAATAGGATATCACACTGAGTAACATCTCAAGCTTTCTAAATAAGTGGTTTTCTGTCTTGGCACCAACATACATTTAACAGCGTCAAGTTTCAGGTATGGAAATCATATAAGTATAAAAATGTTCCAGTTTGAAAATCCACTCAAATGACGAGCGATTCAAGTCAAGTATTTATTTACAAGAAACGAGATTAAAGATAAATATACTTCACAATAGAATGATAATGAAGTCAAATAAAGATCACTAAAGGAAACATCCAAAAAATTAATAATTGCTGCTCTTTCGAATACTGTAAAGGCACTGCATCAATAAACCCTTATCTTTTCTTCAAAAAGAGACAAAAATGTCAGTAATTTGTCAGACTGATGACTCATTCATAAAAGAAAATGGAAGACATTAGAATGAAGCTTATAGAATTTTAATTGTTGATTCCAGATACTAGTAAATAAATGGATGGAAAACGAAATCCCATTGCATCAAGACCTAGACAGGTTGAAGAAGACAAATTGAAGCAGACAGTGTCCTATTAATGCATGGATGAGGGTTGCTATTTCTGGGGACGGAGACTTGAACGAGAATCAGATTGGAATGCTTTTTGAATACAAATAAAAATGGAAGACAATTTAAGTTTAAAACCAAAGCTAATTATGAAAGTTAACCTTTTTCTTTATTTTTTGCAGTTAGGCGTAAGTATCATGACAAATTTTTAGACTTTTACAAATATTCACAGGTAAATATTAAGATGAAAATTTATTTTGATAATTAAACAAGTTGAAGTTCAACAGACACATTCAAACACACATTTTTATTAAAAATGTGGCATACATGTCAAGTCTGAATTTTTCTTGATAAAATGTCAGATTTTTAAATGTCAGATAAAATTTACTTCACAAGCAGAAAGTCATTTTTAAAATAGGTAAAGATAAAACATGAACTTAGCTGTATTCTTTCCATATGGCAATTTTAAGACCATTTTTTTTTAGAATGAAGATATATTCTAACACAACTTTTAAAAGATTACACAACCTTTAAAATACCGGTACATAAAGAAAAATTTAATAAAGTAAAATAATATAAAGTAAAATACACTCATATTTTGGAATTACTATGGATCAAACTTTCATCTTCGACATTTTCCTAAATGCTGTAATAGATGAAAAAATTCATTTGTGGAAATGAGCTTGTCCACAAAAATTCGAATTTTTCTGTAATTTACGTAAATGACTACAATATTATTCTTTACGAATATTTTTAATTATTAGCTTTTTCTTTAAGAGGACAATCATCTAATTTAAGATTTTTTTCGACCATACAAAGCATATCCTTTTATGAATTATTCTCCCTACGATATAATCCGATGATTTATATCCTTTTTAGATAAAATCCATCTGAAGTTTCTTAAATCTTTAAAAACATTATAAATGTAATGTTTTAGAAAGTCAGCCGACAATCCCACGAAGATGTTTTCTTGATCTGTGGCTAATAAAGGAAAACGGACTGAACAAAGTTGAGGGATAGAGCAAAGACTTCGGTTTTCTTTTCTTTGTTCTGTAAACTGAAAGTCCGACTTTTCTTTCTTCTCTTACTTTTACTTGAATTTCCCGAACAGAAAACCTATTAAGCTATTAGCCAAAATCATTCAGTGCAGTTGATAGTGATCACAATTTTCTGCGGATTTGTAGCTTAATTGGAAGTTCAGGACCCATCTAAATGGGTTAGCATCTAACATGGGTAGCCTTTAAATCAGTGTTTCTCAACCTTTTAGTACTTGCGACCTAATTTTCAATCACAATTCTCATCGCCCCCCCCCCCCCCATAATTTTTTAAATCTGTTAACCAAAAAAAAAAAAACCTCCAAACTTACCTTTTCAACCAAAAAAAAACACCTCCAAACCTATCTATTCAACCAAAAAAAGAAAAAAAAAAAACAACCTCCAAACCTATCTATTCAACCAAAAAAAAAAAAAAAACCTCCAAACCTATCTGTTTAATCAAAAAAAAAAAAAAAACACCCCCAAACCTATCTGTTCAACCAAAAAAAACAAAACCAAACCTAGTTTTTAAATAAGATTTTTTTCTCGATATACTCGCGCCCCCCCTTTAGTTTTATCACGCCCCCCTAGGGGGGGCGCGCCCCACAGGTTGAGAAACACTGCTTTAAATGAAAAGGCTTTAAATTTGAAAATATGGCTTCTACAGATTAGGGCTCGTTCTTGAGGCATGAATTTAAAAGTAATTTCATTTTTCGATATTTAACTCTTTTCTCATTCACTAAACGGTAGCTATTTCAGGAAGAGCAGTTGTGAAGTACCCATACTCCTACCATATCATTCCGTACTGCTGTTCTCCATTCATGAGAAAAGTAAAGACAGTGGTTTTCTTTGTAGCAATTTTCATGGAGCTTCACATAAAAACAAAAACGAAATATAGAAAACAAAAATACTCCAAGTGTTCCATTCGCAATTGAAAGCTGGCCTTCAATTCTGAATTCATTTCGTCAATATTTTTTACAATAATCCTTGAATAGAAATCTCTGTCGTTTCATATGTCATGACTCACAAAACTTTATTTTTGGAGTTTTAGCTACGCAGTCTTTTAAACTACCCTTCTCCATTTTCCTGTAATTAGTACTGTTCCAGAAAAATTATCTGAAAGAGAAATCGCTCTTGGAACCAGGTGATTTCCTTACAGGAGATGGTCAATTTAGACAATTCTAGAACAGAATAAAGTCCCAGAACAGAATAAAGGCAGACCAGAACAAAACAATAGCCTGAGTATGGATTACCTTCAGATTACTACTTTCCAATACACTTAACAGCACAACGGAGTTCGCAAAGACATCTGGGAAGATATGTTTCTGACTATTCGGGGTAGCGTGGTACCCATTCGTCCATTGCAGCATTGGTTTGTTTTCGTATTAGATAAATTATCGGTGGATCCAAGAGCACCGAATTGGATAAAGATTGACACCGTGCTCTCTATTTGCGAAGTCAATATCTGTCTGACCCTGATAAGTAGTGCCAAGAATGCGGAGGGAACCAGGAAAAGTCCTTACAGCGAAGAGATGGATCTGTCTGTTTTTGGGTGAATATGACTCACAGTGACAAAACTACTCTTCATGAATCCCATCACCATCACCACATCTACAATCTGGGGCCCAATCCAAGGCAAAGTGACGGGCCCCCAGTATTAGGTTAAGCTGACATCTCGAGTACTAATATGATGAATTTACGTGCACTGAATGACATTGAAACAATAATGAAGCCATACACCTGATTAATCACAAATAATTTATAGACATGAATTGGAATACAACGTTTCACTATCGAGAGACAGCCTTCTCAAGTCGCTTGAGAAGGCTGTCTCTCGACAGTGAAACGTTGTATTCCAATTCATGTCTATAAATTATTTGTGATTAATCAGATGTATGGCTTCATTATTGTTTTCACTGATATCTCGAGGTACTAGGTTAGACAATAGGCCACTTATATCGCTTAAGGCTTTCGGCTTAATATCCCTTTCAAAAGTCTTTTATATATATGGTAGTACAATTGTTATAATTATAATTATTGCTGTAAAACGAATAGAAGTTTGACGTATTTGAGTATATAATCATTGCAATATAACAGCTGCAAATGTATAGTCGCGCAGGCCTGTACAAAAATAATTTTTACTTATTAGTAACAATCTTCCGTCCCTCTTCCTTCTGTAATTTCAAGCAAAATGAAGAAAAAAATGTGGTCAAGCCCCTTGATTCTGGGGACTTTGCCATTTTCAGAACGATAACCATTTTGTTGAGCTAGTTCATCAGAAAATAATCTTAACAATTTGTTTTCATTTTACTCTTTGCGTTGCTACATTAAATTCAATCCAGAATGAATTGCAGAATTCAAGCGTAACATTTCAACTTGATCAGACGTAAACTCAACCAAATCCGAATTCAAATCATTTGAATCATGACTTTGAATCATTCAATGAATCCAATCAATAAACTTTAATAACAAAAACGAGTTTTCTGATCCCAATGCTTTTTGCTAGAAGAGAAACCTGCATTGTGTCGAAACCTTGAGGACTCAATTAGAATCAGATTCACAAACAGAAAAAGTACAAAGATAAAAATACAAAAGGTAGAGAATTCCAATAAGGAAGGGCTTTGTTTTTTAATTCCACAAATAGACTGAGAACAAATCGAGGAACTAGGTTGGCAATTATTATCTTAATCGATTTCTGTTATTTCTGTAACAAATCTTCAGAAAGAACCTAAAGAAGAAAATTTAATCAAAATTCGTTCTTATGCAAAAATCATATCAAATTAAATAGGTATCAAAACATCTGGGTATGACTCGAAGAGCTCTGAAAAACAAAAAATGCAGATTTGCACACAGCAAAAACTTTATAAATTATTGGCAGTTTCAGTGCTAACGTGCAGTTGTGAGAATTGGACGATAAATGGAAGTGATAAAAGGAAAAACAAGTCTGCAGAAGTCCAATTCTTTCGTGCATTAGAAGGACATTCGCTGAGATCACAAACGAAGTGTTGACCTAAGAAATGAATTAATATCTTCAATATTTAAGAAGAAAAAATTAAAGAACTGCAAACGGAATTGGCATGAGCACATCCTGAGAACGAATGAAGAGAGATTCCCAGCAGTTATCTTAAACTATAAACCAGATGGAAAGCGCAGTATCCGATGCCTAAGAAAATGGACTGGTGATCTTCCTTGATGTACGAATAGACAACCGTCTACACCGTGAAATTGATGATGCAAAAATTATATTACATTCCTTAACTGAAGAGGAAAAGAAAATTCCAATTTTCTCTTGTACTCAATATTTCAATATTTCTATGTTTACTGAATGACTTTTTTAGGCTTCTGCACAGAGCGATGTTCATACAAAAGCCTTATATCCTCGCCCCTCCTTCAGTCCGTCCGTCGCGAGAAATTCATGATTGGTTCGTTTGAGGCTATGTCAATTCATTTTCCGCCACTGATTGGTCGATTTTTATCATAATCCCGCTCTACGTGAGGGATAAGTTGTTTTTTTTAATTATTATTATTTATTAATTTATAACTCATTTATTTTAACTATACGACAGTTTACTTTTGAAAGATACCTTTCTGTTCCTTTATGTGAGCCTTTCATTCGCTCTGTATAGAAGCCGTGGGGCATTATGCGATCGCTACTGGGATTATTGCTCCTATCTTCTTTTTAACTGATAACGGCAGGCAGCATTAGTAAATACATTTAAATTTCTTTTTACTTTCTTACTGCTAAATTTTGAAGCTTATCGTAATCGAAAATAAGCTCGTAGGTTTTTTGTTTATGATAATAATTCATTAGTTCACCAATTTTTTTCCAATGTAATATAATTTTCTAAGATGTTGTGAGACTGCAGTAGTTCATTGTAAATGATTGACTGCCTTCTCAACGAGCACCAATAAACCTCAAGAGAATATTAAAACGTTTTCAGGATATTTCTTTTCCTGCTTTCGCATGAACAATGCTGCTGTTCATTAGAATTCTTTTTTATATTCTTCATTTATATATAGTTATTTTACAACTATCTATAAATGAATATAAAAAAAAATTAGAGTGATCTTTGAATTTCCTTAAAATTACTTATTTTCTCGTTGAGATTTGGCGCCTATAGGAAACAGATGGTGAAGTCCTTCAGACTTCAAGAAAATAACAAAGTTAAGATTTTCAGTCAACGAAACTTAGTTTTTTTTTTTTTATTGTAAAACAACAGTTTCAGAAAACGTCATTGATGTAGTACATCATTAAATAATGTTGATGAAGTACTTTTAGAATGAAGTTCTAACATCATTGAAACTCAATAGAAACATGAGACAAATTTATCAAATGTAACAAAATATTGTAACAAATATCTTATCTTTATAGACTGGAAAAGCAAACGTTAACTAAAATTAGGATATATATTTTTTTTTAAATTAGTTTTTAGTAAGGGCTGCTTGAATCTTAACTAACTGTGGCTTCAGTATATTTTTATCTCCAATAAATAAAATCATATCAGAATGTGCTTTAAAATATTTAAAAAAAAATAAATAAAAGATGGAAAATTGTCTTAACTATTCAGATATTAAAAAAAAAAAAAATCTAAAATAAAATTATCTTTCAATTACAGCTACGATCCTAGCTTAATATCTAAAAAAGGCTTAATATATCTAATTATATATTCTTAAATATTTTATGACAATAATACTATTATTAGCAAGAAGGTCTTTAAGGTTGTCGTTATTCTAAAGCGACAAATCAAATGTTTTTATGTTCAAAATCAACACTATGTGAAGCGTTTTTCAACTGGTAAAGCATTATTTGATAGCAGCATCTTAAGATAGATTAATGTACAAAATGGGCAAACATGTGCTTGGCTTGTGGGTATTTCTTTTCAAAAAAATTGTCAACATTTTTTTTATGCTATACAGCGACAAACTATACACTTTACTTCAAAACATTACAGAAATAAACTGCAAGTATTTAAAAACAAAATCTTCATGGGAATATATAAGGTATTGTTTCCCCCCCCCCCCTACCAACTAACGAAGTGTAATCCTGTATCTACTACGATCAAAGCTAGGAATTGTTTTATGTAATAAGATAACACTACATGAAATATAAAATACCAAACAGTAGTTTCGAATTAGTAAAAATATAGAGTAAGGACCCACGAATTCCTATTAGCTAAGTAAGGAAGAGTAATCCCTTCTTTCCTGATTATCCGTTGATAGCACTGCCCCATCATTCACATTTTCATTATGTGTAATTTTCCCCCCTTTTGTTTGGTCTCTTTTTCTACAACAGTTCATTAGTTCAACAGGAGATGGAATAATGAAGACTTAGGTTGCCATGGCAACGCTGCGATTCCGATTCTGGTTATAGGAAGAACGGAGTTAATGAAGACAATTTGCCAAAAACTTCTTGCAATGATAAAAAGCTAACTCATACTACCTAACTATCGAAGCACAGAAGTTCTGAGACATCTAAGGAAGTTAACATTGTACACCAGCGGAAATTAATGTGTTCTTAGGGAATTGTACTGTCAATTTTTTTGCGATTTATTTAATCTGAGAAATTTTCGTAAATAAGTTAAAAAAAAAAAGATGGTCAAGAATCGATTTAAATTGTTTCTTTTACTTGTTCCAAGTTATGAAAGTTCCTTTAAGAAATAAGAGGATACTTTTTCTTAACATGTTGTCATTAAATTCAGTTTTAATTTTTTTGCGTTGTGAAAACACCACAAATGAAAGTCAATGTTTTACTTTCAAATTATGGTACGCCAACAAACAGTGATATATTTTCATTTTCTGAAAAAAAAAAAAACCTTAATTCCCGCTCTATTTCTTAAAGTATCCAAAACAGATTCAAAATTAATTTATTAATATTCTACTTAATACAAATCCAATTATTACACATTGTATAGTTAAAATGTAAAAACATATTTTAAACATTCTCCGCCGACACAAATAGAAAAAAAAAAAACTAAATTAAGCGGCCTATGTGCCGGTACCCGGGTTCAAATCCTATATATGAGAGCATGGCTGTTTCATCTTTCTTCTTCTGTGTTTCGTCCATTTCTCCCCTGGGACTTACTATCTCAGGGTTATTTCTGGACGGGATGTGAATCTCGTCCCCCTTATGGATTTTCCTAGCCTCACCCTGACGTTGTCAGGTAGGGCTAGCCCGTGGTCCATAGTTGGCCAAAGTCGATGAAAGGAAAAAGGAAATATGCAGTAAAAACTCGACCGGTTTCATTAGCGAGGCAGCTATTTATCTTCAGGAGAATTTCACGAAGAGATCTTGATCATCATAACAATCCACCAAGAGAATCACGACGATGGCTTCACAATCCAATTACCATTGGGTAGGAACAGTTGATGAAGAAAATGGGTAGTCAATTCTACAACATTTTTTTTTTAACGTCGTGGGTTCTTGCCTTTGGCCTAAATAAGGGGCGAGAACTGAGCTAGTTTGCCGAATAATCGTTGCCAAGATACCGTAGGAGGCGGCTTACATTATATCTTCAAAAACAGACGAAACAAGAAAGTTATATCCATGCTGGCTTCGAGATTCGAACCCATGTTCCGACATATCAGCCTCATGGCAGGTCTTCGCCTTGACCACAAGATTATTTCTGAACGACTATTCCTCTACACAAACTATTCTATGTATGAAGGAGAAATAGACTATGTTAATTAACTTTACGAATAATGATAATGATTTGCAAATTATGTGATTTGTTCAAAATTTTGGATCGGAAGAAGGCTCAGGTTGCAGAGCCGAAATAGTGAACAAATCTGGGATAAGAAAAATTCCTCGTATACACTTCTGTTAGTTGTAGGCCTATATGTTAATTACGTAATCATCTACCTATATTTTATGGCTTGAAAAAGCAACAAAGAAATCCTAAAACTATGTAGCATAGTTTATTGTCATTGTATATTACTAAATTTGAAGACGTACATATCTATTAAACGACTAAAAAGAATTTATTTACACTTCTTATTCAAATAGAACAAGATAGCAATGCTAAGCAGTTTTCTTGAATACAGATGAAGAAAATTCTAGATCACAAAGATTTCCTGTTTTATACATTTCCTCTTAATGCCAAGACGTTATCGACGTAAGAATTTGGAGCAGTTGGTCTTTCAAGTCAATGTCACTGAAAAACATTCGCCAACAGACTTTCTGAAGTATTGAAGCGAATGATTGTCAATGGTGCGTGTAGTCTTAGCAAGTGGGATCCGGGTAACAACTCGATCGTGCAACGTAGTATTTACTACCAAGACAGTCGTAATGTCTTGAATGGCGCACCATACTCAAAGCTGCAATAAAACAAAATGGATGCCGAGTGAAATTCTGATTGAGCCATATTGACCTCACTACATTTACCGATTCAGACAGACAAAAAAAAAATGAAAGATTCTATTTTTCTTCTAAGTTGATACTGATTTTATGTCATTTTTTTGTAATAGAATTTAGTAATTCAAATTCTTTATACAGTTATTACTCAATGAAAACTTCGATGTTAAAATAATCTTGAAAAATTAAGAAAATCAGCAAAAAAAAAAAATTGTTCTGCTTGAATGTTTTTTCTTAAAATTGCTTTAAGAAAAAGAATAATAAAGTCGTGAAAACGACAAAACGATAAGCCTACTTTTTTAAAATTATATCAGCTTTGAATACTAAAAGTACAAATTTTCATTTTCTGAAAAAAAATATTAATCACGTTTGTCGAATATTAATCAAGCATTTGTCGAATCAGATTAACTCTTACCAAATCAAGCTATGCGCTAATTAATGGATTAGCTAAAAGGATTAAATGTCTATTGGTTAAGATATCGATGAAAGTCCACTGTTAAACTTTTAATTGCTTCTTTTAAGGAATTTTTTTTATCGCTTTCTTGCGATGAATTCTCGAGAAGGACCCACTTAGGGAAAGATTTCATATATAGATCGCCTCTAGTCCTTAAATATGCATACTAAATTTCAAGATGATCCATCCAGTAGCTCCAGTGGGGGAAAACCAGACACACAAACCGAGCCTTACTTCTAGAAAAGTTAGTAATAAATTTAACTTAAAAAATGCAAAAAAACAAGATCAACTCAACTGAATTATAAATTTCATCTATAAATCATTTATATCACAAAACATCTTTTCTCCTGTAAATATTCTTTTTTAAGTAAACAATATTTCGCTCAATTCTATTTGAGAACAATGTTGTTTACGAAATATTGTTTTATTAAAAAAGAATGTTTACAGGTCAAAGAATCAAGGCCACCACACAAAACCTTTAAAATAAGTTTATACATTAAAATTCCAAATGTTTTCAAAACGACCTGCATTTCATTTTCGAGTAGAATTCATTCACTTGAAAATGAATCGCAGATCGTTTTGAAAACATTTGTGAATTTTAATGTACAAACTTATCTTAAATGTTTTTATGTGGTGGCCTTGATTTTTTGATAAGAACAAATTACGCATGGTAAACTATTTAATAATGTTTACAGGAGAGAAGATTATGTTTGATATGAATGATCAATTCAGGTAGTTTCAAACAGGGAAAACAAAATAGCACATATTGTTTTTATTTTCTCTCTTAACGAAACTAATGAAGAACACTATCTTAACAAAATATGGGATAAATCGTAAAAAATGAATACCTGAAAGAAAAACAAACAAACAAACAACAAAACCAAGCTTTGTTATCTGACGTGACTTGACCTCTTTATAATTTCCCCGATTTGTTTCTTGTGAATTATGTTGAAAGGATAAGTGTCAGTCGCTTCGCCAGACTCTGGATTGATTCCACACAAGAGTATCACACTGTTATCGACATTGATTCTGCGATGTAGGTGTCCTTTTCTACGACATTTGGAATTTCAACGCACCCTTACACATTGTTGATTTCATTTTTTATAGCTAGAAATAAAACCTGTCTGATAGCCAAAGATCCGAAATGCTAACTTTGGATTTCCAAAAAATATATAGCTTTGCAGGAATTTAGGAATTGTATCATTAAATAAAACGACTGAATTCAGCTTTGTGTTAAGTTTAAATTCTATTTTTAATTAATATTTAATTTTTAATTAACACGGCATTATTTTACTCAGTTAAATTTTAACTCTCGCTTTAAATTCAATTAGTTTCAATTGTCTTTGAATTGCAGTTAACCTTTCTAAAATTCAACCAATCACATTCATTTCTTTACTTCATTGCATTCTCCTATAATTGTACTGATTTTATTGGCCGTAAATTTATAAAGATTAAATAGTTTTCCAAAAGTACGGAATGACAATTTATTTACGCTACAAACAAAGAAGACTTTCTACATTAAAAAATACTCCTAGGCTAAGATTTGTTTCGGATTACCGTAGGCTTCTCATTAGTCAACAGTATCGTGTCGTCATTTGCGACTTGTCCTTATTGTGACGTCACGCAGCTTTCGTTATTTAAGAGAGCTTGGACGTATTGTGGTTGTAGATTTCTGTGAGGCTGATGTTTCAATGCCTGAGCGGGAGGGATAGTAAGCTTTGATTGGAGAATTGTTTCTGAAATGAGTACCGTTAATAAATAAGTATCTGTGATACCTTTAGATAAATCTATTCCAAAACTTTGAAATAGATTACAGTTAAGCGAAAAACAAATTCCAGAAATAAGTATTATATAATAATAAATAACATATAAAATAGATTTTAAAAAAAATAATGGAAAATTCACTAAAATCACTTAAATTTGTTTAAATTTATAATTAGTACTACTTAAAATTTTGAGGAAAAAAAAAACGGATTTCAACCAAAAAGACAAAAAAAACAAAAACAAAGAAACACGTAAGATTTTGTTTAGTTTTAAAAATAATTATAGTATTACAAAGATTTCTACAGCCTTGTCCTAAAAGTATCCTCTGAATATGCAATAAAAATTGTTACAAAAGCAATTAAAGTAATTATAAATTAAAATTCATTGACGCCTGTAAAGTTGTATTTATAGCAGTAATAAAACGCTTTTTTTTTCTGTCTTAAGAATATGTAAAAATATATAAAAAAGAACATTTAAAAAATCTATTTTTTTCGTCTGTTTATTAGTCGTAGAATAGGTCTTGCGCAATTAAAGGACTATTGAAAAGCAACAATATTCTATGTATCTTTTTATAAAATCATATTTACTTCAATAAAAAC
>JAFIDM010000002.1:63751238-63761980 GCA_023159025.1 Thereuonema tuberculata
ATTATTATTTGACTAATTTTTCTATATTTTAAGTTTGAATGATTAATATAATTGTTAAAAATATTTGTAGTAAAACTCACAGCACACGTTGATAGATTTTTTTTTTATGCCTAACGGGACTGAATTATATATTTAAGTGAATAAAAAAAAAATATTATTAATCAAAATAATAATCCCTTTTTTTTTTCCTACCAAATCCAAAGACAGTAACGAAAGTATAAAATTTTGCCTGTTGATTCCCATGTATCTTAGTACATTTCAATGAAAAGAATTACAACTTTCGTTCTTTACAAGGAACTATTCTTAAAACTTTCATTTTCCCATTATTTCAGTTTCCACAGATAAAGTTTCAGCACTTACTTTCTAATATTGTAATTAGAGAATATATTACTTTATGACTCTTAACGAAAGAAATTATTTATTAATGAAGTATTGAAACATAATTAATTCTTGAAGCTAATTCTTTATCATTTAGAATAAAGTTACTTGAAATTTGAGAGCTCTTCAAATTTAATTGTTTAAATTTTAGAAGTCGTCAAAGACGAAAGGGTTCCCTCTTGAGGATAGACAATATTTGCCAGCGATTGAATTATAATTAAAGATACCTGAGGCAAATACGGAGAGACGCTAGAGATATTCTAAGTGGTTGGAAGAGTCTTTGATCAATAGAATATATTTGTTTGTACATAAATCTTGAGTGGAGACAATTCACATAGACTTTTGAAGTGTTCTAATGTTTTTTTCATTCCACTCTGGAAAATATTCAAACAAAAGCAAGAAAATAACTGAAGGAGATTGGTTTTATGGTTGATGCTGCTTGTGCTTAACTTGAGAATAATAATATTAATTGAGATTCAGGAAATAAACATTGTTTAAAACTTACTCTTCAAACTTCTTTTGCTTGGAGACAGAATGGATAAGAAATTTACTCAGTGTTCTCAAATAACTGAAAAGTTTCTTAAATAAATAAAAATGTTAATGTTGATTTATTAATTTTTACAAGCGTGAGTAGTCTTTCTATTTCACTTGAACTTTTTTTTTTTCGTTTGTCTGTCATTGTATGCGGGTCACGTGACTGAACGAATTTCCTTAAGACTTTTGGTACCTCGTTGATTTAGAAGCTATCCCTTAAAACGTAGGCAGAATTATTTTGGTTTCACTATAATGAGAACACAGAGAGACAAGTAAAATATTTTCAAGTATAGTAATAAGACTTTTTTATGCTACGCATTGTCAGGCATTTATGAGGTAATCCTCGTACAAAAAAGAGCAACTATGCCTCTTATTAGTTCAGTTGTGCAGAACTTTGAAATTCTATAAGTTATCCAAATTCTAATACATTTAACTTATGTAAGTTGATTTGTAAATCACTTACGACGCTAGCAGAAACTAGCTTTCTGTTAACTTTCTCGATTTGAATCTTGTATGGTTTTGTAAATTGAAAGTCAAAGTCAACTCAACAGAAAGAAATCACAAACATCCTGAGCTGCTGGTTTGATTTGACGGTTGTTCTGATGGTAAAATATTGAGAACTAATTGCAGTTAGAAAGAAGCTTTGTCTCGCCTTCTGGCATTCTACGGAGAAATGACACAAAAATAGTACAACTTATAAAAATTTTAATCATTTGTAATGAATATTAAATAGTAGCATTCCTTTAAAGCTTTGGCTACTGATTTCGATGCCTTAAAAGTGATCTTTCCTTTATGTTAGAAGATCTTTCTTGACATGCTTCTCTTCTGAACTTCTCTGGAAAGTTTGATAACCGTTAAAAACGATCGCAGACTATTCTAATGTACACTTCCTTTCTGGAAAACCTGCCTGTTGCTCTAAATAGGAAATAGTCCTACTTGAAGCAAGTTTTGGTAGCAAATCGACACCAGCGCGCCTAGCGGCGAGAGAAATTCACTTGAAAATTGCATGCCAGAGTGCTGATGACCCTTGTTGTGTGTCCATCCACAGCTTCACCATCTTCTCCTCTTCGTATTTTCTCTGCAAATTTTCTATAGAACTAATCAAGTATTAATAGCAAAACTAAAGCATCAAAACGATTCTTCATCACTTTGCCGCTACGCCATACTTAATCTCGTTAGGAACGAGAGCGAAACGTGATTTTGTTACTAGAAGTTCAGTTGACTATGTAAAGCGATGCCGATTTGGCTGAGAGGCTGTAGATAGGTTTTCAAGCATGAGTAAAAGCAGCTAAGATAGCATTCCGCCGGCTTGCTTCTTGCAGCTCGTTGCAATCCTTAATCTGCTAATTATCCCAATTAATTATCCCTCTTCACTGAAGAACAATTCTTCTGTTTCCCCTTGCCATGGGCTGTTATTTGTCCCCTTCACTCACGAGGTTGTAAAAGACCTCACTTCAGAGGAAATTTGAGAGAGGAGGAAGTTTCGAATATTTGTAGCTATTCTTAGGATTAACAAAAACTCTTCCTTTACTCTTATCTAATAATATACAAGAGAAAAATATTTTTGCTAATTAAATGGAAGGTTTCTTATCGAAAAGTTAAATATATTACACTTTAGCATTTTAGAATATATAGTAGAATACATTAAAATATACAATATTTATTAAAATATATGATATTTCGTATTAATTTCTACAAAACTAGGCCACCCCCCTATCTCCCCTTGGTAAGTATGGGATAATCCAAGAAGAATCGATTCCAAGTGGTTATGGCAAAAAGTGATATTTTATTCCTTTTTGAATGAACTCATTATTTGATAGCGCGCGAACAAATACAATAAAAGTAGGATTGGGGATCAGCAGTAGTCCAATGGTTAGCGTTCCTGACTGCCAGGAGAAAGGTCCTCGGTTCAAATCCCAAAAAAACATGAAAAAAAAATAAAATATTATATGACTTTTTCAGCAAGGGAAACTAATAATTAACAATTTCGCCGGACAGACAGATACAAAGTTGACAGTTCTGTTACTACAGATTAATAAATAATAATTTTTAACAACTTTCTTACAAATTACGTTTATTATTTAAAAAAGGAATTAATTACAATAGTCGATAGAATTACCAGCCTCTTACATTTATTCAGATACTTTTCTATGAGTGAAAAGCAATTTTGCAGTCAAAGGGAATGGTTTTGTTAATAATTCAAAATTATTTAATCCCTAGTACGGATTCTGATAAAAAAAGAAAAAAAAAAACAAAAAAAAACCCAGAAAATTTTTAAAATAAATACATTTAGTACAATCGACAAAACTTTAAAGATTACTCTGTAACTTATTAAAATAGTCACTTATATCGATTTAATATATTTGGGTTTTTTTTAATTGCAAGACGTTTTATATACATTTCTTTTCGGCCCTTTGCTGTTGCAGCTAACTCAGGAGACTGGACCGTTCTTGCAGTCAACGCAGCGAAAGCTGTAGCAACAGCTAAGAAAGGCACTAAATTAAAAATGAAAGGGAACTAAAGGGGTGCAGGGAGGTCACTACCTAAGGGTGATACCGAGTGTCTGCTTGCATCAGTTCTACCTTACGGAATCCTACTTTACGCGCATCTGAAAACGGAAAGCTTATTATTATTGTATTTCGTTGATTAAACTTCTTAGTAATAGATTTGGCTTCTCCAGTTTAATTGAAATCCAGCTGTGAATTAATTATAATCAGCCTGTGGCTACAAAGATCTCGTGTAAGAAACATGAGATCTCTTTACGAGAATAAAGACATCTCATTTAATTAACTGGATGAGCCATTTCACACATTTTATGAAAACAAGAAAAAAAAAATAATAAAAATAAAATACCATCAAATACAGCTATTATAGTTTCGCCAACGGACGCTAGCGTTAACGAACTGATAGCAAACGCATAAAAAGTTCTTGCATTGTAAGAACTGAAGGTGGGTCACGTATGGCAGGAAACCAATGATCATGGGGCAGCAATAAAAAGGGCATACCTTTGTGACGTATGTTGAATGATCCATAACATTCAATGGGGGTGGAGTGTCCTGTGATGTGTCTGACTGGACCCAGTATTGTCCTTTTAGATGAAGTAAATGGGCTTGTTGTTGACTGAGAATGTAGAGTCTGAGTAAATGCAGAAAAATCCAATGGGCTCCGTATTGGATAAATTCTAAGTTCAAGTTTAACGTGTGAACATTTCATGTTTTTAATTCATGTGTGAAATGGCTCATCAAGGGTAATTGAAATTCACACTTTAAACTTGAACTTACATTTCCATTAAAATTATTATCAAGTGAAAAAAAACAAAAAAAAACAATACCTCATTTGTACACAATAAGAAGAAAAAGCATTTCGAGTTTAATTAAAAATTATATATTATAAAAGCGTTATTTTGTCTGTCATAAGACTTTACGTTTTTCCAATTTTGTGACCAAACTATAAGAGATAGATTGGTTATGTAAATGGATAAAATGTAGATCTTTTTAAGACAAACAAAATACTACAAAAATCTTTCGAAAAAAGTTTTTGGTTTCCAAGATAGCGCCTTTTAAAGGGTCAAATTTTGACTTTTTCTCAATTTAAACGAAAAGTGTAAAAGATAGAAGACAACATTAAATTGAGAAAAGGTTGGTATTTGAAAGTTCTATCGAACGATGTATCACTTATTCACAAACGCTTCAGCGTTTGCAAGATACATGCAAAAATGTGAATTTTTGGTGTGTGACGCCGACCCGCAATACATCCGAGTTATTCGGAGAAGCCACAACAGGCTGGGAAGTTATATATTCTCCGACGATCGCAACATTAATTTGCTAAATAAATAAAGTTTGTTTTTTCAATGCTATATATGCAAGGGTTCCGGAGCGAAGCGACGATACCTGGCTATTATTATTATATATTATAAAAACGTTATTCTGTCTGTCATTCTGTAAGCAAAATATTAAATTACAAATTACTAAAATGTTACTAAAATAGAGAATCTATTCATAAAAAATGAAAATATATTAAACAACTGTCCAACTATGCTGATTGGCGACGTAAATATAGATATTTTCAAAATGAATAAAAACAATGCAGTACAGAAATGCGTAAAACTTATGTGCAATAATGGTTTCAAAAATCGTCTTTACGGAACAACAAGAAACAACTGTACAATTCATGGAAATACGAAAACAAATGTAGATCATATTTTCATAAATAAACATGATATCAAAACAGCAGGAATAATATGTAAAGAACGAATCGGATAAGAGTTGAAAATGAGAAAATAACAGATCGAAATATAATCTATAAAGAACTAATCAATGATGTTAAGAAAACAAAATTCATGAAAATCTACATATATAAAAAAGAAAAGTCCTGACTCACTCACTCACTGACTCATCAGCGCCCACCCCAAACCCTTGGACCTAGAAAGCTGAAATTTTGCACAGAGGTTTCCTTTATGATGTAGACAATGAATAAGGCCGGATTTTTCGAAATTCTTAGGGGATAGGGAATAATCTTGCAAGCTGACGATGAAGTGAACGGCGGCAACCCCAGGTGTGTGGCGCCAACCCGCAATACACCTGAATTAAGTGGAGAAGGCCACAACGGGCTGGGAAGTCGTATATTCTCCATTTCTCAATATTAATTTGCGAAATAAATAAAGTTTTTTTTTTAATGTTATAGATGCAAGGGTTCCGGAGCGAAGCGACGGTACCCGGCTAGTGTAATTAGAAATTAACAATGTAATTAATTTACTACATTTCTGTTTAATTAAGAAAGGAATTAGGTAGTCAAGTAAAATCATCTAGCCTACAAGGCCAAACAAAGGATAGAGCAAGATAAAAATATAGGTAGATAGATTTTAAAAAAATCACATTCTTTTCAGTAATCCGGGAAATAATAATAAACAACTTAAGAATTTTATCTTTGATTTTAAATTTCACTTGAACTCTAAATTACAAGAGATATTGATGGATTTTTAACAGTTAAGAATTAATAATTGATGAAGTTAATGTTTTACTTGTGTTGTAGGCTTCTCGTGAATAAGGTTACCCGTGATTTTTTTTTGTTTGCATTGTTTACAGTAATGAAATCTACACCCGATAGTCAAACAACTGCAGAGCAAACAACTTTTTTGGACGGTAATTGATGGTTTAAGACGTAAACTTCAAAGCACTCATTAATCCAAACACACGAAATTTACACAGGCAAGAGAGTTTTATAGAAAGATTGGAACTAATCGGAAAACTGCAGTTATCGAAAAGCCACCGTTCTACTTTGAAGTTTTGATAATTTAAAAATAGAATTTTATCAGTTTCTGCACGAATTCATCTTATTTGTCCAGTTTTGTTGAGGTAGATAAAAAGAACCTCTTGAATTTAAAAGCGAGAATATCCTAAGCAAAATACGGTCGAGAGCAGATATTGTAATGGTGTTTTGTGGGAGAATCATTGAAATGGTAAAATAACGAGTCAAGTTCTGGAACTGAACTACTTAATTTATTAAACGAAGAACATTGGTTTATATAGATTATACATACTGATTTAATGGCTAAGTAATTAAAAATGTAAATAATGATTGGATAAAAACATAACGAATTTCAATTAACTGATTCCACGGAAAAGAATTTAAAAATAAACAGAACATCAGTAATTAGGTAATAGAAAACGAATGTTTTAAAATAAATAACGATTAAAATGAATTAAATATATATAAAAATTCCTACAAAAATACAAATAAATGATTTCTAAAAATATTTACATATAATGTTACAATTTTGTTAATCAGACTGTTCACCATCTTAACTCTGTGTTCGTTTCGCAATTTCAGTTGTTGAATGAATCATGGAACGACAAACAGACAACACCTTTTTAAAATAAATATTAAATAATAATAAAATAATTACAATAGTCAATACCAAGGGAGCTCTCGTTAATGTATTTCCTTTGACCCGACCCACGAATGTGATTTAATTTATTAATTTTATTATTGCTACAAGTATTTCAGTTACAATTCTATTTATATTGCATTTATATTTAGCTCCCTATTTCAATTGTTTGAATTTTTTTTTCTTCTTCAGAACAAAAAAAATTTGTCTTTTTTTTTGCTCTTAAAAATTTTTTTAACATGTGTTAAAATTAATTTAATGGAATGGTGAGACACACAAATAAACCCATTTTTTAAAATATTTATAAAAATACTTAACAAAAATGGAAGCCTTTCGGGTCCCTGTGCGGTCAAAAAGGGTGCTTTCAGAGAGATTTTGCCTGCATAGGGACCCGAAAGGCTTCCATTTTTGTTAAGTATTTTCAAATGTGATTATTTTCGTGGCTCATCATTTTATTGAATTTTTTTTGCTAGTACTTTATTTTTTTTGGTTTTAATTTTTAGTTTATGTTCCTTCTTTAAAAATTAAATTTTTGTATCGTTATTTTCACTGGATCTTTTGCAATAGAATAATTAGAAGCAACTAATCGCACTTTTTCTTAAGAACTCATAAGAGATTGTTAATCAAATGACAATATAGAAATCCTAGTATTTGCAGACTATAAGAAAAATAACGATTAATAAGACAAGGAGTTTCAAAAAAAAAAAAAAGACGGGTTATGTTTGTATACTATTTTTTCCTAATTTTCCTACAAATAACAGAAAAAAGTGTAAAAGTTTATAGTTATGAGATCAATTAAAGAGGAAACTACCAACTTTAACATGTATTAAAATATGGAATTTAGATTTGATAATAAGCTGTAATTAAAGAACATGCGAATTGCATGTGATTAACACAGGAAAGGAAACATGCGAATTACACAGGCGAAACAGTCAATACTTGTTATTGACGTTTGTTGCCTCTTCTTTTCAGTCTGTTCGCGAATATCATGAAAAGAGTTCAAATAAACGTTTCTCTTCTCTCTTAAATTTGAATCCTCTTTCCGTAATAGGATCTTTATGGTGCATTTAGTCCAGTTTTTGGTTGACCTACGAACTTTCATTGTTCGGTTTATAATCATTCTTTTTATGGAAGTTTGTGTAACCAAAATCTCGCTTAACAAAACCGAGGATAACGAGAAATTACTGTACTATCTTTAGCAAAATACAACTCAACGTCTTTTTCTTGTTAATATCTTCTTATTCAATCCTTTTTACAGCCATTTCCCAGGAGAATATTATTGAATGGCTTCAAACCGGAAGAGAAAGTGAAGAAGAGGCAGACAAACACAGGAAAGGAAAAAAAAACATCCATGCCGGAGCCGGGATTCGAACCTAGGTTCCGACGCATCAGCCTCATTGGAGGCACCCGTCTAGACCTCAAGGCTACTTCAGAACGCCGCGCCGTTTTTAACACGTTGTATTTTAATTTTTAGTTCTTCGGCATAATTCATTTCTTACTTCTTAATTCTAGCACTTTAATTTCTTTTTTTAAATTTCAAGGATTTAGCTCTTAAGATGATATCAGATGGAATTATAATATTATATAAATACATAACGAGTACATGAGAAAAAAAAAGAAAAATAGGATACTCCAATATAAAGGAATGCTATCATCTACAAGAAAAGAGAGACAATCTATCAAACAAACTTACCGTACTAAAATAACAGGATACTTAAGAATAATAAATAAATAATTCTAGAAAACTCATAGAGAAATCTTAAAATCCTTTAAGCATAGCAATAATAATTAACCGAGAAACAGCTGTTTGGAGAGGTCACTATTGCACTGATAAATACTAGGTCCACCTTTTAATGTGTTAACCACTTTTTAAGCGCTTTTTTTTCCGATTTTATGCGCATAGAAAATTCATTGCGGCCAGTGGAAACTGGTACATGAATTTCTATTCTTTTATTTTTATTATTTCTTGTTTTTTAATTTTATTGTTGGAGGCCCATTCTTTTCCCTACCTTCAATAATAATGAAGCAGCTAAGATTCAAACTCAACATTGAAAAATATAGTTGGTGTATAAGCTTCTGCGATGGGAGAAAAGCGTTCCTCGAACATTTTGAGGGTTTATCTACATGTCCATCTGTGTGAATTGAATGAAAAAATTCTTCGGATATTGTAAAATATGCAAAAAAAAATCCGCTTACAAGGTTAAATGTTGAGTCTTCGTAATAGTAGACAGACGGAAGGATGGAAATAGTAACATCTACTTAAAAGCTAAGGTAAAGCTAAGCAGTTTAATTCTTGCGCTATCCTTTACAACAAATAAGATTTTCTTAGATAAGTTAGAGCTAGTACTTTCTTTTCAAATTACAATCTCTGCTGAAATAGAAAAACTACAAACTTTTCACTTTGAAAAGAAAATAATGAAGTCAGTCCTCATTATTTACTTAAACTGCCTAAATCGAATTCATTTTAATCAAACCACGCGCATTAGAGTAGCTAAAAGCATTAATACTCATTGTTTAAGACAATGAAATATTAATAGAAATAGGATAGAAATCCAATTTTTACATTGCAGCAATGCTTTCTTGAAGTAATTTCTTTATAGTTTGGTAAAGATCTCAAATATAAAAGCTAGATCATTCCTAGTCCTCAAATATACATACCAAGATTCAAGAAGACTCATCCAGCAGTTCAGAAGTTATTAGGGAATATATCTACTGACGCACAAACTGAGTGGTTTTAAGATGCACACTTTCCTAAGCATATTCAATAAAAAATTAAACTGTTTCATGAATTTCTGAATCCGTTACAATATATATTTTTTTTTTATTTATAGGGGTATTTTAAGTTATTTATTTAGTTTCTTCTGGTTTCCTGTCTCGGAATATCAACAGCTTTGTTGCTGCTTCGTCGGCCATCTTGGATTATTCGAATAAAAATTGTTTTTTTCACAAGGCTACGATGGAGGAATGTTGCTATCCCATGATGCCTCGCGTTTCTGATAGGAATTTTAATGGTCTGTCATATTTGGCTTCCGCATTGTGACGATTTACGCATCTGAGATGTTTACAATTCTTAATGTTTAAAAATAAAAGATATAATGCATGAAAGCATTATTAAAAAGCTGATTTCTAATATTTTAAGTCCATTGCGTAACTACAAAGAAACTAGCAAATCTTTTGGCAAACAAAAGAAATTAAAATTGATATCGTAATGAAATCTCATAATTAAAAAAAAAGACAATAAAACACACACACACACACACGCAAACTTAAGAAAACACTTTTAGAGTGATTTTAAAAAGATTACATTCCATTTTTTGTTTTCACGATTGATGATGGTGATCTTGCTGTAAGCAGGTCGAAACCATTTTGTGTTTTATTTATTTTACTTTATTTTTTTTAAATACTGTTTTTTAAATCTTTTTCCTTCATCAATTCTCTTTTATCCTTTCACCAGCCTTTAGTTTTACATCAAGTTATCTTGTATCTTGCGTACATTAGATGAGTTAACTAACTAAATATTAAACTTAACATCTTAACTAAACCTTCCGTTAGGAATCTTTGATTTCTGCAGCACATGATTTTAAATCTGCTTGACTTGTAATTTATGATGTTACATTTGCTGGTATCTTCTTTATTTTGTGGTACTTACAAGTACGTACTTCGTAACTTCATTTTTGACAATTCTTCGATAAAAGAGAATGTTTAAAAGTTTGAAAGAGTAGAATCAACTAACTTATGGACATTATCTTAAGGCTCTAATGGAACCACCTAAAAGCAAACCCACTGTACACAAGACCAACATAAAGGTTTTATAAGATAACATTGTTAGAGGCTTGCCGCAAGGTTTCGGACTGGCTGGCTTGTTTTCTTTGTCGGCAGTTTCACTAATTTCAAAATTATCAAAACTTCGTCTCCCAAGGCCATTTAGCACAGGATCTCTGAT
>JAFIDM010000002.1:63763578-63784780 GCA_023159025.1 Thereuonema tuberculata
CAAGTTTCTGAATAAATTTTCTTTTTATACATGTTTGTTTCCTTTCACACAATTTTAAAGCAAAGGCTAAAATTTGTCTGGAGTAGCACCCCCCACTAATTTTAGCTAAGTCCACGATGCAGCCGTTAAAGTTAATTGAAGTCTGGTGCACATGGCCATGAGAATTTAAAACAAAAGTCAATTAAGAATTTTGTGGTGATTTCCAAACCATCCAAACCCGTGCAATTTGAAATCTATCAAACGTTTGCATGGTTACAAATGATGTTAGTATTAAATAGCGTGCAATATCATTTATTCAAGTTGTTGTAATTTAGGGGTCAAGTTCAGTTTCCATCACCGTATCCTCGGCACACGGTTGCAGAAGAGTTGTTGCGATGCCCAAATTGAGACATTATAGTATGTCTAGAACCCAGTTTTACACCGTTTCGATGATTCTGAGTAAATAGCGACATCGGTTTGAGGGTATCACTTTCATTTCGTTCTCAGAATAGTCGATTTAGTAGAGAAGAACCCAATTTTGTCCCATTAGCACTATTTCCTGAAGCAGTCAATGGTCATCTAAAAGCCGAAGTGACTTGAATCGGAAGTCGGATTGTTTCCCAACCTCCAGGTCAAGGGAGTCAAAGGAAACTTATGGGGCTATTTTCTTAATTCAAGGGAACCTCTCATTTTGTTTTGTATTTATTAAGAAAATTAGAAATTAAGATGGGACTCTTTAGCAGAAACAGCCATGTAAAATAAGCAAAATGGTGATGTTTGGACTATTTGAAAGATGGCGAACAAGTTGCTAAATTGAGGTTCATTCCGAAACGAAAAATATGTTTTTTCTTTTGTATTTCCAAACAAAACATCCTGGAAGGGGCATACCTCATTGAACCTAACCTACAGTTAATTAAAAGGAAAATGTTTGTTGTTTTTTTATCTGTTTTATTTCAAAAAAAAATCCTGGAAGGATCTTACGAATTTGCCGCCATATGTTTTCCTAAAGACGCTGCAAGCTCTAGCTTTGAAAATGTGCATCCGCCGCAAGCAAAAGAGTTCCAAGTAAATCTTCTAATTTCCTTAAAAAATACAAAATAAAACCACAGTTTTCCATCGTTTCCATGTCTACTAGGTATTTCGGAATCGTTCGGTCCCAAAAAACAGAAAATTCGTCTTAATTTCACTGGCTCTACACAACAATCAACATTTGAAAAATAAATAAAGTTTGTAACGAATGTCTGGACTCAAGAGAATTTTATTCTTCGGGTAAATTCGCAAATAATTCGGTTAACCTAATTGAAGTAAATTGCAGATTTACCTGAAAAAGCTTCGTAATTACCATGCAATTAAGTTCGGTCGAAACAAGTAAGATTAGACTACTTATCTAATTCTCAAATGAACTTTAAGATTTTCTTGCGATTTAGATTAGTACTGAGTCAAGATAGGATTCGATAATTATACGATTCTTAATTATGAAACTTAGTGGTCAATTTTCAGATTTAAAATTTCTTCCTGTATTAATAGCATATACTTTAAACATTTTTAATTAGAAAAGGTCAGCGTTATTAATATCTTTTCTTTGTTTTAATTTAATATTGATTTCAGTGGTATCCGTCGCAATAATCGACTCATGACACATTTTTAGGAACATAGGCCCATATAAATAGAGAAATATCTGTATACTGTATAATAATTGATATAACATTACCCTCAAGAATTTATTCAAATTTTAAAAATTAAAAACAAAATGATAACATATGATTTTATGTAGTGGACAATTAGAAATTGTTTTATTGTTAATTCGTTGTATAAAAAGTCAAAAAATTAAGCAAATGAAAGATTATAATAAAATTTAGATGAGTTATTTTGTTCTTTTCCTGTTTTAAGTAATTGCTAAAAACTATTCTTGAAATGAAGCTGTTCAAGGACTATGAAAGCTTTCGCCATTTTGTAATGTATTTTTAAAGTTTTTTTTTTTAAAGTTTTATTACATTTTTTAAAGAACATTCTTGCGTGTTTCTCAGACTTACTTTGCGTGTTTCTCAGACTAACTAAAATAATATTCTTGGAATGGGTAAATATAAAAGTCTTAAGCAAAAATTCACACATTAAAATTAAAAATAAAAGCTTTGATTTAATTAGAAAATTCCAAATGTATCCTTTTAAATAAAAAAATTGGAAATTCCTTATAAAAATGAAATATTCAAAATTTGCTGACATATTTTGAAATTAACAATTTCTATATCGAGTATAGAAATTGTCAATAATTTCTATATATCATGTATGAATAACATATATGAAACTTAATATTGGCAAAACATTAATTCGAAATGGCATACAACTAGTCCTCCGAGTTACGAACGAGATCTGTTCCGGCAGCTTGGTCGTAACTCAAACTTGGCAGTAAGTCGAAAATACCCAAGAACAAAAAGGAAAACTACATTTTATATTATACGAAATGAACAAATGTATATTAATCGTCAATCTTTATTAAACTAACAGTAATCTTCCTTGCAGAGTCTTTATACACGATATTTCGTTCAGACTTATTTCTGAACTTCCTTAGGAATAAGAGAAGTAGCAAATGGATCAACCCATCTGTTCCCAAAAACATAAAACCGTTAATACTTAAATTTTGAATTTTATAACAATGTAACAATACAAAACAGATATGTGATATAATACGTGATGCAAACAATCTATGCGAATTTTGCCTTTTTATGTAGCATTTTTTTAAAACACTCCAATGAATACATTAGATTCCGGCCAAAAATTAATCTGGGAGGCCGTTTATTTGGGACAGAACTCAAAGAACAGAACCTATGAAACATTTTGTATAATTTGGATAGCCGCTTAATCGGGCCAAAGTTTAGCAGTCCCGATGTGTACCAAATAACCGGAGTCCACTGTAATTGTTTATTTACAATACTTTTTCGCCTTATTGATACAGTTTAAACTATTAATAATAAACATATCTACAATAAGTCTAATCTAATAATAAAAGATTAACATGCGAGCGATGTTCTGAGATTATAGTTAAAAGCCTCCGAACTTGACTAAAAAATGAACTTTAAATTACAATTAAAAATGCGCCCTGCTAGTTGCTTCGAGAGTGCTGACTGGACATTCAAAGGGGAATCTCAAAGGGGAATTCAAAGGGGATGTCCAGTCAGCACTCTCGAAGCAACTAGCAGGGTGCATTTTTAATTGTAATTTAAAGTTCATTTTTTAGTCAAGTGCGGAGGTTTTGTACTATAATCTCAAATAAGTCTAATCTCTTTGCCCTTAATTTGAAAAAGGACTTCGACCATCGCTAGGCCACTGGTCGGGACTACTTGTATTGTCATTACGCTAAGAAATTTATTTTTAATCTGTGGACGCGTACATCTTCTATACGAAACAAGTAAGGAAAGATCAATGGCAAAGCCGACGCATAAATTAATAATTTAAATTGTTTCAAAAATACACAAATCAAACATTACTTTTTAAAAACTTGTTTAAGATGTACAATTAAAATATGTACAATTTAAATTTACAGATTTAAAATTTAAGAAACGGCCATGGTTCCGCGTCTGCGAAGTCGACACTTGTTTGATCGAGATTTGTTTGATTTGTGAATTTTTTAAACAATTTAAATTCTTAATTTAGGCAGGTGCGTCGGCTTTGCCATTGATCTTAATATTATTTCAACTCACGTTAATATCAAAAAAAAAAAAAAATTAGGGAAACAAATTGATTAAATATTTTTAATATTGTTATTTAAAAAATTATAAATAAATTGTAGATAATTATAATAAATTATATTATATGTTTTTCTTGCTTTAATTGCAAAACCGTATTAATATTCACAAAATCGAATTGTTGAATTTACTTCAAATTTTTTTCTTTATACAATTTCATAACCAGAACAGAAGAAAGCAATAAAAGTAATAGTATTTTTAATGGGATTAATGACTTCAAATCTCATCTTACTGACATCAATAGATCAAAATCCATTTTTTTTAAACTTGAAGGGAAAAATAACGACCAAGATTTTTACAGTTTTTCTCTCAATAACAGTCTGTTTTTTTCTAATGCTTCCAAGTTAGAAGTTGGCAGCATCCAATGGATTCTAGTGTTTCCATTGTCTTTGGCTTCACAGTCAAGCAAGCTTAGCTGAGTTCAATCTTTTCCAACTCGAAAACGAACGAATTTACGCGACGTAAGAAATAAATGAAAATAAAAGAAGCAGAATGGGCGAGAGTCCAAGTTCTGTTCGTTCTCAATTTCTTTTTAGACTTAGAATTGGCAAATACATATGTTGGTAAATATGTTGGCACCGATTTTATTTTCATTGAAATTCTGAACAGCATTTGTTTTGTCTCTTTCTAACTCTTCCCTCCCAACCAAAAAAAAGAAATTTAAATTATCGTTTTGTGTTAGTTTGGTTCGTAAATTCAAATTCTACTTTAATTAAATGGTAAGGTTTCGATGGACTTTTTTGTTACTTAAATTTTACTTAAGTTCGACTAAGTAAATTACAACGTAATAATTATTAATGACGATGTTAACTGTCCTAAAGAAACTTCAATTATATATTTTTGATGTATTTTCCGACACTCATCAAATCACTCTACACTGCAAGGAAAAGAGACCACTTAATTTCTACATTAGAGATTTAATTTTTGTGGGCCAAAAATTGAAAGTAAAAAGATGTTTTCAGGTTTCCAGGCTTTTAAGTTCTCTCAAGGACTTCTTGTTTAAACTTGATGACAATGCATGTACATTGAAGTGGTAAACTTCTATCAGATCGTTGGCATTGCCATCGTATGAAATTGGTGGGCCTCAAAATTAAGACTTCGAAACCAAGCAGACATTTATGGATGAAGAAGATAAAAGTTCAAAGCGTATCAAAATCCTACTGCAAGTATTATAATACAAAATATCCTAAAAAGTAATGATATGAGTGAGGGAATGGATCTAGGTGGTCAGTTTTGGAACTGCCCTGCTTTGCAAGTTAATGCGTTTTCTTACAATTGGCGGTATTTTAAATTACCAGTTTGTTCAGTAGATTGGGGGGTGGGGTTTCTTTAATTCTTTTTAATGCACAGTTAAACAAGGAAGAAACGAATGTGATATTGTTGAAGCCAATTGCTTACTGTGTAAGCATTTAATTCACTCACCCATTGGGGCATTGAACCTCAACAATCCAGCAACTTTTATAATTATAAATTCCAACGTACAGTAACAAAAATATATAGTAACACAATATGGCGGTAGTTTTTTTTTTTATTAAAATTGAAAAATAACCAGTGTTTATTAAGTAAGGGAACACTTTAATAAGCATTTTGCTAAAGTAAGGGAGAATATATCTTGAGAAATAATGTAAAATACTAATTCTGTTCTTCAGTTTCAGTTTATTTAGAAAAGTTGCTAAGAAAGTCGAAAACCCATTATAAGGTTTCTTAGTCATGATAAGTAAGATTATTTACTAGGTTTACTATGTTTACACAGGCTTCTCTTCTTCCCTTATCTGCATCAACAAAGAAAATTAAAAATCTAAAATCAGAAAGAAAGAAAAAAACGAAATAAACAAGAATTCAAACTTGATAAATGAGTATCATAAATACAAACTATTTTAAGAGAGAACTTTCGGAACCTTTGAAGTGTGTGCCTTTATCAAGTTCATTCTAACAGATTTAAAAACCCTTTACAATACAATAAGAAAATATTAAAGGCAAATAAGAAATAGGTGGTAATAAATTCTAAAAATGATTGTAAATAACAATACATCGCTCACTTCCTGCAACATTTCATTATGTTGATCCAATAGTGACACAATGCGCCGTCTCGTGGCGAGTTTTAGAAGCTCAGTTACGTTCTCCTATCAATAACGAACTCCAACCATTTTTTAGTTATGTCGTTGTTGCAGCAAATGAGCGAAATAGTTTTGCTATATTTGCATTTAACACTAATTTGCTAATAATACTATGCAGAATATTAAAGAAACATTATCCAACGATTGCTTACTTTTTATTTGAAAAGATATTGTTACTCAGATATAAGTTTAGCGATTTCTTCAACAGCTAACTAACATGTAGAAAATCAACCTATTTACTTTTATTCCTATTTAAACATTTACTATTGTTTATAAACAACGCTTCATTAATTTTTCTTTTTAGCTTCATCATTTTGAAATTCCTATATCTTTACTTCAATCCTTAGGATATGGCATGCATTTCAGATAGTGCTATGCTATTTCTGATCTTCCTGTATTAAACCTTTTATTTTCTTATAAGGTATTTTTAAATCATTGTTAAACCATTATCTCTGTTAGTATGAGCTTATTAATACTGTTCATTTCTTTTAGTGGTCCCGAAAATTCTCTTAAAATGATGTGTATGTTTTTTTAATTTACTTTTTTAAGCATTATTATATAGAGTTCAGAACATTTTACAATGAACTACATATGAATATCCTATATCCTATATTTTTGCTTTTTATCTTAAGATATTGTTAAATAGAAAAAGTATGTGATTGAATCTGATTTTTTAAAATTATTTTCGAGTATTTGTTACTTATTTTTATTGAGGTTTTAGATTTTGCACGCGCAGTCAGACGTCAGAGGATGACCTGCCAGCATATGATGATATTGTTACATTGACGCGTTTAATGACGTTGGCAGACTGTTTGTCAGATTTGGCTTCTATGGAGACACTGAAGACGGTTATAAATACTAAGACACTGATTAACCCTTGCAATTTATGTCTTTTGAAAATGTCTTTCTAAATTTAGTTAAAATCTCTATTATTTATTCACTGACCCATAAGCTGCTTTGACAGAAGTGAAATTAGATTTGTTGATTTTTTCAGTATCAAAATTGGTGTCCAAAATAAAGAAAATGAAACAGAAAGGAAAGAAAATGAAAAAAAAATGACTTTTAGGAAAAATGATATTTTTTTCATCTACTCTAACAATAGAATAAATATCAAGTTTTTCCTTCAATTCGATATTCAAGCAATATCCAGTCTTACAAAAATAGACGATGGTATAGTTAGGTAGACAGAGAAGTGACTATATTGGTTTGTTTTGAGGCAGTAATGTAAATATTCGTCATATTTAGAAAATTACTTGTAATTTATTTTTAAAGCTCTGAGAGTTTCCAAAGAAATTCGAGGAATGTTCTTGAATATTATTAACGTCATTAACTTATATTTTACTAAACTGTCAAATTATTCCGCTACAATTAATCCGACTTTATAGAAAACTTTAACTAAGGATATTGTTATTTTTAACTTAATGAAATGTATTAGAACATATATTAAAAGTATATATTTTAAAGTACATAGAAAAAGATATATTTTAAAGACCATATTAAAAAGATATATTTTAAAGTACATATTATTAAAATAAAATGTGTATATATATATATATATATATATATATATATATATATATATATATAAAGATATTTTAATAAGATTTATTATGTACTTATTTATTTACTTTACATCTTTAATATGTATATACATTTAATGTTTTTTTTGTTCAGTTATCTGGTATTAGTTTACTACTACAAAAGCTTCTTTATGAAACGTTTATTGTGTCACCCATGCTAAATTCTCCAGACAGGTCCTAGGGTTTATCAGACCTACAGTACCGGGTACCGGTACTGTAGACGGGTGAGCGTTGGACTGACCACAGTTCTCGTCTCAGGCCCTGATCAGTGAGACATTGGGAGCCTTATCTCCAGCGGCCCATGGCCTCCCTTGAGATACACTTACCTACGTACTGTGTTACTATTTCAATGCATGAGTTGTTTCAGTCTCGTTAAGTTGTTGGAGATTGAAATATGCTGCTATTACTTGAGCCTTTTCTTTCGTTTTGTTTTTGTTTGTTTTTTTGTTTTTTTGTAGGTCATTTCGAGAACTTTCTTTATAGCTCGTAGACTGCTTTCTCTGGAAAAGATAATTCTCCATTTATTTGAAACACGAAATCATAAAAAAAAAAAAAACAACCATTCCAATTTGAGATATTTGACTCATTTTTTATTTGAGGATTTTAATTAGCAAAACTGAATTACATTTCCTGATATGGTGAATCAGTTTTCAAAACTGACTTCGGGCTACAGAAATGTAAGTTAACATAGAATCGGGTCAGAGTTGTCAGAGATATCACACGTATTGCCTAAAGTCATTGACAATCGTTACCACTCAAGAGTAATGCATTGCCGGATTATGACAGATGACCAGACTTGAGTCAGACATTCACCATCACAGCCGTCAAAAGAGGGAATGAAATGAAGTGGAAGCGAGTTCTCGTCACTCGAAAGCTTGAAGGTGGATATGTTTGCAAGGGAATTCTTCAGTTGTATAGAAGCAGTGAAGTGAGATTTTAGGCTTTTTTCTTAATTATATTGATTGCTACATTTTTAATATTATTAATCATGTGACTATAAGATTTCATTTCATTTTCATCACAAAGATTATTTTAAATAATTCTCTCAATCTTAAGATTCACATAATTTAAACCTTAACTGATTATCATACATTGTTATTATCAGTTTTCCAATATATTATTCGTTTGTTTGTGAATAGATAGTGGATGTTTTCAGAATATTTCTTCGTTTAACAAAATTTTTTTATTGAAGTAGAGGATGAACCTATTCGAGCTCGAACCTAGTCCTTTAATCGAAGCCACCATCGACTACTAAACTGCGGATAATCAGTTTTATCTATTTATTGTTAAATTGTCAACAAAATAATACATTGAAGTTTTCTACTGTTGCATAATTTCATTAATAATTTCATAAGTTTTCATTTGTTATCACGATGTTCTAAAGCGTTCTTGGCCTCACATAATCTTTAAGCTTAAGTACAGGACGCTTTATATTTTCAACTCCTTAGTTACTAAGAGTAGCAGAAATTAAATTGCCTATTGGATAAGATCAGTTAAAAGTTAAAGCCGTCTCCAAACAGGCCATACAGGCCCACGGGTGCGCGGGAGGTAACGCTCTCTACGTTTGGCCAACGGGACTAGTATGAGGTCGGGTGGTCAGCCCGACGCCCGCCTGCCTTTAACTCCCGGGAAAGAAACCCGGTACCCATTCTACAAAGGGCTGAGTAGGAGGAGAATTGAGCGTGGAAAAAATTCCCGTCCTCCTCCGAGGCCGGGAATCGAAGCCGTCATCTCCAACCCGCAGCCAAGCGCCCTTACCCACTCGGCTTCCGGGTCGACGGATAAGATCAGTATTTAGAGATTTTCAAATCATTAGTGTGGCCTATGCAGCTACAGTCCACAAAACAGCGTCACATAAAATCTTGAAATAACCAACTTCAATAATCTTCAAAATAAGGTATAGAATGAGTCAAGTGAAGTTTAATTTTGTTCGTAATTCTATTAAGGACGTCATAGTTCAGTAACTTATTTAATATAGCTGATAGCAGAATAGAATGAAATGGTTCTTCTGTAAGAACAAGCTGTAAATATTGAAAAAATTCTATACTACAAATTGAAATTTTCTGATAGCATAAAAAAAAATTATGCCTTATCAAATCATAAATAATTTTAAAAAATGAACCTTTTACCATTATCATCTGACAAACTAATCACTTTCAAGACCTGAACTTAGCTAAGTTAGTTAAGGTTTTTTTGTTTGTTCTGTTATCTATAAAAAAAACACCAATAGCACTTAAAGAAATAAATAGAACTCAAGATTGTTTTTTAATTCTTCAATTTCTCTTTTTCGCAAGCTTAAAAGTGAATTGGATTTCTTCTTCTCCTTTGTTCTCGTCCAATTTAGCAAAATCTCTGGTGTATTTCTGAGAAATGGGTTCTGGTTTCTTATAGATAATTGTAGTTTTGCTGAATTTCTTTTCATTTAGATCTCGTTTTTTGTGAGGACAGAACAACAACTTTTGAGAATGATATTCAGTGATTTGAGTGCAAGGATAAAGTTTTCAAGGTAAACTAATATAGGAGGTGAAATAATCCTTTAACAGTTATTTACATTCATTAGTAGATAATATTGGAAGTATACGAGCTGTTTTGATCTGCGAAAGTTGTAAAGAAGTTGCCTACTTTGATAATTTGCTCCTATGTGTCTACGTCCAAATCGGGAGCAGTTGAGAATGGCTGCAGAAGAGCTCTTGCTTTTAACCCCAGGAAAGTTTCCCAGTCCCATCTTACAGAGGGCTGAGTGAACCTTAATTCTTGAACGGAGAAGAAATAACCGGGCAAAAACTTCCCATATTTCTGCAATAAAAAGACACTTCACTTCGCAGTCCAGTGTTATACCGCTGAGCTACCAGCGGTATTTTATAGTTGCCACATTCAACAATGACATGCTGACTTTTCTTAATCTATATAACTTATATAAAAGAAAACTTATATAAATTTCTTTTTATTTTGCTCGCTACTTCTCCTAAACTATAAGACACAAATACAAACAAGGTGTCAAATATTAAGTATAATAAGAGAAGATGGCTATATGTTGTTTTATCGATGTGGGTCAACCGGAAATCACGTGACGTAAGGTCAACTTCTAAACCGTTCATTTTAGATGACCAGCATGTAGACATATTGTTCATCTTATTGATGAACTTTTTACAGGTAGCCCGGTCGCGATCAAAGGTCACGTGACTGAGAAAAGGCCCTCAGGAATCCAAGGTCATGTATTCACTACAAATTTTACTTGGTAGGTTTTCTAGTATTAAATACGAAATAAATCTTTTGTAATTAAAAGTAAAAGGTATTACAGATAATTTAAAATACATTGAAGATATATTTGTGAGGAACACTTCTTGCGTTTACTTCCAAGCTTCACAATAGTAAAATGAAGATATTTTTACCATGGTTTATTGTGGCGTGGCCAAGAGTGAGTGAAAAAAATTTCTCACTCAACACTCTGGTTCTGTAGTCAATAACGCTCAACATTTCTAGGCCATCAGATATCTGCATTTAATAATAACGCAGCCCACGCTGGAAACCGGAAATACGTAAACTTCTGTGCGTGGGCAACCATAAATTCCGCGATGGAAAAGCGGAATGCGGAAAAAATATTAATGAATGAATTCGAATGAAGTTTTTAATGAGGATATTACCTCGGGTTTAATATATAAAAAGTTCTAAGAGTTGGTTGTTTTTTTTGTCTAATTCTTGTTTGTGTATATAAAAACGAAGTATATATATATATACTTTATATAATATAAATTATTGCTTATTCTACTCTTGTGGACAGTGACTATCATCAAAACCTCAAAATTAAGAATTCAATAAAAAAGCTTTGAATTTTCTACTTTTCGCTTTTCTTAAACGAAAGTTTTTAAACCTGCTGTTTTCTTCGAGGGTTTTTTCCGAGTTTTTATCGTAGTAGGCTTAATAAATTATAATGCATTAATCATAGCGCTGATAACATTATAACGTTCCATTAAAATGCCTACTTTCGAAGTAGGAAATCCATTTGCGATAAAACTAACTGATGCTAATTAGACATTATAAAAAGATTTAAAATAACTTCACCTTTCTTCATAAGTATTTAAAATATTTATTTCAAATACATAAAGAAAATTTTTGGGAAAATTTCGCTTTCCCTTTATCAAACCATAAATAAATGGGAACAGAAACTAATACATTACAAAGACAAATGGTTGATAACCCAACAAATTGTAAAGACATGAAGAGTCAACAAATGTCTTTGTTGTTACAATGTTATGACATTATATGAGTTATGTGAGACTTATAACACAGAGATCTCTATTACTAAATAATTAATATGAAAGACATTATTAATGATTAAAATACGTTAAAGGAAGCAGTTTTTTTTAACATTTAATTTAATAAAGTCCTTAATAATAAAATAATATTAGGTTCTACATTTGTAGCCTCATACCTGTTGAAATTATCTTCTTCAGTATTAAGAATTATGCAGCTCTCTAAAATTTCTTAATTTTGAATCTGTTTCTTTAGAAATAATTTTGACATTAGGGTCCATAATATGCCTTAGTTTTATGCAATGTTCGACGATGTCAGAAATATCAAAGTTTTTATTTTTCAGAGCTCTACCGTGCTCTTTGACACGTTCGAAAAGGGTCTGTTTCGTTTCTCCAATATAAAATTTCCCACTTGATTTACTCGATTTTATATACTAACCCCATTTCAGTTTGATTTTCAGCAAAATGTAATTTTTTACAAAGCAAATTTTTAATTTTCGTAACGGAAACCAATGTTAATATTATATGATTTGCATAAAGATTTAAAAAAAAACGCTACTTTCATTGAGATATGAACATAAGTTATGTTTTCATAGTTTTTGATTTCTTTCGGGAAAGCGAAATTTTCCCGAAAATTTGTTTTTATATGTTTGAAATAAATATTTTAAATACTTACGAAGAAAGGTGAAGTTATTTGAGAAAATAAGGCAAAAAAAAAAACCGTCAAAGTTTAACGTGCTGTGAGATGAATTGAAGAAACCAAAAAGAGATAAGAAAACAAAAGAACAGCACCTGAATCAAATAGAAATTGCCTTTCCGATTCTATTTTTTGCCTTATTTTCTCAAATAACATTCTTTCAGCCTTCTGCTTTATTATTAAAGTCCTTTCATCCCTACGAGTCGTAGGAAAAGGATTTGGTTGATGTCCTTAGGCACAACAATTTATTTTTCTTGTTTTTATTTGGTTGGGGGTCATTTCCAGATTGGCGGGGGCCCACAGCAATAGGATCTTTGCCTTTCCGATTCTTTTTATCGGGAGAGGCAGGGTTGGGCTGACGAGTCCGTAGAAGGACGAAACGGCCGTACCCAACTCCTCTCCTAATAATTGAATCGGAAAGGCAATTTCCAATTGATTCAGGTGGTGTTCTTTTGTTTTCTTGTCTCTTTTTGGTTTCTTCAAAGGTGAAATTGTTTTATATCTTTTCAAATGTATTTAAAATGAAATGGAGAAAGATGATTAAAGAGTTTGGTATTTAAAAAAGATTGATTCACCGTCGATGAATTAGTAATGCCTTTATAAAGTACTGAAAGTACTCTTGCCAATTGCCGTCTGTGTTAACGCGCGATATTAAATATACACTTTTTTATATAGGAATTTTTTTGTATTTTATATTCATTTTCGTAGACACTATTAAACTGATAGAATGCTGATCGAGGATCTGTAGGAAACTACTGATTGATAGAGTTTAAGAATATTAGATGCTTTATCGTCAGCAGCAAAGACAGAAGAACCCATAACACCATATTCCAATTATAACAACTTTTATTCATGGTATTACGAGTTGACGACCATTATAACTTTAATATACATTTCATACACACAATAATAATATATTAAATTTGTATTAATTAGTTAATCTTTGTGTACTGTATATTAGGACTAATAGTTATATTAATAATTAGTATTAATAGGATGTATGTATTTTAATATAGAATATATACAATAAAAAAATATTGATTACATTGTGTTCAATAAACACAATGCAATCAATACGTATTAGTTACATATATATTACATATAAAGTTTAAAATGATTTTAGCAACTTAAAAGAATGCATTTTTATTAATTAACAATTATATTTATTTATAAAGCAATTCTATAATGTAATCAAAAACATGAACTTTAATCTTCACGATACTTCATTCCTCTGAGCGAGAATCTTCATCAGGTGTAATTTTTGAGGAAAAGAAAACTTATTCTTTCTTCTCTACATTTCCATCAATCGTTAGGAATACAAAATTTTGAATTAAATAAACAAATTTCTCGAAAAACTTACTACAACTCTTCAGTATAACACAGATCATATCTATGACACAATCATTATTATGCAAAAATGAATAACAATAATTAATTCATAAAGAAACTAACTTACATACAACTCATTATTAAAAATGCATAACAATCAAATTTCCTAAATTAACAAATTATTTCCAAATACTTTTGTCTTTTTTTCATAAATTGCTTTATGAAACCAAACGATACCTTACTCACTTTTCGGAATTTATTCTTATTTATACAGGGCTTCCAATATATAAAACATGATTCGATTATAAGTCTTTTCTTTTCATGCTGACAAATGACATCTACTATGGAATCTGGATTGTGCATTTCTTCCTCACAATGGTCCGCCCAGTCCGATATTTTACTTTGTTATAGGCTTTAATATGTTCTAATAATCTTTCTTTCAATGTACGTCCTGTGCTTTCATAGTAAATCCCTCCACAATCTCTGCATTTTAATTTATAAACCAACTTTTAAAATGTATTTATTTTCAGTTTCATTCTTTTTAATCAATTTATTACCTTTGCAAAAAAACCAATCTAATACCATTTTTCTTTACAAATATATCTAATATTCTTATTCACTTTTAACCATAATAATAATTTTAATCTCTTTCTTATTCTTCACTTCACGATATTTATTTATATCACGAGTAAAGTTAAGATTAAAGTTGATATTTCTGATTGTTATAGAGTTGCTGTGAATTATAAATGTATTTAGAAGTTTAGGAAGAATATTTATTTATAGTTTTGAGTAAAATTTTTTGTCTTTATCGTAATTCATGTATATTCAATGATGAGTTCATTCTGGCCATATTTCCTTAGCTCTTTCTTAATAAACGCTCTTTCTTATTACGAATGAACTCCCGCACTAACCTGACTCTCACAGTAGTGATAGTTTTAGTAGCAGAATAAGATTTAGGCTAAAGAAATGACGAATCCCTCCACAGCCATCTTAAAGGGCTTTTCACAAGGATCCGAAAATCGGATGGTCGGATCCACGAATCGGACGTATTCTCTTTCACATGACCACGAAACTCTCTCCCACGTCGTCTATATGACATGTAAAATTCAAATCGTTCGTATATAATTATTATATGGTATTATTATGGTATGTTTCGTGGCCATGTGAAACAGAATACGTCCGATTCGTGGATCCGACATCCGATTTTCGGATCCATGTGAAACGCGCTTAAGTGAGTGAGTTGTAAAAAGATGTAACAAAATTGGTGCCGATTTGTTGGGTTTTCATTTCCTAAGAAAATGAAGCTCATCAAATGACTAAAATCAGTTTATTTTGTCTGTTTGTATTCATCTAATAACTTTTGAACTGTTACTGTTGTTCTAATCTATAATGTCAGTAAAGAATCTGAAAAGTACCCATCACAACAGTAAAGAGAAATTTAAATGATTTGGCAGAGTATTATTAGAATTTACCAAATGACACTCAAATACTAGAACATGGAAAAACTTTATATTCATCAAGCAATATTTAATACAGGTAACAGTTAGCTAGAATCTTAAATGAAATTCTAATGCATTTATTTACGCAATTCAGTTAAAATATGTTCAATAAATAAAACATTTATTTTACAGCTCAAGCATTGGAATTATTAGAACTACTGAAAATAGTCTTTCAATTCAGTAATCATGAATTAAGTACAACATCATAAATTCTAGCTGAAATCATCTCGAATATCATGGAAATGAAAACCTTACAATAACACTTTAATATCTTATTCTTATTCAAGATATATTAATGACTCATATTTCCATTTGTGAACAATTTAAACCTGTATCACCAAATGATTAACCTAACTTGCATTAATCACACACATGGAAAAATACTAAATCACATAATCCTTGGTTACTAAAATTTATCGAACAAAATTTGAATAATTCCTATTCTCTCAAATTCTCGAAATAAAATTATCTTTCTAAACTCTTTTTAGAAATTCCAGAATCAATATTCTAGATACATCACATGAGTTTTAAACTACATCTAAATATATTGGTTCTATCTCGAACACGAGAATTTAGTATTATGAGTTCGTAAACAGAGTTCTTGAATTCTTCTCTTCGACGAAATTAAATTACTTCTTTCTTTCGAAGTCTTCTCGGAAAAAAATGCCTTGACAAAACACAAAGGATAATTCCTACCTTATCTTCAAATTACGTTGAAACTCTTGCGGAGATCACTTCTCATCGGTAACTTTGAAGACGGCGTTCCATTCGCTTAAGCCTATCCATCTTATCCTAGGGTAAATGCTATCTTCATAGGATTTCCCCGCAAACGCAAAATTCTCTGGATTTGTTTTATGGATCGGGAACTACACAGACTTCAAATCCTTGCTATGAAATCTGATATGCTTCTGGGTTTGATCGGAATTCGTGTGCCCAATTTTCCTTGTTAACCATCTCGTAACTCATCGCTTCTCTGAAGGAAAAACTTATTGGTTGAAATTTTCCACGGCTTTCAAATGATTATCGGCATTCTTCTAAACGCTAAGCAATTGATAATCGCCCCAAAACAAAATGGTGTAAATCGAATGTTTGTTTCATTCGAATTTACCGCCTCTCCGAGGGATCGCTGACAGGACCCATTATTTTGTGATGCTTCTCCTTGAAAAGCTCCAAAACGACTGCACTAATCGTTGCTAAGCAACCGACGCCATGGGAGATGTATAATGCGACATCTGTTAGCCGATTTTCACAAAGTCCAAACTAAAACGCCATTAAATAAAAACCTTACAATAATTTCACATCTATGATCTTTACTATTTTACACAAGAGAAAAAAAAATAAATTGAGGGAAGAAGAAAAAAAAAAAAAAAACTTATTTGTAATTTACAAAATTCACAACATGAACTACTGGATGAGTCTTCTTGAAACTTGGCATGCAAGAACAATTACAATCTGACTTTTGCATTTGAAAATTACCGTGTGGGTCCTTGTCTGGTATCAGCACGAGAAGATGATGTTTTAAGGATGATTTTAAAAATTTCCTTTGAAAAGCATTACAAGCCAAACAGTGTCTAACAGTGGCAATTAATCCTTTTAGTAATCCACGAATTCCGCATGTTTTGATGTGATTAAAGGCAATCGGAAGAAATCACTAAGTAAAGTAGAGTGATTTAATTTTTTCAGGAAATGCCAAAACGTCTACTGTTTAAGCTCAAGGCAATTTTTATAAATTGAAAATAAACGGAGAATTTTCTTTTCCCAGAGAGAGCTCTTACATTCACTTTGTCCGTCTCTCAACACCTACACGGTCCGAACTATTAGTTCGTCAGATATGAGCCATACGTTATTGGAACCTCACGACTTGTAGAGGTGAGAAAATATCGAGTTTCCGTCTCTGTTCACGTCTTGTCCCACATTGTCTGTCTGTCATTCACTTCCGGTGAGACAGGAAGTGGTCAGAAATGAAAGAGTGTCGCCATCTCTACAGCGCAAACTACAAGTCGGACAGACATGAATCATACCTTATTGGAACTCTGCAGAGGTGGAGGGAAAACCGCTTTCAGGTCTGCGGTCACTTCTGTCTCGGAGGAACTGGCCGAAAAAGGAAACATGTAGTGCATCGCTAAGGTTTCATTAAAACTATGAAGCCAATTTTTTTTTTGCCTTGTCGTGATTTTTACGACTTAAATAAAAATAATAATAAACAACATTTCAAGGAAAGTAGGCTTTAAGTTCTGTAAAAAAAAAAAATCCTGTTCTTAATTTCTTAAATGTATTTCAAAATAACTATACTAATAAAGCTTTGAAATAAAATTTAACTTGTGTGTAATCATTAAGAATAAAATAAACAGCCAACACATTTTATGTTTTTTTTTTGTACCTGTTTGGCAGGACTGAATGAAACATGTCATGTTTTAAAGTGTTTTTAAGTTTTTTATTATAACAGTTTAAAACACGACATGTTTCGTTCGGTCGTGCCCGAACATTTACAAGTGACATATGTCCAGGGAAATCCAACAGATTAAATCAGTATTAGAAATATTATTAGTTTAAGTATTATTATTATTATTCGTTTATTAAATATTATTTTATTCTTACTATACTAATAAAGCTCAGAATAAAAATGACCGAAAAATTTCAAAGTTAAAGGTTGTTAATTTTAATATATACGCTCCTCATTGCTAAAACATACGAGTAGTAAATCAATAAAAAATAAATAAGACTTCACCTGTTTCCTGCTTTTATTTATCATATAATTTAATTGTAATTCCTAAATTTTACGAGTGCTTCAGTTAAAATCTTTAGGTTAAATAAAAGAGGACCTACTTGACCCATTTACTGGCTCTTTTCCAAAAGGTTTTAGGTTAGATTAAGGCTATTATATTCCCTAATGGTTGTGAATCTGTCTCGGAATTAGTAGGACGGAGATAATCTGTTTTAATTAAAAATTGTTTTGTACATAAACGCAGACAAATGAAGCAGGTGTCACTTTGAAAGCGACCTCTTCTACTACAAGAACAACATCTTGTTTACCTGTTATGAATTCTACATAACACCATTTGCATTCACTTGATCACGAATTGGTCTCTTTAAGTAACTGCTTGAAATTAAAGGGATTTCATTTCTGTTTTGGTTGGTGAATATTGATTTTGCCGAAAGCGTGATCTTTTGGACTTCTTATTAATGGACAACAGATTTCACCAATTGGATTTACTGTATCTGCGTGCTTACAAATTTTAATTGGAGAACATGTAAAACTGTGTAAACGCTTCCAAAAAATTATAAAGCGGAAAATGTTATTTGTTTCTAACATATCGGTTTTTCATTTTTTATTGTCACGAGGAAGTCGACAAATTCAAAATGAGCATTATTGAACTTCAAAATAATGCGTTAACTGCTTTCTTTGGAATCGAGTTTTGTTAGATTATCTTAAATGTTATTTTCTTCTTATTATTACTTTTAATAATTGAATTGTACCTTATTAATATATTTTTGTAAAAACAACTAAACTTATTGATTCACGTGTTTTTGAATTTTGTTTAAGCTTCCAACTATTTTGTTTTGTTGTACTTATTCCAATTTTATTATGCTTGAAAAAGAGATGGCTTGAAAAGAGTCTTCAAAACTTCAAAATGTTGCTTTAACCCCTTTCATTGGAATCAATTATTCTTGGATTATCTCATATAAACCATCGTTTTATCAACGATAATCAATTAGTATCGAAATGGACAACGAGAGAAAGGATGAGATCTTTTCAAAGAACTGTTAATAATGTCGTAATCTCGGCCATTCTTGACTACAGGTAAAATTTGTCTGAAGTCTCCGCCAAAGAGGAAAATTTGTCTCGATTCACAAGTCATCAGAATTTGATTATCTTCACTCGAAAGAATAGTCACAATCAATTCGTCGCCAGGAGTATCGTATATAAGCTATGATCTTCATTTAACATCTATATCAACCAACGTCCATCTAAATAAATCTCTTCTTCAAATATCTATAACGAACAATCTGTACACGGGAGATGGCCTAGTTTTATTAAATTTTAAATTTTCTCATCACTGAGACCAAAGAACGATTGTTTCTTGATTATTACCTCTCGTCAGCGGATATCAATCAAAAGAGCAAAAGAGTCTAGAGTCGATGTGAGAATATATATTGATGAAAGGAGCTTGCTTACATTGAATCGAAAATTAAAAGAAGTTCCTGAAAGAAATTAAAACATACTTTCCTTATTTACTTTTTTGTAATTCATGAAAATAAGACTAACGAACAGTCTTGTGTAAATGATTTTCAAATTATATTATTTGCTTAATACCAAATAGTAGAAATTTTAATTTGCTGAAAAAAAATAAATTAAATCAGCATTTTTTACTTAAATTGTTTAAATCCAAGTCATCGATAGAAATCCAATGGTTTTTCCATGGGAATATTGTCACCTTCACTTATTTATTTCTGTACAAGGACGTACATGGAATTAATTAATTTCCAATATTAAAGTTAGTTCGTTTCTTGTCATTAAACAAGCATCCTGAATCATAAGAGGATCCGTTTGGCGATTCAAACGTTACAAGGACACCTACACAGGCTGACTGATAAACCAGACTTTGCTCTTACAAAACAAAGAAAAATGCATGAAATGTTATTTCTTCAAAGAATATATTCAGGAAAAAGTAATATTGTTTACAAATTCAGTACAAGCCCTTTGAAAAGCTTATTGAAAAGTTTGTTGATGACAAATAATCTTAGTCACGCAATAAGCTGATTAAAAATATCAAAGGGGACGAAGAGGCAAAGCACTTATTGCATAATTTATAACAAACATGTCAAAGGAACGAAGATTATGATGAAAAATACTAATTGATTCAGATTTACAATTCAGAAGCAACACAGTTGGAAAGAAAGAAAAAAAATCTTGTCAATCGATGACCTTATGGAGTTCATTTTAAAATGCAGAAATGTGAATGAACAACACCGCAGAAGTAAAATTTCAGAACACCAAACAATTACAGATAAAATAATTGTTACATATTAAAATATAAGTATTTTCTAAGCGACCAATTAACATGAGCAAGTGACAGCTTTAGATGAATTCATTCTGGAGGGGCCATTGTAAACAGCTCTCTGGAAGCTTCGGAATATTACAAAGTGAGGGTGGGGAAACTGGGAAACTCAGAAAAACATATGTAAAATTTATATAATTTTAGCATAATTGAAACAGTAATAACGATTTTTTTAAAGACTAATATAATATAATATTGAAAATAAGAAATTTACAAATTAAATATTAAAGTTAAATTTCCAAAAAGAAAAACTTAATTTTATTTACATCAAAACAATGAAATTGAAAGACTACAAAAAATTTAAACAAGTTTGTAAAAAAAATTTTAAAAAAATTAAAAAAAAAAACTTTATTTACTATTTAGCATTTCAAAACAATGTGTTGTAACAGTTCGATCAACTATTTATGAAAACCCTACTGAGGAATGGTGAATACAGAGAGGTTATCATTATAACAAGTGGAATCAATTGTAATAAAGAAAGACTCCTTACATTTTCTTTTAAAATCATTCTTTTCATGGCATATAATCTTTGGTTCATTGAAAGCTAAGGAATGATTGGTTTTTTCGATATGCCCCACAGTTAAATAATTTGGGTCTTTAAAAAGCACAACAACAAACAAAGAAACTCAAAAGAACTCAAATCCTACTTTCCTTAAAATTTTATATCTTGCAATTTCTTTATTTTCTTAAAAGACATAAAAACTTAAAAAACGAAATGATTACAGAAATTACTGTTTTTTACTTTAAAAGAGTAAAAATTCTACATTTTTTTTAAACAAAAAAAGAATTAAATGTACATTATTTACTAAATTGTCCAACTGTACCAACCTCGCGCAGATTAATGGATTAAGAAACAATTGTCACTGCTTAAGACAATGAAACACTAAGAGAATTAGGATGGAAACCCATTTGTTTACACTCCAGTGCTTTTCTTTGGGAATTTTT
>JAFIDM010000002.1:63785180-63801573 GCA_023159025.1 Thereuonema tuberculata
CATTTTCTTAATACTGCGTGAATCTGCTTTACCACTATCTTTTCTAGACTCTTTTATGCCGTTTTTAAATCCTTTATCAGAACAATCATTAAATCTGTCGCTAACTTTGCAGCAAAGATACTGTTAAAAAAATGGAATAGTTCGTAATTAGTCAACTGGGTTGTTATCTTTCTGAACTTTTTAATTAGTTTTTTTTTTAATTCTTCTTTATGTTCCATCGTGAAGACTAAATGTTCATCTTTTTCAAAGAGCGCATCTCTTGATGGCTTGTACCTAGACAGAAAAAAAAAAAGTTCCTTTTTTTTTATGTGGGAGTGGATTAAGACGCCGACGCTTTGGATGACAACAGGCTTTAATATTAGGAAGAGAACAACCTCTGCACACAATATCAATTCACATTATTAGACTCAGCCATCGGTTGCTATGGCAACCGTAATTATTATGATGAAGTCTGCGCTGAAGACTGAGATGTCATTAGAATCCTGCAAAAACAAAAACTCAATACAGTGATAAGCGAGATTTTGGTGAAAAGAAATGGCGCAAGAAGAGAAATACCGTTTGCTAATTGTAAAACATAATGGAATTTCCTTGCTTCTCGGTTCGTCTGCGCAAACTCATTACTTGAACTTTGTTTATCGTCGCCATTTCAATTTCCGCAGTTAATTAACAGAGGCATTAGGCTCTTATTTCGTGATGTTTATTTTTTTTTTAATGAACGACCTGTCTAATACGTTCGGCAAATGAAAATAAATGCTAAGTCGAAGTGGTACAAATAAAATATTCTCGTTCTTTAAGTATATTCATCCAATACATCAATACAAGAATTCACAGTTACGATAAAGATCCCATAAGACCTTCATAAATCCTTTCGCTTTGCGACCGACAATTGTCTTACGAGTAAGTCTCTGCGTATCTGGATCTACAGGTTTGGATCTACAGGTTTGTAAAGGTTTTTCAAACGAACCGATTTAATGATGGCGATATAATGGTATTATTTGTAACGTATGATACTATATAATACAGCACTTTACAGATGTATCTATATACTCTTTAATTGTTTAACAATTATTTTTTCTGTATTACTCTTTAATTGTTGTATATTGTTGTTAATGATATATTGTTGCAAAAATACATCATACTGTAAGCTATTTTTTTAATTGTCATTATTAATATCATATGGCTACTTAAATAGTATTTTGGAAAAAATATAACTATTATTGAAAGTACCGTACGATATAGTACATATACACTATTTAAGTACCTGTACAATGATTCCTCACTTAAGAAAGTAAACTTAATCTCAAAAAATAGAAATTTTTTATCATGGCGTCTTTGTGCTGAGAACTGACGTCACAGTCCTTGTCAACAAGGCTATCTAAAAAGACAGGTCCTGAAACTTTACAAGAAAAACAGCCTTATGACGGAATGTCACAATAATATGTCACACTTTACAACAGGAGATTTTTAAGTAACTTATTAGTTACTTCAATAAGTTACTTCAATTACAGCAATTGAATTATTATTTTATTGTATTGTGTTGACTTGGAGTTGACTGTTTGAGTTAACGAAACCTATTCCCAAATTCAATGAAATCCTTGTCTTCATAAGGTTGATTTGCGCTCATTGTGTTCCATGTTTAGTTAAATTCCAAATTCAGGATATCAGTTCCTTATTCAGCACTTCACCACAGAAGCATTCTGTATCTTCTGGTTTATTAGAATTTCTCAGGTGTTAAAATGAATTTTGAGCAAGTAATTCTTGCATTTCTTTTCTTGCATTATTTCATGTAAATGTAAGAAATCAATCCCTGTTCTATCAATGCTCACAAGCATTGTTTTCTTAATGAAGCTTATTTTCTCAACGTATTTACTAATGTACAGTTTCCAGAATCTGATCAATAGGACCTTACAAGAACTTTCCTCTGGTCTGCATTTATTCTTATTTAGTTCGGTGCAGACGCAACTGAAATGTGATATCTGCTGAGAACAAAGATATGAATCAGTGAAGACGAGGTCGAACAGATGAAGATGCTAGCTGCAAGAGTCACTGTGTCCTGCTCACTTTGAGACAAGAGTATGTTGAGAAGATAAATACAGAGAGGATCACATCTGATTTAACAGCGCATATATAAGCAGTTAAAAACAGAATTGCTCATATCTCCATCATGCCTTGAAGAAATTTATAACAATATGTATTAAAGCCTTGGATTTATATTCCTCACTTCATTCACTCTTTTTATTTCATTACATTAAACTCTTTTTAGTCTAGGAAATTGAAGTACTCAAATCAGTCAGTCTATGTGCATGTTACCCACCTAATAACTTCTGCATCGCTTGATGAATCTGCTTCAAAATTGGCTTTCATATTTAAGGACAGGAGACTGTCTTAAATTTTATCTTTTCAATTAATGGAGCTTCTTTTTTAACCTTAAAAGATTCATCAGACAGTCTGTCTTTCTATTGATTGTTAATGTCTGCCAAATGCATTTTTTTCTCCCTGTGTACACCATCCACTTCATCGTTTTATTAACGGTCCCATGTTACAGTTAACGTAGGGAACCGCTCTTGCTTTTGTGTTCTGTCTGTCACACTGTATGTCACACTCTGTAGCGGTCAAGCGATTAGAGATATTAGAATGAAACCTTCACCATTGTGTTCAGCATCAAAAAGTAGGTGACCACGTAAAAAAAAATCAGATCTGTAGGACCACTCCCTGACCCCCCCAAATTAACGTTTTCCATAGCAGTGTTAGTAATAATGATAACAATTAACACAGTAATAATACTGATGCTTCATACATAACAATACTAACAATTGCCAACAGAACGTCATTGCTAATATTTACAAATGTATCGTTTCATAAATTCTTTAATACATCCAAATGATGATGTATTAGCGGTTACAGCTTGCCTTAAAACATAAAGGAACGGTCTTGCATTTATATGCTCTTGCTTTTAATTATTTTGTTTATACAATTGTGCATATTATAGGACCGCTTTGCTTTTGGCACTGTCTAAAAGCATTAATTACCTAGTTTAATATCCCTCTCCAAATACGGCAAAGATTACTTTAAATTTCCATTCAATAAACGCTCTTTTTTTTTTTGTAGGTAAAATTACCCTTACTTTCATGTATTTGACTCAAATGAATTTAATGTGCTTGATAATGAATATGCAGATATTGCTTAAAGCAAATTACTTTTATGTGAAACTTAAACTATCTTAATGTTTAGTTTCTGAAAGATTTACTGACAATTCGAAGCAAAAAAAAAAAAATCAAGGCAGAATTATTAAGAAACTTTTTTAAAGTAATAATATTTAACTCATTTTAATTACTCTAAATAAACAGTTCTAACTAATTCTAACACTACATTAATCAATGAAATTAATATTATCCTGTTTTCTAATTAGGTTGGTAAATAATCATTAACCAACTTTAATGAAATTTGGAATCTCAAAATGAAGCAAATATTTTTTTTAATTGTTTTTTCTTTACTAATGGAAATCAATGGCCTAAGAGAAGCGTGGGATGTTTCATGTCTCCTATGAATTAACAGTATTTTTGATAAAAAAATTATAGTTTAATTTCTTATTTCATTTATCTTTTTTTTTCTAATATTATAAATATATATATATATATATATAGTTTTTTTTTTTTAATCTTAGTAGGAAATAGTTTTTTTTTTATTAAAAAACATGACTTACTAAAATTAAGCAGAACCTACTTCGTGGGTTGATTGATTATATCATTTCGTTCATTGGAAGTCGACGACGGCAAGACGTAAATATTGACACTTTTACGACAGCTTTTTGATTTTTTTTTCCTTCATTTAAAAAAAAAAATAACTGAAATGGGAAACATTAAAAGAAAAGATAATAAGTAATATTCTCCTTAAAGTGTCGTTTATCGGTAATGAAAAAAAAAAGAATTATATAAAACTTTAGTGCTATTCTGCATGGAGGGCAGTGGCGTAACCATGGGAGAGGCTAAGAGGGCTGAACCCCCCCCCCAACCCAAAATTAAAGAAAGAAAGAACGAACGAAACCTTTCTTAAAACACTTGACATATCTGAATCTTATTATAGAAGTTTTCAAAAAAGAAGGGTTTGCCATATATGGTCATTACGTAGCGATCGAGTTTGTCGGATAAACATCACCAGTCATACGTCATCAACTTAAACTCCGAGCAGTCAGTCCAAGATGGCGTCGTTTTGTGATCGCATAAGCGTGACCAAAAAAGGACAAACTTTGCATAGCCAAGCAAGCGGAATAGTGTGGAACGTTTGTAATTATTTCAATTTTAATTATAACTATGTATTCGTAACTATAGAAAATACAACAACCAGAATGTTTTCATAATGTTTATTAGATTCAGTTACGGATTTTAGCAATAGATGGCGGTATTACATCCTGGAAACATCAATCTATTAGGAAATTACCGTACGTCATTAAAAGTTCTTCTTTCATGAACTGAACTGTAGTTTGGAAAATGATCTTTGAAACAATTTATTTTAAAATAGGCCTACATCTGAATGGACACTAAAACATCCTTAAAACAACATAATCCTGGATGGAGGATAACAATATATTGAGAAGTATTTCATGACAATTAGTCTTCCGAAATACAGGAAAGCCCTGAAAAACCCAATATCCAGCTGGTGGTCAAAATAAGAACTACACAAATATTGTGTAAAGTGAAAAATTCGCTCTCCTATGGGGGGCAGGGACACCACACTTGGGTGGGAGGAAGCCAACACAAAGGCTGAAGTGTCCCACCCCCGACCGACACCGGGATCTTATATTTAGGTCCCCTTCTCGGGCCCCCAAGTCAATTGCAAAAAAGGGAAAAATTCGCTCTCCTATTTGGGGCAGGGACACCACACTTGGGTCGGAGGAAGCCAACACAAAGGCTGAAGAGTCCCACCCCCGACCGACACCGGGATCTTATATTTAGGTCCCCTTCTCGGGCCCCCAAGTCAATTGCAAACAAGGGAAAAATTCGCTCTCCTATTTGGGGCAGGGACATCACACTTGGGTCGGAGGAAGCTAGCACAAAGGCTGAAGTGTCCCACCCCCGACCGACACCGGGACCTTATATTTAGGACCCCTTATTGGCCCCCAAGTCAATTGCAAACAAGGAAAAATTCGCTCTCCTATTTGGGGCAGGGACACCACATTTGGGTCGGAGGAAGCCAGCACAAAGGCTGAAGTGTCCCACCCCCGACCGGCACCGGGACCTTATATTTAGGGCCCCTTCTCGGGCCCCCAAGTCAATTGCAAACAAGTAAAAATTCGCTTTCCTATGGGAGGCAGGGACACCACACTTGGGTGGGGATGCGACACAAGGGCCTAAGTGTCCCACCCCCGATCGACATCGGGACCTTATATTTAGGGCCCTTTCTCGGCCCCCCCCCCCCAAGTCAATTGCAAAAAGGGAAGACTTTACTATCCTATGGGGGCAGGGACACCACACTTGGATGGGGGGGATGCGACACATGGTCCTAAGTGTCCCACCCCCGACCAATACCGGGATCTTATATTTAGGGCCCTTTCTCGGCCCCCCCCCCCCAAGTCTATTGCAAAAAGAGAAAAATTCGCTCTCCTATGGGACAGGTCCACCATACTTGGGTGGGGATGGCGACACAAGGGCCTAAGTGTCCCACCCCCGATCGACACTGGGACCTTATATTTACGGCCCCTTCTCACGAGCCCTTTCTTTCTTTGAGTGGCATTGCAACGCATGCCGGGTACAGCTAGTTTCCTATAATTTTCAATTATAAATTGTAATTATACAAAAAATTATAGATCTTAATTATCATATTTGAAAAACAGCATAGAAACGCTACATTATTCTAGAATTATTTAGAATTATTCTAGAATTATTCTACATTATTTAGAAACGCTAACTTATTCTTATATAAATTACACTTTTGGGATGATACGATTCCAATTTTAAAATGTTTTGAAAGTTTCTGAAATCATTAGTTTGTATTTTGCTGAAATGAAGCATCCGAATTTAAAATTACAACAAAATAATAATTCATTATCACATTATTAATAAATTCCTTTTAATTTCTATTGTTTAAATTAATCCATTAAACTTTACAAATGAAATTTTAGACGCTGGATTTTGTTTTGATTCCGTTACCGCTTTGTTCTATTTGTTTGATTCAAATTACCAAAAAACGACAATACACGTGACTAAGGATTAACCAACCACAACCTTTATGATATCCTTAAATCTCTGTATTTCTAAATTAAATGAGATTGTAGTCTTTGAAATCTCGCTTCTTTCACATCTTGACAAAATATCTGTGGCCTTATTTGAGTAATAGAATCAGGGCCGTCGCAAGCAGATTTGCAGTTGATTGGGCAAAAAGCCGCCATAACCAGTCATAAAAATCAATTCCCAAGTAATCTGTGTAACAAAAAAAAAAAATACTTATGTATATTCTAAACTTCCCGTGTTGTCTTAAACACTATCTTGTTTCTCAATAAAAAAAGAATAATTAGCAAATAAGATTACTTTACGGGCGGGGCGGCGAATGACTTTGGGGGCGTCCATTAACTATGTGAGCTCAAAATGGGGAGGGGTCCGGCAAAATCTCATCAAATCTGATTTAAAGGGAGGGAGGGGGGGGGGGGGGCAATGAAAGTCTCACGTAATGTTGTAATTCAGAGAATACATATATTATAACAATTTTTTCGACTTTTTGACTTTTTGAAATCTTACGTGAGGGGGAAAGAGGGGGTATAAACCACATCTTACAAATCTCACCAAGGGATAAGGGGGGGGGTCCAAATTTTTTAAAAAACACCTCACATAATTAATGGACACCCCCTTTTTGCACAAAGGCGCCTTGCAAGTCAAAACAGTTTTACCCATTTTATTTTAAAGACAGTTCGTAATTAACAACAACGTTTATTTGAATATTTTAAATATAATAACATTTTAAACATATTTCAAACTAGGAAATAAAAACCAAATACATAAATAAACAAAACACGCCTTCAACAGAGGGAATCGGGAAAGGGAGTTTCGTCCTAATTAGAGACTCATCAGTCCGATTCACTTTCCTTTGATGACAAGCCCAGAAAGGCGAGAAAAAGAAATGGAGATCACTTATTTTTAATTGTTGTTTATTTTATTTGGAGGTTACTTTCGGGAGAGACGGTGATTTCCATTTCTTTTTCACTCCATTCTGGGTTTGTCATCTAGGGAGGGTGAATCGGGCTGATGAGTCCTAAGAAGGACGAAACGGCCGTTCCCGATTCCCTCACTTGACAACTCAAAGGCGTGTTTTGTTTATTTATGTGCAGTCTTTAGAATTCAGTGTAAAATAGTTTTGAAATATTACAAGAACTAAAATTAACTTGAAGAAAAATTATTAAGAAATGAAAACCAAAGAAACAAAAATAAAATTTAATTTTTATTTTTGCTCAAGCTCAACATGGCACTATAGAAAAAGATACCTTACATTTAATAGTAAGTTGGTCAGTAGATCCCTCACTGTAACATTTACATTCGGAAGGGGGATTTAAAATTCATATAAAATGATAAATCTGTTTGGCTGTAGAGTAATGGGATTTATTCCGCTACTTCCCCGCAGAGAAGCGTTAACTTCATAGAAGTAAATCATCTGTGAAACATCTTTTTTTGTACAAAATAATCGACTTTCTTTTTAAAAGTCATAATCGAGTCATAGCTAGACAATTTCCATTTTATTGTATAAATTTTGCTTTGTACTTCTCGGTTCAAGAAAATACTACTACACAGGTAGAAATAATAAGCCTTTTCTTACTAATAAGCTGCAGTTCATTTTCTTATGAGTAATTGCATAAATAACCACTTAAATAAGAAAGATATTGTTTAACAAACTTTTTTTTTTGTAATATTTGGATACTTCGCAAAGAGAGAGCGCTAATGTCGGTGCTATATTTACATCAACTCAAAGATATAGTCACTCGAATTTATACAGGGCGATTCTAAATTCATAGGACAGACATTCTTTGTCAAACAACGTATGTCCACAACTGTCGCGTTGACGCCTTCGAGAGCGATATATGGTCTTTGAGAGCGGTGTTTGGTCTTAGCTACATGCTAAAAATTGAGAGAGAATCGTTTTTAGTAAGCATGTGGCCTTGTAGCGTGTAGATTTGTGTTTGCCCACACATGATCATTGTGCACATTAAACACTCCCTCACGTGTAAACATCTGTGAAGAGCACATGCGCTGGAAAATCCGCTGCATAAACCAGCACAGCGGCAGAAGTCTACGCGGCGAGGATAATCTTCAACTTTCAATGCGTGAATTCTCTGTAAATGGAATTGGTGTAATTGCTCCTGGTGCAAAATTCTCCATACGGTGGTTTGGCTCACATCTACGAATACATGCAACCGCTCTGGTGTTTGTGTTGGGACATTCCTCAACCTGTCGTAGAATGTAAACGCGACAGTTGCGGACATACATTGTTTGGCAACAAATGTTTGTTTTCGTGTTCCTACTTCCCCTTAAAGTTTGTCCTAAGAATTTAGAAACACCCTGTGTAGAACTTGCTAATATTTCTTGTTACTTATCCTTTCCTTTTTTCCGATTTTCAACATGAAAGATTTAACGATTGAACTTCGAGAAGTGTCTGAATTAATTTAGTCTCTCCTTTCAGTTTTAGAAATAAAGAAAACTTTTAGTATTTTTTTTTTCCTTGAAGTCGTGAAAAAAATGGATTGAGTCTCCATGGATTGGAAATTGAAAAAACCGCCGAATACAAATTGTATCTTCCCATTTGCTCTTTGAATGTTTTATTTATTAATGAAAATATATTATTATCACAAGAAAAAACATACACGCTAAATAAGGAATCACTGATCTGTTTTTATTTTTTTTCGATACCGGGAATTCAGAACAGCTGTTTCAGGTTTCCTAACCTTCATCAGCTGGATTCGCCCAGTATCTAATAGCTCAATGATCCCCAGAACCATACAAAGGAAACAAAAGTCAACAAGAAAGTGTTTTTTCTTGTGATGTTAATATTATTCGCGCACGTTAAACTTGTTGGAAAATTTATTATTATTCTTATTATTATTATTATTATTATTATTATATCACACAACTTTTTTAATGACTGGTTTTAAAGTAACAGGAAAAAATTCATCTTATCTTGTTGCATTTAGGAATTTTCGAACAATATGACAAGTTTGAAGAAATATTGCTCTTTGAATTTGAACGTACAAACCTACTGGAAGCTCAGCTTGTTGTAGGTACGTCTACATAATAAAACATTTCATTATAACTCCTTCGTCAGACATTATTATCGGCAAAATAACTTAACTTTAGTTTCCACATATTTTTTATTTTTATTTCAATAGCCAAATTTTGTAATTTTTATAATTTTTTTCAATTTCAGTTTTTGCTAAATTGAACAATTGAAGATCCTCCATATTGTAGTGATTTTTATATTTATTGTATAGTTTTATCATAATTTTATCCTTTTATATTCTAGTTATTCCGTTTTTCTGTATTCTAATCTTTATTATTCAATTTCTCTGTAATTATCTATTGATCTGTTTATTTTTGAATTTCAACGGTTGTGGCATCTTTTAATTCACTTTTATTTAAATCACAACGGTTTAAAAACCTGTTGTGATCACATGGCATTTAAAGCACCCAATCAATTTGTAAATGCCACAACCAATCATATCCTTTTGTACATAGGCTATTTAAACACATGTAACCTGGAAATAAACAGTTGTTGTTAGTTCTTGCTTGTTCAGTCCAGATGCAGCTTCAGTCTCTACTTATTTACACACTACGATTTTTACCAGCTACAAGCACTCCACAATATCAAAGTTTCTTTTGTACCTCCGTTGAACAACAAAAGATCTGAACGGTTATAATCCAATGTTTTGTAAGTTGTGATTCTTCTGCCCCAATATAAGAATAGTTCATGAGATTCTAAAACAGTTCCAGTTAAATATTTATTAGTATGGCAAACGGCTTTCTGTTAATCTTCATATTTCTTCTTTGAGAACTTCTTTATTAACAATGTTTCGATCATAATTCCGATCTTCTTCCGAATTTCTATTAATTTATACTTTTGAGCCAATTGGGAGTGTATAATTTTGCAACTTGATTATGATTATAATTTATTTAATTTTTACAGGTTCCGGATTTTTGGTGAAATATATTATTTTTTTCATAATCGTTATTTCCATTTTAAATAAATACTTAAATACTTTTCATATTAATATGATTCAAAATAGGTATTTATTAGGCATTTATGCCTAATTGTCGTTTTTCAGATTTAGAACAGATTTCGGCATATTTCGGCAAGAGCATATTTTCTTCGTGTTTATGGATGTTTGTCCGTTAGAGAATTCGTAAAAATTATATTTGTCGGAATTATCTTGTGAGTGCGTATTTGATTGGGTGGTCATTAGATCAAACTTTTTGAATTTTATATTGAAGTGCATTTCTGCATCTAACACGGACAGCCTTAAATCATGTAAAAACCTTTTGATCAGCCGAATGGTCAAGGCTTCGGCCTGCCATGCGGCTTATACGCCCGAATCTGGGTTGGAATCCCGGCGTAGGCTTAAAATGTCCTTCCTTCATCCGTATGTCTTGCTCTTCTTTTCAACAACTTGCTCTTAATTTCATATCTTGTTTTTGGCGCAGCTTATCCTTTGTCACTTTTGCACCGTTAAAAATCACTGAAATATTGGGTTGGCCAAAAAGTTCGTTCGGTTTTTAAGTAAAACAAAACGACACATTTTTCATTTTCACCAAAACTTTTATTGAACAACTTATTCAGGGGTTTGTTCCACGAACTTTTGCCATCTTTCAGGCAACTTCATAATTCCATCTTTCTAAAAAAATTTAAATTTTTAAGCAAAGAACTATTCCAGGTGTCTTTTGCAGTCTTCCAGGAATTGAATGTTTTCCATTAAGAAAAATTTTTTTTAGACCAAAATCAATGGAAATCCGAAGGGGCAATATCTGGTGAATAGGATGGATGAATCAGAACTTCCCAGCCAAGCTGTAACAGTTTTTGCCTGGTCATCAAAGAAACATACGGTCTTTCGTGCTTATTTTCTTCTATCTTGAATATTGAATTGGCGGCAGAAAATTCACCAATTTTGATGAGTTTTGGATTTAAATGCACGCTGATAAGACAACTGTCACAATACAATCTAATAAAATGGTGTAGAATGACGCTAAAGACACCTAAGCGCTACTAAACCAACTTACAACGAATGAACTTTTTGGCCAACCAAATACGTATACGATCAGAGAATAATATATAGAATACAGTCGTAATGATTACATATGTTTAATGTCACATGTTTCCAGTTTCTTTTTTTTCGGAAAGTAAGTAAAAACGTATCGATTAGTGAAGAAATAAGTATCAGCCAAAACACAAATAACTTTAAAAAATAACAGATTATCAATATAATTAACTATATAAGGAACATACATACGTACTCTGGAGCTTTCGAGCTGTCTTTGCGGAGCTCATTTTCAACAAAAAATTTTCTTAGTTCAAAATGAGCTCCGCAAAGGCAGCTCGAAAGCTCCAGAATACGCTTGTATATTTTTTATATTGTTAATGATAATTTGCTATTTTTTAAAGTTATTTGTGGGTTGGCTGATACTTATTTATTCACTATGAATTAACGAGCACACGTAAAAACTTTCTCCTTCACTATCGATTAGTGAAAAATAATTGACAATATTTCAAATGTTTATTCAAATATGCATTTGCCGCCAGATTTAATCAAATGTCCAGGTTAAGTCCATCTTATAGTAGATTTCAAAAAAAGAAGGGTTTGCCATGTGTGGTCATTATGTAGCGATCGATTTTGTCTGGAACAAACGTCACCAGTCATGACGTCATCAACTTCAACTCCTAGCAGTCAGTCCAAGATGGCGTCGTTTTGTGATCGCATATGCAGACCAAGAAAGGACAAACTTTGCATAGCCAAGCAAGGGGAATAGTGTGGAACGTTTGTAATTCTTTCACTTTTAATTATTAGTATGTATTCGTAACTGTAGAGAATACAAAAACCAGAATGTTGTCGTAAAGTTTACAAGATTCAGTTATGGATTTTTGCAGTAGATGGCGCTTTTATGTCCTGGAAACATCAATCTATAAGGAAATTACGTCATCAAAAGCTGCTCTTTCATCAACTGAACCGTAGTTTGTGACACTAATTGTAATAAATGTTATATTTAATTTTACGTAGGATATTCCTTCTACTTTCCTATTTTTAGTTTTTCGTTAGATTCACTGGAGAACCTAAGGTTCTAATGAACAACAAGCGAATGTCATAGAAAAAAATGAGAAAATTTGATTCCAATGGCTTTAGGAAACTGAAATTTTCATAGCGAAAATATGCTGATTTGAAACTTTTTTTTTTTTTTTATTTTACAAAAGACGACTCTGGAAAATAGGCCTGAAGGCGTCGCTCCCGAGGAAATTGCTCCTTTTGGCTGATAAGAACAAAATCAAAAAATATTATTGAAAAGTCGTAACAAAATCATTGAAAAAAAAAATGAAGATTTGAAATTGATTTCTGTTTTCGAAATATGTTGAATATGAAGGAGTTAGGGTCTATTCAGACTGTAGGCTATTTAAAACTTAGCCGAACTTAAATTTAGTAGCTCACAACTTAAATTTTAAGCCGTTAAAATCTCCAACATTTACTAAATTTTCATAAATTGTGATGTATTATTTTAAGCAGTTTGGTAGGATAATGTATATTGTATCAACTTATATAATTGGCCAAGTTAGTCTGTCTGTCTGTCTGTAACTCGATATAATTAAGCTATTAAGATAGATCTAAGGTTCTCAATGGTACCATTGAATCAAGGGTACTCAAATTGGATAAAATATTAGTTCATTTTGTCATTCCATGTTGTTTCCACGAAATTTTATTCTTGGGAACTGACCTAGACAACTGAAATTCTAACAAAACTTACGTTCAAAACCAAATAATTTTGTTACCACTGCACCGATTTTAATGAAATTTGGCGTACTTACTCAGTTTTTTACGCTGATTTTGAAACTCAAACCATTTTTGCCGTAGAAGCTTCGTTCACAAGTTAGCGCAGTATTTAGATTATACAAAGGTGAGTTTTAAATGCCTTTCGGCGTTATGAGTCAAAAATAATAATTATTCTTTAGATAAATTAAACTTTAGATATGGTTGGTATTTCGTTTTTCTTTTTGGGTGGAAAACGATCCTTTAGATTAAACTCTCAGAATCTATATTACAGGTGTACAGGTAAGAAGTACACCTAAATAGGTCTGATAAACATTAAAAACAAAAAACAAAAAATTTTCAAATCAAATCATCAATCGAATCAAATATATATATATATATATATATATAAACATATAAATTGGCTAAGTTCGTCTGTCTGTAACTCGATATAATTAACCTATTAATATAGATCCAACGGTTCTCAATAGTACCATTGAATCAAAAGTACTCAAATTAGATGAAAATATTAGTTCTTTGTGTCATTCCATGTTGTTTCCATGAAAATTTATTCTTGAGAACTGACCTCGACAACTGAAATTCTAACAAAACATACGTTCAAAACCAAATAATTTTGTTACTACTGCATCCATTTTAATGAAATTTGGCATACTTACTCAGTTGTTTACGCTGATATCGAAATTCAAAACCATTTTTGCCGTAGAAGCTTCGTTCACAAGTTAGCACAGTATTTAGATTACATTTACTTTTTATTTGATATGTATAAAAAACTCTGAAAAATCATTTTATTATCATCTGTCAGCCGACAGGCTTTGCTGCTAGTTATAAATAATTGAGAACTATTGAATGCGATTACTATTGTGAGATATTATATATTACTTAAATTCAAATTCAATTTAACGGCTTTGCAGTTGATTCTGCCTGAGAAAGGCTAGAGACATCCGACTGAAATATTGTCATTATTAAGTAAAGAAGTAATAAAGACTTTATAATCCTTTTTTTTTTTTCAATTGGAAGGAAACAATGTACATTGAACAACACGAGTCGGTTTTAAGAACAATTTATAATACATTGTGTCATGAGTAATTACTTTGCACTTACATGATTTGTAATGGTATTAGAACCATGAAATCTCGAAAGTGAAGAGATAAAAAATAAATACGATTTTCTTGAAGTGATTGTCAACTGTAGTTCTCAAACCAAGGAAAATTCGTCAAACTGAACTAAATAAATATAAACTATCTGTATGATGACTATATTATATAACAGCGAAGAATACTAAACATTTTAATTTTTTTCTAAGCGCTCAAAGTCCTTAGTAAATTCTTCAGAATCCGTATCTGTTTCTCTCATTTCTATTCCAACATTACCACGCGTCAAGTATCATCAGACGCTACTGATTCGATGCTAATTATTGACTTTTGGTTCTAAATGTAATTTGTTACATTATTTGGGTATTTGTTTTTAAATGATTTGTTCTAATCATATCGATAATGAAAAGAGAAAAACGAGAATTTTTTTTCCGAAATTTAGTTTAAATATTTTATTGCAAATTAATATAAGGACCTGATTAAAATACAGAGTAAAGTAAATGAATTTATCACAAATTAAGAATGGAAATTTTTTTATGAAATTCTACTTAGAAACCGAGATAACTCCTCCACAATATCTTAAGGACTGAACATCTGCAAGCTCGTAATCTTATCATTTTAAATGTGATTTGTCACAAACAGTGAAGCTCCTTGAGAGTATGCCAGCATCTTACTAAATTTTAATTTCAAGTGAAATTAGCAGGACCCCAATAATTTGTAATGATTTTTTTTTTATTTATTGCATAACAAAAGATTCATTAAAACATTCGTTCATTGAGCATACATATTAAAACTATATAAGTTTAATATTAATAAAATACTGGGCCATCCCCCTGTATACTCCTGATAAGTCAGAGATTTCAAGAAGAATCGATTCCAAGCAGTTATGGCAAAAAGTGATATTTTTATTCCTTTTTGAATGAACTCATTATTTGATAGCGCGCGCCATAAAAAATAACGAACATTGAAATTTAGATTTTAATCTAGTAGGCCAAAAATTAATGAGTTATTTTCTTTTTTTTTCTCTGGCTCTTCTCTCATTTCGCCACACACACACAAAGGGAGTGATAAGAAACAATAATTTGAATGTAGTCCCCGTGGCCTAATGGATAAGACGTTTCACTTCGGATCAAAAGGTTGCAGGTTCGATTCCCGTCGCGAAAACGTTTCATTGTAGGAATTATTTCTATTTTTCACAGAAATTAACAATTGTGCCGAACAGACAGACAGAGAAATAAAAGATTTTAGTAATATAGATTAAATGGAAATACGTATTGAAACTGCAATTGGATCATTTCTCCCTGGACTTTTAGGAGTGGTTCCCTGACTTACAGATTCACAGACAAGTAACATTCAAAATTACATTTGGAGACCAGTAAAGGGATATCAATTTTTTGTTATAAAGTAAATAATAAACAATAACAATATATGACTATAATACTAATTGCACTCTACTATTAATTTAATATAACTTAATTTTTTAGTTTCGTTATGACAATTGGAAAGTTGTTGGTATTTGTTAGAAGTTTTCTTTTAAATGTGGATGTGACAGCGCAGAAGTGATCGGTCAGTAAATGGGTTGGCTACAGAACTCACGTGACATCTTGCCTTTTATCTGGGGGGGGGGGTGCAGTGAATGCTTGGATTAAAATGTCACTTGGTGAAAAATAATGTTCCTGTGATCTTTAAAAGACTGTAATCCTATCAAGATTTCACAGAATCCTCATAGGAAATGAAAGAGAAGTTCTTAGCTTCCAAAAATGGAAAATGATAAGGTTTCATTGAAGACTTCAGGATTCATGAAAGAAGCAAAATGTGTGAGCTGTACACAAAATAAAAAAAGAAAATAACGAAGTCTAACCTAACAAACTAAAAAGGCAGTTATTTATTCTGAAAAGGAAGTGACGTCAATATTGGTGATGATAATTGTTGTGTAGTTGGCAATGAATAATCTCATATCAAATCGACTTGATGTAGTTTACGAGATGCATAATTAAATATCGAACAACACATTATCCATTCCACACGTTAAAGTTGAATTCATACGTAAATACTCATATACTAATATATTAACAGTAAATATAGAATACAATTTTTTTAGTATATATCAGTTCATTCTTCCTTAAGCACAGATTGTCCTTAATATCTATAAGGGGCATTCAAAAAGAAACGAGCTGGAGGCCTAGAAACAGAAACCAGTACCGGTATGTCAGAAGTATTGGCGCTGGCTGTTGAGGCACTTGTCCCCCTGCAACACAAGGCGGTGAATGGCTGTCTCGTAAAATTCCCGGGGCTGCATTGT
>JAFIDM010000002.1:63816573-63842072 GCA_023159025.1 Thereuonema tuberculata
GATTCTGCGGTTTTGGAACTGAAAATACCATCGTGCGCTCGAGCCCTAAGGGTCTCCGATTATTTCAGGAAATGGCTCCCCAGACAGTTGTTCCCAGTGTGCGAGCCGTGTGCTCGATAAAGCCAGGATCCGTAAGCTGAGAGGGATATATCCAGACACGTATTCGCTGGTCATCTGTGCCCAGTGCAAACCGTGACTCATTACTGAAGACAACACCATTTCATGGACACTACCCCACGTTTAACGGTCAGATCCATTGTAACCTATGCTGGCGATGCTCGCTGGTCAGTGGTGGGAGGAGGAGTGGCCTCCTGAATGTAGTCCCTTGCCGCAATGGTCATGCAATACGATCACGGATGATCAGAGCGACGAATTCGGTGCTCTCACAAGCGTACTGTCTTTTCTCCCGGCTGTCCACTATCCGCGTGCCCTTCTCGATCCACTGGTGTCAACATCGTCCGATTGCCGGTCACTAATGCCCGACTATACGGAGGTTTGACCAACCGCCCTCTTTCAGCCCAATGATACGTCATCGTTCAATTTCTCGTAATGTGCACGGATTCGAGGCATTCTCACAGTCCGTGGAGTCTAATGCAACCGCAATCCGGTGTCACAATTGTCCCTGCGAGCGATAAACCTACTCGATATGCGGTTCCTATTCGCTGTAGTGAGCCACTGTTTAGTCATCGGTCGTGATTTTCTAATCATTTGCATGTTCGACCCTGAGGCATTTCCACTTTCCTGTTTCGCGGTGATCGGGCAATTTTCTCGGGGTGCTTTCATTTTTTCTGTCATATTATGTGTAACAATAGTTAGTTTCCAAAGAAAAATACTACACAAATAACAAAAAGCCTCACTCCTAAAAGATTTGATCACATGATATCAAAAGGCCAATCATTAAACTTCAATTTTAACCTTCTTAAATCATCTTATTCAGTTTTTTATTCAGGGTTTTATTCATTAAGGATTGTATTCATTAGATAAAAAAATCATTGATGATTTTAAAAAGTATTTCGTTAATGTATTTTATTTGTTGATTTTAAGCGAAAAAAAAATCTTGCTGAAAACCTTTGAATAAATATTTGCAGGAAAAGATATTTGACGACCAACATGAATTTATTATTTATTAAGTAATTCAGATGCCACTGAAGGCTACTCCCATTCCTGAAAACTATTACCCACCCATATCCTTTTTATCTCCATCCAATCGCAATTTTCACATCCAACTTCCTGGTAGCGAAATAATATTTATTTATTTATATTTTAGAAGCGCTGTAGAATTTCGATCTACGCCTTATTTTGATTGTACAAATCAAACTGGAACCCTCTGTTTTTCTTCAATCTGATATCTTCGTTGGTCCTATCAAATCTTCATTCAACGCTTAAGATGGAAAAACCACTATCGATTTATTCTCTGGTAGAACAGTGTAATCACAAACACAGGAAAAGAAGTGAGAATTCTAAACATAAAATAACGGGTGATAATATCACTCTTCCAGATATTCAAATAATCCTTGTTAGATTCGTATCCGGCTTCAGAGATAGTAATATTGGCATTAAATAAAAGATAAATTTACTTTTAGGAAATAGGGTTTTTCTTTATTACTGCTTCTTGGATAATTCACTCATATTGAAAATAGAGTCCCTAGATTCTGTAGATTCAAGCTGATTATCCACAATAACAGTGAAGCAGCTGTATAAGGATTTCGGATCTCATCGTTTGTTTCATTATTCGGATCATCATTCATTTCCATTATTCTATTCCATAATTTGTAAGACACTGAACACAATAATGGAAACGAAATAATGATCGTTTTACTTTTATTTACAAAATTTAGAAAAGCAGTTTTTCATTAATAAGAATCCTATTGAAATGTTTTTGGTTTTGGTAAGGAAAAAGTAACACAAAGAATTCAATTCACTGTACTACAGAACTCTGAATTCTATAGTAAACAGAAAATCTATAGTAAACAGAAAACCCAGTACAATTTCATTTGGACGACTCTGAGTAATTAACCCGTGGCCATTTTGAACCGGAAGTGACCATATTAGATCGAGGATATCACATTCGTTCTCAGTTTAATTTGTTGATAGACCACACTTTTGTCCAATCACCAAATTTTCCTGACCCGATGAGTGACCACCTAAAACACAAAGTGGTGGGACCGGAAGTCAGAGTTCTCCGCGATATCTCCAGGCCATGGGGAGTCGAACGAGGTGTGACTGATGGAGCTTCAACTCCTGATGTAGTAGACTTCTGGTATAATTACTCCTATTAGAGTACTCCATACTCTAATATGGGAATCCTAATAAAATAATTTTTATAAGAAAAATGACAAAAGTAATATACTTAGAAAAAAACCGAATCACTGAACCCCAAAACAAATCTTCATTTCTTGTTATATTATTGTAGTAGTCTGAACAAAACTCAAGGAAGAATTTTGTATTTTTAAATCTACTTAACTTCCTAGATCCCTATGTTTAATCTTGATTTGAAATGTTAAATATTCTCCCTGTAACTTCAAATTTGATTTACTTTTTATGTCTTAGGAATACAAAATACGACTTATTAAACGTAAAAAATAATTAATTTGCATAGTTAAACAACCCTTCCTGTCCTTTGATTCTTGTAAATCTTAGAACTAATGTATAATGTTTTGTTTTTCTTGTTTTTAGATGGATCAGCCTGAAAGCGTAGAGAAGTGACTTCATCGAGGTAGGAATAATTCGTTTTTCTTTTGATTCTTAGGAGAATTAAGTTAACTTAATTCTCCTAAGAATGTTAATTAATTAAGTGAAAACAGACCAGAGTTTAAAGGTTTCAAAGATTTTTCATTTAATTGAAGCCTTTTTAAACTTTTAAAACTTTTAGATTTTTTAATTTATGCATTCACATAAAGGAAAATGGGCAGATCTGCCCACCACTGTATAGCGATAAGACATATACGTAAGATATATATGTAAGATCTTCATCAATAGAACATTTTTTATTATTACGACTAGTCTCAATTATTAGTCCGTTCGGAGTTATATAATTCTAGATACGACTTATCTAGTTGACATCTTAATTCCCGGATTTATTAATTAATTATTATTTAATAATTATTTTCAGTAACAATAAATATTATTTTCATTTATTACAAGTAAATAATTATTATAGATACTCATTACATATTTAAAATTATTTATCCCCACCGCCCCCTCCCCCACTTCACCACACCTCCTCTCAGTTGAATGCGCGCGCGCCGCTTTGGTTCTATCAGTTGTCGCCCGCTCACGTAATATCCATGGTGTGGTATCTTGTGAGGTATCATCCTTTTAATGCTCCTGCTATGTTTCTCAATAATGTTATCGCTGATGAACTATGGTAATGCAATAAGCTTGTATTTAGATATAAGAAGCTGTATTGATTTGATGATGTGCTATAACACAATAAAAAGCTTTGAAATATTAAAAAAAGATTTATCATTGCTGTATTAACACGGTTTTTATAATGTACCTGTGTATAATATAACTGTATATCACCGTAAATGTATTAATATAAACGTTTATTAACATAAGCCTGTATATGTCGTATACCTGAATATAATATGACTGTTTCACCTATTAAAAATTGCTTTTTATTCATAGCTTCAATGCAACAAAACAAAATAAAAACTAACAAGTGCGTACCTACCTACTTTAATATTAATATTATCATTTATTTAAAGTAAATAATAATTATTCTTACTTATAATAATTATTAAAAGTTAATTAAATAATAAATCAGGGTCATATCTAGATTTATATAACTCCGAACGGACTAATAATTGAGACGAGTCGTAATAATAAATATGTTCTATGTAAGGAGATCTTTCTATAGACTATCTTATCACTATACAGGAGTGGGGCAACTTCCCATACATTTGTGCCCATTCTCCTTTAAATAAAACTCCGTCTACACTTCATAATATATTATAAAATATATTTAATACGAATTTTCGGAAGAATGTTACTTACTTCCCATTCGGGTTTGTTTAACTAATTGCTTCCGATTTTAGCCCTTCTGAATCAAATCCCGTAAGATATTTCTCGTTGAATTTTTGCTTGGATTCGTTGTTTCTTTTTCCCATCGTTATTTAATCCAGCATTTTGAGCTTTTTTCTGATTAATTTTTAGAATGTTACTTGGATATTTCCCTATTTTCTACACACACATACAAATATGAAAAGGTATAGAGCAATCCCATGAAACTCCGAATTTACTATTTTAGAGTTATTGTTTGATTGAATCCTCTATTGTTGAATATTCTGTAATTGATTGTTGTATATTTCATAGCTGTATATTCAAATATATCGTAGATTTATGAATTACTTTAATATTATTTCTTGAATTTTTACGGCTTCAAAAATGTTATCGGCATTATTCGTATTAGAAGTAAACAAACCTCAGTAAACGAGAAGAAAATATTGTTTTGATTTTAATTAAAATTGTTAATTTGTGAAAAAAAAAACAATATTGATTTCTTCATTTAATTTCCAATCATTTCTCATTATTTATTTTAGCGACTTTTAGTTAATTTTTTAATATTCAAATTACTTTTTTTGTAAACTGTTATTGGCCTGAGCGGGTATAGATTAGTATTTCAGAACTTTTATTAAACAAAAGCATCAATAATTATCTCATTTCATTAAAAATTTATTGCATTAATTAAACATGCATTGTCAGTCACTGATTAATTGGCGATTACTGATTAATTTCAAACAATTGGGAAAATTCCTCAATAATTTAAAATTTTATTTCCATTGTTGCTGTCATTAGAGTTCATTTTTCCAATTTAACCCTGATTACATCAAACGATTTGGAATAAATTAATTATAATATTGAATTTTAGTGAAAAAAATTCTTATTTAATATCAGAAGATAATTTCAAGTTCAAATTCATTCTTTACAAAATTCCAATCACATCGATATCTATCAGTAGAGACTAAATAGTTTCACGTTAGAAAATATTATTTTATCACTAATTATCCAAAATCAAGAAATGATTCATCAGTATAGATTCTATACTGTTTTTCCATTTATTAATTTTGTTAATTAGATTCTTCTAATTAGTGTAGGAGATCACTTTTATATTAATTATTCAACTTTTGTTAAAACTTTAATTTTTATTCAGATTTGAAAGGATCGGTAAGAATTACAAAGATAAATTATTCGTATAATTTTAAATCTTAAATAAACAATGGTTGATACCTAGTGTTTACTAAGTGGCATCCCAGGACAGCTGTTTCACTGGCGGCCATCAGCTAGGAATAGTCGCAAGTAAACAACGGTCTCACTACGGTGACCTTGATTCTGAGCATCTCTCTTCATGTTAGATTCTGCCTGGCATCCTTCCGTTCTCTTAAGCATCTTATTTAAAGCGCTATTCGATTTGCTCCAGTACTGGCAGGTTATTTGTTACGTAATCCTGCAATCATTAGTGTAATAATACTTTTTTCTTACCCATGTTAATTAGCAACTTGAAATACAAAGCATTTACACACCACTACACAACAGCACCATAAGAGTGTCATTTGCGGGATGGAACGGTCCACTAGTGAAATAATTAAATCGTTATACTACTTGAAATTGGCTTTGACGTAATACTTGAACCGTGGATATTTACTATTAATCCACAGTGCTTAATTGTGTAACTAAAATATTTAGCTCACATGTAGAATAACAACATTTCTAAATTTGTTTGAAGTATATTTTTTTAATTTATTTCAAAGAATACTTTTTGGTTTTAATATCCTTTCTTTTTTAGCTTGTAAATTTCTTTTAAAACCAAGAGTTCTTTTTAATAATTATCGCTTTTACTAACCAATCGTAATATCTCCTGTTTTATTTTGACCATTCTCCAAAATGAAAGATAAAAATTTTTTAAAAAAAATTAGTATTAAAAAATAGTCTGAGAGCGAATCCTGAAACTGTTACGGCCAGTTTCTCCAAATAGTATTAGTATTACTTCATGTCACAACTCTGAATTCAACAATTGGACTTAATCTAGGATTAGTTTAAGACTATTTGGAGAAACTCGCCGTTAATGTCTCTTACAGCGTAGAAATAGTTCATAGAAAAATTTTGAAGTTCTACAGCAATTTTTTCAATTAAATTTACTAGGTATTTCTTTTACTTTATTTAAAATAAGTATATGTTGTTGTTGTTTTTAACTATTTATCATTTTTTAAAGTAAGAATTATAGTAATGTTTATAAAGCTGATTCATTCTAATATGCCTATCAATTTTTTTTTTATATTTCAACTTTACTTACATAACAACAAACTAAGTGTCAATTTTAGATCGAAAGTTTATAGTAACATTATTATTTTTTCGTAGTTTATAAGTATTTTTTTTTGACAATTTTTCTTAAACATATTTTAGGAAAACAATACATTTAATAACAAATCTAAAGAAATCATTCCCAAGTATATATCGTCTTTATTAAGCTATTTGCAAAATCACGTTTATTAATTTGATAAATATTTTGTACAGTTTTACTGTTAATTACATCCATAATCTCTCATTATAATTCCATTTAGCTATTGGCTGAATTGAATGTGGTATTTTTTTATTTACTTAATTACTTGATCTGAATTTGCTTAAAAATCCTATTACTGGTTTAAATTGATTTATTATTCATTTTTTATTGTATTTTCTTTAAATCAATCGGGACAATCTGTATGTTTATGTCCTAACAACTTTTAAACGCCTGAATGGACCCTGAAACTTGTCTTGCAAATCTAAGAACAAGAAACAATCGAATTCTTAAGCTTATTTCTTGACAAGGTAAAAATTTAAAATATATGTGAGTGATTAATGATTCCATAGAAACCTGTTCAACAATTAAAGATATTAAAATGATATCTAAATATTAAAATGAAAACAATGGTTTACATTTTAATAATTCATTTTACCTAATTCACTAATTTGCGCGCTGTTTAATTTGATTAAAATTAGTCGGATTTAAGCAACTTTAAGTAACTTAGGTGTTCAGTTCTTGCAGGAACTTCTTCGTTTAATTAGCAAGATCAATCAGAAAATGCTCCTAGAATAAAATTTTGTTTAATTTCAAAACAAAAAAACTGTATGTAAAAATTTTAGGTAGATTTCATATATTTTATATATTTTATGTAGATTTTTAAGATTCTGAAACTTTTTCGTATCTGTATTTTCGTATACAGAACGGTTTCTTTTTGCCTTAGCTTCTTTTAGTTCGTAAAACTGGGATTATCCCCAGAGGTTGATATCCATTATTGACGAATCAGTTGCGTGCTCAAGGGCACAGGCATCTGGTCCAGTTGATTCACGTGGAATTAATGACACTAAGCGCTTATTAAAGATGGAAGAGTGGTTGTATAGGGGAATTTTGATACAATTTGGACTTCAATATTTGATACCAGATACACAGAAAGCTTGAAATGCGTTTGAAACCTTTCTGTATTATTAAACTATCTAAAATTATAACAGTTACCCATTTACACAAATAACACTTAAATATGTATACATATTTATACAATAAATGTAAGTATGCAACTAATTATTTAAACAGAATAAGCTATATTAAAATGAATTAACTTTTATTTCTTTTATGTATAATTTATTTAACCTTTATGCAAAACAAAATATTCTAAAAACATAAGAAGTTTTTAATAGTTGCTTGTATAAACTATGGATAAATTAAACTATATATAATAAAATATTATTTATTAAGTAATCCATAATAGTTAGTTATTTTTATTATTATAACGTAAGTAATAATATAAATTCTACTTAATAAAAAGTACTGTTAGCTAATGTAAAGAAATATTAATATTTGTACAGTCGTTGATTCGGCTATAATTTATATTTTATTTATAAATTTAAAAAGTTCTTAAAAGATTTAAGAATAGGCTGTAGATTACTAAATTGAATAATTACAATGTATTATATAATTAATATAAAGTATTAAGTTATGATAACTTAATTGGAATATCAACTTTTGAACATGAAGCCTTATTTAAAATCCTATGTCTTTTATATTATTTTCTGCATCTACCGTCCTTCACATTGCTTCTCCATATGACCACAGAAAGTGGGAAGATGAGATGCTGTAAATCACGACAATAACAGAGATTTATGTGTTTGTGATTTCTCGGCATTTGGACAAGAAGGAAAAGAATTCATTTCCTAAGCGAGATTTTGACTTATCATTGCGGAACCCATCAAATTATCAGGCAATGATCAGATCTAACAATATATCCGTTAGGTAGGCATTATACAGCCATTGTTTGCCGTTCGGGCACAGCCTGGATGCCAAGGCGACGACCTCTTGTGAGGCTTAAATGCTTGGGTTCGAATACTACCATGGGTTTTAATGGTTCTTTCTCCTTTCAGTGTATGTTTCTGTTCCTTTCAACGATTTCGACTTGATTTCATCTCTTGTTCCTGGCGGAGCTTAGCTTCTGTCGCTCCTGTACCCTTAAAAACTTCGTTGCACTGAAGTACGTGTATGGTTAAATAAACACAGAAATGGACATTACACAGACATTCTATATTCACTAGATTGTTGTAGATATACACTGTACATACATTAGAAGTAATGTCTATACAGTGGATACACAATGTCTAAGATATTGTAATTCATACATTAGTTAAATACTGTAGACCTATTACAAAAAACTATAACTAATTTTACGGAAAATATCTCCGTCCTATGAATTTAAGTCTCAACTAATGAAATATCTCTTTATGAAAGTAAACTAGAAGTACTAAAATATGTCGTTTTAATGTTAGTTCGTTAGCAAATAGTTCTACACTATTTTCGTTTTTGTTTTGAGACTTCTGTCTGGAATATTCTGCCTAGGGAATATATATCCATTTCCATTTAGTCAATTTGCAGTTTTTGTTTTGTTTGTCCATTAATCTCTTCTGGAAGCTATTAACTTTGTTAAGAAATCTGCAAATCTAATTTATTGCTAAAGGCTGTTGGCAATAGATTTCTTTCCATTGTTTATTCTATTAGGAAGCGGTGAAGATCAGTGGGTTTCCGTCAACAGACCAAGAGCTATAATCTTCTCAAGTTATGAACAATTATATAAAACAAGCAACTTTTAACAAAACTAATATTTCGCTACAAGATGTTAAAAGTTATCCATTGTGTCATGTTATTAGAAAAGTTAAATGCTGTGATAATGTCTAAAATCAGGAAATCAGAGGACATCCCTGTCTCTTGCATTCATTTCCGATGATGATGATATCACAAAGAAACAAATTTAACTTGATGAAAAAAAATCATTAAGAAATGAAAAAATAAAAGACTGCACGTAAATAAACGTTCACGCCTTGGAGTTTATCATCCGAGGCATTTGGGGACGGCCGTTTTGTCCTTTATTTTGGGACTCATCAGCCCGATCCACCCTCCCTTTTTATTGTTGTTTATTTTGTTCAGGAGTCACTTTCAGGGTCCATATGGCGTGGTTTCAAGTATCCTTTTACGCCTATCTAGGTTTATCATCAAGGAGGGAGATTTCTAAACAATTTCCATACATGAATGATAATTCAAGTTAAATGTCAATGCAAAAATAACAGAAATAAGCAGTATTTTGGGACAAAATTATTCAAAAAAAACATAACAGTTAACCATGTAAAGTTCCTTCAAGAAACGGGTTCTAAGATGAAAGAACAGTTAAAGTAAATCAACTAAATTCTCCAAATTGGGATAGTGTATCTTACATTGTTTTTATTAAACCATGATGGGAATACAAAGAGTTTTAAGACATTCATTTTAACTTAGCTAAAATTTTCGATCAAAATTCGTAAAAAATTTGCAAAGATCTCGGTGTTGTAAAAATTAATTAAGGTGGTTGGATACAAATAACATCCAAAAGGTTAAGTAATTTCTTTTCATCCTTAAGCAGATTTATAACTATTAATTTTTTTTTAACAGATATGAAGATTCTAGTTGTTAAAAAAAATAAAAATAACTGAATTTTTCACGTGACTTCCTGTCATGTGAATTAATGAATAACTTGGCAAAAATTTGTTTTTCATATCTTGAAAAACACTGCTTTTAATTAGAACTTAATTTAAAAAAGTTTTAATAAAGAACCAAGTTTGTAATTAACGTATCTCTCGGGCCGCATAATATAGTTCATGAGATGATCAGGCACAACTTTTTAAATGAATACTTATCTTGGTGTTGTAACAAAAACAAAAATATCAACATAACAATCTCAAAAGTTTGTTTGATACACTTTAAAGTATTACTCCTATAGGATTGCCTGTAACTCCTACAGGAAATTAGTGCATATTAAAATTAAATTCATGAATTTTAACGTGTGCATTTGTAGATAAAAAGAAGACGTCGACACACAAATTTATTTTAAAAATTATTAAATACACATTAAAAAAGGTACAAAGGACCGGTTTCGCTCCTACAACAGAGCTTTCTCAACTAACTAAAAAATGAATGTATATGCTCTTAAATACAAATTGGCTTAAAGAAAATTAACATAACAGTAGCTGTGAACCAGATCAACGATGCGGTGTCTGCAATGTTAATCACGTCTGACGTCACCGGATATGGGATGAGGACCAAGGGTGTGGCTGCTGAAGAGGCGGATGTGACGTGGGTGGACCTAATAGTAAAAAAAAAAAAATAAATAAATAAATAATTTCTTTTTATTAAAATTAAATGAAATCTAATGTTCTCCATATTAAAGCATATATTCGCCATCTACTTAGAACAGTGGTTGCAGTTTTGGTTTTCATACTGTTTGGTCTATAATCAGCAAAAAGCATATTTGTTCTCTTTCAGAACATGTATCCAACAAAACTATTTAGAATTGTAGAGTGTAACTAATATTACAATTAAAATTGAAAGTCTAGTCTAATTTAGTCTATTCGTTTATTTCACTTTTGACTGCGTTTAAGGAAGGAGCAAAATCTTTCAGATGCAATAACCATATACAATTTGAAGAAATGTTTCATTTTCAACATTTAAGGTTTGCAGAAAAATGTTATATTGATAAGCCACAGCTTGATAATCCATAGCTACTAAAGAACCGTAACCAATGAGAATGATTTATTCATAACTAATGAAAACCATAACAAGTAACGTTCCGTAATCGCTAATAAACTTGACACATAAAATAGTCAACAGAATTAAGAAGGAAATAAGATATATTAGATTAAAAAAAATTAAAAACATAAGTTTAATTTAACAAAATAAACGTTAAACAATTAAAAGATAATATATAAATTATTCTCTTCTGTCACTGCTATTTCAAATAGTTGAGTTTTAACTTATCTTATGTTCATCGATAATGGTTGCCATCACAAGATAACGCCTTTTGCGTTCGAAGATATGTCATATATATCTTTATTTCTCTTTAGGTCGTGTCATTTTATCTCTAATGTCCTTCATTTAGTCAATCTGGGTAGCCTTAGTGGAACTTGCCAAAGAAATACAATCTCCAAATTTATTTAGTCCGTATAACTACGTTGCTAACGCCATAGCTGCTGTTATTCGTGTCCATCTTTGACATTACACTCTTTATTAATATTTTTTGTTACATCCTTGCAGTAAACATTGCTTTCTTCTTCTTTATAATTGTCGGGCTTTCTCCTTTTACATTATTATCTATAATTTAGTTAATACAATTCTCAATTATTATGATACTATTTCATTCTTATAGTAATAATACGGCAAATATGCTGTTAACTTACAATAACTCTAAATTTCTTTATTTTATTTATTTAAACGTGTTCATTATTATTATATTTGACAACATATATTAGTTCTATTTTGATTTTTCAGTTTTTTCGGAAAGTTCTAATTTTATCACATTCGGAAAACATTCGAAATTAGAAATTTTTGGCATTCGCATTTTCTTAGAAAAAAAAAATTGATTGAAAAAGTTGTCAAAAGTCCATTCTAATTCTAAAAAAAAACTTTCAGAATTACTTTGCAGTTTCTTAAAAATTCAATCATTGTAAAAAAATGTACAGAAATGTAAACCGTTTTTATATATTATTTAAATCATATATATTACCATTAAACATACTTATTCAAAAGCTTATTAGAGTTTAACAATACTAACTATAAATTTTATCTTTCTTTTTTTAGTGTCGAAAGTAAGTTTCAACTGATTTTCTTTTGAAAAAACTTCGAAATACAGAAATGAGATCAAATTTGTAATTTAGTTTGTAAGTAATATCAAAATTCTGAAAGTTTCTGTAGTTTTTCACTGTTGAACTGTAAAACTCTTATTATTCTTAAGATGACAAGTGTCACCTCAGAAACTAAAGACAACAAAATAAAAAAAAACAACAATTGTGGAAATTCGAATCCTTGGTAGCTAACCATTCATCACAAAAGACATTTGACAGCAAGGAAAAAAATAATAAGAAGTAAAAAAAAAAATCTATAATGGTTGAAACAAAATATAACAATTTATAAAAAAAATAATAATGAGAAGCCTTTTGAGTAAAGCTGAGACCCTGCAAAGCTGTTTCGAGAACATTAGGCTCCCATCAGCCAGGGCAATTCAGCAAGCAAAAACTCAAAAAATGTACGAGAGGAAAAGAAATATATTCTTAAGATGAAAAGTGACCCCTCAGAAACTAAAGACAAAAAAAAATGAAAAACTACAATTAATTTTGGAAATCATTATTGTAATTATATTTGGAATTATCATAATTACCATTATCATTTTATTAGCGATCCATTTGGGAACCATTGTGATAGCGATCAAAATCGGTAGCTATTGCGTTTGTCCTGTCCGTCCATACCTAACAACTCCCGAACGGAAAGTCGGATCGACATACGGATTTCGCCATCGTGTTCAGATGCCTAAACAACATAGTATTTTCAGGGGTCAACCCCCCCCCCCCCCCTCCGTATTCGAGACATATGGCATTGTTTTCATTGGATTTCCGCTAATAGCTTAAATAAGACAAAGATTCTAAAGTTTATTGTTGTGTTGTTTTGTTTTCATTTTTATTGTCTTTAGTTTAACAATCTTTTTATTGTGTCCCAGGGTCTCAGTGGGACTCTAAAAGACTTCCCAGTATCATTTAATTATGAAAACTTATTACAAAACCGATACTTTTTCTTAAAATTTATTTGACTACATAATAGTAATCTAACGATTTCATGGAATAAGTAGATAATCACTTTAAATATTACATCTCTTAGTTATTAAACTTGAAAGTTAGAATTAAAAAAAAAAATATTTTCAAATCATTTCAACTAGTAAAAGATATTTCGTTCATTGAATTTATCACATTTCATTTGAATTCTTATTTAAAAGAAAACAATATCCCAGGCAATTCTTAAAATAGTTCTTTGACCTACAGTTGGTCACTTTCCGTTTGTCCACAACTGATAAAAAGTTTTTCACCAAAGCAATATTGTTAAGTGTCTTCTTCTCTTCTGAATTTGCGAAAAAAAAAATTCACAGCCATCCACTTTGTTGTCAGATCACCATCAACGATAAGTCACGAATACTTTTTTTCTTAGCTAGTAAATTTTTGCCAACACATAAATTCGGTTTGCCATTTTCGGTTCGCTTTAACTTGGATTAAAATGTAATAAATGACTTCGGTCCTCGCTTTCCAAGAGAAATGCTTACTCTTAAGAGTCTGTGTGAGACATCGATTGTCGGATCTATGGGCGTCGCCATTTTCCAATATGGCCGACCTAAAAAAAAAAAAAAATCTTCATTGCATGAGGCAATAGGTACCATAGTGACATCCTAATCTTTACGAAATAAAAGATATTCTAATCTACTTCTCAAATGTCAAATAAACCATCTTAGAAACCCTACAAGTCATCGTCAATAAAATATACGATACATTTAAAATACATACTACTAAATCTACGTCGAAAATTAATGAAGATTTAATGAATAAACTGATGAAATCTCATGTAATAACTTACATTGTTTGTTTCTATTCAAAAGCAATATTAGGTCAGAGAATGGCATTATTACAACGTACCTCACTGCAAAGCTATTCGTACATTTCTGAGTGACAACCGGGACTAAGATGTTGGACGCAAAATTCGCCATCCCTCATCTCTGAATTAAATGCAGCCACACTCCCACGAACTGCAGCCAATGGACCACGCCTTGTTCACAGCTTTAAGGACTCGTCCTCATTCTTCTGTGCAGCGTGACGTCCCCGATGACGCTCGTGAAGTTCGCGACTCAGAGCGTGATCAAGAATCTGGCCAAAAACAATTCAACTCAACAACCAGGTTTTAACATTACTCCGGATCACCTAAAGCCCAGAACATGGAAGGCATTCCTCCAAGTGATGGTTAAGGAAGAACTAAAACTTGTGAGGAATCCCATGTCACGGGATTACAGGTCCTACTGGAATGGAGATTCACCACCTTTCCGAATACCGAAGAAACAATCTTACAAAGGAGATTCAGAGGCAGAGAAACAGAGATTCATCAGATAACTACAAACCAACACCACAAACCAAGAAAAAAAAGAACTGCTCTATTCTTTTACAAAGCTTCTCAACAAAAGATGAAACAATGTAAAAATGTAAGAGCCATTCCATAGAGTTTAAAGGATACAAATACCGATACAAATGGACAAGATTGATCCGGACAAAGGTATTCCACAAAAGAAAAAGGGATACGCTACTAAGGTATCAAAGCTTGAACGACATAGACATTAGGCAAAAGCTAGTTCTGCTTTTTGTGTACAAAGGAATACGCGATACGGCCACCAAATGTAGTGATATCAAAGAAGATGACGATGCTTTTATTTGTCACTTACATTAAAGCTTAATTTTGTTTAAGAGTAACTAAAACAGTGTAAAATGGAACAAATTAATGTTTTCCTGCTTGTTTTTCATTTTCAGGCTTTTATTTTTACTTGGTTTTAGGCTTTTTTCATTTTCTTAACTTAATATCAGAATCGCATTTACAAAGTCATTTCTAGCGTATAATCAGAAGAAAGAGAGTTCTTAAATCAGCTCTATTTGATCTACTATTCTTTTTATTAAAATTGTTTAATGAGTACAAAACCATTTTTTTAAGTAGGTGTCTAAACAAAAAAGAATATTTTTCAACATAATTTAGTGTTATTTCTTTTATTACTTTCTAGTTATTCGCCAAGATCTTGCAACTTCGCCATTGCACAGTTTCTTATATTCCTCTGGTTTTTTGTCAATAAGGCTTCTATTTGGATTGAAGTATTTTTTTTTATTATTTAGCTAATATATCAGACTACAAATACATATTGCTTTTTTTCCCCAAAGCAGTCGTAAAAGCAGCAAAATTTTAGTTAGTTTTGATGGCTAAGTTTGAATACCTTATGTTAATGATATATTGATGCCACAAATAGAAGTAATACAAAAATGAACATAATAACCTGAAGTGCATCTTAAAAAAAATATAAACTACGACAGTTTTGTTTACCATCTAGTAAATTCAAAGTTAGGAGGAGGATATATGTACATAAACATTGAAAGTTAGAAAAAGATAATGATGACTTAGTCATTATTAGTGTCTACTCGATGATAAAATAAAGAAAAATCAAATTTTATTAGAATATTAAATTATTTTATTTTTTGTGATTTCCTCATTTTCAATGTTGATACAAATTCACTTTTGTTATCTATAGGACTTGAAGGTTAACTTATGCACGATCAATATCGGTATAAGGAAAGAGATATAAAATTTCCCTCTAAATGCCCAGTAACTGAATATTTATCATATTTGCCGGCGTGTAAGATGCACCCAATTTGAGAAAAACTTCAAGGAATAAAAAAAAATGTCATCTTGTACTCCGATAAATACTTTGACGTCGGTACTTTGATGTCGTCGTTGGAAAGTGATTCTTTTTCTGTTTCTTTGTGAAACTTGATGTATTATTAGTATCTTCTTGCAAAAAGATTATAATTTTTAAAAAAGGAGAAAATAAAAATTTCATAAACCTAAAAGAAAGACTTTGATCTTTTCTCCTCAAGAAACTAGAGAGCGTCAGAATCAGGGGATCAAAAGTTTTTTCCGGATGGAAACAGAATTATCTCCGGAACAACGAAATGCCATCATTCTTTTCTTTTTCAGTTTTGAAACCTTTTTTTCTTAGTAGATTAAAGTCAACAATTTTCATTATCTGTTTTCATTAAAGTAAATAAATAAATAAAATAAAATTTAAGAAATTATTTTTTTGTTAAAGGTAGACAAAATACGCAGAAAAAAATAACTAAGATTATTTGGAATAATTAGAGAAAACTGCCTTTACAGCAACAACGCCCTTTAGCCAAATGCCAAAATGCCAGATGTAGCCAAATGGTAAGGCCATAAAGGAGCATAAACGGCCTAAAGGAGCAGGGTTCAATTCCCAGCGGAAATCGTTGGATTTCTTCACGTTAAAAGCTCTTCAGATGGGTCCTAGGCTCTATCTCTTCTGGGTGTTAAAGGCGGACGGACGTTGGGCTGACCATCCAACCTCAACGGTCAGGAAAACGCCGAGAACCTCACCTCCCAAGAGCCACTTTGGCCTATAGTGGGATTCGTAAATTAATCTTTATAGTAACCGAGCTTCAACGATACAGTAGTGAACTCCTGAAAAAAAAAATCCAAGTAAATACGCGTAGAAGAACTCAGTAGAGATGAATATTTCATCTTTGGTAATCTTATAATCAATGGAAAAGTCTGCCAAGCACTGTACTCCATTAATGTCTTTCTACAACTGAAACGATTACTCTTGATGTATGTTGTTCTTTGGATTACTGCCTTGGGTTTCTTATAACATATTTAACAAACAACTGCAAATTTTTTCTTGAAATCAGAAGCTATTACAGCTATTTAGGAAGTTCGAATTTTCAAATTGAAGCTGAAGGCACGACCTCTAATTAACTTCTGAAACTCAAATATCAAGTCTTATCCTTTAATATAGAATAAACAGTGCATGTAATTGTCTACTTGAAAGCTTTTTTATTAAAATGTCTATTTTCCTTTATTGTAAAACAACAATTTTTAAAATATAAGAAAGTAAAGATGTGCATAAATACATGTTTTTAATTTGTATTTGCTTTGTGCAGTGCTCAGTGTCAGTACGGAACAAATATGTTAAGAGAATTAGACTCTTAAATGAGTACTTTATACTTAAGAATTTCGTTTTTATTAAACACGATATTTCGATCGGTTCCATTTTGCGATCTTCTTCAGCGGGAACAAGTTAGTATATCTTTAAAACCTACTCCCTACACTTTCGTAAAATTATAACAAACAAGAAGTTCCAAATCAAATATGTAACTAACTTAACATTACACACGTACGTAATATTTCGAAATATTGTGTGTAGTAAAGAAGTAGTTCTTAAAAAGAGATATTAAGTTTCAGTATCAGATAGTAGGAAATGGAGGTGTGTAATATAAACATTGAATGAGTAATTTTTCGAACGGGACGATTTGCAAAATGGGCGGAAATGACGTCAGAGTCTAATTGATACAATGCTTTATTACAGATGCTTGAGAACTGTTAAACTGAACATATACTTTCGACAGAACGCTGCCTGTTGGGAACAACAACTTACCCTCCGTGAGAAAGAAAACCCTGATCCCTTGTTTCCAAGAGGTTCAGGAAATTAGATAAAAAATGAAATTGAAGACGATTCAAGAAATGTCTGTTTCACTTGACAGTGATTGTAAATTGTCTTTACGACTGCGAAGATAAGTCCCGTTGTAAAAGACATTGAATCCCATGTTTATTGGTTATCAAACATAGTTTATGACATCAATGAGACCCATTAAAGCGCTTCAACTACTTGACTTTATTGATTTCTTGTTTTTTTTCAGTTGTTGATGTCGATTTCAGTTATGTCATAAAACTCATCTAATAAGATTCGTTTATTAATGTCTTGTAGGTTATAGAAATTTATGGCGATATTTTAAGAGCTTTTTTTTTGTTATATCATATTAGAAAAGAGCACCTATAAATGCGTTGTTGTGTAATCTTATTTTTTTCTTAAGAATCTATACATTTTATTATTTCATGACTTCGTGAAATTTAACTTTATTATCGCAGCTTTTTTTAATACTCTTAGAGTATTTTTCAATTTTCTAAAAAACACTTAATAGCTTTCTTAAATTAGTTTTGGATCTTTCTCTCTTTACGTCGCTTCAAAATAACTGATCCCCTGTGGGTTTTTAAGAATTTTTTTTGAGATATAAAAAAAAAAGTAATTCATCGACCACTTTAAAATAATATCGGATGAAAATTAAGATTCCTTAATATTCCTTGATATTTTATTGAAAAAAAATTTTATTTTTTTATTTTCTTCAGTTAATAACTTAACTGATGAAGAGCTGCGAGATTAATTTTCATGGATTGTGATGTTAAATAAAAATGGCGTTAAAAATGAAATATCAATGTAACAAGAAATAAAACACATCTACTGAATAGCTAATTCAGTTCGTCCAAACAATGTATCTTATGTTCAGTTTTGTATTTATACTGTATAAAAACTAGTCTGTTTTTTTTTTTTTTAATTTTTAATGAATATTGAGTTGAATTGAAAGGTATAACAATGTTCAAATTGAAAATTCTCTCGTGTTAGTAACTTTTTTTGAAGATTTTTTTTTTTTTATATGATTTTAAACACTTCACATTGAAGGTTCACCCTTTATAACTTTGAATCGTTGGATAGATCTTCTTGGAACTTGGCTTACATATTCGAGGACTAGGGATTATCTAAATTTTATATTTGAAATATTTTGCAAGTGAAGGTCCTTGTTAGGAAATTAGCACCAGAAGAAGACAAAAAATTCCCGCAGAAAAGTTTGGAATCTAAAGATTATTATATTTCTATCCTATTTTTCTCATTTTTCATTCCATATAATTTGATACGATTAAAGTTAATCTGCTTTAAACAACTTAATAGATCATTTGTACTCAGTAGTTCATTATAATTTGAATGCAATTTCAGTCGTAAAACGAAAACTCCCCAAAACAAAGAAATATTAAGAAAAGTAGACTTTCTTTCAAACTTATAATGTTGTTATTATTATAATTATTAGCATTATTTATCTGAAAAGAAGTACAGGATTAGGACTGCTCTGTCCTAACGTGTAGCTCTGTCAAAAATAAAAATCCAATGTACTAAAGTTTTGTTGTTCATTTCTTTGTTTATTTTTTCTTAAAGCAAGCTTAAATACCAGGAAAAACTTAAAATGTGGCTTCTTTCTTTTCGTTGTGTGTTAAAACTTATCATTTCAGGAATTAGTGTCTTTATTATAAATACTTTATATTTCCGCTACCAGTGAAGGAATTTGCACCTACGCTTCAAGACATGAAAGTATTTTTATTCAAGATTTTGTATGGGAAGGTACACAGGGCAAGCGGATTATGACTGAGCCTCAGTGCGTCAATGGGAGCTGGGGATTTCCTAAAGGTTGGTGAAGGCTTGGGTAATATCCATCTGTAATCCTGGCATCAATATTGATAGCTAGACGATGTTAGTGAGACATGTTGGACAATCTTATATAATTAATCGTCATTTAAAATATGATTTATCACAGGTTGACTAAATTGTAGACTAATCTAAATCTGTTTCATATATGATGTATTTCCATGAAATTGTAATAATATTGCTGTCAAAGCAATTATTGATTTTATTATTAGGTATCTGATTTCAAAATTGTTCATTAAACGCAGAAGAAGAAAGATATTAGTAAACAGATAGGAATGGATAAAGAATTATGGACAGTGAATAAGGTATAAATTTTTAGAAGAAATTTGTTGATTCAAAGATTATAAGCCTAATATTGATCAAGATAGAAAAAGAAAAAAGGTTTAAAAAAAATGATGTAAGGACATTTTGACTTACCCGAACAGTTATTTTAGAAGTAAAGTTTTGCCTGTTATAAGGTAAATTTAAGATCTTAAATCTTACAAATAATGATAATAATACAATCATATTCAATAGAACTATTTTGAATTTTCACCACTGCAACAAATAGCTGATTAAATTAAACAATTTTATTTAATTAAATTAAATTTCAATGGTTTAATAACTAGAAAACAAACTGTAATGAATTGGAGGTTAAATGTTGACTCGAAAATATGGTTAGGTAATGACAAATTGAAATGGGCTAAGAAAATTTATATTTTGTTGTAATAAGACAAAGACTAATCACTAAGATTCGCTGAGCAAAAGTAAAGTAATACAGGACTGTTGTCTTTGTGTACATGCCGACCAGCACACGAAAGCGTGTTATAGTTATTATTAATGGTAATTGTAATATAGTTATTAATGGTAATAGTCAAGAAGAGACCATCCAGAAATTTACTTTATTTGTTGTTCTTTATCTTATATTTTATTCCGTTGTAAGACTGTTTCTACTTTTTAATACAACAGTCTTATAACAGAATAAAAGTTTGTAGATGTCGACCATCTGTATATAAACCTAAAGAAAAATCAGAAACTCTACCACTAAGTTCTTTTCTTAGAAATGGCGATACGAGGAAAAGGGAATTAAGTCCCTAAATATAATCATTAATTCGTTTTTACTGAACTGTAGCGCTTTAGGAATTGTGGATGTGTGTCTTGACAGTTGTATAAACAACTGCTATTGAAATTCGAACTTTTTGTAAAGAAAAGTGACACCAAAATTACAATTGGTATTTTTTGGAAACTGAATCCCATTGTAATGAAACGGAGTCTTTGTCATTCTGTTCTTTAGTCAAGCGCAGACAAAAGTCGATCACTCTTCTCTATTTTGACTCCGACAACTTGTATCCCCTTACAAAGACAGCCTCAGTGGTTTTACGTATTCCGGAATCAGATTCCAGCACGAGGATTTGCACCTCTTTGAAAAGGTAATACACTCTTTGCAAGTAGTGTAGAAGTAACTCAGATTGACACCAAGTCCGCCAAAGTAACCTTTGTGGTCAGTCACGCGTTGTCGAATTGTTCAGCCTGTCTCCTCCAGATAAAAGAAGGTCAGTAACTATTTTTTTTCTTGCTACTACAAGTTTCTTCAATTAGAAGTATTCTTTTTGTAATTCTTGTTCGATTTCGATTCATCACAAAAAAAAAAGTATTGGAGAGAAGTAAAAATTACAAATTTAGGGTATTTTAAAAACTGATATGTTATTAGTGTCGTCTTTTACCAATTGCTTTACAATTGGATAAGAAAATTTCATTAAATCTGATCCTATTTTTTTTTTATTTGTCGAAATTCCCTAATTTCTTCTAAAATTGGAAGAAAATATGATAGGAATGTATACAGAATCCATATGAAAGTGAAACTTAAACTCAGCCTAAACTAAAAACAGTTGATTGCAATTTCCATTTTCTAATGACAGTTATGTAACAGCTGCGAATTTATAATGTGTTTTGCTCATGGTATATCATTGAGACATTGACAAATGATAAGATTCAAAGATATGGTTTGCAAGCATGTAGTGAAATGAATTAAAGGGTACATACTAATAATAATTGTACATGTTCAGAAATTGAATTTGTGACCCCGCAAAAATACTTGGAAATATAGTTAGATGAGAAATTTACCTGGGAAATAGAATATGTATAAAATAATTACATACTAGATACTTACACTTTCCTCTTTTTCATATTAATTTATTTATTCCGTTTAAACAAAAATTATTCTTTAAAAATCTTTACTGGATTCAGTTTTAATATTATGGCTTATTTTCAGAACAAAAAGAACACTAAAAATATTAATAATTTAATTTTTCATTTTTTTTTAATAATGTATATACAAATTTCAGCAAATTGTCCGTTTTTGGAAAAAAAAAAAGATTAAAAGTAAAAGTATTTTATAAATAATTATGAATATCATTTATAATGTTAATAGGGCAAAAAAAAATCAAAATAACGAAAAATTGATTAAAAATATTTCAAATTAATAAATTAAATAATAATCCTGGTCTAAGATTGGAAAACCACATAAAATGTAAATTATGTAGTCAAATTAATTGGCAAAAATATAATTCTAAAACACTAAAAAAACAAAATACCTTGAAATGTTTTTATTATTAAAAACAAAAATTATTAATCTCTGATGTACTTGATGAGAATTTTAATCTAAATTTTTAACAATTATCTTTTCTTTTATATTAGATAATTAACAAAGTTATATATATATATATATATATATATATATATATACACACCAAATTCTTCTACTATATCTCTTCTTTTTTTTTAGAATGTATTCCAAGTTTTCCCATGAAGTTTTTGAGCCCGAATTTTCCAAAGAAATGTTTATATGGCTTTCTATACTTCGCACTCTTTGTAAAGGATAAATCTAGAATGAAACACTCAATTGAGCTAAATACGTATCTGCAGTAAGGAAAGAAAACTATTGAAAATGTATAGATTTAGGATTTAACTGGGCAGATGAAAGTCTTGAAAAAGTTGCACCTTACAGTAGGTTTACTCTTTAGAGATTTTGAATCTTAAGAAATGAAATTTTTTTCCTCCACCATTTGATTACAGCATTTTCTGAACCTTCCCTGCAAAAAAGCCGCTTTTATTTTTAGCCCTTTTCTAATCTTAGTTTTCTTCTGTTTTCTAATAGTTAAACTGATCTTAACCAAAAAAGAAAAAAGAAAATTCAGTGACACATATAACATTATATCAATTGACAAAATGAGCAAAATCTTCGAATTAACAATAAAAAAAAAGAAAACAACTGTTAATCCAACAAAAGAAATAGGGAAAAAAATAAAAAAAAAAGAGAAAAATCAATATATTTCAGATGATCCCTTGTCATCGTCTACAGCCAATATCGAATTCTAATTGAAATGTCATCTTCCGAATTTACCCAATTTAGTCTGACCTTCTATCATTTAATTTCCGTTTCCTGCTTTTAAGCCAATCTCTCCTTCAAAAATCGTATTAGGTCTCTGAGGCAACCATCTATCTTTCACCTCCATTAGGATTCGCCTCAACAAGTCTTCTCCACAACTCCGGAAATATCTACACAAAACTAAACTCACTGTGATACTTCGATGTGACAGCATTCTAATTTATTAATGTTGAAAGATATTTGGGTATCCTTACATCTTTATTTATCTTTACCGACTTGTCTAAGCAGAAACTTTACGATGGTGAACTCATTGTTTTATTGTTCGCAACGTGACACGTGAGTTAATAGCATAATGCATAACGTGAATGTTTCTAGCGTGGTCCTTGTTGTAAAACAGCTGTTGTGGAGACGGAGAGAAGAAACACAACACTTTGGAATGTAGTTGGTGTACAGTTCAGGTGGCAAGCGCCATTTTCGTTCTCTAAATTTTTTTCTTAATACAGTCGGAACTCTATTTAACGAACCTCTATTTTGCGAATTTCTCTATTTTGCGAACTTTTCTTTGGAACTAAGAACATTTTGATAATTTCTTCGTAAAATAACCTCCAAATAGCGAAGTGCATTTTCTATTTAACGAACTTTTTCGTGGTATCTATTTTTTTTTCCTCCTTGAAATGTTTTTATTATCAATATCTCTTAGAGGAAATGAAAGAAATTAGGATACAGCTGAGGGAAAAAGAAGATATTGTTGATGATGTGCTGATTGATGATTATCTTTCACTTGATTTTGAAGTTGAGGTCTCAACGCACTAACTGATCCGGATATTTTGGACAGTGTGAAAAATAAAAACAATATAACTATGAATTGCGATGAAGATGATGAAAATGGAAATAATCATGATGCAGAAATCCAAAAAAACTTTCGTATGATGAAATGCTAAATTATTTGAAACAATCCGACACGGATTACAATTTGAAGAAAATACTGAAGGGGTTTTTAGTGCATTGCGAAGATGCGAAACATACTATGAGCGAAAACACTTTTTCAAAAAAAAAAAAAAAAAAAACCTCAGACAAAATTAACAGACTTTATTAGTAAAATTTAAGTACGCATGTGGTAATGTATGCTTCATATTAATAAAATTATTACTTTTTTTAATAATATTTATTGTTTATGTATTTTAACTCTGTTTTATATAGATTAAAGTAATTTTAAAAGGTGAATCTCTATTTAACGAATTTTCTATATAACGAACTTTTTTTCGGGATTTAGCGACTTCGTTAAATAGAGGTCCGACTGTATTAGAATTCTCAAGTCAGAGAATAAGAGCCACGATATATTGCGCCCGACGGAGTGTTAAATGTCTTTTGTTAAATATAAAACTAAAATTTTTATATTTTGAATTCATATTGGTAAACACTTCTAAGAAATCTTATATTACATAATTCAAATTAATTTTTTAATTAGTTTTGAAAAAATGTTTTATCTTAATTTAATAAAATTTATTTAATAAAAATAAAAAAAATTATAAAACAAATTATAAAAAAATTATAAAATAAAACAAAAAAATAATATATGTATTTTATTTTTTTTCAAAAGAATTACTCGAAAATCGTGTTCTTCGAGTACCATGTAATTCGGGGGAAGGTATCCTTGTTCTTCGAGTATCGTGTTTTTCGGGTGTTACCTGTATTTAACATTGAGGTGAATAATCAAATACCAGATCAACGGTTACTCAAATTTATTTGGTCAAAGAGTTTTTCTGTTCTCAAAATATCAAAATCTTGACCATCTATAATGTAATGAAAAAGTTTCGCTAAAACCAAAATAGCAACTGAAGAAATAAGTAGCAGTTAATGTAATCTATTATTCATTGTCCTTCAGTGTAAAATTACAGGAGTATTATGTGGACATGGATCTCATTCATGTTCAGTGCACCAAAAGCAATGATTAAACACTGCCATTCACGCAGAAAGATCAAAGAGGAATTTCAGTCAAGCGTATGATAAACCAACAGTATTTATATTAACACGCGTTATTACGTAGCAATGACAGATTGAAAGTTAAATTTAAAATTTTTATAAATACCCTACAAAAAGTATAGAATTGAGTAGCTCGAATTTTTATTAAACATTATCTAAAGAAGCTTAAAGCAATTTAGATGAATACAAAAAGCTTCATAAAGAACAAGAAGCATACTTTCCTTAAAATTCCTTAAAATTAGTTTGATTTTATTTTTTTACGAAAATTTTTAAACGAAATCCAGTTGTCATTTCTTGGCTTGTCATTGTCTTCACTGGAGCTCTTCCGTCTGTGGAAAGTTTTCTTCATTCCTACCTAAACATGACTGTTAACCACAGGTTTGGATCCCTTATCCTCTTGCTGCCTTCTGCATTCCGATGCTTCTTATAGGAGTAGTGATAGTATCGGAGGGTAATCGCTCATTCCCTGCACGTGTCCTGCACAGCAAAACTTCCTCAAGCGCATCCCAAGAGTTAGTTTTGAGTTCCTTTAGGAGATCATAAAGTTCTTTATTACATCCACTTCTCCAGATGTCTCTTTCCTGCATTGGACCTTTTATTCTCCCGGGATTTTTCTCTCAAAAAAACATTTATTCTTTCATCATTCAATTTAAGTGTCCATCTTAGTCTGCGTGGAATGTTTATTAGCATTTATGAGATTATTTTAG
>JAFIDM010000002.1:63847072-63859124 GCA_023159025.1 Thereuonema tuberculata
AGTGAATGTTGTGCCCAGAGTTGCCCCGCCGTTAAGATTTTTCTAGACTCGCCACTGAATGCAATCAAAAGCATGTAACACATGAGCTGTTGGAGAGTATTGTTGCGCCAAGACGCTAAATTAATCTTAAACTTAATTTGGTCAAAAAAGATTATTTCGAATAGTAATGTGAAAAAATAGTTCTCTGCAAAAGATTAAATGATATCTTAATTCTCCTTCAGCTTTCCATATCTGAATTTCTTTCAAAATCTATAGTTGAATGTTTGCCTATGTTTGATCTTCTAGTTTCGCAAGGAACCCCTGCTGTCCTTCTTAACTATTTCTGGTACGATGCCAGTGTCATTGTGGGATCCAAAATGACTAGACTTTCCGCTTATGTTCATGGTTAAGGATTTTTGATGACTTATGCGCTAGTCTTTCTAAGTATCGATAGGACTGAAATAACGTCAACAGTTGGAAGAATTCTTGTGCATAATAAGCTGAAATAAATCTAACTTTTCAGATGATGTTTATGAAATTCAATCGATATTCCGTTGCATTACTTTCAAGATCTTTTATTCAGATTGTAAAATTGCTGAGTTTTTGAGACATAAAAATTTCAGTTGTCTGAGAATTCCATCAAAAATTCTTCTTTAGCTCCTAAGAATTCTACATAATTTAAAAATTTACAAACGCAAATAAGAGGAAAAAAAACTGAAGAGAGTAAAAAATTTTCCATTATTTAGACAATTGTCTGTATTACACTGAAAGTAAGAATAAAAATTTGATAAAGCAACTGAAGAGAAATTTCTAAGCCTATACGAGTCTACGTTGAAATTCTTGCAATTCTTGCAGAAGCTTCTAGAGTGCAGTGATCAGATAACAGATGGTGGAGACAGAAATATTTCTGTTCTTTTGAACAGTATTTATGTTGAGATAGAAAAATTCCAGAAACAACGCAATGAAAGAATTCAAAACAAATTAGGTCTTTTGCGAACAGAGAGAACAGAGAAATGTAAACTATATAAATATTAATTCCTGTTTTTTATTAGAGACCCTAATTATGATTAATATTCAAGGAATGCAATAAAAACTTAAATAACGTATTTCTGTCTTTTGGAATTGTTTTTTGTATTTCTGAAATATTCGATGGTCAATCAGGAAAAAATTTATATATGCTGGAAATTAAATTCGTGAGTTTGCCATAATGCCTGCGGTTGCTAAAATATCCGATAGAGGGCTGTACTGCTCAGTGCTGCGTGGTTTTTCTCACGTATGTCATTGGAGGTGGGCGCTATCATTTCAAAATGGCGATCCGCTTGGATAACTGACCTCCTGAAACCTTAAAGAAATTGTGCAACAACATAAGAAAGAAACGTCCTGGTCTTCTGAACGACGGTGTGATCCTCCTCAAGACAATGCCCTACCACAGGTTAACGGAACACACAGAACTTGCTGTATGGTTTCCATTGGGAAATTTTGGGACATCCGCCATACAGTACGTGTGTGGCTCCCAGTGATTTTCATCTGTTCCCTGTCTGCAAAGAGCATATATCAGATCGACGCTTCACAAGCAATGAAGAAGTCCTATGCGATGCATAAAAGTGGCTACAACAAATGAGGAGCTTAGTTTCAAAACTCGCCATCTCCAAAAATTACAAATTCCGAGCCAATGGAGTTTTTGCTAAGTTCAAATCAAAATTCGTCGTTTGCATACAGTTTAACTTCAAATACAATGTATTGCTATACGATTTCGATGCGAGTGCTGTTTCAAAGCCCACGATGTCCAGTACGAATGCATTAACAAACCCGTATTTTCCGAAAGTTTATTTTTGGAGATGGCGGGTTTTGAAACTAAGCTCCTCAAATGGGCTCTGACTTTTATGCGGCTGGGACTGGACAAACTTATCAATCAGTTTGTGATTGATCAGGTTGTGACAAATGCCTCAATCGTTAAGGTAGCTTTGTAGGAAGACAGCGTGTCTGTGCTACTTTAAGGACACTATTTCATTTTCTTCCATAAACGGTTTGCTTTTCGTATACAAGCTTCGTAAAATTCTCTTATTGAATGAAAAACTGAATGTCATCGAAGCATTTACATGAAAAAAAAAAACAAAAAAAACAAGGAAGTTATTTTTGATTCAAATAGTAATTAATCGAATAAATTATCGAGCTATAATTCCATATATAATTAATATGCTTGTTTTGATGGAAAATATTAGATACTTTCTTAGAATTACCTGGGCTTACCTTGTCATTTAACTGTTTTTGATTTTTCAAGATTGAGGATCGGATCTTATTGAAAAAAATACGAATTACTGTTAAAGATATTCTAGATGCAACTGTAGATATTATTATATATTACATTGAATTAAAATCTATAGCTATTATTTTTAAAAAATCTTGTACATAATACAAGCACCTACAGATAACTTATAGAACATCATCGACTTTTAAAAGTTTAATAAACTAATGATTTATGAGTTTTTAAAAAATCTTTTCCTAATTGAAGTTGTTGGTTCCCATCTATTATCACACACCACAGTGTTATTTGGCTGGAAATAAGGATAAATGAGAACCACTTCTCTAAGTGATTCCCTGACTTGGCAGTTCACTGGAACCGGAAAAAGCAGTCAAGCCATTTCAGGAATCGAAATACTTGACTAATTGACATTTTTACAAGAGAAAGTTCAATAGTGTAACTTCTAGAATTCTGTTCTGTTGAAATTTCTCTTGAAAATATCTCCCAAAACCAAACCTCTTTCTTAATCTTTAAAATTTCATTAGTAAAATCTAAAAGCATTTTTTAAGATAATAATAAAAGATAGCAATTGTAATGTTATCCAAAGGAAGTTTTTACGACTCCAAAAATTCTAATTTTGCATCCCCACTTGTAGAGCCTAAATGATTTACAAAAGTCATCTTTCCATTTTGTATAATTATTATAAAATATCCTGCGAAAATGTAGGAACAATATTTTCTTTCGTAGATGTAAAACAATCAAGGAACCGTTAAAAAGATCCAATGCGAAAGTTCAGCCGAGCATTCATTAATTATCTGAACAACAATGTAAACAAGACGCAGGCTTAGTTCTTATCTCAAACTACACTGTTTACTTTCTATACGCTACTTATTTAGTAATGTTGTAACACTTCCATAACAAAACAATATTGATGTTCCTTCTAGTGTTTCATGCATTTTAATGACTATTTTAATTTATTTACTAATAATCAAAAAGAAAAGTTAGAGTAACGAAGAATTGTTAAAGCAATAATATTTTGATAATGTGTAGATAGAGATGCATATCCTGCCATAATTGTTTTCTTTATAACCTTACGAAAGTACTGTACGTTTGATCTAAGACAAATTTATAAAATTCCTTGAAGCGTATCTGAGACAAAACAAAAATAGAATGTAAAAATAAGTTGAAATAAGTTTATATGTCCGTCTGCAATCACGGTAACTCAAGAAAATGTATATCCCAGGAAATTAAAATTTTAAAGGTCCATTTAGATTACTACGAGGTAGGTCTGCTGATTTTGATGCTTTTCTAACTTAACAGATGAGCAAGGCCCTAAAACTAGGCGTATTCGAAAATTGCAATGACAACTAGACCTTTTTGGTTATTATCACCTTTCTCCACTAACGATATTAATGCTAATAATTAAAAATATTAATCAAAGTAAACTCGTGCATATTTTTATTTAACTAAAAGCCTTTTTTAATACAAATTATCTTCGGTCAATTATCCGTGCTTTTAAAATGTAAATCTTACTAAATATGATTAAAATAATAACCGATTATAGATTATATAAAACAGTTGAAGGAAAGATAATTTTCTCTAACCCTAATGATTAATAGTAATGATTGGACATTTACCTTTTAAATATCTCCATGTCGCCCCTCCCACATATTAACATTGCTAACCAGAGTAAACTCCGATCTAGTGACCACGAAAATGCAGAGGTCACCCCTCTCTTTAACAAGTGGTTTATACTTTATGGTCGTTCCCTTGACTGAATTACTTGACTGAATTAAACTACATTTTTCACTGTATCAAGATATCAAGATGGTGTTTCAACTAGAGGTTTCGCTCTTAAATAATTCTTCAGTACCCTAACGTCTGTCATTCCTTTACAGTAATATCTCACAGCAATTTGGGTTGTACAGATTTAACATCATTTATAAAGACATGAGGTTGCTGATGGTGTTTTGAGTTATCCCAACCGATGAGACATGATACAACGAATCAGATCTGCCATTGATGCTTAAAAGATCTGAAAATGTTATTTGTTAATACTTGTAATATGGTTTAAGAGTTAACTTTATTAAATTAAGCTGGGAATATCTTGCAGTAAATAAAACAAAACAATACTTTAAAATAAGATAATAAAACATAGACTTTATTTCAATTTAAATAAAGTAGATATATTCTCTTCTTAATACATTAATCTTTACAGGCCAAGGTATTTAATTTATCTACTATTCCGACTTCTTACCTTCCATCTTCGAAAGATGCCTAATGATGATGCGTTTACACTTTAAATTTCTTCTGGGAAGATATTAAAGGAAACAGTCACTTTTTCTTTATTACGAAGCAAACGATTTGGATTCTACGATATACGAACATCGCCCATTCCAAAAAATCATCCGGAATATCTCATTCGGATGCTACCTCGTAGCAATTATGGGAATGAACCATAATTCTGCATGGCATGAATTCACTCAGAATTCCCAGAACTTTAGTGCGTCAAATGACAGAAAAATGGACCACTCCCATTTTCAGAGGTAGCAAAATGATATTTTGCTTAGCAATTGCATGTGTCTAGTTTCTTCTGTAGTTTCCCTGCTGTCCCCTAGAGGGCATCGCACTTCCACTTTATTCTTCAGATTCCAACTTTTTTTTTTTTATTATTCTTTATATTAAATGAAATTGTTAATTTACTACTTAGGATGTCTTACGAGCTCAATATATTGAAGTGAAGTTATGAAAAGAATTGTTTATTCATTTAAAATAAATTTACTTTAAATTAAATTTAAAATTACACTGCCGCCGACAGTTGAAATTCCTATGCCTATTGCATCGCAGTAGCTTTCCAGAGTTTTCTTTTACTTTCTTCACTTGTAGAAGTCCTGTTTATGATGTACCGTACTTGATTCTTGTTTTGCAAAAAAACGCCATGGAAACCTATTGTATGTCGATGTATAGTTTCCGAATCCAACCGAGAATGCATAGCTGATGCTATATTTAACAAGTCTCAGGAGGGAAGGCGGGGCTTATGAACTGTGCCAGACACACTAACCGTGTAGTACTTCTCTCATTTGATAGACTATATAATGTAACTATAAACAGATAATGACATTAACTTTTACGCAAGTAGCTTAACTTATTTATAAGCAGACATTTTTGTTTACATCCATCTGGCTTCTGTGTCCGGTTCCCAAGTTCTCGCATCTGTTTTGCATTGTCTTCCATTGTTGTTCCACACGTTTGCAGTTCACAACAATGATACCATACAACGTGGTTCACTGCTACATAGACATTTTAAAACATTTTAAATTCCGATGCACAATTTTCACTGGATAATCATTCATTTCGGTTTATTAACTTTTATGCACTTTAGAAAATTAACTAAGGAAATTAATTTAGGATGTAATTATTTGGTAAGTCAAAAATATCTCTACTTACACAAAATAAACCCTCAGAAACTCTTAAGAAGCAATTTTTTGCTGCAGTAAGTGAAGGCTAACAGTCAAAACTAAAAGTCGGATAGACATGACTGATACATCATTGGAAACCTTATGACTTGTAGACGTGAGGAAAAACTCCTATCAGTTCCGCTCCGTGGTCACTTATTCTCTCACAGAAAGCGCAAATGGTTGAAAATGAAACATGTCGCCACTTTGACTATCAGTCGTACAAGACATGACCGATATCTTATTGGGAAGCTTATGACGTATAGAGGTGTGGAAAAATATGACTTCCGGTCTGCGATCATTACCTGTTTCACAGGAAGTGGCCCAAAACGAAGCATGTATGGGGTTGCTCTGGTTTACAAGTCAACTCATTTATTAATTGTATTTTATTATTTTTGCTGTAAATAATTATCTAATTATAATTAGATTATAATATAATTGAACCTTTTCTACTAAAAAACATTTGCTGCTACTGTAAGCAAAATTGACGAGGTGCAACTGATACATCCTGTACATTCCTCTGTTGTCTTTTCTATTTTATTCATTAAATAGATTAAAAACAAACTTTCTGCATCTTGGCCAAAGTTCAAAAGGATCTTACCAAAGTTCATCGCTTGTTAAGTAGTTAGCAAAAACTAATTATTTGATTAAGGATACTAGTAAATGGCTGGTGAATATTAAAAGTCAATTGAAAATACTGGTTAACAAAGATTATTTTATACAAGCTCTGAGATTATTTTATACAATGATTATAATGTAATCTTTTTTACTTTCTGACATTTTTTTTTACACCTTGTGAATAGCATCTAGATATTCAGTTCTTTATAGGTTTTACCATAGGATCTTCATATAACCTTCGGTTTGACTTTAAAGTCCAAACATTTTTTAATGAAGCATCATTCATAACTTTAAATTTTACTTTCCCAACCTTTCCTTAAGTTTTCTAAATGGAATCTAAATAAGTTACTTCTGGAACTTTCTTCGTAGTGGCTTAAAAAGGTAAGAAAAGAAAAAGTTGTGCTCTTTGAATGGAGTTGTGCTATTTCAAAGTTATTTCAATTCTTTTAAATCCTTTCCTCTACTCCCAAGTAATATTCAGCAATTTTTTTAATTAAAGGCAGTTAATGGAATTCGAACTGATTCATCAATGCGATGCAGTTAACAGGAATTGGCTTTGAAAAGGTTTCCTGGCGTCGTTTAATGAATTTGTTGAAGTCGCTCTTCATTGTCGTCCTTGTGATTTAGGCAAATGTTTTACTGTTCCCTGAAGCAAACATCCGCCTCTTAAGGCAAAGCTTTAAACTTCCATCTCTGACTTGCCTGCATTTTCTCGTCATGACTGGTTCGAATGAACAAATTAAAATGGAGAAATGCTGCTAAAACAAAGACTTATTTCTACTTATGTTAGGCTCATCCTCGAAATGATAAAAATAATTTTTGTAAAATACTCCATCTAACTACAAGTTAAAAGAACATCATCTTATAGCCGGGTTTTAAAATGGGTAAATAAGTCAACGCTAAATATCGTTGTTTGACTTTAAGGATAGAAGTAGTTTATTGGTTCCGTGAAATTGATGTTTTTAAAATTGTTTTGTAAAAATATTAAGTAATAACACTAATAGTCTGCTACCGTTGCTTCGCTCCAGAAGCCTTGCATGTATATCACCATATAAATTGCCTTATAGAAGTATCAGATAACTCCTGACTTAATCGTGGTCCGCGCCTGCAAAGAATCTTCTTACATGCACTCGTTGTCAACCAAATTTAGTGCTATTTACAACTGCGCTCATCGGCAGGTTTGGGAAGTTTTCATCAAGATTTGTGGCGTGAAATTAAGTAATATATAACTGGCACTGGAATGGAAGTTTCGTAATAACAGTGTAATGTTACACACGTGATTGTTACAGATGAACACATGTTCTCCAAAATGACATTACGGAAAGTAATTGACATAGTACGAATATGAAAATCAATAACATACCAATGCAAAGCATAGTAACCGACCTATATGCAAACACACTTCAGTACCAGAAACTGCACGACATATCCATTAAAAAGTGTAGTGATAAATTTGGCATCCCAATGGAATTTTTAGAATTTGATCTTGCCATCGTCCATTTTTTACTATAGAGCCCATTTTTTTTTACTTTAGGGTCCATTTTTTTACTGCATTTTTTTACTAATTTTAGTTATAAGTGACAATGTCTCTAACCGTTAAGATTATCAATGGAGTTGAAATTTTCCCCCCAAAAAAAATAATTTATTCAAATTACAGTTCAAAATTAAAAATTATTTTAGAAACATTTTTTTCATTTTTAAAATTTTAAAATTTTTTTTTTTTTTTTTCAAGAAATGTCTTTTGGCTTTTAGCATGGTTTTACTTCCTAAAACATTTCTATCAATTCTTCGCAAAAACTGAAAAGCTCAACTGAATAAATAAATAAATAAATATATATATATATATATATTTTTATTAGATATGGTAAAAGTTACAGAATTGTTGTTTTAAGTCCATTGGAAACCTCCTGTTTTAATGGTCCTCCAGCTGCACCTCATCGATTCTAGAGGATGTCTTGTCAGTGACGGCTGGAGATTGCGGCTGCCTGGGCGGGCCTCGGAAATTGTTCTTGTATTTAATGGTTGTTGTTGTCATTGCCATGGGTTGATGGGTTGGAAATGGGCGATACGCTTCTTGGCGACTGCGGTAATGGTCTGTCCAAGCGATTAGTGATACAGAGTTGAATGGGGTTTGGTTGAACAGTGGAACTGTGGCTGAAAAGCTTAGCTCCACTGTTAAAACGAACAGCTCCGCTGTTTCTGCAGAACTCGAGGATGTGGGTGGTTAATATAGTTATGTAGTGGTTAATATGAGTGTAGGATGACTTAATAGTCATCAGTTTTTGTCGTTCTTGCTTGAATGTTGTAAAAGCAACATTGCTACAACACCTACTGGTAATTCTCCAGTAGTCAATGTAAACGAATTTTCAGAAAATACCCTAAAAATTTGATTCCAGCATTACACCAATTAAACGAATCATTTTCCTTCTTAAAATATAGTAGCAAAACCTCTGAAGCAACGATTCCTGAAGTAATTTTGTTTTTTTGTTTTTTTTGGGGGGGACATTAAATCTTGACTATTTGTATATCTAAGAAAGTTAAGATATAAAATTATTTGTAATTGCGTCATCTGAATGAAAGGTCACAATTCTTTATCACGATAGCTGTTGGGATGAAGGTGTGGAAGATAATTACTTTGCATATGATGTAGTCTTGAGTTGGACTGGGTGGAACCTTTGAAAGCTGAAGCAATATCTCAAGCGGGCTTTACATTTCTGTGCTGTAGACGTAGTTGCTCTTCTTCCGTGATAGTTTAGCTGCTCGATTCTTGATAATTTATTATTTTTTTCCCTTTCGTTCTTGTCATCTTCACCATTGAATTTTAGTTAGATGAAGGAGATGATATTCCTCTTACCCCACTTAATATTCTTTTGCCGCTAACGGAGACATTGCATTCTATTGTGAAGTTCATAATGAAAATTTCCACTTTGATACAAGTTATTAGTTTAGTAATTTAATACTTTGTTTCCATCCACAGAATAATTATTGATATTCATTCTTTTTGCCACACTTAAAAATTTTGTAATAATTCGTAGAAAACAACAGAGCCTAAATTTTAAATAATGATTTTTAATGTTAATTAATTGTATCATATAGTACTTCTGTACGTGATTGAAAACTTGCTCCAAACCATCAGGTTCCTCCAAAACTGTATACTTGCTCGAAAACCTGCTACTTTGCTCTAAATTCAGCATCATTTAAGTTGAAGGAACTTTCAGAAGCAACTCAATTCCAGCATGCCTAGCGGCGAGAAAAATTTACTTGAAAAAGTGTGACAGCAATAACTTTACGATAGAATCTTAACCATCCACGGCTTCATCTGCCCCTTCTCTTAATACGGGATCTTTGTGTCTATTTTCTTTATCGATGCCATTATGCTATAAGATGAGTCGAGAAATAATGGTAAAAACTTAATCTGCAAAACCAACCTTTTCGTCTTTTCTCCAGTATGCCATTTTTAATCGCGATATCATCTCGAAGCAAACGAGATTTGCCACTAGAAGTTTACTTGCTGGTGTAAAGTGACACCGATTTCGCTGAGCTGTAACTGCCAAATGGCGAGTTTTCTAACGCGCTTTAGGTAAGTTTTCAAGCACGTGTAAAGCAGCCATAAGTGACAACTATATTTCAGTTGAACGATAAATTAATCTTAAATTCAGTTTTAAAAAAATTACAATTTTCAAATAATCTTAACAAAAAAAAAAAGACATCAGATTCATGCACGATGTTCAACCAAGTGGGAAGTCTGCTGTTATGAATTAAAAAAAATGGTATTTATATGAATAAAAATACTCATGTTTTGTTTTATTAACACAAATATATATTCATCGTTAAATTCAATGAATCTTTCTTATTCTTAGATAACAATCAATAAGTAATGATGTTTTTTTGACAAAAATGAATAAACAGAAGAGAAAGGCAATTTAAACTATCTAATTACAAGGAATATGAAGTTGTAAATCACGGTATTTGCATTAAAACAGTCTGTACATGTACATGTCAAAATCAGTGTTATTTATTGTGTAACCATCCTTCGTAAGTGAAGTGTTTGTGGTTGAACAGACAGTCGTTGTCCATGGAGGTTGTCCATGTAGAAACGTAATAAAATGACATAATGTTAGTTAGTTTTATAGGTTGTTGTCCACATACGATTTCTGATTACAATGTATTAAAAATAAACTTTCAACAATATTTTTAAAGCCAAATAAATAATTTTGACATTTTATTTTTACATGTTTTGTTATTGTTCAGGAGAACCAAATGTTTTTTTGATCTTAAATAGTTAAGATATAAATATCACGATAGATATTGGAAATTGGGAAATCAAAAATACAGTTAAGTAAAGTAATATCTAAAGAAATATATTAATGGAAAAAGTTTGCTTTTGTAATTTTTTTTAATTTTTATTTTAATGGAGGAAAACAAAAACTTCTAAAACCTTAAAATTTTAATGGGAAAAAAAACCTTTAAAAATGCATAATACAATAAAAAGAAATCACTACTGTTTCCAGAGAAATAGTGAAACTACGTTTTCTGTGTACATTGCTTAAGCATTATTAAATAAATCTTGTTATGGATAATATATCTATCGCATTTTAATGTATCTAGAGCAAGAATATAGAATAATTTGAAAACTGGCGAATTACTAGTTTTTTCAATGGCAGCAGAATGGTTTTCTAGTATATAGATATCAAATTGAAAATATCTCATTCTTTACTGTTGTATGTTGTATTTATTTTCCTCTTCAATCCTTCACAATTGCTTGTGAAGCAGATTTTAATTATAATCCTTTGGTATTTATATAAATGTTAGAACAGAATCTAACATTTTGAGCTTCCTTTAACATTTGTAGAAGTGATTTTATATTAACTTATAAAGTGTTACAGCTGAGATGTTTTCGATTACGATTCTAAGTCGAAATCCGCCTGACCGTTTGCAAATAAGATAATTCAAACCTATTAACTCTAACACTTTACTAGTAGATCTTTTTAGGCTATTTTTACAAATATTCCTATTGATTTTCTTAGAAATTAGACCTATAGGTTAGAAACCAAAAACCGCCACAATACGTGGCGAACATCGCGATCACTTAATGACGGTACTTAGCTGAGAAGTGATAAGTAATGGGACACGGATATCGACGAATGTACTTTCCAAAAAAGATTTTGGTGTTCACTAGAGATACTTAGAACCACCAATAACTATTACACAATCAGTATTATTGATTTTTTTTTTATCACGTTTAATCTGCAATTAATTATCCGGTGAACTTAAGTACGAATCTATGGGAAAATATCTTTGATCTTATTTGCGGATATTTGAAAAGTGACGTGCCAACTAATAGTTTAATTAAATGTGTAATGAAAATGATATTGTCACATAAAAAGTATGGATCACAGTGTTGCAGAAATATAAATACAGTAAAACCTCTCAAATCTGGCCTAATGCGGCGCCCAGTAGACCGGATTACAGAAAAGCCGGACTACCGAGAGTGTTCTTAAAAATAACTCAATAGCTCAATTTTTGTGAAGACTTAATGCCAGGTTTAATTAATTTAATGCCATTTTCATAATTTTGCACTCAAATGTTTATTAAAACAATACAAATGTGCTTTTTCCTACACCAAGCTCTAGTGACATTTGTTTTGCAGAACCCCTGCATCCAATCTCCTTAACGCATTAAGCTTCTGTTCCATAGTGACAAAGTTTTTCTTTCTTTTTTCACTCATAATGAATACGCGCGGATAGGGAAACGAATT
>JAFIDM010000002.1:63859524-63873954 GCA_023159025.1 Thereuonema tuberculata
GAGAAGCCCTGCTTTCAATCGAGCTTTTGTTTTTATTCCTTCAAAGGACTAATGCAGGAGATTTGTTTCTACAAATGAAAAATGATGTATTTTTAATTGTTTGTTTTGTTTTCGTCAGACGAGAATGAAAATTTGCTGAATGAAAATTTACAGAGTTTTGGCAGTGATTCTTTTTACATCAAAAGAAGCAGTGTCTATCAAAATAAAGCAGCTCTTGAACATATAGAAGCAAAGACGTGTGTACATGAGGGAAGGGGGCTCTACAATTTTTAAGTAGATTTTCATTTAATTTCTTTCCCGAAGAGAATTAACATAGCAAAATAAAATACTTTTATTGTAATTATGGGAGCAGATATTTATTAGAAAAAAATGGATATTATTGTTTGACTGTTTTTTTAATAATTCTGTGAATAAAAAAAGATTATAAAAAACAGTTCTTATTGATTACGTATTATTTATGTTAGTAGGCTTGTAATATTGTATAGTTTATTTGTAGATATGTATCTAAAGTTTCCTCGTCCAGAAACAAAAACTACAAAGTAATTTCGAGAGATTTTTGATTCTTCATCTCGAATGATAGCTGATTTTACAGATTTGTTCTAACTCGCGCGACACCTCTTAGTTTGCATCAGAGGGAAAAAAAGGGGAGAGATAGTGGCTAGAGGGAGAAAATTGCTGATCAACTGAAGCTCCTCACGGGCTATTTCTCTGGCAAGAGGCAGCTGAACTGTTATGAGCTCATTTGTTCTACTTCAGAAGTGTAAGGAAATGGGGAAGTGGTCAAAATCTTACATTACTTATTCATGGGTACGCTATACCAAGTGTCACAAATATGAGTGAGGCAAATCAGTTTTCAAACCATCCAGTTATTGACTACAGATATACTGTAACCACAACGACAAAAAATTCTTATAAAACCGTGGGCTGTAACAATAAAATTAGAATTATACCAAAACTCATTTATTACACATCTTCTACAAAATAACGCAATATTTTGGCAAAAGCATTATTACAAAAATAAATGTTCCAATTGTCCAAAAAATTAAAGAAATTGTCCAAATTGAATAACTTTGAAGTTTTCTTTTAATTTTTATCTTTCAAGAAATAATAAACTTAGAATAAAATAAAAACGAATTCATCTTTGAAGTAAAAATTCTCATCTTCATTCCACCGAAGATCTCTCCAATCTTAAAATAAATCCTCTTCACTGCACCAAAAACCTTTCTAGTCTTAATTATATAACAGAGTTGCAGCAGAATTTACCCTTGCATGACAGTGCAACAGCAGCTCCTATTGTACAGACCTCAGTGGAAAGGAAGTACCAACAAGACATAAACGTAAATGATTAGAAGAAAAAACTTGAAAGTTGTAAACCTCACGAAGATGGTGCATCATTTGCAAACAGCACGTTATGATATGAACGAATCATCGGTGTTATTAAAAACAAAACGAAAGTAAAAGAACAAGAAACATGCACTTCATCGCATATGATAAAAGTGATCTGCTCAGTTTTCCAATCGCTAGAGTTTCTCTGAACCAATTAATCACTTCATAAAAGATACTGCTGTATATTGTTCCAATGTCCTTGTGACTGTATGAAAAAAGCCATTGTATCAAAGATATTTAAATTCCTGCCATTGTATCAATGATTCCTGTATTCATGTATTAGAAGGTTACTAGTTTATTTACCTTAAAACTCTTAGAACATAAAGTTAATTAAGAATGGTAGACTTAAAAGAACAGATAGTAAGAAAGTATGAAGTGAATTTTATTGTTAAATCATGAAATAGTTGTAGAGAAGAAACTTAGAGAAAGATATAGAAGACAAATGTAGACACACTAAGGAAAACCAATACTAGTGCTAAGAATATTTGATTATGATTTATAAGGAAATCCAGAGTAAGTCATTTAGGTACGAAAACTAGGAAAGGGAGTAAAATCATTTGTTTTGAGAAACTGAAATTATAAAAGTAATGTTTTAATCTATTGTATCTACTGTATTTAATGTATTGATGTTGATAGAAAATTGAACCTTCCAAAAAGTAATCGTCTATCAATTTAATAGTAATGTTCTAAAAGTTGCAATATAATGAAAAATAAATAAAAATTGCAAACAAATTAAATCTTTTAAAAAGGAACATTTTAACATGCGTCAATAAATTTAAATAAAATACCCGAACACAAAAAATAAAAATAAAAATAAAAATTTAAAGAGCAGATATGTTTTGTCTTGTTTGTCATCAAGTTTTGTCATCATGTCTTTTTTTTTTTTTTTTTAGCATATTGGCTAAATCAGATACTACCTCATAGCAAAATTATTGGTAAAGCTTTCGAAATTGCAGTAATTCCACAGCGATGTTCTCTGTGAAACAAATAATAGAATAACATGCACTTTATCAATTCTGCATTTGAATTCCATGGAGATAATTATCCTGTTTCGTGATTAATTTTAAAGAATACGGGATGGTAAATTAGTTTGGAAGGAAATGCCATATGCAGTGAGAATCCGTTTAATTGGATACAGCCCATATTGGCTAACAGGAAGAGGAAGAAGCTGAGTCTTTTCCCAAGACAGCAGATGAACTGCAAGAGACCAATTAGGTTTGCCACTGAGGTCCATTGGTCCTGTAACAAACCACAGGATTTTATTTTTTATTTATTTTTTTTATTTTTGGGATCTTTATTTCGTTCAGTAATAGACCCCACTTGTCTTGGAAGATTTTAAACAGAAAAATTGGTTTTTCGTTTCACATTAGGATTGAAGTGACATTCAGATTTTAATTGCCAAAATCTAAACAAGGCAGGAAAGATAGTGACTTCAATAGTTACTTAATTTAATAGCCGAAACATGATTTTTCATGAAACAAAACCTTTAACTGTAAACTTTGTGGTCTTGTTTGATCATTTTGTAAGTTTATTTCTAATTAAATTAAAATAACTTTCCTATGAGATTAACTTTTGATATTGAATCTTATAAATCATTACCACTTTGTTTTGATACGACGCGACGATGGATTGGATATAGAAGACGATGGATTGGATGTAGAGGAATAGATAGGGTGTTAGGAGGGTGATTTTTCTCTTTCCTTCAATTTTTCAGCTGTTTAACGAATTATATACAGATGGTAAAAGGCAATGGGAAACCTAGACCCCATGTTAAGTGACGAATCACTAGCATCATGGTTTATGATGCAACACCCCATATGAGGTTGTTTGACAGTGCCATTTGAAAGAGTCTGAGAACTATGTATGTATGTATGTTTCCCGTTGTATATATATGTCTACAATCTTTTAATTTAAAACAGTTCACGGCAAGTAACGAGAATATATGAAAATTCAGTTGTCCTTTGTGCTTCTGATCTGTTGGTTAATGCTATAAATAATGCACCATCTATTAGGTTGCAGTTGTTAATGAGTTCTTCATGTGTGAAGAGAAAAACGTAAGATGTAGTCAGAATTCGAAATGACCTAATCGTTTAGGAGGAGCCACGATTAATCAAATAAAAGAATTATTATCTAGAAGGTTTAGTGACTGAATGACAAGGAGATATTCAATATTCAAACAGTAAAAATGTGGCAAGAAAGCCTTAATTACATTGTGACATCGTGTTCTGAGGACAGTGTACGGAGGAATAGGTTTCCCAGGATTCTTCAACTGATATCTAATTTCAACGAAGGCCGAGTCCATCCAATCCAATCCGGACCATGAATACAGAGTTGAAGAAATTGGGTTTTGTAATTGACAATTCCCAGTTGCTTCGAAAATCACCGAGTTTCATAATTTTTAGACTTCATACATGTGATTTGTCGTAAATTATATAGTTTCAGTAAAATATGGAAAGAAATTTTTACTTTTGAAATAAATTTAAATTAAAAATAACAACACATAGACAAGAACATTTTAAAAGTTTTTTTTTTATAAAAATATACTTAATATTCAGGAGCCTTTCGGGTTCCATTTGGGTGTTGAAGATAGGTTTTTCGCAATTTAAAAATAACAAGTGTCTGCGTATTGTTATTTTTAATTTTAAGTAAAATAGTAATTGTTATAATAAATAAACATATACAGAGTCGCACAGACTCATTTTTTTTTTACTTTAAACTAGTTTAATCCTACTCTCTTCGCAATAATTTGATACTAATTTATCTGTTAGAGAGTGGTCAAACCACCACAGTATCTTATGTCATTTGCGGTCATGGTCTTTGATAAAATAAGAACACACTGACAGAATTTCAAGTTATACATTGCCCTTGAAAAGAAAATGAGTAACTTTAAATGTAAAAATATTCCGGACATGTAAATCATGAGTCACGTCTGAAAAAGTTTTAGTAAGAGCTTAAAGCACATCCAAATCAAAAAATAAAGAAATGAAAAAAATGGACGTTTAAGAAACTTGAACAAGTTTGGGTGAGAAATGTAAATGCATCGGGAGAATAACGATGATACAGATTAAAGCCACCTCCCGGCCCTCGAACAGTTTTCTCCCTTAACTTGAACTCTCCATTTTGTAGAATTTCCATTCATACATCTGCTCCTGGGATAACTTTTTTTAGAAGATTTTATTCACACTAATCAAATTTGAGTAAGTTGAGAAAATTAATTAGAACAAGATTGCTCTATTATTCTTAACGAATCCTAAACTTACTTTTTTCCTTCGGATAAATCGCTGCTGAACGAACTACATTTGACCAGATGGAATGGGACAAAAACTGGCTCCACATTAGCATCCCAAGTTAATTAAGAAATTAATTAATTTTCTCTGATTCGTTTTTGAAAATGGAAAAAGACTTACTGGGACTTTACAGTCTATTACATTCTTGAAGATTGGTTAAATCAAAGTATAGATTGTTTGAATAGGAAATTAGAGAAATCAATTCCTCAATTGTGTTGCTTTTATTCCTCCCAGATGAATCAGATTGTACTTGGTGAAGCTTCTTTTAATGAAGTATTATTGGATGACAGAAAGGAACGTAGGAGAAAAGCCGAGAAAATGAGGAAAGACAATTCGAAAATTATATATGATATTATATTTTTGATTACTATCTAAAAAAAGAAAGTTGGAGAAAGAAAAAATTAATTAAAATTACTATTTCAGATGTAAGTGAATATAAATAAAAACTCTAAGGGCGGCGTACATCAAAGTTCTGTCAAATCATTTATGAGCTCATAAGCCGTTAATCTTAGCCATTCTTCAAATAAAAATTCGTTTGCACAAAATACAATTTAACAAACATCACTTAGTCCTTGATTGCGTACCGTGTTTCTAAAACTGGCTGTGATTGGTTAAAAATATTCAACGTTATATCAAAATGGCAGCTTCCAAGAGAAGAAGAAAAACAAATGGGCATAAGTTTTTCTTGAAGACAAAAATTTCTTATAATAATGGATGAGAAAAAATTGTGTACTAAATGACATCCTAGTACAGCTGTTTCACGCTAATACGGCGATCATCAGCTAGGAGCAGTCGTCAGTACACAACCAGGTCTCGGTAATCTTTACCTGCGCAACTATGCGCTAAAAAAATTCATAGTGGCCGCGTGTAGCGTGCACATGGGTTTTCTCGCAATTTAACCTTTTAGCGAGTTTTTTATTGCTTATTTTAGCTTTTCGGGTTCCACGATTCCGATAAAAAAAAATTCTTGAAGACTTCTTTTTCTTCAAATTAAGTAATCGTATTTAACATTATTTTCGGAACTTTTCATAAAAAAATGTATCTAATTCATCATCAAAATCACAGGAGTCGGTTTGAATCGGAAACGACGTCAGCCATCTTGAAACAGGGGAACGGCGCGGTGGCTGATGGAAGTTGACGAGTGATTTTACGGACCAGTTTTCCTGCCGCTAAAATTTGACGACTCATTAACGGTTTAACAACTATTAAACCAACGTAAGTTGGTGCACAGACAATGTTGGTTGAGGCGAAATTTCACAACCCTCAATGTTAACAAAGCTTGTTGCACACCTCCCTTAATCTAGCAAACAAAACCTGGATAAACAAAAAAAAAAAGGTCTGCTCAAAGAAACGATTACTGCAGCCATCAGTTCAGTGCTGCAGGATTATCTTACTCTGTATTTTTTTTTTTTTTTTTCAGATTTGTCAATAAAAGTCCGAAATTGTTGTGACCCTGTACATCATTTTCGATCTTAAAATATTTTAATTCCATTTAAGATTCTAACGTGAAAATATTTCACTATTAACATTTATGTTTTTAAACTGAAAATAGTTACGAGGCTTATTTTGAAGTAAGTACCTTTCAGTTAATAATAAAAAAAAAGAAGAATGTTTTTCAGGCAATTTTATTTTTATCTGATTCACCAAACCTTAAACTACTTTTCGACAGTTTCCACCATTACTGAGGTATTTATCATACCGGGACACCAGTGGTGTTTGTGAGATGATTTCTCAGATCGAGGAATAGGTTTAAGATTGAAAATTTTCTAAGATTCACATTTTCACATAAACTCAAGTCTCTATGTACAAGGTGTTCCATGTAAAAGTAGTCCGGTTCTAAACGACTCTGAATTAGGATTCCAACTTTGTTTATTATTTTCATTCCCATGATCGACGTCAGCGGCCTCTTCTTCGTACATGTTTTTATTTACTGTATTTCTCCAATCACTGTGATGCGACATTTCATTGGTTAATTTTGCTTCTTTATAGGAACGACTGACGTGGAAATGAAATGTGCATCACAGGAATTGGTGATATACAGTAAATAAAAACATGTACGAAGAAGAGGCCGCTGACGTCGATCATGGGAATAAAAACAAGACAGGGATAGAGATTAGTAAACCAATCACAATGCTTCGCAACATCTTCTGATACGTATAAGAAAATATAATTGATATTGCTTTAATTTCCTTATTATTATAAATGTGATTGTTGCGAAGGCAAAAGGCGCAATTGCTGCGATTATTGTGATTGTTGTAGAGCTGTATTACAAATGTGATTGTCAGAAGACTAATAATCCTTATCAGAAGACTAATAATAAACAAAGAAGGTTGAATCATAATTCAAAGCTGTTTGGAGCAGGGCTGCTTTTTCTTGGGACACCCTGTCTTTCAAAGCGCTGCACTACATCCGTGTTTAGTAGGAAAGCGCATCATATTGAGGGTTTTTCACTAAAAGATTAGATTTTTTTCCTAATTTACGGCTTGCTCCGGATTCAAAATATAAAGTAAATGAACTATTGGATTTTACGTTTCTGTTGTTGTAAGAATTATTTATTGTTCGTTTTTGAGTTAAGAAATTCGTTGGTCATTCTTCTTCATTTGCTCGTTAAGTCCAAAACTTTGCTCTCCACCTCCATTTGCCGATAACTGATTGGAATGTGTGTTGGATAGGGGATTTATTTTTTCCCTCTCGACCTATTCTTGACACCTTTCTTGACGTCCCAACAAGAAGATTACAAGTTGTAGTTGTTTGCTGAGAACGTGACCTGGGCCACTAAGTAACTTTGGTTTGGTTAGAAGCCAAACGAAGTCTTAGATCGATTAGATGTAAAAGGATCAAAGCTCTCCATTTTAATTTCTGTGAACAGACGTTATTTCAATTGGCAGAACTTTAATTAATGCGTTTTTAATAGCATTTAAACGATTTCGTTAATTTGAAAATTTCCTAATTAATATGTTTCAAAACCTTTTTATCCAATTGCATTTAATTGAAACTTTTACAATTACTTGTCTTTCACGCTAAAGTAGGCCTATGTTACAATTCGAAACGTTTTTATCATGCTTTTAATCATTTTACATTCATTTTAAAATCTCAATGTGAAAAGAGAGCTTATTTTTATTGAACAATCTTCAGTCGTTTTCTGACAAATTAATGATTTTTTTTTTTTAACTGCGCAAATCTAAATATAAATTGAATGTTTGCGCATACCGTTCTAACACATCAGTTAGTCTATAAATGCTATAGTATTATGAAGGAAGGAAGAACGCAGATCTAAAAGGATCAATAAGAAAAAATATGATATCCTTAAATCCAAACTGAAAACAAGAAATATACATTGAAAATAAAACAAAGAAATTCATGTGCTGGCCTCCGCCAGCCTCAATGAATTTTCTATGCGCATTTACATAAAGAAAAATCGCCTAAAAATGTTTAAATACACTAAAGGTTGAGACCAGGTGTTTATTAGATGACATCTCAAGACAGCTGTTTCACACGTAATTGGCAATCTTCAGTAGAGAGTAGTATGTTTACATAATTTTAGGAGATTTAAAAAAAAAAAAAAATGAAAATTCATTGATGTTGGCGGAGGCCAACATATGAATTTTTTATTTTTAATGTGAATTCTTGTTATTAGTTTAGATTTGTGGAGGTATTGTATTTTTCTTCTTGATATTCATTTACCGTTTTGTTGTTTACCGGTGACTACTCTCAACTGAAGATCGCCTATTAAGCGTGATAACAGTTGTTTGAGATGTCATCTAGTGAACACCAGGTCTCAACCTTCAGTGTATCTAAAAGGATCATTTGAGCAAAAAAATAGTCTGAAGCTTAACAATTTATAATAAATAATTATTATACGACAATTTTACTCAACGCAAGAAACGAGAAAACTTAACAAGAAAATAAAATCTCACAATTTTATGGGTTTCGTCCATTACTCTCTGTTTATACTTAGATTTGCTCTGTTGTGATTAGAGACCCAGTTGGGTGCAATTGATTCCTTTCTCTTAAGTTAGCAATTCGTGAGAAATTCTACAATGTCAATAGCCTACATCAAACCTAACATAAATAGAGGGCTTAAATAAAAAAAAAATATTGATATAATATCAAAATGTAGTGCATGAATTGATGTGTAAATAAGGTTCACTTCTTGGTTTCCGTTGCCCACTTGGGTGCTCACTCAGACAATTATTAACCTTGACTTAAAGACGGTCGGAATTGAAAACAACAGATCAGTAGATCTTACAAAACAGATCTTCTAAAAAAAAAGAGAAATCACAGACATTTTACACAGCGTTGGGTTTATTTTATTTATTTATTTTTTTTTCAAATATTTAGAGAAAAGCACCTTTCTTAATAAAACTCACTTATTCGTCTTCAAAATCTTACTGAATTCATTCTCAACAAAAAAAAAGTGTACGTGACATAATGAAATACTTCTTGGTACCAAAAAGGAAAAAAAATAAGCCTAAGACTTTTTGGCTGGTTTCCAAACCACTTCCTAAGGAGCTGTCAAGTAGATGTTCTGAAGAATATATATATTTTGGGCTTTAGCTTAAAAAAAGTAAATAGAAGAAATCGTATTCCGTTTATTTTTGGAAAGCATTTTTCAAATCAACTATAGACAATGGATTCTTAATGAAATATGTAAATACTTTAAGAAAATAGGTTTTATTGAACATCTTTGTCCTTGAAAATAAATTTAGGAAGCTATTCGTTCATTTATTATTATTATTATTTAATTTCATTGAAGTACTTATTTGTTAGTTTATTTGTTATGTTATGAAGTTCCCAGAAACTTTCATCCAAAATTAAAAATACAATATTTGACTAATTTTCGAAAATTTTAAGTTAAAAACCTTTTATTAACAGATGAGATCTTACCAATTTTTCTTATTTAATTAGGCAAATTAACAAACATCCATTTAATCTTTTTACTTTCCTTGAAACGTTTATTTTCTTACATTGTTCTCAGTGGTTATTACATTACCAAGATTAAAATGTTTTAACCATCATTTAATTAAGTTGAAACCAAGGTATTAATTCTACGAATGCAAAGATTGTGCCTGGAATTTGTTTCTGTAAATACTAACTAATCTAAATGGAAACTGCACTCATTTTCCCGTGTCCTCACATACCAAATTCAAACTGGTATGTTCGTGACAATATTTAGGAGCAAAAAATACAGGTAGAATCTCATTTGGTTGAAGGAACAGATTTTACATACATAGTCTTGTAATTGTCACTGATGCTATCCTTTTATCAATATTTTGGTTATTCTTACATCAATAACAATAATCATTAATTATTTTTACCAAATTTTCTCATATTGTCGTTGTAAAATATGTAGGAAACTCACATCATTAATCCTATTAAAAATATAGCTTTAATGTACGTATACTTACACACTTCTATTTAAAAATTTTACATAATGTGAATTCATTAAATGAAGTGGTACGTGTAACTGAAGGAGAAACATACTATTCAGAAATTTAATGGCTTTGTGAAGTATTCATTTTCAGAAGCAGATGATAAAAATGCTAATAGAATACGAATAGCCTGTACTAATAATCTGGATTACACTAGACCTTGGTTTCACCTCACCTTGTTCACGAACCCTTACCAATGAATAAATATTTCCTTTCCACGGAAATTTGAAAGGCGTTTTCTTTCGATTGTTCGTGGTTCATCGAGACCTACTAAGGAATAACCTTTTCGCCGATCGAACACATTGGACTTAGTGCTTAGACGCCGGAGTAACACCAATCCTTTCGATCCTTCCCGCTATGTGTTCAGATCCTCACTACGTTGTGTTCCACCTCTCGAAGAACAATTGTCATTATCGATGCTGCCGATTTCATAAGTGCAACAAGCAGCCAATGTTTTTGAAATAAGTAAAATAAGTGTATATATATAACGGGCAAAACTCAAAGCATACTCTTCGAGTTGCGCAAAGCAAAGATTTCAATCAATCATTTGCAATTTAGAAATTTAGAAAGTGTAGAATATAAGAATAAAATTAACTTATATTACTAAACATATAAAGCCGGACAGTAATTTGGAATTTGAAAAAGCTAATACCAAAAAACAAATCACTGTTTCTATGGAGATACGGTCAAATTACCTCCACGTCTTCAGCGGCAAAATTTAGAAACAATTTAGAAAACTAAATCACAATATACCAAGACTTTGCTCTTTTTAAAAAATTAAAAATTAAAAACAAACTACCTAAAATTTAAAATTAAAAAATTTACTTATAATACCAATATTAAATTTACTTAATTTTATATATTTAAATTTAAAATTAAAAATTAAAATTAAAAAGAGCAAAATCTATAATATTGAGCTAAAGTTACGAAATATAAATTGAAATAAGTAAATACCTTAATAAGAAGCCATGAAACATAAACTTCAAAATTAGGCATACAGTAGAACCTCGATTAACCGAAGTGGTCAGGATCGGAGCTCCGTCGGTAAATCGAAAATTCCGGATAAAAGAAAGCACTTAAAAATGGTCGTCAGGAGACCCGCAAAAATTATAACACTGGATATTAAACATGTAGATGGGTACAAAATAACTAAATGTGGTGTTTTTAATTATATTACTACTATATATTACTATATATATTGCTAAATTTGTTCAATAGATGTCACACAAGTCAGAAAATGCAATGTAAATGTTTATATGACATACGATACATACTTTACATTGGCTTAAACGGAAGTTTGCTCTGCCATAAGCATGACTGACGTCGTTTAACCGCTCTGTCCCATAGTTGTTTCAGTAGCTTAAGTTCTGTAGAATCAGAGTCAGTCTGTTGCTCCAACCACATCAGTCCTTCAGCAAAGCATTCAAAAGCATCGGAGTTGCTTATTTTAGAAGTTTCACCTGCTTCAATTCTGCTTACAATTTGGAACTTCTGTTCCACTGTTAACAAAACGCATTTTCGTTTAGTAGGCTCCATGGCTTAAATAATTGTTCTACATTTCGGTAAAGCCAGCGCTTCTGAGTCAGACAGAAAGTAGCCGATGGAAAGGCAGAAGACAGATGGTCTTGGAAACGAATGGAATTTCCGGCAAAGGGGGACAATAGAATGGAATTTCCCACAGGAGGGGGGATGGGGGGAGAAATTGTTTATTTGCCAAAAAAAAAAAAAAAAAACTTAAGGAAACCGACGTCGGTTAAACGAGGTTCCGGTTAAAAGAGTTACGGATAATCGAGGTTCTACTGTATATACTGTATATCTAACGGGCGTATTTCACTTAATTAATTTTTTGAATAATAAAAACAACAACAACGGGAAGAATAATGCTTTGACTGTCAAAATAAGCTTTAGTTAAATGTAAAAATGTTGAGTCTTCCCATTATTAAAACACACTGTACAGTTTATTATTCATTTCATTTCTTTACTTTCTTCATAGAGCCTGCCAATGATCGTGTCATTGTCAATTGCAACAAGCTTTAGCCACTCTGTTGGCATTATAAGCAATGTTCGGGGGGGGGGGAGTATCATTTGTGAGATTAGAGCGAAGTCTTGTTTTTTATGAGCTTAAGCTTAGAAAAAGCATGTTCACAACTTTTTTGAGTTACAGGAATTGTGAGCAGATATCTGTAAAGTTTACTAAATCTATGTACAAGAGATCGTACATGTTGTAGTCGTAGAACACTGTATAAGTACTTTGATGCACATCTTACAAGGTTCTTGCACCCTTCATGTCTTCACTTCAATTTGTTCAGATTCCTCTGATATTTCACTTTCTGGATTCCTATCTTCAGTATATTATTCTCTCAAAATTGAGGTAATTTGGGGCCATACTTGAACAGAAGATGGTATTTCTTCAGTGAACTTGCATTTGTTAATATGGGGAACTAAATTACATAGTTTGTTGAGAAGTTTGTGGGTAAACTTTCGAGGAACCTCTGCGGATCAAAACTTACGAGGTCTCTGTACATTTTTTTTTTGATCCGTAAATCGGGACTCCATACTCTGGTTCAGCATATCAATAACAATACCGATAAAACTCTGTCCTCTTTTGAGGAACCAGTTCCATGATCTTCTGTCAGTTCATCAGACATCTTCTTACTCTCTTATGTGGCAGCTCCGAGTCAATGCATTCTACATTCCAGACATTCTATTTCCAGATGTTATTGAATAAAACTTCGTAAGCTGTTTCTATTTGCATAACTTTACATTTGTATATGCAAATAGAAGTTTTGATATATAAGTTTTTGGTTGTTACATTACAATACCATCGTGCTAACTGTATATATGACCCAGAGGAATTAATTTTCGAGTGTAAATGCTGTAAATACGAACGGATCGAAGCCAAACTTGATTACAATCTATCTCCTGTCCTGATTAACGATCCTGCCAAATATAGTTTTTGTAGCTCAACCGGGTCGGAATACAAAGAGGATAAAAAAAATAAATGTTCACCCAATATCTTTATGGATAGAAGATAATGAAAACCAGTGTTGTTAGCCTACTATTCTAATAATGATCACTGAGCCTATTATATGTGTGTGGGTGCGTATGTCTGTTCTCTTACTAACTTTTGAACCGCTTCATGAGATGAATGGATCTTCTTGAAACGTAGTATATATATATTTAAGGACTAATAAGAACTAACTTTTACAATTGAAATCGTTTCCAAATTTTTCCAGATGGCAAAACAAATTCCCTTAGAAAAATTAGAATCTAAAGAAATTGGAATCTATTCTGTTTTTTATTACTACTTTATTGCCTTAAACAGTGAATTTTAATTCCGTTTGTACATTCCAATAACACTGCCTAAAATACAGTTTAATAAGACTGCAGTTGATCGTTTTTATCCGCTATAATTACTGCGGATTTATTTTTAGGAAATCAATGCACAAAGCGTAAAAGGGGAGCTCTTAAGAAGGTTCTTCCGTCCGTCCGTCACTGTAACCTTCTGTGTATCTGACTTGTGGGCGTAATGTTGACAAGATAACATCAGAACGTTGACTATTAAACATCTAAACATACTAAAACATCTTACCGGTTAAGTTATGAGTTAAGAGAAGAAGCCATGTTTTCGTTGCCATGGTGACTAATGAATATACATACGCCACCACTTGGCAAACATATGAAACAAAACAATAACAACGCTTTAAGCATTAAGTTACACTCACCGTCTCTATAGCTCAACTACAAGTCGTAATAGCTTTTTGGAAAGCTTATGACTTTTAGAGGTGAATAAAAACTCAAGTTCCGGTCTACGGTCACTTCCGTCTTACCTATTGTTTGTATTCCACAGATATTAGAATTTCAAAATCAATCATTGCTGTGGCTTTAAAAAACTAAAAAGATATAAAAAAGAAGTCATGTAACCTAGTAGGCTTTAAGATCTTCGAGCTTCTTGTTAAAAAATCTATTTTATAAAGTAAACAACTACCGGTATCACCTTATTTTCATAAAATAAATTTAAAATTTTTTAGAAGTTTGTTGTTTAGTTTGTTACCTTAAAGTAAAAGACAATTCCCACAATCGTGTCTTCCCATAAATTAAGCATTGTGCAACGTTGTCTTGGTAGAGAGTTCACCATAGCAACAAGAGTTCTTTTTAATTTCGCTTAGGCGCTTAATTATCGAAAGACACGTTTGCTGATGGGAATTGAAGGAAGTCCCAACAAACAAGCACCGCTATTGGCTGTTATTGACAAGAAAACAAATTCCTTCTTTCGCTGATAGGGTTTTCAGGAACATTGTCACGTCTTCACTCATTTTTTTTTT
>JAFIDM010000002.1:63888954-63928433 GCA_023159025.1 Thereuonema tuberculata
GACTTTGAGCATGTTTTTCAGTGACTTGCCAGTGATTTTAGTTGTTGCTGAAAAAAACAACTAGAGTTGGCCAACTCTGGAAAGTTGGTCGGAATTACCAATCACAGGGCAGCGTTGAAATACGTCAGTCGTGACACACGCCCATGGAAAGACATGGCGTCTAAAATGATGTTCACCGATTCGAATCGACGACAAGCGAATACACAATGAATATCAGAGTATTGCGAGTTTCTTTCATGCATACTAATTACTGCATTTTATACTGAAATGCAGTAATTGTATGCGGCAAAATTTATCAGAGAGGTTCAAAACTTCGATTTTTTTCGGATTTTCCACAGCTGCTGGGGGAAACGCATAGCATTATGGGATTGCTGCTATCGCGGCCGACTTCATTTGCGAGTTGGATGGTGTTCTAGCCTGACAAAATCGGACCAACTCGAAGTTGGCCGACTAAGTTGGTGCAAAATCGGATGGTGTTCGCGTAGCTTAAGATGCATCCTTTTCCAGGAGCATTTTTTTGGAAAAAAAATGATTGTATTGAAAAAAACTTAGACTTTCAATGTAAATACGACGCACCCATCTTTGATACAAATTTTCAGAAAAAAAAGATGCGATATTATAAGTCTGTAAATACAATTCATTTTGTAATTTCAGAAGCAATAAGAAAGAAATACAGTAAAACCCCGTTATTACGCTCCCGCTTATAGCACTATCCCGTTCTTAACGCTCCTTTTGTACGGTCCCTGGAATTTTCTATATAACTCTCTATACTTTTACCCTCTTATAACGCTTCAAATCCCGCTTGTAGCGCTTTTTTATATCGGAAATTTTGTATCGAAAAGAAATGTAACACTGTAACGATTCTTTTCTTTCCCTGGTAGGAGGGAATCTTCGAACTCTTTGAAGCGGAAATCCCTTTCTATAAGTGAAAAATTGCAAATTCTTCGTAAGTACGACGAGAATTCTACACTAAATCAGAAGGTTTTCGCAGAATCTAAGAATTCCCTGATCCAGTCTGAGAACAATAATAAAAAATAAGAATGGAATTATCAATTCAGCGAAGGATGGTTGCAAACGTAAAAAAGTAGTGTGGAAAATGTGAAGATGCCGAGGAAATTCTAATTGAATGGATTCATCAGTCCCGTGATGCATCAGTGCCATTAAATGACCCAATCATTCAAGAAAAGGCGCGTGAAATAGCGGGCAGTGCACTAAAACTGCTCCGAAAATATATTTGTATTGCTCCTAGTGGAGTATCAATTGATGTTAATAGTTTTTTGAACCGCATTGAAAATGTCGTAATTTATAACAGTAGCATACACACACGGCAAACCACAATCAAAGATTTTTTTAATAGGAAATAAGCTCACATTTGCACTATATCTATTTCAGAATCAAGTATCTTTCCTGTAAAATGGTGTCTAAATGTTTCCCCATCATATAAATCATTCCCCGTTTATAGCGCTATCCCGCTTATTACGCTTGTAGGTCACGGTCCCTTGACGAGCGTAATAACGGGGTTTTACTGTATATAGAAAAATTACATCTTTAAATGTATTTTAATTAAGTCACTTAACAGAAGTCAACATCAATTCATGATATAGTGTTTCTTAATGAAAATGTATAATTTGTAGATAAGTAATCTTAATTTACATTCTTGAAACATTATGTTTAAACTTCATTATAATGAAATCACATAGATCTTCGTGTGAAACGGGATTAGCAAGGTAAATCTGTCACATTAAATCATACGATGCTACTTTATAATTAAGGAAGTGCATTTACATTTAATTATTATTATTAATTATTATTATAGGAGTGGTAGTAATCGGTAGTAATGTTGGCATAAGAGTTTTTATCGATGATAATTATATATATATATATGCAGAAAAAGAAATAATTTTCAGTTTTACCGTTTATACTGTTTGTTTGTTTGCATTTATGTTAAAAAACATAATAAAAATAATGTTTAATAATTTTAATATTCCTGTCAACCTTTATCTAGCAATAAAAAATATATTCACAATTTGAAAAAATAGTAGATATCGGGTAAATATTAGAAAGTAAATTTTATATAAAATAATCAGCAATATAAAAAAAAAATGCTAAGTACATCTATTCCATAAGTGTGATAGACTTTTCGAAATATTTGATAATGAAGAAAACATAGACAATAATAAAATTTTGATATATTTAGTTCTCAGTAATTATATCTGGACGCTGTCGTTTCTGAACTCGTAATTTTACCAACACTAATCAAATTATTGTTAGCGTTTTTCAAACTTCTGTTTCCTCAATTTAACAAAACAAGATATTAGTTTTTAAAAAAGTAGTTCCCTGTGTTACGTAAGATAGAGTCCATGGGAGTCCCGCAGCTGAACTTAATGTTATTCATAAGAAAATAATTAAGAAGAAGGCAATTCAATGAGATGGTATTAAAATAAATGTTAATTTCGGAATAGTCATATAGACATTAGTTTTAATTGAAGTACTTGAAATGTAGAATTTGATCCTGCTCTGTTTCATGGCCAGAGGCATTTTAATCTCCCACGAAGAGAATTAATATTAAAATAATCAATATTATTCCTAAGCTAATTTGTTAAGTTGTTCCAGTAACTCTGAACAAATTCATTCGTAGAGAGATTAACAGAAAAGCTGTAAAGGTGTTGCTAATTAAAAAAAATAAGGAAATATATCATATTATGTAAATTTTTGAATAAAAACATTAATCTCCTGCAGACCTCTATATTCCGATATTCAGAAAATGTATCAGATTGACTTCAGCAAGATTTTATCTATTTTTATCTTATTTCTAAAGTTGTAGAAAACAATCACTGAGAGTATATTACATAGGTAGGTATTTTCCTGGGAAAAAAACGTTGTAATCTCAGTCATGGACGTAAAATATAAACATAATATGAATATAAAACGGTGTGCACTCTTATTGTGTTGAACTCACATGTATTTCGTCTTTGCAATACATGGTAATATAAAATACTGATGTATTTTAAATGCTTTCAAATACATAACCCTAATATGTGCTTTCAAATTGCACAATGAAGCTTTAAAAACACATAAAATATAATAATAATAAAAATAATAATAATAATAATAGCACACGAGCTCCAGAAGCAGTGGAGGCAGGATCGAGTACGTGTTGTACCCATCGTTCTGTCTGCCACTGGTCTGGTGCCTCACACATTGCACCACAGTCTCAGCACACTAGGACTTCACAAAAACACTTATGCACAACTGCAGAAGGCTGTGGTACTCAACACTACACGCATAGTTAGGAAATTTATGGACACAAGCACACATCCCTAATCATTCTCGCACACATCTTTACACTTGGCAGTATGTGCTTTGGTCCTTGACCCGCCGTATTGTTTTTGCTGGGGAAACCCAAGGTTTGAAACATACAAACATAATAATAATAATAATAATTTGGAGGTTGTTTTATTTTCTCCTAATACTTAACTACGATATTGTCTTGAATCTGGTAGTTTTTCTTGCTATTATAATTTCTTTAGTCTATTTACGTTCTACTTCTTTTTGTTTTAGAATGAAGGAAATATTCGAGATTAAAAAGAAAAATGTCACATTCCTTTCTACGTACTTTTTCCAATTCAGTTAATACGAATTGCAACGGATTCATTATCAACATAAAGTGAAAATAACTTAGTCATTTCCTTATCTACATAGCATTTAGTTGCATATAAACAAACACAACCGAGAATTAACCTGTTACACCCATTAGCAGACATATACCATTCTTTGCAAATACCTTAGATAAATAGTTTACATATTTTTCAAACATTAATAGAAAATCCCATCCATAGTATTTTTAATCCCGATTATTGCATGATTTAATAGCTGGTCTTGTTGCAGATATCAGATAATCACAAGATAATCCCAATCATTTCACAAATTATACGAATTATATCGTGAAGGCTTAACGTACGTGCAAACAACTTAATAACATAGATTAAACTTACAAATAACTATTTAATCTGATTAAGGTAAAGATTAAAAAACTGTACAAATATGAATACTGTAAATATTACATATGAATACTTCAAACATTATTTAAACTACTTAAATTTTAATTATATTTTTAACTTTTAACCTTTTAATTATACGTTAACCTAAACTTTTTAAACTACAGAACTGTAATAAAACATTTGTATTAACATTTTGCTTGAAGAAAAGATACTAACTCTATCAAAATATCGCATTACAATTATGAATCTTTATTTTCTTATTCAGTAACTTTCGTTACAGAATTTCAGTGACGATAATTTCTATTAACCAATTAAGAGTGCATTCGTGATCACGTGACTCTTTCCGTCTGACGCTTGCCCTGTATCGGTCACGTCTTGTCTCAGTCTCTCCCCAGAGAAATCTTCCACAGCAAGAAGCAAATACACAACGAAGAAACTAATTCTGTGGAAGCTATTCTCTTTCACTGGCGACTGAACAAAGCCGTTCCGATTCGAAAACTACATAAAAGCATCAATAAAATCTGCAGGCCTTTTTTTTTTTGGTTGGCAAATAAAGGTAATAAAAAACATTTTTTAAAAATATTCGAAAACAAAAATACTTTTGGTAACATAAAAATACAAGAAATAATGAAATTCTTAGATACGTTTTTTAGTTTTTAGATGAGATGACATTTGAAAAGTGCGAAATTTGTCGAAATGAATTGTAAGTTGTCTATACGTAAAGGTAAAACAATTCAATTCTCACTGATTTATCTTATAGTAATCAATGACAGTTCAATAAAATTCACGGCCATGACTTAATTTTCCGTAATCCTATCAAATCCACATAGACCATTCTGTATGTGTTCCCTCCAGCTGCTGTTCTTAGAACAAAAAAAAAGTTCATTCCTACCGATAGATGGCACCACCCATCCTCCCATGATTCCAAGGACTTACAACACCTTAAATATCCATGTTTTTCAAATTTCTTTGTCACTCGTCAAAGCCTCATAAAGGAGGCGAAACCGGTTGTGTCCTCTGTATTTTTTAATGTTTTAAATGTTTTTTAAACTAATCTAGTGTGTTGGCCTTTTTATTTATTATTTTAAAAAAAAGAGAACTCTCTAAGTAAATGCTACGGATTACCGTACACGTTACTCTTGCCAAAATAATAACGAAATAAACTCTCTAGATCTATAACTTAATCATCTTTTTAACACTTGTAACTCAAATAAATAAATAAATAAATAAATAAATAAATAAATAAATAAATAAATAGTTTAAAGTAAGTTACCTGTTAAACGAGCACTTTTAATTTTTTTAGCCTGTTTTTTCAAGTCATGTCTTTATTTCAATTTGGTCAATGTGTATACTGTCGTCTTTCGGTGGTCTACTTAGCTAACTGACATCAGATAAAGGTAATTAACGTATTTTGTGTAGTGTAGGTTGATGCCCAAATCGTGTTTATAGGAGGAGCCATCCGTCTCCGGAGTCGTCGGCGAATTATATACAGTACATAGAAACCTATGTTAAAAACATCAACTTATTAGTCCATTTTTTTTTTACCTTTATTTCTTAAATATCATCAATACATAAATATGTTTTTATTCTATAAATATGCTATCTATTTTAACTTTTTTTTTACTTTTCAACAAAGCAGTAGTTTATTAAAATAAATTAATTTTCAGGCATAAAAACTCCTATCGGATACAAACAATGATTCCTTGAACACAATAAAATCTAAAGAAAAATATTTTTTGTAGTTGAATAAGAAAAGCAGTGCAACCTCCATGACTATCAACTAAAAACATAACAACACATTAAAAATAAAGGAAAAGAAAATCCATGTGCTGGGCTCTGCCAGCCTCAATGAAATTCTTATGCCCATCAAAATAAAGGAAAAGCGCCTAAAAGATATGTAAACACATATTTTACAAATATTTTTTATAATTACATTTCTTTTATTATTATAAATCTTATTGGCTGTAGCTTTTAATTAATATTTTAACAGTCCTGCATCTTTAATCTTTAAAATATTAAAAGTTTTAGAAAAGTTCGTCTCATCAGTGATTTAACGACTAAACCACTAGGTCATGTCGGAACGGCCAGGATCGTATCTAAAAATAAATTATTTATTTTGATAAGCTACTGCTTTGTTGAAATGAGAAAAATCATTAAAATAGATAGCATATTTATAGAATAAAAGCATATAATTTATTTAAGGAATAAAGGTAAAATTGGACTGAGAATTTGGTGTTTTTAAAATAGGTTTCTATGGGCGGAATATGCCGACGACTCCGGATATGGGTGGCGCCCCCAATAAACATTGAAAAGTGCGCTTAGATCCCATCCAGCTATTAGTTAAATACTTATTTCCAGAAGTTTTGTTATCCCAATTAAAAAAAATGGATTTTAAGCTTTTAGGTTAAACCATTTTAATTCTTCTTCTTCAATCTTCAAATAATTCTAATTATCAAGCTCAAATTTTACAGCAATAAATACCTAAATATAACATCAAAATAAGTTTTTATTTGATGCATTTATTGAAAAGAATCTTTTAAATGCTAAATGCTATGTAAACAGATATATAAAAAGTTAAAGGGTCCCCGCAACAGGCCTGTGCAGGCCCAAGGGCTCGCAGGAGGTAAAGCTCCCGGCGTTTCATGACCAACGGGACTAGTATTAGGTCGGGAGGTCAGCCCGACGCCCGCCCGCCTTTAGCTACCGGGAAAGAAACCAGGTGCTCATTGTACAGAGGGCTGGGTAGGCCCTAGGACCCGTTTGGAGAAGAATGGAGCGTGGAAAAATTCCCGCACTCCGTCGAGGCTGGGAATCGAACCCGTTACCTCCAACCCACAGCCAAGCGCATAAACAGATATATAGCAAATATAAAATATATAATAAATTGCTGTTTATTGTAATTACAAAGGTGCCCAATAAATAAAACGCATGAATAAATGGAGATTAGAAAATCTTTCAGAACTCATTGCTTTTGTTTCTAATGGTATTGCCAACAGCCTCTGTTGTTGTTGTGATGAAAAAAAGCATGAAAAGGTATCAATTAAAATTGTTTTTGTTTTTTACTTGTGGATTGACTTGAGACCAACAATAGGAAAAGACTGTTTGCGAAGTTGATTAAACAAAAGCTTTGTTTTGGTTAGACGCTAATTAAAAATTGAGTGCTCGGTGTTTAGGCGAGAACAAAGAATAAAAAGTGCATTTGTAAGGATTTGAAAGAGAATAAGATTCAATCAACTTCTGTTGCTGACGTCTTTGAAAGTAAAGCACTTTTTAAACAAAATATTTTCTTGAAATAAAAGAAACAAAATCCATTAATTGAATCATCTGATTTTTTTTCTAATGAGCGGGAAATGAGGAAAATAAGATGAATGAATATTCTTAAGGTAAATCTATTTATTACTTTGTTCTATCGTATTTAGAGTGAAGAATAGCAGATCTTTGTACATTCTTTTCTACGGTAACAAGACATTTGTGATTTTCACGAGAACGACACAAATAAATTTGATGATTTTTGCAAACATTGATCTCTGAAACGGTGGTAATCTCGAATTCCCCCCCCCCCCCCGCTAAACTGGATGGTGATCTTTGTAATCCATCTTGCTCGTGCAGTTGAGTGAAATTTTGATAGTTACCCAATAAGAAATGTGGGAAATGGTAGATGTTCGTTCTATGATAATTAGCATTTGAGAAAAAAATGCAGCCTAGAGATTCGATACTGTTATTATAAGTCTACAGTGTTGTTTGTTTTGGGGTTTTTTCCCGTGTACAGGGCTCGTGCAAATTGTAAATCATATTTTATTCCACTGTGAGACCAGTGCTGTTCTTAAGCTGAAAGTATCATCAGTTAATTGAAGAGCAAGACGATCAATTTTGTTTGTATGTTGTCATAAAATTGTGCATTAAAGATATCACTTAAAAAAAAAACGTCTAGTAATACTTAACAGGCCTAAAATCTAAACTGTTAGGCGTGATTTTTAGATTGTTATAATTCAAGCCCTAATTTTGTGCAATATCTAAAAACGATTTTTAGCAGATTTTAGTACATTGGCATTGCAATCAAAAGTAAAATAAACAACAAAGAAATGGCACCTTTGATAGATTTTTTAGTTTGTAAGTGGTACGTTCAGCAATACTGATTTGTGATCAAATGATTTTCCAGTAAAAACAAACCTAGAAATTCTTTCTAGATCTTGTTAGCTTTCATCTCTACGTAAAAATTACCTTGAAGCCTCAGCAAAGCATTCCAATTTTCAAATGATAACACGAAAGCAACAGACAAGGCAGAATCCATGCAATACTTTCCAGACAAAATTTAAGAAGCCAAACTTGAAGAAGGGATTTCGTAAGTCTTTGCATAAAAAGCTTGATTGAATGTCTGCTGAAACATTGCCAAAATATTATTCGTTATTCGTTTTGGGAGATGGAAATCTAACACTAGATGCAATCCACAAAGAAAGGATCTGGAACCAGTACACTGAAAAAGTTATCCCGAAAGAGTTTCAGAATTCAGAATTATAAAAGCTTCTGGAAGAGACTGAGATATTTTATAATATCTTTTATATTACTATATATTTTATACTAGCCGTCTATCGTCGCTTCGCTCCGGAAGCCTTGCATTACTTATTCGAAAAACCAAATTACATCAAGTAGGGGAGACCGGGGCAGAGCGGTCCACTTTTTTTTGTTGAATTTTTTTCTTTTTTTTGTTAAGAGATTTTCCATTGCATTTTTTTTTTGTCAGAATCGGAAACTATTCAAGAATGTAAATACTTGATTTCATTTCATTATCTTCATAAATTAAATTGGTATTAATTCGCAAAGCAAAAATGGTAGAGTGGTCCAACCTGCCCCGACCACGGGGCAGGTTGGACCACCCCATGGGGCACGTTGATCCGGGTAAGAATAACAACATTTAAAGTAAGTTTTTTATTGAATATAAAATAACATGCCATTTAGGATATCACGAAATAAAGTTTAACTTAACATAGACTAGCTAAGGTATTACGTATTCAAGTGAAAATTTAAAATAATCATTATGCAGTTGAAAGTCGTAAATGAATAATATCAAATAAGTTTACATTGAATTAATTACAGTAAAACCCCGTTATTACGCTCGTCAAGGGACCAAGGCCTACAAGCGTAATAAGCGGGATAGCGCTACAGACGGGAAATTATTTATTTGATGGGGAAAGATTTGGACACCATTTTACAGGTGTCATGCTTGATTCTGCAATAGATTTAGTGCAAATATGAGCTTATTTCCTATTGAAATAAAAATCTTTTGATTGTGGTTTGCCGTGTGTGTGTGCTACTGTTATGAATTAAGACATTTTCAATGCAGTTCAGGTAACTATTAACGTCAATTGATACACCACTAGGAGCAACACTAATATATTTTCGGAGCAGATTTAGTACACACTTTACTTTTTTACGTTTGCAACAACCCTTCGCTGTATCGGTAATTGCATCCCTGTTTTTCATTATTGTTCGCAGACTAGACGAGGGAATTCCTAGAGATTCTGCGAAATCCTTCTGACTTCTGTAGAATTCTCGTCATACTTACGGAGAATTTGCAATTTTTCACTTATAGAAAGGGATTTCCGCTTCGACATTTTGCACAACTGTATCACAGACCCGCATTTCACAGAGTTCAAAGATTTCCTCCTACCAGGGAAAAAAAAGAATCTTTACAGTGTTGCATTTCTTTTCGATACAAAATTTCCGATATAAAAAAAGCGCTACAAGCGGGATTTGAAGCGTTATAAGAGGGTAAAAGTATACAGAGATATATAGAAAATTCCAGAGACCGTACAAAAGGAGCGTAAAGAACGGGATAGTGCTATAAGCGGGAGCGTAATAACGGGGTTTTACTGGCGTTATTACGCTCTAGAGAAATCTTCTTTGCAGTTGAGGCATTCATAAAATAAACCCCGAATATCACTGGCTACACAGGAACTATAGGCCCATCTCTTGCACTGCGTACATTGAATCCACTTCACTTAGGGATGTAATTGTGTGTGTTTTAGAATACGCTCTCTCTCCTGAAATGTTTAGACTCATTGGGTGTACTTTTTGCCCGTGTGTTTCAGATTCATCAACTGATCTGAGTTTTCCCGCCAGAGTTGTACTTAACTTTTCTCCTTTTGTTCCCATGAGAAAACGAAACAGATAAAACCACGGGATCACTCAATCAACGCACAACTGTTTTTTCGAAGTTTTTCTTTTTCTTTCGCACAAATTGTTTTCTAAATAAGCTCAAACCATTAAAATAATATTTAACCATGAAATATCACAATAACAATATACAAGACTTTACCAAATACAAAAATTCAAATACATAATTACAACAATACAATTATTAAAAATCAAAATATATTCCCTCAGAGACCAAGATTTTAATCGTGTCATGTTGCCAATTCCACAACGTGACAGTTTGCATAGTTTTTAATTAGAATTTAGTAACAATTAAATGTGTAAATTGGCTATTTTCGAAGATTAAGATGCCTTCGCGCGAAGTCTTCCCCTATTACGGTACTTGCTGAGAGGAATTACTAAAGGGGTAATATCCTTTAATAATATAGGCTACACACAATATATGATAGCCTACATAAAAAAATATATAAAAAATATAGTATGTAATAATGTAATACAATACAATATAATAGGCCTAATAAATATATAATATAGAAAAAAAATATAATGTATAGTGCCAAAATATTTTATTGTAAAAACAGCGGGGCAGAGTGGACCACTGGTCCAATGTGCCCCGTGTCGTTCGGTCCACACTGCCCCATCGCCTTTTTGGCGTTTCCTTCAGTTGTAACTATCGACTACTTTAAGTATTCAATTCATTCTACAGCTTAAAATGATCTTTAGATTACCACCTTCAGTATGAATATTACGGTAATGTTATTCAATGCATCGCTGAACAGCAATATTAAAGTAAAAACAACACTAAACATTTACTTACCTGGACAAAAACAAAACAATCGATCACCTCAGTGTCACTAATAAGCCGAATTCACTGACGCTTTTGTGGTAGCAGCGCCACAGTGGCACCAACCTTCATTCCGATTTTTGGCGCATTCTAGCGAATACACGATTTACTAAAGTCAACGGTCCACTCTACCCCTAGGTCCACTTGGCCCCGGTCTCCCCTATAGTAAAAACAGAAATGTAGAAATGAAAATAAATTAAAATTTAATTTTAAACAATACATGCAGTACAATTTTGAAATCCAACGTATTCATTAACAGTATTGTATACTATTCAGATCTGTGGCGCGATTTAAAACAGCAAGGGCGCCATCTATCGCCAGTTTTGGGAATGTTTTAAATGTACTCATTGACAATTGCGCTAGGGCCAAATATGAACGGTTTTGCGAAGATTTTCATTTTGGACAGATTTGGGACTTTTTTCATTCATGCCATGAGAACTACTTGATCGTCCGGGATTAAAAGTAACTTACGGTCCTACTCCTTGTCCTAGACTATCAGCATGCCAAATTTCATTCAGATCCGTTGCGCCGTTGAGGCTTTATTGAAACATTTACAGAACAAACAAACATTTACAGATTTTCGCTATTGTGCAGTAGTTAGAATTTCTTTCATTTTAATATCGGTCATTAAACTTTCGCCAATTTAATGAACAAATATGGAAAAAAAACTTTTTAAGAAATAGATGAAGAGATTTGAGGAAACCTCTACTCTTTGTATTTTTGGCTGATTATCAAAGATTTATCAGAATTAATTACGAAAACTAAATCATAATTACCTTACGACAGCGATATACAAACTGATTTTCAAATCCAGATCAAATTTACGCGGAATATTGATTACAGAAGACATTCCGCCAAACAGATTACGTAGCTCCAAGTTTGACAGAATTCTAATAACTACTTTACTAAGAAAACAAAACAGCATCAAATCCTCTTTTATGTAATAAATTCATAACTTCTACTTCATTGATATTTATACTGTAAAGAAACTCTGCCTTAATTAAATCTTATTACAATACTAATCTTAATTACAAAATTTAAAAATGTGATTTAGGTTCATTTTCTAATCGCAAATGCTGACACGTTTAATCAAGCTTATTAAATTAAACTTATTATAAACTACCGGATATTTTAATATTCCACACTCTTTACCGCTATTTCTAATCAATATCTAAAAGAAATTTCTAGTAAGAATTATTTTTAAATTATTTTTACAATGAAAAACAAGATTCCTGAATACCTTGATTTTTTCCTTCAGTAAAATAAATCCTTCACTTTTTTATTTTTGATGAAAAAGTTGTCAGGTATGTATTTAGACTTAATAGCTAACTTCAATCTCAATTTCTAATATCATACAGTTGTTATTTTATATATAATTTACATCTATTGATATGAAAGATTATAAGTTCAGGAGTCGTGTACTCGAAAGGTCTCGATCTATAATTTAGAGATTATTATGCGTCAATTTAACGTAACTCGTTATCTTAAAGTAAACTTTTCATCTAAATGATGCTTAGGTAACTATGATTAATTAAGATTTGATATCGTAATTAAAATGCTAATTAACTCAAGATCCCAACTGTGCAGTTTGCACTCCCGATACGAAGTTTGGTGATGGGCCCTCACTGCTAGTTTAGATAATGGATTACAATATCTGGTGAGGTGATGGGCCCCTGTGGAAGAGTTCTAAAATATCTGTGTTTGCTAAACTGTGAACTGAAATACGACTCTTTAAGTATGAATTTCCGATTTCTATAAGCAGCCATTGATATTGTGATTATAAAAGAATACTTGTAAATACAGTAAACACGTAGATATTCACTACAGTAATGATATTGTTTTCTTTCTCGTTCTTTTGTAAGTGTAAATTCTTCAATCCCTTTCTGACTCCCGATCACGGTAACGGTGATCCTATCTTAGTTGGAGGGGTGGCCTGAATTTAATAGTGATTTAGTAAAAATCCTAATTAAAAATAGGATTTTGGCATTAATAATTAGCAAACATTCATTTAGTATTACATTTCAAAAAGGAAATACAATAATAAAAATCATACTTTTCCATACATTTAAAAAACATAATTGTTATTATCGATCATCTTTTGTATCAAGGTAGATTTTCCTAACTAAAAGGTGGGTGTTTGTCAGATCAAACAGTCTGACAAATTTGTTCGGTCTATCTCTTTTTTACCCCCGAGTTGATATGATATATTAATGTTATCTAATGAACGTTAGTAAGTGTACAACTGTAATACAGTTCTGTCCTTTATGACATCCAGGCGAATAGTTTAATCACAGTTTTAAAAAAACAGTTCCTTACCACATTTATCTAAAAAAAGAACTGTATTCTTTTGGAGAAAAGAAATCTATGAATTATTAGATTCATTTCACTCTCAATTTATCACGGAAGCGATTCGTCAAATTGTGCTCTATTATGTCATACAGTTTTGAAATACATTGTAATTTTTATTGAAGTATTAGCTGAAATTAGTGTTTTTACATCTTTGGATAAAAACTCAAGTTATTTCATTTGAGCTGCTCCTCAAGCTATCTAGCTCTTTATTTATTAAAACTTAACTAAGTCCCAAAATTTATTAAATCTAAGTTCTATCTAGTTATAATCCTTGTGAAAGGTAATCAAAGATTGACGAAAATTCAGTCCTTGTTAGGTATTGCTATTTTTATGGAAAAACCTAATGGACATAAACACTCAAATCGATCACTGAAACTTTTAATAGATTTGCAATATTCGGGTTTTGTGTTTTGTATATATTTGGCCTGTAGACTAATTTCCGCATATTTACATATTTGAGCTGCAATTAAACAAAGAGGAAAATATCGACTGTAAATGTCACCAATCTACTTCGATCTTTGCCATCATAACATTTCAGTGTCGAACATTGTAACAGCAAACGAATAAAACATAAAGAAAATATTTTAAATTATAGACAGTAGACGTGGGGATTAGAAATGATTATTATTATCTACTCAGTGCCACACATTGGGGAAAATATCTATTCATTACTTAAGTTAAGCTATAAATATTTCCTAATGAAGTCACGCCCCCCTCTAATCACTAATTAATTTCCATAGAACCTAATTAGTTGGCGCTATCTTTTATCAGAAATTACGGGTGATAAAAACCAACAACCCATCAAATGGGTTTTAAATTATAAATGAATTAAGCTAAACATTTATTAATTAACATTCTCTTAAGAAATATATTGTCCTTCAGTTAGGACTAATGTTAGGGCGTAAATAAACGAGCTGATTTTCATAAACTATGTTGTTGCAATATGTTAACGTTCTCAGTCAACTACATCTTTTAAGTAACAACGTGATAAATTAAATTGTACATAAAAAAAATTGTTATTAGCTTATTTTTAGCTTAGTTTTCTAAGTATACGTAGTCTCATCAAGTCAGTCAGTCAGTCTAACAAGGAGAGGTCACACCCTGTATCTCTCCAAAATCATTGTCATTTTGTGTGATGAAAGTATACATGGAGTACATCAAAAATATAGATGGGTTGTGGGATCAACCCTCACACGTTTTCGAGATATTTGAGTATTAGCTTATTAATATCCTGTTGTTCAACTCCAGTAGGTGTTGCTGTGGAACCTTGTTCGAGAAAAAATAAGGGCATGAAGGTGACGAAAAGTATTGTAAAAAAAAAGCTGTAGAACCAAATCAATGCCGAATAATGGTTTCAATCCTACTTAACTAATATATTATTTCCACAGGCTTTGAAAGTTAATCCGATAAATTTAAATAACGTGATGCAGATTGAGTTAAGTGTTTCAGAAAATGGAATATTCCTATCTGCGTTTGAGTAAGACTTTATAGTTGAATTTGTAAACTCAAAATTTTCATTTTGTGGGTTTTTTGAACGACTTTAAAAAAAATCAAAAAGTAAAAGAACAAACAAAAAATAAAGATTAAAAATTTTAGGAAAGTAGACTTTAAGTTCTTTGAAGAAGTTCTTTTTAATCTTTATTTTTAAAAATAATAATAATAATAATAACAATAATACATTTTTATTTAAATATCTTCCTAATCTTGATAGGTATACATAAGGTCTACTTATTTAAAATTTTTATTTTAAATATCTATAATGAAATTGGTTAAAAGTGAAGTAATATTTATAAATACTTAATGTTAAAAATAGTAACTTTCTATGTTAGATTTTAATTTTGGTGTTTTTTTTTTTTTAATTGAATATTCATTTAATGTTTTAAGTCAAAATTAAATGCAGAGTTGTGAAGTTGAGTTAAAAATCGGAATCATATATAGAGCCATTTTTTTTTTTTTTTTTTTTTTTTGAATTCGGGTTAAAATTTTTTTAAATACTGGTTTCGGAGTTGAATATTTGTTTGTTTGTTTTTTTTTCCTTTTCTGATTCACAGAAATTTTTTTATTCTGTTTCAAGTTGGTCATCGAGAAACGGCGTCTTTGCGATAGATACCATACATCTCACACTTACTGAATTTTCTAAATATATATCATACGTACTAAATTACTGAAGTCAGAATTTGAGTAAAAAAAACTTAATTATATCGACTCCTACATTTTGATTGTAAGCTTATGAGCACAAAGTCTAAATAAATAAAGTCTGTATAAAGTCTAGACTCGCTATTCCCATGTGTTCGTGTTCGTTCATTCAAGCGAGATGGTGTAACCATTTTTTGCCTTTCGCTGTCATGCGCAGTAGGCAAAAAATTTCGAGACGCCTACCTGCTTTCATTAAGTTACATGTGTATTTGTCGAGAATCTTTTCATCCACGCGTTTTTTCAGTTTTATACTTGTGTTTTTTTATTCTGTAATTAACTAGACGAGTGCCCATTGCTTCACCCCGAAAGCCTTATATATGTACCGGGATTACAGTTAATGAATGGAAATCAATTACAGATGAATGGAAAACAAATTTTACATCACTACTAACTATAATTTTCAACTAAAACGAAAAATAAATTAAAGTGTAAATTCTAACAAATACATGCAATATAATATTTACAATTCTAAACAATTTTCTATATACAATATTTTTGGTTTTACATCTCTGTATAGTTTTTCAGATCTGTCTGTGTGTAACCCACTTTCCTAACGCACTTCCTCTGTGAACATAATTTGGAAAATAATTTTAATTTCCTGTGAAAATAGAGATAATTTTTACTATGAAACATTCGCGACAGGAATCGAACCTCCAATCTTCTTATCCGAAACGTCGTATCCATGAGGCCAAGGGGACTACATCCAAATTATTGTTGTTAAATATCTCTTATTGCGTCACACATACAGAGGAAGTGATGAGAGAAGAGCCAGAGAAAAAAAATAACTCATTAATGTTAGCTACTAGATTACAATTTAAATTTCAATGATCATTTTAGTTTATTAAGCGCAGGCCAGACGAGGATTAGATGCAGAAGCTCACCCTCAGCGACGAACTGAAGAGTCGTTAGAGACATTTCTCGAAATGAATGAAGAAATTACAAATAATATTTATACACTGAAAAAACTTCTACTTAAAATATTTTATCTCAACTAAAACCCGTCATACTATTCTCCCGTCATTGTTGACGGGGCGAAAACGCTAGTTTTGAAATATTTTCCTTATCTAAAAGAATTCTGATGAATTGACCATGTAATAATACTCCCATTGCCTGGCAATGCACTGTCACATTACATTGTTGCATACGAACGCACATAGACACAATATAATTGAGTTGACAATGCAACAATACTCCTGTTGTCTGGCAACACTTCCATTGTTGCGCACGCGCGCACAGAGTTTTTTTTTAATAATATAGATAACGGTATCCAAGCGTAGTGCAAGTGTATGTAACTTATGTTTTCAATGTAAACGAAATTTTCTTTATTTTATAATTTTAAACGTTTTGTGTAAATGTTTTAAGTGTTTATCTTGCAGGAATTGTTTGTGATGTGAATGAATAGTGTAAGTGGACGAGTGAGTATTGGTACACCAAAATAGTGTACATACTTTAATATTACAAAGGAAATTGTAAACAGTAGCAAAAATGTATGGTGAATAGGATCCCGCAGGAACCCAATATCTTTTTCTAGAGGATCAAGGGTTTCAAGGAAGAATCCTCTTCCATCTTTATCCTCCGTGTGTCTACATTCCCCCTGTGTTTTTAACATCTTAAGTTTTCTGTCAAGAAGAACCATTCTTTTCCTCCAGGAAAACAAAAAGCTTTGGAGTTCATTCTGATGTTAGGCAAGTGAAAAAAAATGGGGGAGGGAGTCGTATCTGTGATAACATGGAATAAAAAACGAGAATCACATGAATAATCCATGTGGTAAAAATACAATCTGCAAGACAAATTTGGCTTCGTTTTTGATCAATGATTACAACATCACCAGACCCCTGTTGATTTATGTACTCGATATATTTGTCGAAAAGTGAAGACGACTGCTTTTCCAAAACTTTTTAGTTTTATGTAATATTACCAAGTTTAAGTTTCAAATACGCCTATGGAAGAATTTCTATTGGAATTCTTAGTAATAAAGAGAAAGAGGAATTGATTTTCACTTCGTATTTAATAAATTGCATTTGGTCATTAAAAGTGAATAATGTCTTATCATAAGTAAAAGTTAATCTAAAGTCTCAGTCAAATAAAACAGAGCCTTGGCTCTGGTAGAAGGCGCGAATTCGCTTTTAAATTCTAATTTAAAAACAAAATTCATAACGGATTTCCATAAAATTACTAATAGTCAACGAACTCGATTCAGAAACTTATTAATTTAGATACCATTATTTAGATAGATAATACAATGGTTACCTCTTACTTAATGAGATGTTCTGTAAAGCAGTTCACGATTATTACAATTCAGGAAATAGTTGTAATTAAACTTTTAGATGCAGCCAACATGTTTATTTTATTTTGAAATTTTTTATTTACGGTAATGTAATGCAAAAAAAAAAAAAAAGATAATTAAATTCGTTTGGAGTCTTCAAATTCTTTACGCCTCTTAATGTAAATGCAAAATTAAGTTCGTTTTTATTCCTCGAAAGTGTGGTAGTAAACTCTTCGAATAATGCCAAGTATTTTGTCATCTTCCATCAGTTATTCGTGTCACGCTTCCAATCGAATGTTCCCTTAGATGACCCACATTCCGTTCCAAGGGACGCCATAAACCCCTCAGGAATCTTCCACCGAAAATTAGAGAACTGTGAGCAAATCATAATAATGAAACCCTCACCCCTTTCCCCCAGAATATTGTTAAGGCGTTGGTTCTACATAAAGCAGAAAGCCCAATAGCTTACAACTACCCTGTTTTGATGATTGGCTGCTTTTATTCTCGATTGACATGTAGAAATCGTGCGTATGGAAATTAATGCTTCATTTGGTCTTATTTATATATGCTCTGTATATATATATATATATATACACCCCTATATATACCCACCTATATATATATATATATATATATATATATATATACACACACCCCTATATATATCCACCTCCATATCTTTTAAACTACTGCTCATAAAAATCTGAAACTTTTTATGTAAAATCGTCAAACATATAAGAGTTATATTTATATATAAGAGTAGTGTAAGGTCTTGACTACTAAGGTAAGTACTACTATCAACTTCAAAATATGCATGCTCATGCACTGCACATTATCGCAATGCGCAGTTTTTTTCCTTCAAAAATTCAGCTACAAAAAACACTTTAAAAAAAGCAAAATAAAAACATCTTCATATTCCAGAAAACGGCTATCGTAGTAAACATCACCAGAGCATGTCATAAAGTAAAACAATCTACCAATAAAAATCGGGAAACAACAGATGAAAAGGCAATTCGACAATAACAATATTGCTATCATGTCGTTGGTACTTGGCATCAACAGTGCCGTTAAAATACAATAAACTATGACAGCATAGAATTTGTCACAAGAACAATAAAATTAAGAAATTTGATCAAAATGAAACAGAACTAGTAATCGAAGGTTTTGTTTTAAACATTCTCTGTTCAAAAGGGAGTTTTATGGATGACTGAGAAGAAAACTTCTACAAAAGAAGAATGCAGTACGAAAAATTATTCAGAACAAACATGAAGAAAAAAATTAAAGATATTTAAATACTATCAACACTGAACACAAACAAAAAACGAGGTTAACTCCTTCAATCAAGAAAAGCTATTAATATATAAGGTTAGTGAATCTTGCAACGTTTAAAAACAATATATCGCATTTTGGATGACAAAGATTCCAATCTCAAAACCGATGAATTCCTATTTTTTTGCAGTTAAGCACATATAAAGAGCATGTGAGTAATAATATGAATATAGAAAGTACACGACGCGACGGTTGAAAAAAAGATGAAAATCGTGGGTTATGGATTACTACTTCCCTGTAGTCTCAGTAACATCTATCGCAAAGCATCGTAACTAATTCCTATATTTCTGCAAATCAAAGTAAAAGAGAAGAAGATTTTCGATTTTTTTTGTTTTATTTTTTTATATATTCTTTGCATCTTTAAAGTTCCTATGTACTGTTATTATTATTTTTATATTATTCATATTTTTTTAATAAATATCATTCATATCCAAAACGCTTCGGACATGGAAAATGAAATGCGCGGCCGAGGAAAAATGTCCGGATCCCGTCGATTTTCGCTTGTTTACAGTTCTCTTCATCGTCAAACGGGACAAATTTGGTTTTCCTAGTAATTCAAAAATACATAGTCCATCATCCTGACTTATATAATTTGGAACGTTTTCAGTATTCTATCTAGCTTGGCTGTGCAGGCCTTACAGTAACTTTTCTTATGACTCCGCCATTTTGCTTTCTGCAAAATGATTCGAATGTTTTAAATTTTAAAATGTTACCAAAGATTCATAATAAGTCTAAAACTACAAAAATATGTATTTATTCTTTTTTTTAAGATAGCTTATCTAAATCAATTTCTATTTTATTATGTTCTGTTTATGTTTCTTTTAAAAAGTTATTTTTAATTATTATTATTATTTGGTTTCAGATTTATAATTATTCCAACATAATGGTATATTCTTGATGGAATAAATTTTAAATTATTTGAAGATCTAATTATTCGAAAAAATATTAATTAAACTGAAGGGATTAAGCTGGATAATCCTAGGTAATTGTACGATCACATTCAGATGTGTCCACAATTTTAGAACAATTGAAAAATTGCCCAAAACTATATAACCGAACTATTTTGATAAAAATTATATGTTTGGGAAAAATATTCAATTCAAATATTGATGTACATTCCATTTTTTTTTAATAGACGTAACAAAGATAATATTAACATTTAAAAAAAAATGTTATTTATATATTCTTTTTTTATAGATATGGACTTATTGAATTTATTGAATATTATAATGTTATTGACATTTAATTATAACTCAGTTAATTCGATTCCATATCATTCGAGAGTTTCCAGGTGTTGACGATAGGTGTCGTCGTTGTAGTTCAACAAATGACTATCATTTACCGTGACTGTTCCACGCAGTCACGTACCAGATGTCGTGAGCATCGAATTACTTCCCAGTGAGAAAGCAATGATTCAGCTACATTTGTAGTTTCACTGGTTTATCTTTTTCATTGTATTAGGAGCACGTTCCACAAATGGCAATCACTATCTTTGTCAATTTTATTGGCAAAAAATTCGTTATTGTTTGCTGTACAATTGGTAAGAAGTAAATTTTCAGGATCTTTACTTACAATTTAAACTTAGTAATCTGGAATATCTGCAAAAAAATTGCTTACGCTGCAAAATTGGTCACAAACGATTTATGATGATCCCAACAATTAAAGAAGATCCGCGAGACTTATGACCTGTCTATTTCATCAGAAAAAAAAACAGTGTATAAAGCACAAATCCATACTCAATTCACTATAAAAAAGAATTACTTACAAGGAGACGACACACCCTGTATCTTTCAAATGTGAGTGCCCTTTGTGTGAGATGAAAGTACACATGAAGTATTTCAAAAATATATATAGGATTTGGGGCCAACGCCCTACAGATTTCGAGATATTCGGCGTTATTTTCATTGATTTTGAAGTATTGCCTTATTAGCTCACTGCTGTCATAAAGAAGCAAGTGTTACCGTGGACTAACGGTATGTCCCTGGCCTGCAAATCCAATGTTCCCGAGTTCGAGTCTGTGCGGGATTAGTAATAGAACTGAAATAAATAAAAGTAATCCTAATAAAAGCCAAACTGAAATACGTAAAAATCATTCACCATCACTGAAAGGTAGGAATCATTTATTAAACCCCCTGTACAGTAGTGGATATTATAAATTGGTCTAATATTTAATAATAATACGAGCTTACTATGCATCGATAGAAAGAAAGATTAGAGAAAAAAAGATTTAGAATGTAATTTTGAATTGAAATATCCATGTTATTAAGATGCCTAACCCTACTTGTCCTATGAAGCTGACATTTTAAACAAAGGGTTTGGATTCATGTAAGGAACATGTTTATTAATTTTGGTGTATATCGTGCAGCAAGTTAGAATTGAAGGATCGATAACTGCAGAGGTACGTTGGCATTCAATTTCGGTATCACGACATCTGCAAAAAAGCTAGAAAATAACATATTCTTATAAAATATCTTCTTTTATTCTAAGCTAGTTAATCTTTGAAGGGTTTAGTTTTCCTTCCTACATTTTCAGTATCCTCCAAACAATATCTTTCTCTTTAACCTGTAATGTTTGATAATTTTGATAATTTTACTTGAGATCTTTTGCTACGTACATATTCGAAAGCTAATTTTTTTCTAGTAAGGTTTTCATGTAGGAATATATTCAGCATTGTTTTTGTTTTTTATTTTCAATTTACCTTTAAAAACAAAAGTATTTGTTCAGGGTTTATGGCCACTTTCAATTACTTTAATGAAATTTCTTCTTGTCTTGAAGATTTATTGATCACGTAGGCCTACAGTTCTAACAGTAGAACTATATTATCTTCTTGGCTTTGTTACGTTACACACCACTTGATTAGAACCTTGGCTAGAAACTTCAGTATTGTGAGACCTGCTTAAGAACTCTAATATTTATTTATTTATAGATACACACATAAATACAGGATGATTCAGATTTCCCTGCACAAACTTTAAAGATAGGTTAGGAATATACAAACCATATTCATAGTGAAACTTACCTCCTCAAACACCACACGAATGTGCTAGAAGGTACACTAAGTTCAGAAATAAAAGACAAGTAAGGTAGACAATATGTTCATTAGCCCTATGTTTACAATATAACTGTAAGGTGCTCAAGTTTCTTCCACCAATAGGAATGCACGCATCACAACGTCGATATATGGATTGCCGAGCATGCAAAAATGCGAGGCCTTTCGCGGACACATTCAGCTGCATCATCCGGCTGAATGAATTGAGACAATCCTGCACTTGCAACTGTGATCAAGTTAAGGTCCTGACGCAAGCAAATGCAGGCGACTGCAAACCTTTTATTTCTTGTATTTTATTTCTTTTTGCAATGCACCTAAAATTCTGAAAATTTAAATATGAACTTTGTGAAGCATCTGGGATTTCTATTTGCTTGTTTTTAATTTTCAAGATATTCTGCAATTAATTAAATTAAAATTCAAAAACATTCAAGTTTTTGGGTGTTTTCAAGGTATTACTCGGTATTTTCAACTCAAAAAAATTTCACGAAAACCTGAAATGATAAAAAAAATTATAAAATAATGATTTGCATTTAAAATTATTATTAGTGCAACAGTTAATTTTTAAAAAATAAAAATTATGTTTTTTAAAATTGTTTGAGATTAAATTATTTTTTTAAAAAAATTAACTATTGCACTAATAATAAATATTTTAAATACAATCATTATTTTACAAAATTTTTATCATTTCAGGTTTTTGTCAAATTTTTTTGAGTTGAAAATATCGAGTAATACCTCGAAAACATCCAAAAAATTTACTATTGTTGAATTTTAATTTAATTATGATTCAATGAAAATTAAAAACAAGAAAATATAAATGCCAGATGCTTCACAAATGTTCATATTTAAGTTTTCAGTATTTTAGGTGCATTGGTAAAAGATATTATATAAAAGAAATAAAAGGTTTGCAGTTGCCTACATTTGCTTGAGTCAGGACCTTGAGCATTGTTGCAAGTGGAGGATTGTCTCATTTCATTGCTTACACACAATATTTTTAATATTTAGTGTATTTATTATTATTTCTTGTTTATCTTTTTCAATTTTTGTACCAGTGCTTCTTACTTATGCATTTGTAGATTGAAAATCTAAAACACAGGAAAAAATTTATCTTTAAGTTTGTAAGTTTATTTTTACTTCTCTTAAGTTGTATTTGGATTATTCAAAACGAATGAGAAATTTTATTTTTAAAAGTTGATATAATCCAACTTCAACTGAAATAACATCAAAAGAGTGTTACCTTTCAAAACTACATATATTCGATCTCTATTTCACATATTTTGGAGGAAGAAATTGAAGCGATCAATATTGCCTTAAACAACTTCTCCGTTATGTCGACGTAGGCCAAAAAAGCTGTCAATGTAAGTGACTCAAAATCTGCGCTACAGGCAATAACTGTTCCTCTAATACAGACACCCTCAAATATTTAAACTATCTGAAAATATATCGATCCATGAATCGCCTTCAGCGTATACAGATCGTCACGATCACCTTAATATATTCTCTCTGCGTTAAGGAATCGTAAAACAGGACGAGATACTAAAGCAGGAAGTAAGTCATCAACAATAAAAAAAAAAAACTGAAAAAAAACAACAAAATGCCAATCAACAGTGAGTCTTTCTTTTCGGAGATAATTCATATAATCTTTAGAGAAAAAACATCTTCTTAATTAATATTTAGTCTTTTTTGGGTCTGACGGAATGGCACGTGAAGAAAAGATCATCTATGAATTAAGTCAGAATTACATTTATAGGAAGCCATGTATCTTATCCACTGTTTTTGATATAAAATAATAGACTTATCAATGCACCAATTATGTTACACCAATAGCAGTTCTCTACATAAGATTCAACAGATATTTTGTTTGCTATGTCTCTGGCTGTAGAGTCGAAATTTGAAGTTTGCTGTCACTTTTTGGATACGCAGTAGCTCAGTTTGCTACAACAAAAATGCAGTATTTTTCGATCATTATGTAGTAATTCTACAAAACTTTAACCCAAGTTTTAATTTTTTTTATTGCAATATTTATGTTTTGTAATTTCTTATCAGAGTTCCTTGATTAAGCACATTAAACTATACTTCAATTACTCTTCGGAACTGACAAGATAATATCACGATATTATGCAAAAATTTAACGTGCATATAAACAATTACATCTATCTTGGATTCCCGGTATCCCAATTTCCAAAAACAGATCAGTGAACTCCTAGTCTTGTGCGTTTTTGTTTTATTTCTCATGTAATTGTTTGTACGCACGTTAAGGTTTTGCATTGTATATATTTCTTGTTTAACAATTAATCCCTTACAAGCTAAGCGATCGCTAGCGGGGATTAATTGATTGACCTTTTTATTCTTTATTTATGTTTTGATGTGTTTTTAATATGGAGGGCCGTTGTGGTGTTTACTTTTGCTTTCTTTATATGTTTTCTGAGTTCACTGAGATATAAGAAACTGGGCGGATCCAACTGATGATCGTCTTGAAACCTGAAACAGGTTATCTTGGATTCCCGATATCATAATTTCAAAAAACAGATCAGTGAACTCTTAGTCTTGTGCATTTTTATTTACTTCTTATGTGATATCTAACTTATTTCCTTTACTTTTCTGTAAGAAGTATTCAGATAGTAAAATAGAATTTTTTTGGAAATAACAAGCCTGTGTTTAATAAAAACCAAGCTAATTTAGTATCTTTCTAATCAGTAAAATGAAATATCGATAAAATCAAATTAATTTTGTTTAAAAATATAATTCGATTCAGTTCATAAAACTTCAAATAAATTTATCTTTGAAGATCTGAAGCATTTTCTGGAACATAAAGGCAAACTGACCTTGTAGACAAAGACTTAATTTTCTACAAAATCCTTTGATCTATTTCACCTCCCTTCCACTGAATTAGACCACCTTCATTTCTTCGCCCCAGTGACTTTAATGCAGACAAACTGTATTTACCAATAGAATTCTTCAGAGCAGTAATTGTGGTTTACGTCTCTTAACAGAAAGTGCAATACGATGTGTCTAATGTGAAATACCTGCAGCATCCTAAAAATATCCCAATTTAGCTGATGTTGGAATGATTCAACTTAACGTCTCAATTATAGCAACCTTAAAAACTCTAGGCATACACACTATTTTAAGAAACACAAACAAGTTAAAGCATAACATTTTTTTAAACATGGAAATACAACCATAGGTAAAAAATTAACTTTGAATTTTCAAAGGTCATTCTTCTGTATCGGATCAACCAAAACGTATATCGGTAACTATGGTAACCATGCTATATCTTCCTTTCTCAAGAACACAGGCTAAACGATTTATCAGTCTAATAAAAGTAGACAACTAAACGAGAAATAAAATAAAAATAACAAAAAATTCTAGGCATGAATTTGCTTACTTTGTGCATGATGGGAAATTCCCTTTTTTTCTAACAATTCTGCACGTTAAACTTATTTTACTTAAAATAACAAAGTTTAATATTTCAGTTTGAATTTTTATGCATTAAAAAAATTCATTTAGGCCGGCGAACGGCTGGCAAATGAATTTTCTCACTTATTTTTCATTAGTGAGTTTTTTATTGTGCATTTTTTCTTTTGAGGCACCACTGCGCTTCCGATGATCATTCATATTAGCATCCGTATGGAGACCTTGTTGTTTTACTGGTGACTGCTCCTGGCTGATGTTCGCCAAAGAGCGTGGAACAGCTGTTCCAGAATGTCACTTGGTAAACAATTTAGTCTCACCCATTGTTGTTTTTTAATAACATAAACTCTGTGGTGATTTGCCAAAATTGATCATTTTGAGATGACATGTTCAGTCAATCCGTTTTAGATGTATCCATGATTTGCCAAACCGATCTAAGTCCACTGTAAATAGTTCAGCTTCTATACGTTAATAAAACCTTGCATTCTGCACTATGTACTACACAACTCTGAACTTTGTTTTTCATTTTCCCAGAAATGTTGTTTCAGGACTTAACTCCTTTTGGCAAATCACCGCAGAACTTTAAACTCCCAAAATAAAAAACAAAAAGTGAAAATAAGAAAATATAGTTTTTATAAAATTTTGAAAAATATTTAAAAAAATTTTGAATTACTTTGAAAAAAATAAGTTTTTACCAACGATTGTTTATTTTCAATTTTTTTGTTATGTTTGCAAAAGATTTATATCAATAATTGGTTGACCCGAAAATTTATGTTTTACATTTTATTTGTTTATATTTTTTAAAATAGTGTATATGTATTACCCCAATTTAGCTTGCTTCTATTAATCTCAGATTATGGAGATTTGAAATTAGTAGTTTAAAGTATAAAATAAAAAAAATGTTGTTTTAGAATGCAAGCCGGGCCGGCGTGGCCGAGCGGTCTAGACGGCGCGGCTGCTATGTCGGCACCCGGTTCGATTCCCGGTCGTGGCTTCGCTGTTTCAATTTCCTTTCCTGTGTTTGTTTGCTTCTTCTCTGTCCCCTTTCTCTTTACTTCCCATCACCCCAGTAACCTGGTCAGTAGGGGTGATTACGACCAGAGTTCCCGCCGTTCTTAGGGCGAACGCCTTCGTCCCGCCGTTCTTAGGGGAAACGCCTTCGTCCCGCCATGGACTGACATACAAGGCCAAATAGAATAGAATGCAAGATTCATTGATCTGTGTTTGGAAATTGTGATACCGGGAATCCAAGATAGCCTATTTCAGGTTTCCTTTTCCTTTTTTTTTTTTTTTTTTCATTTTTCCTTATTTGAGAAATTCAAATTGTTTTTTAAACTGCTACTATTTTAATAATGACTTATTATATATTCTTAGAAAATAATTTGATACATATTAGTATCAACGCGATACATATACACATATGATATTTGTGGGTTCAGTAGCTGAAGTGGTAAGATATGTAGCTGGAGGAGACTTTTATCCTTGGTTCTTTCTCCTTCAGTCCTAGATCCCAGTTCACCGATCCCTGTGTCAAAAGGGTACTTACTTCTTTCCAGAGGAGGACGGGCCTCCTGTTTGTCATACTACTGCAATCCCAGTATTGCATAGGTCTCTATTGTCCTCCCAATGAATGATGACCGGCGGAAGTTTGAACTGCGCAGCCCTTCCGGTAGCTGATCAATTATGTTGTCCTGTCACAATGGCCGACGTCGTCTGCTTTCACTGAGAAAGACATGTTGATAACGCCAAATTAAAACTTCTCTCTACTATTTAGCGTTATTTCAATACCAGTTGCTAATAATAAGTATTTATATAAATAAATAAATATATATTATTTATAAATACAATGCTCTTTTGCAAAGTAACAAGCGATTCGCACAATGGCGGCGTCCGTCTTACAGCCAGACGGAAGTGCCTGACCAGACTAATCGATGATATATGCGCAGATCTCACAAAAACAGGGCGGCCATCATTCATTTTTTTTACTATAGTGAGATATTCATTGAAACAATGCTGAGTGTCATCCAAAATTTGAATGGCGTAAAGTTTTGATATGTAAGTATACAATTGTAAAATGACTTCCAGTGTTATTTCAATTACGGAGGTGTTTAGAATAGATTGAATGAATACTTTAGATTGGAAAAGTAGCTTATTTTTAAATTCTGCTTTAAGATTTTGTATTGAGGTTTTTGAATGCATGAAAGTTATCTTCTTATTAGCTACTAGGAATCATAAAGTTTTGCAACTTTTGAAGGCAAAGTTTAATTTCATTTTGGCCACAAGATTTCGCAAAATGTGTTTTTTGATGGTTATCTCAGAAACGAAAGAGACATGAAATTAGGTCAAGGTAAGTCAAGACAGCACCGTTTCCTGTTGGTTTCCAAAGTAGTTAGTTACGCCTTGCACGCATAACAGGAAGAAGCACCCTCCTCTTACTTAGTCGCGGACCCTTGAAATTGGAGAACCCTCCATCAGCCTACGAGATTATTATCTTTATGATGCAATTTAGGGACTAGCTATCTAAAACTGCAACCACCAAACTATTTCACATAAAATTCGAATTCATTAAATAATGCGAAAGGAATTATGGGAGCCTTTGAAATAGGTGTCTTGTCTTCTGTTTTCTTTCTAATAAATTTAACAGCATTCAATATTTATTGCTGAAAGAGATGACCTTGAATAAAAGATGGTACTTAGAGATATTTAGTGAAATAGACACAGTAAATGCAAATTAATTCTTTAAAGAGACTACGTTTTTAACTTTCTTTTGTTTTTAAGTAAAGTTATTGCTTATTTCAAAAGTGCTGGTATAGAAGACTTCTTATCCTAACTCTCAGAATAAGTTACTTGTCCTTAGCTCAGCTAAGACATTAATTTCTGTTTATTGAAAAATATTGATTCAGTGCTAAACAACGTGGATTGTTTATAAGTCACTTGGTACCTCCAAAATTTAAAACGAAAACAAAAAAAATACACATTAAAAATAAAATAAAGGTCAGCACATGAATTTTTTTATTTTTTTTTTATTTTTAATGTGTATTTTTGTAATGTGTATTCACCTCCGTATTGAGACCTGCTGTTTACGAGTGTATTTCGTAGCTGATGAACGCTAACGAGCGAGAAACAACTGTCCTGGGATGTCACCTAGTAAACACTTAGTCTCAACTTCTTAATGTATGGATTGTAATTCGATTAAAATTGTAGTTAGCTAAATAGCATAAAGTAATTTGAAATGTATTTCAATTCTGGCTATGCTATCAGTGTTTCTGGAGATTTAAGAAATTAACGAGTGTTAATGTCCAAAGGTGTCCAAAAAACATTATATATACCGTAAATAAGATACCTCAAAAAATAGATTGCATACGATTAAAAATATTTGTCATTAAAGGTAGAACTAGCTTTTACGTTCAGCTATTAAAAATAAAATACCTACGGGTATGGTTATTAAAATTACAGGTATTTATTACGCTAGTAATTAAAAACCATTAACGTCCTTTATAGTTAATGTATTACAATAATGGAAACTCGACTGAACAACATGGTATCGATCCATCCATTATTAGATGGATTAGAAACATGCTCTCAACTCGCACCATATGTGTACACCTTTCTGGCAACACTATCTCAACTAAGGCTATGAGAGGATGTCCTCAAGGGGGGGTTATTTCACCATTGCTTTGGTGTCTTGTAATGGACTCCCTTCTTGAGGAACTACAGGAACTTGGTTTCTACTCTCAAGCATACGCTGATGACCTTGCTATCCTTATTTGTGGACTAGATCCTGGTACAGTTTTTGAGCTCATGCAAAGGGCTCTTAACTGTGTACAGGCCTGGTGCTGCAGTATCGATCTCAAGGTCAATCCTAGCAAAGCTACATTGGTAAACTTTACTATGAAACGAAAGATAGGGAAAACTCTAAATTTAAACCTATTCAACAAACGAATTGATCTCTCCAAAAGCGTCAAATATCTTGGAGTCATCCTTGACTCCAAGTTGACATGGAAAGAACATCTTGATATGAAGATCAAGAAATCTATTGCCACCTTCTGGATGTGTAGAAGGACTTTTGGCTGTTCCTGGGGTCTCAAGCCGAAGGTTATCTATTGGCTTTACGTGACCCTGGTCAGAACTGCATTGTGTTATGCAGCCATTGTCTGGTGGACTAGAACAAAGCTGAAGACGGTCAGGATGCTTCTAAGCAGATTTCAACGTCTAGCCTGTCTAGGAATCACCAGATGTTTAAAGACGACACCTACTGCCGCCTTGGAGGCAATTTTGGATTTGCCTCCTCTCCATCTCTTTATAGAGCATCAAGCCAGGAAAACCGCCTTTAGGCTGGTTAATCAAGGCAAATGGTGTAATAACACCTCCCATCACTCTAGTATCTGGAGGGAAGCACAGGACTTATGTCCAATGCTTTCTCTCAGAACTACTCTGATCTTTCATTCTAACATGACACCTAGCTTTGCCACTTACTTTCCTCGTAGAGAGGAATGGCTGGCGAAAGGACATGATCTTTTACCCTCCTGGAGTATTGTCTGGTTTACGGATGGATCCAGGATTGGAAACAAGACGGGAGCCGGAATATATGGGCTAAGACCAAGGGCTAGTTTTTTCCAAGCCTTAGGGATCTACTGCACTGTATTTCAGGCTGAGGTATATGCAATCCTTTTTTGTGCATATGAAAACCTCAATCGTCATTATGTCAATAGGACTATTTATATCTGCTCAGACAGTCAAGCAGCTTTGCACGCTCTGAGCAGTTCTTTTTGCACCTCTCAGCTTGTTGCTGAATGTAGGAAGGCCTTATCCTGCCTAGCCAGTACAAACTTGGTTTTTTTGTACTGGGTTCCTGGGCATTCAGGCATTGATGGAAACGAGAAAGCGGACCTGCTGGCCAGAAGGGGTTCATCTTTGACTCCAATTGGCCCGGAACCCTTTTTAGGTTTCTCATTCGATCTAGGCAAACGATTACTGGGAACTGTCCTGGGAAAACAGTTCCACAAGTGTTGGATTGCCTCGCATGGTATAAGGCAGGCCAAGTTGTTTATTAAAAGGCCTGACCATAGCTTTGCAATGTCAATCCTAAATTTAGATAGAAAACATTGCAAAATGATTACAGGAGTTCTTACAGGACACTGTACTCTTAATAGACACCTACATATACTTGGAATTTCCCAAAGTAATGTATGTAGGAAATGTGGAATGGATCAGGAAACTCCTGAACACATTCTATGCCACTGTCCAGCTTTAGCTAGGAACAGATGGGAGATCTTTGGCAAGATTCGTATTACCACTGATTACATCTCCACGCTAAAAGTTAAGGTAATCTTGCTATACTGTAAATCTACAGGACTCTTCATGACCACAGAATCTCAATCTTACGTTGAAGATTAATCATTGACTTAAACAATGTCATATGAGGGTACACAATGGACCCATACATGAGGTCTGAGTGGTTAACGGCTAACAGTCGACCCTCTTATATCCTTATCCTTATTATCCTTTAATGGAAACTCGAAAATTTCTCAAACTAGCGAAAGGACACGGCGTTGTCCGATGTATAGGAGACACAGAAATAACAGCAACATATAAACATCGTTTTCTCTCTTTTATGTATGTGTAGGTAGGTAGATAGAAAATATATAGATAATAAATTATTATTATTTCAAAGTAAATAATTAACTAACAGTTACTTACATAGAATGTATGAATTACTTAATGAAAAAAAAAATAAACTTTAAATAGTAAAACATTCCAAGAAATGTCGTCAAAAACATAGTTTCAAAAAAGTCCGTCGTAAATATCCGTTTAAGCGAGGAAAAACATGTGTTATCTCTGTTCCATAAGGATACAGAGATTATTTAGATCTTTAAAGAAGCACAATTTAATACTCTACAAAACACAGAAAGATGCATCAAAATTAATTGAATGGTTTTTGTCTTAATTCGTGCAATCCCCATGAGATCTTTGAAGGTTGGTTTTTTTACTGCTTGATTACCTACGGTACTAGCCCTTCTATCGAATAGTGAAAATCGCAATTAAATTAGTTTGGTAGTATTTTTAGGGAACAAAGTTTTGTTTTGCGCTTTATATATATACAGATTAGAAAAATTAAACTTTGGCAAATGAAACTGTTGTAAAAATTGAAGTAATAATAGAACTTTACTACTTTTTCTAATTAAAATTTTGTAGTAAGTTAAATTCCTTAAAAATTAAATTTGATATGTGAGAAAATAATCTCTAGTCAATTTTGACAAAATTAGAGAAAGGTTAATTAAAAGAAGCTGTTGATATGAATTGACCATTAAATGAATTAATCAAGCTAGGTTATTTTAGTCAATTCAATATTAAACAAGTAAAAAAAAAAAAAATTAAAGCACAAAATTAAGGGCGACCCATTAAAACCTTAACTTCACCTAAGAAGCATTTAGAGGGTTATCGGCTACGCAACGACAGCAGACTGTCCACCGGAAAAAGGTGATGCTTGGGAATTTGTTCCTGGACAACTAATGACTCGATCGACTTGAAATTTGGATAAATTTAGTTTAGAGTGCTACTATACAATGAATATTTTTTTATTTCTGCCTATCCGAAAAAATGCGGACACAGTCGACTATTTCCGGAAACTGTTTACAGACACGGTCAAATAGAAATATAGATTCGTGAGGTAGCTTCCATTTTGGTTTCCATTTTTGGCAACGACTGAAACTCGGTTAAAATCACATTGATCCTAAAAACATGATATCAAGTGAGTAAGTATCTGTTTTTCATTGTTCCGTTGCTATAAACTTTGAACGATTCTGAGTGCCACAATAATAGTACCACATATTTTTACAATCACTGTTAGAGAGTTGATACGGATACATAAGTTGACATTCAGTATCGTGGAACTTTATACGAAGAAAAGGTAATATTTTTATTAAAAGACTCAGATAAAAGGAATTCAAAAGTTTAGGTCGCTTTTCTTGTAGTGACTTAGTAGACAAAGGATTCAAAAAGAAAAGATTGCAGCTCTATCATAAGATATGAAAGACATTCTTCCCAAAGAAAAAAACAATTGCTCAATCAAGTGATACAACAGTAAGGTGTGCAAAAGCATTTGGACTTTAGTCCGTTCATACTAAATTTTTAAATAATCTTTTAATTCTATATTATTAAATATACATTAATGGATCGAATGACTCTTTAAATTCTGTTAATCAGGTCATTAGTTTAATTAAAATATAAATCTCTGAATTCTGTTTATGGCCATAAAATCATTTTTCGATTATATACATTTTAAACCCATTAATCTGTTATAATGGAAATTCTGTATCATGTTTACAGCCTTTTCTAAGTTCAATTCCAAAGAAATATGAAATAGGTTTATAGGCGTAACTAAAGGTGGGGTGGGGGGGGGTAGTATTCTTATATAAAATGTGGACAGGAATGTGAGGAATGGTAGAAATGATCTTAAGTCTTGTTTACTGGAGCTAAATATTTTCTTTGGGTCACAGTTACCTAGTTACCTCTGAAAGGACGCAAGCTCTGTAAATAATGGCAAGAGAGTTCTTTGAAAATATCTCCTAAGCAATTGCAAAAAAAGGGACTTAGAAGCAATGATTTTCTAAAGGTACAAAGGGTGTTGTGGTCAATTGGTATAGACTGATAGCGTCCTTGCTCCAAAAAAATCAGTAAAAGAAAAGACAAACACACCAAACAAACACACCAAAGCTTCTAAGAAAACGAATGAATGAATGTTTTACAATGAATGAATGAATTTTCACAGCAAATTCTTTTAGGTGATAGAAAAACAAGCCAGAAATACTGAAGGTAACAAAGTTCAATAGTGTAATTGCTAAGAGAAATCTATCTGAAAATAGGAAATACAGTAATAGAATAAATATTAGTAGGAGAATAAGAAAGCGGAAGAAGATTTCAACAGAAAAACCAGAAAATATTCTAAAGGACATTATGAATTACAAGAGAATATGAAAAGGGTAGCGGATTCATTGATGAGTAATAGAAAGAAAGGGTAACAGCTAATGAAGGAAATAATAAACTTAGATGGTATAACTGCTAAGGTTTAAAGAGAGAGAAACATTATTATTGCATTTCTTGGATTCTTTAGACAAAATTAGTATATTCTCTGGTCTTGAATAGTTATATGGCTCAGTCCCAGTTTACACCTTTTTGTGGCTTCCAAAAAACATTTCATCAATGATCGCAATCATTTTTGAGCAATTCTTTAGTTTTATATTGATCGCTGTAAGAACCAAACAACCCTTTTTAAAAAAAAAATCAATTTATTCTATAGCTTAACGAAATAGATTCTGTAATATATACAAACAAACCATACTTCTTCCTTAAATCTTCTCTATATATATTATTAAACATCATCCACCAGAAAATAAACGTCATAAACTACATTTATTCTAAACATCTCACCAAATTTAAATGTAAAAAAAACTACATTTAATACTAAAAGCAAATTTTCGAAAAGATTGCGTCTTTTCTTTCTCAAGCCTAAAATAACAATAATTTGAAGAACAATACTCTAAATTACATAAAATTCCTCGAGAAAATATAAATAATATATGAAAATAATACCATTTAGTTCCAATCTTTGTTTCTTTAACAATAATACTACATTTATTAACTTAAAAACGAATTTTCAAGGAGATAAAAATTCACCGTCTCCTCTTTTTCCAGCCTTTTACATTATAAACCATTATTTTCTGGTGGATGATGTTTAATAATATATATAGAGAAGATTTAAGGAAGAAGTATGGTTTGTTTGTATATAGTAAAACAATACAGCATCAGAGAAAAGTCGTGAAATTGGCGAGATGGGAAGAGCATCTGAATTTCCTCCAAAGATGTATTTTGGAAGACATAACTCCCAAACCTCTACGTATTAATAATCCCGTATTAATAGAAACGAAGAACACATGGGAAATAAAGAAAGAAGCTGAAAGAAATCTAATTGAGGATCAAATAAAAGGGACTAATAGATCCTGTAATATTGAGTCAAAATTTCAGAGCAGAAATGAATAATTTCAAATAAACAAAATACAGATACTAGGTTAGCAGTGACAAAATATAACAAACAATCTATCTTTATAATAAATAATTTAACGTTCGGGCAATATTATGAGATGATAGTGAAGAGCCTCCGCACTTGACTAAAAAGATGAAATAAAATTACAGTAGAATATGCACCTTGCTAGTAGAGTCCAGAGTGCTATAACTTTGAAATTAATCTCTCCTAGTGATATTAGACTTAAATTATTGTGATAAACCTCCATTAAAAGCTAGTTTTGGGGTTTTTAAGCTGAACCCATCTCTGCCTAGCAAGGATGAGAATCAACTTATTCTTACACATTACAAAACTTTGTAACTTTGTAAGTAAAAAGTCAGTTATTCGTGATAATTAGGGGGCCGTAGAAGCCGAGTAATTAAAAGAATAATTATTTCAATTTGAGTTTAATTGGGTTAAATACATTAAAAAAAACTATAAAAACAAACCAACCATTCTTATTGTATATAAATACAAAACTGAACGGAATGCAATGTTATTTAAAATATGTCGTAACGATTCCTGTTATTTATTTAACAAATCCACTTCCATAGAGAAATTTCATGTTTTTTTTTTAAATTGAGGGCCGCGGTTAGTTCTACCTTACCAATAATTGAGACCGGAATAATCTGCGTTTTAGTAGACTGTCATTTGTTGAACTGACATTGTTGTAACTCCTTCATGTTTGCTTTGAAGAAAGTACGTCATTAAAATATCTCGAAAAATGCCCTTAAATAATGTGTTAAGAATTTATTATGTTGTTACTTTTATTTGCTTTATTTTCATTTTGATTACAAAAATTTGCTTTCTGTATGGGAGCTTTTTTCCTTTTTCTTCTTTTAATAAGAATTCCAAAGTTAATATCTTTTAGTGTAGATTAGTTTTTGAAAAAATGTTAGACACACAATAATTAAAAAACATAAAAAACATATTAAAATGTCGGCCAGGTTTCGATCGGACCAACCGATCTTTTTCAAGTGAAAATTGAAAATTTTAAAAATACTCCATTAATTTCACACACGTTAAATTTCTACATTAATATCTTTTAATGTTACATATTTTTTTAAGATATACCTATCTTAAGATATCAGATATCTACGTGAGTTTAAGTAATTAGAAAATAGCAAACTTACGAGCTGACAAACACAGATGTAAATTGAAATGGAGACGATGAGGAGTGTATGTGAGAGGAGTCCATTAAATTTGGATAAGAAGGTTAAGGATTCTTTTGATTTCCGTTTTAGGAACACGTTTTTACGTTTATGATTCTTCATTTACGTACAGTTCATCCCCGAACTTACAGAAGGTTAGATTCCGAAGCGTATCAGTAAAGGGCTAAACGCACTTCTCCATCTTCCGTTATGTTTCCGTAACGTAATTGCATTAGTGATGTAGTTACGTATTCAGGCTCACCAAATTGAGCCTCGTAAGACGTAACTGAGATCTTCAAATCGACGAACATACATTATATAAATATAACGGCTATGTTCGTCGATTTCAAGATCTCTGTTACGTCTTACGAAACTCAATTCTGGTGACCCTGAATACGTAACTACGTCACTAAAGCAATTACGTTACGGAAACAAAGCGGAAGACGGAAAAGTGTGTTTAGCCCTTAAGTCAAGCAATGTATTTTTTTTTACCTTTCAAAATACACATAATGCATTGCGATCGTTATATGATACGAAACTGCGTAATTGAGAACAAAGCAGATGCCAATATACTTAGCAGCCTTACAACTTAAGTTCTATGAGGTATATTATTACACTTTGTGATGAAATTAAATAAAGTTAGAAACTAACGTAAAAGTTGCAATTGCTTTAATGCCAATTTATCACAAAGTGAAATAGTCTAACACAGATGCGAAGCGAAATATAGAAAACATCTGACGAAACGTACAAGTATATAAGTATGTAAGTAGTACGAATGCGCTGTGGGCGACAGCGCACATAACGTATGCGAATTGTTCTTAACTCGGAAGCAAATACCGTAACTTCGGGGTTTAGTTCGGGAGATGGTTACATACATGTTGCACATCATGCCCCTCTCTCAGATCTCCAAATGTATGGATTTGTTTTATATTCTTTTTTTATTTTGGAAATGTACTTAAGTCGAGGGTATGTAAATTAGGGATACGAACGTACTTTATAGCCAGATTTCAGTGTTTTACAAGTAGTTGATTGTTGATTGGTCGTGATAACGACGAGTTAACAGAGTCGTACAATGATTTTCTCTGGCTCTAAGTTGAGGAGCTTTCAGTCCAAGTTGAATCAATACCAACAGAAAATTTATTATGAATAAATTAGTCATCCATTGTCAATTTAAGCTTAGTAAAATAATTAAGTTACCGTTGTAAAGTTGTAGAAGAGATGATGATGGATAACCTAAAATAACTGTGTTAAGACTTACTGGTGATTATCAGTCAGGAATAATCTCAGTATAAATCGAGATAGGACAAATATCAAAAGAACAATCTTAGAATAAAGGTGGAAGTTTCAAGAATTAAACAACAAACGTAAAAAGAAAAAGTCATAGAAAACTCCTGTCAACTTCGAACATCAATCATAAATGATTTTTTTTACTCTTAGATACTTCTGTGACTTTGATATGTACAAAAGTAATAGTAATATCTTGATTTTAATTACCTAAACCTATGGTTTTCAGAAATAAAACATTTTGTCGAATGATTATCTATCAGTGATTGAATAATTTCTGAACAAGAATAATTTCTGTTTGTATTCAGCTTAGATTTCAATTTCTAGTTGGATTGTTTTAGTAAATAATAGAGAAAATTAACGGTTGTTTTGGAAATAAACAGAGTTTTGTTCTTCTGTTCAAAAAAAAAAATCTTTGTTTGTTTTGTTGTTAATGAGGGAAAAGGAAAGGTTCCTCAAAGAAGAAGCGAGAACGGATCTGTTTTGTCTAATGAGCAGAACTCCCTAATGACCTGTAGTACTGATTGAGGAGGATTCAATCACCCCAATGGGAGAAACAGATAAACACAAGGAATCTTCAGGTTGCGTTCAAATAGGAAATACAAGATAATATTAAAGGGGAAGATGATTTCAATAGGAAATAACATATGGTGTTAACAGGATTCCAGTAGGAAAAACCAGATCATGTTAAAAGAGAAGAGGATTCCAACAGGAACTACCAGAAGAAGTGTAATGGGAAGAAGATTCCAGTATGAAATATTAGACAGTATTAAAAAGGAGTGGTTTCCAACAGATAATACGAGATTATATTAAGGTGGAAGTGGATTTACAATATATAATAAAACAGGATATGAGGAAACGGAATTTCCGAAATAAGTTTCATTTCATGAATTTGATGTCGTTAATTTTTTTTTTTTTTTTGGAATTATTTTCCTAACTTTGTAGAAAACTTAGAATAACTTAATATTCTGTTTTTGCCTGTTTCGATTTATATCTTTGTTAAAATAACGTATATATGAATGGTTATTTATAAATTGTGAATCATATTTTATTAATGAACAATCGTTGGTAACTGTTTTCAAAATTCAAGTTATTCAAGTAAGTGAATTTAATTTGATTTTAAAAGTGCAGGAATTGATCCTTTTTTGCTCGACTTATTTCCAAATTGCCATAAATTCAAAAATTTAAGCTTCAGGAAACTAAATGTGAAAAAATAAAATATTACAAAATATTTGAAAGCTGTTTTATAATAACAAGCTAATGACAGATAACTTCCACTGAAATTAAAGGTTCGGTTTTTTTTTTTAGTGTAAATGCTTGTTAATGGTAATCAGTCACAAAACTGTCATTATACTTTTGTCTTCAAATCACTATGCTATATCAGTAACTCGGGAAACCACCCCAGTATCTTTCCCTTGTAATTCTAGGGAGTCTGCTAGGGGTTCGCCGTCTTGGGAACACTAGCGCTCCCTGGAGCACGGATGCTTCGGCAACGAAGCTCGCACTTCGGTGCGAACCGACCACACACACACACACACACACATATCAGTAACTATTTCACACGATGTAACTTTAGCTGAAATGGACAGTTAGGAAAACACAATTTCTACATAGAAGCAATGCTATTCCTAAACTGCAATTTTAACTAACATTACTAATAGACTTACTTTCATATAATTTGTAAATATAAGATCACATTTTAAATAAAGACATGGGTATCTCCAAATCTATCATTATTTATTTTATTCTTTTTCTGTTGGTCGTTATGACGCTAGAGAACAGATATTTCAATTTAGTTACATATAAGTATGGTAAAACAAAATGTAGAGATACTTATGATAATAAAATATTACAACAAGCGGTTTCTTCTCTACTTAAACTTTGATTTGATTCTATTTTAGGATTGGTTCAGACTTCAGTAATGCATGATAAATAAATAATGAAACTAACGCTTCAACCAGGTTAATTTATCGAAGCAATCCCTGAAGGTCGAACTCAAACGACTGCAGTGCTCTGTCTTTCCCGTCGTTGCTTGAATTGATCACAGCGTGGACATCTAATCAGTTATTTAATTTCGACCTTCTAAGATTGATTTCCGTAGAAGATTTTGGTTTCTTTATGTTGATTTCCTATAGAACAGAATGGGAAAAAAATCAGTTCATAGTTTTGTAGTAAACACAGAAACAATGTAAACTCGTAAAATTTACATTCCATCAAACGCTTGCATTGTTAAAAGTAATACTGCTATTATTTGTGTGCAAAACTCATTTATTGAAGTCGCTCAAGGATGAAGTACAATTTCAAGTGAGTTCCTTTACCCTGCCTAGACCTCACTTTTGCACCATTTGGAGACTTTGCTATTAGTGGCCATCTTGAACCGGAAGT
>JAFIDM010000002.1:63928833-63939371 GCA_023159025.1 Thereuonema tuberculata
TATATATATATATATATATACAGTAATTCTTTATTGCATCTCACGAGACTTCTGACCATCGCTTGGCTCCGGAGGCCTCGCATATGTAACTGAAAATAACATTTTGTTTATTCAAAAACACAAATTACAAGTTAACTAAAAAGTTAAGCTTAAAACTAAAACTAAGTAAATTAAAGTTTAAATTCTAAAAATTTTAAATAAAAAAAGTTTAACGTGCCGAAATAATTTAAAATAGATATCAATCCCAGACAACTCAAGGTGCGAATCCTAACTTTAGCTTTGTGCCTGGGATTGATATCTATTTTAAATCTAAAAATTTTATGCAATACATTATTGAAATCAATTTGTAACAGTCGGAAATTTGCGCAGTTGTGTTGACCACGCAACTAAACTCCTGTTGCCTAGCAACGCGAACATCATTTGTTGCGCAATTCAATTGTTGCTGACATATATATATATATATATATATATATATATATATATATATATATATATATGTCAGCAACAATTGAATTGCGCAACAAATGATGTTCGCGTTGCTAGGCAACAGGAGTTTAGTTGCGTGGTCAACACAACTGCGCAAATTTCCGACTGTTACAAATTGATTTCAATAATGTATTGCATAAAATTTTTAGATTTAAAATAGATATCAATCCCAGGCACAAAGCTAAAGTTAGGATTCGCACCTTGAGTTGTCTGGGATTGATATCTATTTTAAATTATTTCGGCACGTTAAACTTTTTTTATTTAAAATTTTTAGAATTTAAACTTTAATTTACTTAGTTTTAGTTTTAAGCTTAACTTTTTAGTTAACTTGTAATTTGTGTTTTTGAATAAACAAAATGTTATTTTCAGTTACATATGCGAGGCCTCCGGAGCCAAGCGATGGTCAGAAGTCTCGTGAGATGCAATAAAGAATTACTGTATATATATATATATATACAGTCGGACCTCTATTTAACGAACCTCTATTTTGCGAACTTTTCTTTGGAACCAAGAACTTTTGCTATTTTCTTCGTAAAATAACCTCCAAATAGCGAAGTGCATTTTCTATTTAACGAACTTTTTCGTGGTATCTATTTTTTTTTTTCTCCTTGAAATGTTTTTATTATCAACATTCCCTTAGAAAAAATGAAAGAAATGTGGATACAGCTGAGGGAAAAAGAAGATATTAACGATGATGTGCTGATTGATGATTATCTTTCACTTGATTTTGAAGTTGAGACCTCGGAAACACCAACTGAATCGGGTATTTTGGACATTGTGAAAAATAAAAACAATACAGCTACGAATTGCGATGAAGATGAAGATGATGAAAATGGAAATAATCATGATGTAGAAATCAAAAAAAAACCTTCGTATGATGAAATGCTAAAATCATTTGAAACAATCCGACGCGGATTACAATTTGAAGAAAATACTGAAGGGTTTTTTTGTACATTGGAAAGATGCGAGACATACTGTGAGCAAAAACACTTTTTCAAAAAAAAAAAAAAAAATCTCAGACAAATTAACCGACTTTATTAGTAAAATTTAAGTACGCATGTGGTAATGTATGCTTTATGCCATTAAAATTATTACTTTTTTTAATAATATTTATTGTTTATGTATTTTTAATCTGTTTTATATAGTTTAAAGTAATTTTAAAAGGTGAATCTCTATTTAACGAATTTTCCATTTAACGAACTTTTTTTCGGGATTTAGCGACTTCGGTTAAATAGAGATCCGACTGTATATACATATATTTTTTTTTGCCTATGTCGGCTTCTTTTTACGAAATTATCTTGACTATTACAGAACGAAACAAATGAAAAAGAATCGCGGAAGATGTATATTTGGCGTATATTGGTATATGAACGCATTTCACCAGTTTGACTAAGAACAACTTCTGAGAGACTTAGAGTAGTTGATTGGATCTCTTATTGGCAGTGACACTAGATTTATTGATCTTAACAGGAACCAATTTCATTAGATGTTCGTATTTATATTTCGATCCAGCTCAGTTTCTTTTATAATAAAACATTTTCACGTACAATCCTGAATCATTCATGAAAGACATTCCTAGTGTTACGTTTGTTAATGCATTCACTGTATTTATTAAAGCTTTTCACGTAAAACAAACCACCTTCAGAACTTCTGTTATTTCTCGAATCTATCTTTTCTTGAATGTAGCTAATGAAGTCACCAAGATTTAGTGCCTAAAACACATGTTTTCCTAGGTTACAAATTTTATAGATAATTCTGGATTATTATTTAGTAGTGACCCATTTGGGAGATAGTGCAATAGCGATCAAAATCGATAGCTTTTGCGTTGTTCCTGTTCGTCCGTCCGTGTCTGCCCTTCCTAAAAACTCCCGAACGGTTCGACAAACGGATTTCACCATCGTGTTCAGGGCCTCAAACACTGTAGGAGTGGGGTATTTTCAGGGGCGAACGCCTTCCCCATGTTCGAGATATTTGGCATTGTTTTCATTGGATTTCAGCCATTGGCTTAAATGCAGAAATGAACCCATCCCATTTTAATTGTCAGCTATAGCTTTATTGGTAAGTTCTTGGATCATATGCTGAAGGTTGTTGGTTCGAATCCGTAAATCTATTGTTTTGTTTTTTGTTTTTGTTTTTTTCTCGTAATTTATTTTTACTCAATGTCCGCGTGGAAGATTTTTGTTTTTCTTATTTTCCTAATTTTTTTTTTTTATTGTTCCTTACGTTAGTGTACTTCTTTTTTTTTATTGTTATTATGGGTCGCCCTGTAAATTTAAATGACTCGCCCATTCACATTTCGCTGCTGTATTTTTTAATTTGCACTCATTCACAAACACGCAGCACAGGTTCTCATTCTTTAATCTTTTCACATAAAAACACACCTACACTACTGTATAACAGATGGATGTTATGACGATCCCGTATTTTCGTGATTTCACGTAATTTACGCGAGAATAGTCTCTATCCATGTCTTCTCAAAAAATATAGAAATATTTAAATGAATTATAATACGGGGAAATGCATGAAACTTTTACTACATTTTAATATAGTTTTAATAAATTGAAAACAGTCAATAAACGAACAATAAATTTATTGTGTTTATAATTCATTTTCCTAGTGACAGACATTAAAAATACTAAATTCCTTGAGACCTGCTGAAGAGGCTAATGGCGAGATCTCGTGTTTTTCGTAATTCTCGCGCAAACTTGATCGTCAACATCCATCTGTTAGACATTAATATTCACACTGATTTTGCAACAAACCTTATGTAATTTAATTCATAATTCACAAAAATCAGCAGACACTTCCAGAATGGTATTCTTAGCAGTAGTTTCGGGATTTATCAATACCACAATACTCTAATAGATTCAGTCACAATTTGATCAAAGCATAAACTTTTAAGCTTTGATAACGAAAGGCAGGGAATTAAGAGAACCTGTGTTTTAGCTGGAATAGAACTGCTTTAATTGACCGAAGTTTTCCGAAATCTGTTCTGATTAATTGGCGAAATGACTCGTATAATACAAGCATTAGTCATCACACGAGAGAAGGGCAGGAGGTCATCTGCAAATAATATTAACTGATTCCAGTAAATCATTTCCGTTTTCCAGCATCTCGTTTTCGTGTTCCGTTAAATCTGAAAACGGCTAAAAATAATGAGAGGAAATAAGTTAATTAGTGCTAATTAATAAGTTCATTACAAGATAGAATTGGAAGGAAAATGAAGGTAAATTCTACAAATATGAATCGAGAATTCTTTGAGATCTATACTTCCTTGTTTTCTCTAAGTAAACAACTCTTAAACATTAATGTTAATTTGAATTTATAAACATGAGATTCGTAATTCAGTAAATAAGGTAAGGATTGACACGACTGAATCAAGAAACGCAATTTGCTCAATATTTCGAAATACAACTGAAATTATTTGAACTTAATGTCTTTTAATGATTTTCATTATTATTATTGTTATTATTAAGTATCTTGGTTTAAAAAGAAGTAAGTTGATGTAACGAAATAAAAATTTCAGCAAGAAAAATTTCAATTATTAAAAAGTTTCAAAATTTAGTCAGAAATACTTTAAAATTAATAATTATTAAAAGTTATTTAATAATTTTAATTATTACAGATTATACTTTGATAATCTTTTTGATTATGCTTTGCAATTATTATGTCTGTCAACACTTATCAGAGTAACTTAAATTGTAAGGTATTTACGCTGTAGCATCCTCGGAGAACTGGTCCAATGAATATTGTAATAACTGGGAAGTGTGTTTAATTATTTAGTAAAATTAGTTAGTTTAATTTGAAGAAGCTTAACGTGCATCTTGAAATTCAGTAGCTTAAACAAGCCACCTCTCATAATCTATATATATAAAAATGAATGTATCTTTCTTTCTTTCTTTCTTTCTTTGTCTGTCCTTTGTACACTCTTAGGCCCTTTGACCTATCTGGACCAAACCTTGCAGAATTACTCTTTAGGACCCTGCGCAAAAGATAGGCTACCTTAGAACCCGGACCCACCCCCCAAAAGGGGTTGAAAAGGGGTAAAAGCCCTGAAAAATCCAATATCCACCTGGTGTTGAAAATAAGAACTACACAAATATTGTGTAAAGTGAAAAATTCGCTCTCCTATGGGGGGCAGGGACACCACACTTGGGTGGGAGGAAGCCAACACAAAGGCTGAAGTGTCCCACCCCGATCGACACCGGGACCTTATATTTAGGGCACCTTCTCGGGCCCCCAAGTCAATTGCAAATAAGGAAAAATTCGCTCTCCTATGGGGGGCAGGGACACCCCACTTGGGTGGGGGGGATGGCGACACATGGGCGTAAGTGTCCCACCCCCGATGGACACCGGGACCTTATATTTAGGGCCCCTTCTCGGGCCCCCCAAGTCAATTGCAAAAAAGGGAAAAATTCGCTCTCCTATTTGGGGCAGGGACACCACACTTGGGTGGGAAGAAGCCAACACAAAGGCTGAAGTGTCCCACCTCCGACCGACACCGGGACCTTATATTTAGGGCCCCTTCTCGGGCCTCCCAAGTCAATTGCAAATAAGGAAAAATTCGCTTTCCTATGGGAGGCAGGGACACCACATTTGGGTGGGGGTATGCGACACAAGGGCCTAAGTGTCCCACCTCCAATCGACATCGGGACCTTATATTTAGGGCCCTTTCTCGCCCCCCCCCCCCAAGTCAATTGCAAAAAGGGAAAACTTCACTCTCCTACGGGGGCAGGGACACCACGCTTGGATGGGGCGATGGCGACACAAGGGCCTAAGTGTCCCACCCCCGATCGACACCGGGACCTTATATTTAGGGCCCCTTCTCGGGGCCCCTAAGTCAATTGGAAAAAGAGAAAAATTCGCTCTCCTATGGGGGACAGGTCCACCACACTTGGGTGGGGATGGCGACATAAGGGCCTAAGTGTTCCCACCCCCGATCGACACTGGGACCTTATATTTACGGCCCCTTCTCACGAGCCCTTTCTGTCTTTGAGTGGCATTGCAACGCATGCCGGGTACAGCTAGTTATATATATTAAAAAAAAAAACTATTTATAAACAAATTTTTTGAATAATATATTAACGTGTGTCATATTAAAAGTTAAAAATGGTTCAAGAATACGCTTATAAAATTAAGGTATTTACATTAAAAGCACGATACTTATTAAAAAATATTTAAAAGTATTTTTTTTTTATTAAAGTTTTTTAATAAGTATCATGTTTTTATTGTAAATATCTTTATTTTTAAGTGTGTTCTTGAACCATTTTTAATTAATAAACAAATTTTACAACGGGTTTCGAAGAGTTCAAATTACTCCTCTTCGTCAGGCGATTAAGAACAAAAAGTTTAATTATTTAGTAATACTGTATAAATTCTCATTTTTTTTATATATTCTCTTTCTGTTGGATTCAAACTATACAAATTTTAATTTTTTGATACTAATATTATAATGTTACTAAATAAAAATTCATAGTTTTTATCCAACAATCATTTGGTCTAAAGCTAAGAAACTGTAAGTGTAAAACCTGTTAAAATTCAATGAAGTAATTAAGTAGAATTTTAGGAAAAAAACAGCAATAATTTTCTGACTTTCCTTTTCTTATAAAACTGCCCTTCAAATTTACTGCATTTAACTGAAACACTTCGATTTTTTTTCACACAACAAACAAGGTTAGAAGTGGAAACGATGTCTTTATCACTCACTTTACTTTCCACATAACGACTGAAAAAAACAAGAAAAGAAAAGAAAAAGAAGATATCTTCGTTCTTCTTCCTTCTATCCTTAGTAAATATATTGCTTAATGTCTGTTTTGAAGCCAAACGAAGATAAAACTTAAGTCTTTCTGTCCAAATCTCATCAGTTCCATATCCCTCTCTTGTAAAAATTTCTGAGGTGGTTTTTTTTTTGTCTATTGTCTGTTGTTTATTACGAGTGGTAACAAATCCCTTACAACTAAAGAACCTTCTTTCGTTGTCTCCCCTTTGTTCATCTTCATTTGTCCATCAAACGAAGAAGCTGATAAATGAACGGAGGATTCAGGAAGTTTGATAACAAAGGAAATAATGTTGCAAAAAACGTTCTTCAGTTGGACGAGTTTTTGTAAACCTGCTTTCACCAAAATATTGTTACAAGACAAATTCAAATAATAATGTGAAAATTTTATATCCAAACTAACAATTTTCACTTTTCAGTTTTTCCTCATTTCTTTTTTTTTCCTTCATTTCTGTTACCCAATCTGCAGAACTTGTTGTAAACAATTATATTTACTGCTCTTATTCTTTGTATTTTCATTAAATCTTTGATCCAAATTTCTGACCATGTTCAGAGGCTCTTTCACCAGCTTGTAGACCAGCTTTCACGACCTGTACATACATATTTCAGATCTCACCCGATTTGAAGAATGTGAGGTGAATTAAGCAGGACTACCAAGCAATGAAGATATCAGCCAGTTGGAGTTTTCGAAGGTCTCTTCTCTCCAAATATGGTATTGATCTCTCTTTTTTTTTTATCTCATTTATATTCTGTTCTTATTTTCGACCCAAACTTGCAAATTACACGGTTGTCCTGACTCTCCAACATGATTTCGTCAGTGGCTCTTATTATGAAATCATTCAGCATCATTCTCTTATTTTCAAGTCACTACAGGGATTGGCGAACGCGTAAAACAAGTCAAGTGCGGAAACACCATCAAGTCTTCAGTGGCAGAACATTTCTGTGAAAGTAGGCACCATTGTATCAAGTTTGACGAAATCACCATCTTCTTATTACCCCAGGATAATAAGAAAAGCTAAAGGAATAATGAAGACATCTCAAAATTTCAATACAGAAGACAGCTACCCAATACCAAGGGCCCGGGTTATCTATACTGACGAAATTACCTATAAGCCTCAAAAGACCACAAATCGACAAGAGTTGAAAAGGATTCTGGGATATTGCACAGAAATTTTCAGGAGCCTCAAGCGCTTTCCACATTAACTAGGAAATTACCCAGAAGTCCTAGAGGTATATTGATCTTCCTCCTAGGAAAAGAAAACTGGTTGAATAGAAGATCTCAAGCTCTGAAGATGTCTCTGACACCTAGAGATGAAACGTCAACAATCATGTTTTCCTTTAAAAAGCGGCACAACCCGGACAGCCAAAAAGATTTTAAGTTCTCGTAAGATACTCAAATATTTCGAATAACAAACCCAAATATTCGCAGAATTTCATACCAGCTTTAATAGAATAACAAAACTAAACAGGTTTCAAGCTAGAGATGTACATAGGATTTTTATTTCAGTTCGGCAAAGTTAGGAAGCCGATCTTCCAAGCCAAAAAACAGGTAGTATTTAAATTTCCCGGAAGGGGGGAGCAACCGGCCATCCATCTATAGAGAAAACAGAGCCTATTCTGTACATTTCGAGGTTTGAGATGGTGGGCAGGGCCCTCCACTCCCTCTCAATAAAGCCTATGTACAAAGAAATATTGATAACAGAATTACCAAGATCCTTGACGGCTTTGAATTGATGACAGAAGCTTTTGATTACTAGTTCCGAAATAAAGTAAAAAAAACTAAAGATACCCGCATTTTTACAATCAAAAACTATTGTTAATGCTACGGTGAACGATATCTGACAGAAAAAAATATTCTTCTACATACCTACGTAGTTTTCTTATAAAACCTAAAATCTATTTCAAGATAATTTAAAAATTCAAAATTAGTTTTTTCCTGAATCATCATTTGCCTTTAACAGTATTAACATGATAATCCTTATATATTATTTCTCAAAGGTGTTTTAGTGTCGGTACGCCATAACTCCCTAATACTTCATCAAAATCAATGCTTGAGATATCATTTTGAAGATTACGTTCCCCGCTAATGACGAAAAATAAACAAACTGTTTAAAATTAATGTTTTCGCTAAAAAACTTTATTTTAAAAACCTTTTTTAAAATTGAAGTCGCTTTAATAGAAGCGACTTATCTTTCGAAAGTGACACAACATTTCAAATAATACTATAGCGTCGTAAACTTCAATATATGCTTTTTTGAATAAAACTGCACTTTAAAATGATATTTCATCGTTGATTTAATAAGAACAGATAAAAAAAAAAAAAAAAGATTTATATTTTAATAAAAATAAGCGATTTATTACAATAATAAAAACAAAAAAATTTGTCAACTTCTCAAATATTATTTCTCAAAGGTATTTTTTTTTTTATTTCCCTTAATACTTCATCAAAATCAATGATTGAAATATCATTTTGAAGATTATGTTCACCGCTAATTACGAAAAATAAACAAATTGTTTAAAATTAATGTTTTCGTTAAAAAACTTTATTAAAACTTTATTAAAAAACTTTTTTTTTTTTTTTTAAATGTAGAATTCGCCATCAATTGACAATCTGTTCATTTATTAATTTCCACATTACCATTCGCTGACTGATCAAGATACCATGCGAATTATTCGCATTGGTCAACCTTTTTATAAAAATGATAAAATTCCGTTGTAAGTGAATGATTTATTATTATTATTATTTCTAAATTAATGGTGTCAAAATTTCAGAATAATAAAACAAAAATACTGCAGTACTCTCACTTAAATTGATGCATGAAATAAATAAATAAATAAATAAATAAATAAATCATTTTAATAAAAAGTAAATTAAGACGTAAAGCTTTTGAGTTCAGTTATTTTTTGACCTTCTTTGAGGATTAAAGGTCGATTTTTTTTTTTTTGCCCAACTCTTTGCTGGTACATCGAACCAGATTATTCCCCACAGAAAGTATTGGTTTCTTTCTTTCTTTTATCCAGGATCTTTAAATCCGTTTCTTTAAACTTAGAAGAAGGGGAAAAAAAATCACCTTTTCAATACTGTTGGTCTTCATCGAGCGGAGAAAAGAAATACTTTTTTTTTTTTAGTACTACCCCTCCTCCTACTCAAAAAAACCACGTCTATCCCCCTGAAACCACCCTAATGGAATAGTCTTCAATCAGGTAACACTCAAATCAATTTACTCGTGAAGAGGCAAAGATTGATTGGTTCATGTTTTAAAGCCTTTTTTCAATGAAAAAGTGAAAGTACAATTACTGCTAATAGAACGCCTAAGAAATGAGAAAATGTTGAATTCAAAATATTCATAAATGTTGATAAATTCAGATGTTAGGTTTTCATTTTCTTATACCTGAAAGGTAATTCCATTTGTTTGTCTCTTTCTTTGTTTCTTAGTAATTTCCATTTTCCTACAAAAGAAAGATAAGAGTTGCTTAAAAGAAAAAACAAGTGAATATAATTTGGTGCTAAAGCATAAATTTAAGGGCAACCCATAATAATAAAAAAATTCAAAAATAACAGTAAAAAAAGAAGTACATTAACGTTAGGAAAATAACAAATAAATCAACCCACATGGACATTGAGAAAAAAAGATTAAGAGCAAAAAACAAAAACAAATTAGAAATACTGATTCGAATCGACAGCCTTCCGTTTATGAGTCCGAGACCTTAAGCATAATGTTGTAACCGATAATTGAAACATATTGTTTGCATTTCTAACATTTAAGCTAACAGCAGAAATCCAATGAAAACAATGACAAATATCTCGAAGATGGGGGGGGGGGACGTTGGCCCCTGAAAATACCCTATTCCTACGTTGTTTGGGCCTCTGAACACGATCGCGAAGTCCGTTTGTCGATCCGACCTTTCGTTCGTGAGTTTTTAGGGTTGTACGATGAGAGCAATGCTAAATATCTCGAACATAGGGGTGGGGGCCCTGAAAAATACCCTATTCCTATGGTGGCTGGGCCTCTGAACACGATGGTGAAATCCGTTTGTCGATCCGACCTTCCGTTCGAGAGTTGTTAGGAGAGGACAGACACGGACGGACAGGACAAATTCAATAGTTAGAAAACTCCATCTACGGATAAATTTCATTTTATTAATGGTGATATTTCGCGGAGAATACCATCTTCCCGCTTTTTCAAACCGTTTTAAATAACAAAGATTAACTTCCATTCCATTCACTGGTTTGCACGATACAGACATATTATATTACAATAATTAAAGACATTTT
>JAFIDM010000002.1:63974071-63988370 GCA_023159025.1 Thereuonema tuberculata
CGAGTCTTCAATTGTTGCTTTGAACAATTGGTCTGAAGTCAAGATTCTTTGCCGTGAGCTTTTGGCTTGCGATTGTTGTAGCATCTGAATTCCTTCGATGCAATTGTTCCTTGTGATAATTGCTTATTTAAATTATATTTACACAACATATTCTTATATTATTTACTATTTCAAAATTACATTAATTGAATGAAATCTATGCCACGAGAAACTCACAGATGCGGCTAAGAGTTTTGCCATTATATATATTATACATATATATAATAAAATTTTAGATCTATATAAAAAGGTAAAAGCATATACATGTTACACAAACATACTTTCTTATGCAGTTTTACTGTTCATAGTGATGTGTGGTTTGACTTTTATAAATGCTATAAACGAAACAATAAAAAGCAATGTTATTTAATAAATGTTGAAATAGGTTGACACACAGGGTGTTATAGAGGTTTGACCAAAAAACTTGCTTAAATTTCAACAGAGCGCTTTCATGTTGTATTAAACTAATATAGATTAAAATTGAACCACAATTGTATTAAAACAGATTAGAAAAACGAAAGTAGACATATATGTAATGAAATATGAGTCCAGCTTGCGTCTGGCCTTAATGCACGCACGGTTTTCATGACCTGTGGATCGCGTTGAAGTGCCTCGTGACCCTGAAACACGTGTCCTTCAGATGAAGCCGTTCCCCAAATAACGTTTTCATCTTTGAACCCGACCGCCGTGAAATGGAACTGTTTACTTCCAACGTGAGCGAAGAAAACCAGCAACGACTCAAGCTAAGTAACACTAAAGCTGATACCATTCGGTGCCAAGACATCCATAAATTATTTAACTAAATTCATAACATGTGTGCATATATACAAAGGATGTTACTAAAATCAGAAACACAAACAGCTTAATAGAAAACGAAAAAGGAAGTTTCCAGACAACTTTCTATTATCCGTTGTGCTAAGATTGAATCAGAAATTTTTTATTTCTCTTTTGGAGAAAGAGTTTTTTCTTTTCTCGTTTGGTTGACTTGGACCAAAGCCTATTGCTCTTAATTTTTTTTATTTTTTTTTTAGAATAAATGGAACTACCATTTTCATTACAGTTACAAGTATATAGAAGTTTAATTTACAATATTTTCCGTGAACAGATGAAAAATTTGTAAATTTATAGTTTGTAAATCATAAAAAAAGGAGTGATTAAATAGTAATACATTGAATAGTAAGATTTAGAAAACTTTGTTTACAAAACTTCCTTTTAATAGCTGAAATTTATAAATTTATAAGTTGTAATTTATAAAAAAAAAAAGCAGCGATTAAATAGTATCATATTGAAATAAACATAAGTTCATACGACAGAAATTACATGAAACATCCACGAAGGTATTCCACGAATGGAATTTAATAAAGATTGAATTATTATTATACTTATTAATCGAATAGAAACCTTTCTTCATCTATAAATCAGAAAGGGAATACAAACTAAGAAATATATAAAATAAGGGAGTACCATTCTGGATGTAGTTTTATGTATTTGAGGATTTTTGAAACTCGAAAATTACTTTAACATTTAATCAAATTTATATTAAATGAAATTTATATTTTTTTATTTAAAGTTAAAAGGTCTAAAAAAGGAAAAAGAACCGCTATAAAAGTATAATTTAAAGTTTCGTTTATCGTTTTGATTTTGGTCACAATTTCTAATGTTTTATAATATTATTTATTTATCTAAGGTTGTTAAAAGAAATTTTACTAATGTGAAATATACATATTTATTACTTAAACAGACAAAGATTAGATTAAGAATAGCTTTATTTACAAAGAAATAATTTATAAATTAGAAATTTCATTGATTTAAGGATATCTTTAGCTTTAAACAATTCAAGAATAATTTGAAAATATTAAATTACAGTAAGAATGGTTTTTGTATTAATTATTATTTTATTACATCTAATACAAATAAAGCAGTGATATTTAACCTGTGATTTCAACTCTACGGTTACGAAAAGATTAGATCTAACGGGATATATCAAAAACAACAGTATATACTGTCGGAGAGTTTTCTCATTTTATTTTTTTTCATTTTTATATAACAATAGACGGCTACCCGTCGCTTTGCTCCTGAAGCCTCGCAAATGTAACGAAAGAAACATCGTATTTTTTCAATAAAAGCAAATTATATCCAGCAAATTAAAACTAAATATTTTGTAAATAAATTTATAACAGTAGGAAATTTGCGCAGTTGAGTTAACCCAAGCACCAATAATTCTGTTGTCTAGCAACGCGGGTGCCAATTGTTGCAAAATTCATCAAGTTATTTATAATTATTCTATATTTTACACTAACTTTCTACGAAGAGTATTGTATAATCCTTTAATACAGAATCCCAAAATGGCATCATCTGTTCTATTTCGTTGCCACAACAGCTGATCTGGATTAAATAATAATTAATTAATAATAATAATAATGGATGCTTGTCCTTTGCTTAGAATTGTATTTACGTATAAGTAAATTGATTACTGTGAATTATGCACCAATAATCTTGGATATATAGTTAAAGAAGAATTATATCTTAGGGCAGGCGAACAAAAAAAGGTTGAATGCCACTGGTATAAGCATACATGAGTATCTTTGTTAGCCACCTAATAACAATCTACAGAACTTTAAAATATGCTGTCTGTATGTTAATTATTTAATATTTTCCGTAATGTAAACACAACAAAATACTTTAATATCAGAGTAACAAAAGTTTCAATGAAAATTTTGCAGATATGTAAATAGATTTCTTATTTCTGTTCTGGAACAAATAGAAAATTGGCATGCGGTGAGTGTGGGTGGGAATCGTAGAAAGAAAGGGACACTAAACGATTCCTAGCCTGTCAAGTTTTCCTAATAATGCCCGAAAGGTTTTGAGCAAAATCGATATTTACGTCAGAAGAACGGACTTACTCATGTACTTTGACAGAATTCGATATTCACCTTCAAAAAGAAAGAAAGGGGGGATTCTGAGGCATTTTGGGAGACTTTTTTTGCGGGGAGGGGGAGGCTTCACCGTTTCAAAATCAGATTTCTCTCTTATAAAGCTGCTTTCTTGAGATAAGAACTTTTGATGTTTTAATTTAAATATTTTAATTTAAGAATTGATAACAAAATGTTAGCTAAAATGGCTTATTTAAACTGAAATAATCATGAACAAAAAATAATGAAAAAAATTAAGAATTGATTTTTTTATTATTATTTCATGCTAATATTTAAGGTTAATTAAGCGTAAATGTTAATTAAATATCATTCAGATACAGTTAAGATATAAAAAGGAAATTTATTAAATAAAAATACTTTAAATCAACTGTTTTCTAGTATGCAATAACATCACTTTGATATAAAAATTTGATATAAAAATTTTAATAAAAAAAATTTAGGCTTACATAGAATCTTATGAGAAAAAAAAATTGTAGGCTTACTTACAGAATCTTATGAGAAAAAAAAATTGTAGGCTTACTTACAGAATCTTATGAGAAAAAAAATTTAGACTTACTTAGAATCTTAATAGATAAATTTAACGTGCTTTAAAGACAATATAATTAGAAAAGAAGGCATAAAAATTTGTGTGCGGTTTTACGCCTTCGTTCCTAATTACTTAGAATCTTAAGAGAAAAAAAAATGTTTACGCTTACAAGAATCTTATAAGAAAAAACAAATGTAGAGATGCATCAATTTTTCTTGAATAAATTTATTGAAACAGAACTTCAAAGGAACTGCATTGATTTGAAATATAACTTAATTTCAGTAATACTTTAAAAAAACTAAATTACGAAATGCGATGAATAAATAAAATTTTATCATTGTAATTTTATGATTAGTAAAAGAATAAGCTGTAAATATAAAATTATTATTAATATTATTAACATAATTTAGGAAGTTTGGAAAAATATCGTAATTCGTAATTTTGAATATTAAATAAAAAAAATTAAAAATAAAAATCCATTGTAGCTTAAATTTAAGTTATTTATCATCATGAAATTGCAGTCATGTACCTTCTTTTATTGGAAATGCAATCTATAATTGTGTGCTTCCCAATCAGAGCAGTTCCTTGCACTCAACCCTTGAGGTTCTCTATCCGTCTTATCTTCGGATGACTTTTCTTGGCAGTTTCGGGGTTTCTTGATCTTAATAACGAACGCTGCATGTTTACTACGTCCCTGTCTGTGTCATTTCGTAGATGCAGTTTGGTTTCAATTTCATCTTCGAAAGAGTGAATCCAGTTTTATTTGCTTCCAGTAATAAATTTGTATTGATAAAATGATCATTTGGAAAATTTAATCATTCTTTCTTCAACTCATAAAGTATTTTCTTAAAATAATCTTAAGGATATACTAAATTAAATAAGGGATTTTAGAATATCTTTACAAAAGAATTCACAACAGAATACACAAATATCCAAAAAGGCTGTGTAAAAAATGTAATAAATAATGAATAGAAAACACAGTTGAATAAATTCTTATTAAAATAGTATCATTTTTAATGCGTCGGATTCCAAAATTGATTAAACCCCCCCCAAAAAAAAAAATAATAATATAAATATCACTATACACACACACGATTGCTTACATGGATATAGTATAGATTGTAAACTTTGCAACAGGATCGATATAATAAAAAATTTAAAATATTTAGGTATAATCATAAACGATTTCTTTACATGGGATAACCATTTAAATGCTCTACATAAAAAGCTATATACAACTACCTATATTTTCAACTACATTAGAAATATTCTTCCATTAAAAACAAAAATTTTAATTTATTTTGCACTTTTTGATTCTTTATTAAACTACGGTGTGAACATATGGGCAAACGTAGGCAGTAGTCATTTACAAAACTTAAAAAATCTACAAAATAAAGTCCTAAAGTTGATCTTTTCAAAAAAGATATGGAACAATATAAACAAGAGAAAACAATTTTTACTAAAATATAATATACTTAATCCAAAACAAAAATTTTTATATAATGTAATAATAAAAAATTTCTACAATATAATTAACAAAAAAGATGAAAATAAAAGAAAATATAATACGAGACACTGCAATAGAATCAAACTCGACTATCCTTGCATCAATAACGAATATGCTGAAAGAAATGTAAATTATATAATAGAAAAAACTCTAAACGAAATGAATGAGACTATTGATAAAGATTATAAAAAACTTTCACTTGTTAAAAAACAAGTAAAAAGCTGGATTGTAGACAATATTGACTAACAATGAAAAAAAAAAAAAAGGAAAAAAAAAACTCAAAATCAAAACATGTTTGAAATTTTTTGACGTAACAACTTTTAGTAATTCCTGTGTACCATTTTGATGGAAAATGTTATATACATAGATAATAATTGTGAAAAAGAAAAAAAGAAATTATGTAACCCACAGCACCCGTTGATAGGGACTTTCTTTATTCCCTAACGGGACTGAATTATGTAATTAAAGTAGATAAGTGAATAAAAGAAAATATGCGAAAACATTGTGGTGATTAACCTTCATCAGTTCAGAATGATTTCAAATGATGTAAAATGATTTCCGTAGTCACATGTAAAATGATTTCCGTAGTCACAAGTTGATGAGGTCCTTCCTCACAGCAACAACAACACTCTGTTAACAATGGACTTTCCTACCAACATTTGACTCGTTACTTAATGTATAGCAACAGAAATTTTAAATCATTCTGAACTGATGAAGGCTAATCGCAGCAACGTTTTCGTATATTGTAATTCGGCGCATTAAAATGATACTATTTTCATTAAGGTTTTTTTTTAACTGTGTTTTCCATTCGTTATTTAGAAGACACAACAGAATACGAATAGAAAAATATATTTTTGTGGCAGCAAGATATTCGAGAAATTATGCAAATAAATATATATCGATGTATTTTACCTTAATTTCATTGTCAGTTACTGCCATAGCTTATGCTTCATCATAACCTCTAATGTCTTTGTCAAATGGTGAAAGTTTTTAATGAGAATTACAATGTTTAGACTTAATGAATGGAGTAAAATATTCTTATTTCAGATACAAAATATTACGTAATAGTTTCATAATATAAAATTATGTTGTTTATATTATGAAACTATTACATGAATATTATGTATCTGAAATAAATAATTTTCATTCTTATATTATAAAATATTTAATCCATAGATATCATACATTTATTTAATTATGTTAATACATGCTTCGTACTTAAGTAAATATATGTTGACCTTATGTACGAACATATCGACAATGATTAACTCAATGATGAAACATGAAACATTGAGTATTTAAATAATTTTATAATTTGGGACATTTTTTTTCATATTTAGTCTGTAATAGTTAGAAAAAAAAATAATTAAGCAATTAAGACTTTCCTAGAAGAATTTGCAATTTGTAGTTTTGGAGCGTGAGATCAAAATGTGCGAGTTTTTAGGGAGTCCTTTCTTGTTTACTCTAATCGTTTGTTTTGCTTCAGACCCACATTATTTTCAAGGATTTAAATTTAAGTTCTAGATTCATTGCGATGTCTTGATCCCAGTCTTGGCGCCTCAATTTCCGCTCAGGCAGGGGATAGCGGAGGGAGACTTTTGTGAGAATCAGACTCTCTCAGTTTCACTTCAAGAATATAAAATTATGTAGGTTAGTAAATAAAATTTGTGAATTTGAGGAAGGAAAAGTGAAATAAGTAGTTTCAACGACTCAAAATTGTTGAGAATGCAAAATTTTCAGTTGACAGGAAACAACTGAAGAATTGAAAGTATTATTAGAAATATATATTACAAAAGAAATATTCTTAAAACTGCTTTTAAAACTTACAAACTGCATAAGAAAATTAAAATTATTTCAATGTATTTACTCAGTAGTAATTCTAATATCTTTTATTAAGTAAGTTTTAAGAATACATCCGCTGTTGTTTTTTTCTTTTTTAATACTGTTAAGATTGATGGTAACCATTCATCATAACAACAAAATTTCATAACAAAAATTTCGAAGAATTTATAGACTACTTTCTTTTCAAATGAGCTTTCTTAATTTTTTTCTGAAGTTGTAAAAACGAGGTACGTAGTGCCCTTCCTGCCTTCGGCTCGTCTTGGCGGGGGCACTGCTGTGCCCCCAGATAAAAAAACGAAAACCTACATTTATTTTTCAAATTATAACCCTACTAAATACAAACAGTGAGTACCGAAGTTCGGTTCTCATGTGGGTTTCGTGATGGTGGATGATCCGCGCTGGGCAGGTTTTCTCGGGATTCTCCCGTTTCTCACATTTTTCTTAAATTGTTAAATCGAATTTATTTTAATCATTTAGTAAACAGAAATTAACATAAATAGGATTGAATTCCCATTTGTTCAGATTCCAATGCTTTTCTTTGTGAATTTTTATCCTCTTCTGGCACTAATTTTGGACAAAGGAAAATTTTGTGGAAAATTTCAAATATAAAACTTGGATAATCCTTAGTCTTCGAATAGGCATAACAAGTTTCAAGAGGATTCGAAAGTTATTGAGAAGAAGGGGAACAAATCTCGCACTCAAGAGACAAGTTTGAAGAGCTTCATTTGTCCTATTAGAATGTAGGATAAAATAACATTAAAAGAACAAATTTGAACAATGGAATTATTCCGAAAATTGGTTGACTAAAGAATCTTAGAGAATATAAGAAGCATTATTTAACTGAGATTTTTCAACTTAATTTATCACTATTTTTACAATACGTGTTTACCAATGTCTTTGGAAAGCTTAAAATCGTTTGAGTAGGGCGCTGGCATAAACTGCAGTTCAGTTTTGACTGCAGTTTGTTTCATTTCACTGCTAAAAGATTCTTACTTTAGTTTTCACAGTATTTTTTTTTTCCCAGATTCACATAATCTAAAAAGTTTAATCCAATCAGCAGGAGCTAAATCGACGTAATCTCATCAATTACAGTAAAGACCATTCATCCATCTTAATTTAGGTCGTTTCTCTTTCTTATCTCTTACAGCAAATCGAGAATTTCTTTGATCAATTGTTCGACATTCTTTTGTACTGTAGCCTTCCTCCATTTTGATTTCTTAGTTCTAGCGACAACATGAGAATTCAAATATATCAAAGCATTTCTCTTGTCATTCCAAACAGCAATCTTTCTATGAATTCTTTAGGTTATACAAGCATTTGTTTTATTTCTGCATTAAGGACCACATCTTCGCATCAAGTTATTTTTTTAAACATATTCGCAAATTTCCTTTGGAGAATTTTCAATATGCAGATTAGCAAAGCAACAATATTTTTTCTGTTAACAGAATAACAATCGATTCAACAATAAATCTCGAACATTCTTTTAAATAGGGAGCTACGAAATTTCGAAGCGAATGCTTACGTTGATTGTCGTCTTCTCGCAGCTTCTGTGACGTTTTCCTGTGATCCTTCCATCAATATACATCTTATTCTGGTGTTTATTGCCATTGTGTTCAGCGTATAATTGACTTGCTGTGTTCTTGTTATTTATTTACTTATTTTGTCTTAATGTTCTGCCTAATTTCCGTTACAATCCATTTCCAAATCTTCCAAATAATGTTTATTGATAATACAAATTCAAAATAAAACATTCTTTGGCTAAAAGCCAGTAGTTAATGAAAACGACAGCAGAGGGCGCATGTGTGGCGCTTTGCGTATCTACCAGTGACTCCTAAATTTTAAGACTAAAATTAAGATCAATTAAAAAAATATAAAAATAAAAATCTGAAATTTCCCTAATGGAAAATTAATGGCACTTTTATTTACAGAACTTCTTTATTTAACAGCATATTGAGCCGATAGTTTTTGTAGATTTGTGTAATATAATCTAAATCATATATCTATGAAAATCTTGTGGCTGTTGTATGTTACTGCAATTAAAACTTTGGTATATAACGATCCAAATACAATATCTCCAAAAAAAAAAAAATACTTTTGATATAAATCTGAAAGTCTAATAATACGTGAATGCTACTATCTTTTCAATTTTATTGCAGATTTGATTCATAGATATGATATTTATGCGCAGAATAGATTTTTAGTCCTTTCAATGCACGATTCCCTAATCTTTATCATAAATAAACGATTAATAAAAACTAACTAGCAGGAAATTTAAAAATTTCTGGTTATTTTTACACGCATATTACTGCCACTAATTTCAGAATTTACAGTATAAAGATATTCGAAAATTCGCTATATATCTTTACAATTTTTCTGAGTTTTTTATTTTTTTCTTTTGTTTGCCTGTTAATTTTAATCTATATTACTAAAATCTTTTATTTCTCTGTCTGTCTGTCTTTCTGTCTGTCTGTCTGTCCGGCGCAATTTTCTGAGAGAATGGAAAATAGAAATAATTTTTACAATGAAACATCCGCGACAGGAATCGAACCTGCAACCTTCTGATCCGAAGTCAGATGCCTTATCCATTAGACCATAGGGACTACAACTCTCTTCATATGGTTTTTTGACTTATATCTCCTTTCCTTTCCCCCATCAATAAGGAATGTATTCAATCTTTTTTTTGAATCTCAAGATTGTTTATTTATTTCACATCAGTCAGTTTATTTGTAATTCGAAACTGACAATTAGAACGATAATTGCCGAAACGTTGCAATATTTTAAATATTCTTACTTAACCAAATCCTACGTGATATTGAAAAATATGTGGGTGTACACGCCAGATGTTGGAATAAAGAAAACAGAGTCAAGAAAGAGAGAAGCACTCTTTTTTTGAGGTGGAATACCGAAAAAATCACTATTTGCAACTCAAAAACCATCAATAAATGTAACTCAAACGTCACTGAAAAGTGACAATTATAATTAAAATGAGAGTCAAAAAAGAATGAAGCGATACTTCTATTAGATAGAATACTGAAAAATCACTATCTGTAACTCAGAAACCATCAATATTTGGAACACAAAAGCCACTGAAAAGTGCCACTTAGAATAAAAAAAGAGACTCAAAAAAGAAAGAAGCAGTATTTCTATTAGATAGAATACTGAACACTATTGTAACTCAGAAACCACTGAAAAGTATCATTTGGAATAAAAAAAAAAAAAAGAGTCAAGAAATAAGAAGCAGTATTTCATTAGGTAGAATACTGAAAAATCACTATTTGTAACTCAAAAACCATCACTATTTCTAACTCGAAAACCACTGAAAAGTATCAATAGGAATAAAAAAAAAAGATAGTCAAGAAAGAAAGATGCACTATTTCTATTAGGTAGAATACTGCTCAGAAGTTAGAAGTCTTAGCCATTAGACCACTAGGCCTACATTCTAATCTCTGTAAAAAATAAAAATATATCATAGATTTTTGATTTACAAGGTGGTTCTAAAAGCAGTCGTAGATTGAGAGAATATAGACATCAAAAATTAAATTAAAAAAAAGCCTTTAAAAAATGTTAGTTTTAGTTTCCTTGATGTAATTTGTGTGTGTGTGTGTGTTTTTTAATAAATAAAAAATTGTTTTCCGTTACATAAGGGAGGCTTCCGGAGCGAAGCGACGGGTAGCCGACTAGTTATTATTAAAAGAGTTTCCTAAAAGTTTTACATAATTTTCAGGCAAGTTTTTTTAAGCTACTTAATTTTATTTTGTATCGATTTTTTTTCATCAAAAAAATTGCCTCATTAATAAGTTCTTGAAACTTATTAAGTTTCTTGTAAGTTTTTACAATAAAAATTTAACGTGCCTGTTATAAAATAAGCAATAAACTAAGAAGGCACCAAAGGTAAACAAAAGATTTCGCCTGTGAGCTATCAACAATGGGAGCGTGAGACGACTGTTTCGTCCTCTTTGTGGACTCATCAGCCACACAAACCCTCTGAGTGGGTTCTCAATAAACTGGTTGGTTCCCGCCAGTGGATTCCTCAGAGGCGAAATCTTTGGTGCCTTCTTGGTTTATTGCTTATTTTATAATAGGCATATTAAATTTTTATTGTAATTTCTGTGGCTTGCCATTAACCTTGGTTTCTTCAATATCCTCTGTGCTTGATGGAGCTTTTTCTTTTTTGATTTTTTGTTTTGCTTTTATTTTATTGGGAACCCACTGGCGGGTGCATGGGTGGATTCCCTTACTTGATTTCACGATCTGAGCTTTCGGCAGAGGGTTTGTGTGGCTGATGTGTCCAGAAAGAGGACGAAACGGCCGTCTCATACTCCCACTGTTGATAGCTCACAGGCGAAATCTTGTTGTTTACCTTTGGTGCCTTCTTGGTTTATTGCTTATTATATAATTTTTTGTTGATCAACAATAATATGTGTGGAATTTCTTAATTTCTTTTTTCAGCTTTCCGTAAATTCCAAAGCCTACTGACATTTTAATAGCTATAGTTTATAGATTCTTTGCAAGTTTTTTGAAAACGTTTTGGATAAACAAGCAATTACAACCTCGCTTAAGGCCTAAAAGCCAAATTTTTTGTAAGGTTGTCAAGCTGTGAAGAACTGCTGTTCTGAAATCCGTTCGTTTTTCTCTTTTTTTTTTCTTTTACTGTTATTCATGTCTGTTTGTTGCCTTTACTTAATGTTACCCTAAGTCAAGATTTTTTTTCTTTTCAATTCTTTTGTGTTTTTTTTTATTGTTCATTACCGTTTTTTATTACAATTAGTTATTTTTATTTTCTCGTCGAGTTTTGTCTGCAGAAATGGCGGTAATATCTTTTTAATTCTGTTTTTTGATCATCTTTGAAATTATCTTCAGAAAATGGAGCATAAATGCTGGTGTCAAGATTACTTTATCATAATGAAAGTTAAGTAGACCTACTCTCGATGCCAGTGCTTGTTACTTTCAGACTCTTTTTTGAGGCATTAAATTAAATTTTCCAATATATTTGCAAATAAAAGAAAAAAAAAGATTTAAGTAACTTTGCCCTGTATGAAAATACGTCATTAAACAGATTAAATAGAATTAATAAGTTTAAATTTGAAAAATTTGTGGTATTTGTTGTAATTTAAAGAATTATTCAAAAAATCCAGTTCCCTCCAACAGTAAATGAATATGAAATTACGTGTTTGCCAGATATCTCAACAGATATCCGTAGCCAGTCGAATTAATGTATGTTTGTTGCATGCTTATTGTTTTTTTCATAAGTATCTTGGATCTGTATATCGGTTCATCTTAAAAATTATAAATTTTTATTTAAAACTAGCCGGGTACCGTCGCTTTGCTCCGGAACCCTTGCATATACAGCATTAAAAGCAAAAACTTTATTTATTTAGCAAATTAATATCGAGATCGGAGAATATACGACTTCCCAGCCCGTTGTAGTCTTAACTCAGGTATATTGCGGGTTGTCAAAAAAAAAGCATGTTTTACCTGTCACAGGTGTGATATCTATATAATAGGTATATAAAAGAACACGCGCATATTCGAATGCAACGTTGTGTCAAAATTTCAAAGCAATCGGTGAAGAACTTTCGGAGATTTAAGATTTTGAACAAACGAACATTTACATTTCTATTTATATAGGTAAATGATTTCTTCGCAGAACGCCTTTGTTTTCTGCGAAAGCATACTTTTGTCAACTCTTGAAATTTTTTGTTTAACGCCTGTCTTTTGTTGCTGTTCTATTTGTGATGGCAAACAATTGACATCGAACTATCACTGTATTAAAAGATTGCAGGTTCTTTAGGGATATGTTAATTATTTTACACAAAATTATTTACCAATATTGATAAATTTAACAGAATTAATATCAAATATGCTATTCTCTAGGCGTCAAATTTTATTTTTGCTAAGCCTCTAATATGGAGTAAAGTAACAAGTCTAGACATGTTACATCAAACATCTATTATTTTTCGACTAGTATTGGACCCTAACTCGGACCTTAAATAACATCTCCAGTTTGAATTTAATTTCAAACTGGTCACAATCTCAAAATCTTGTAAAAGTTTCGTAATTTTGAAATATAGTGCCACAAAATAAAAGTAAAAAGCTTTTCAGATTTATATATTGAATTGAAGTGAAGATTAGGCATATGTGATGAAGCTGCTGAGGTGCTGCCAACTACTGGAAGAAAGAAGAACTAAAACAAAGTGGAATATAAGAAACAAACATATGCTTCCAAGCTGATTTTTAAGCGTTACAAATGTAACTATCATGTTATAGATTCCTATAAAAAAATCTTAAATACCTTTTACTTCCTTTATTGAAAATGGACATAAAATGGAATTTAGAATCAGAAATTGAAGAAATTAAGCTTCAGGACCTCAATCCCATCATTTACTCCTTAATAAAACAATTCTTCATTAATTTTTTAGGTAGTAAGAGTTGTCTTCTTAATATTTTATATACTTAGAATAAGTTGAATAAAGTCCAAACAAGATATATATCTAGAGATAGGTTTCAGTATTGTTTATAGTCTTTCTTCTTTTGTAAAATCCGTTTTATATCTACGATTTTTTTTCGATTCAAAGCAAAGTGGGTCCATTACGGAAAAGCAATATTCAAATAATCCCAATTCCTACCCGCAGGGAAAAATCGATATATCGATCTGGATCTTGATTAGATGCAATATATGAAATTGCTTTGCAACTGTAATATCTAAGTTTTGTTTTATAAAAAAGTAAAACCTTATTTTTAATTTTTTTTTCATGATAGTCAGTCACTATAATGATAATTAACATCCAAATCAATACATTATATATTATAAATAATATCAGCTAAATAAATTTGTGTAATTTCCTTAAATAAATTACACTTTTTATATTATATAGATAATTTGTGAATTTTATGAGAATGAGAATTTTAGGGTTATACATATTAGATCATTGCTATATGTGCATTATAAAACGTGTTAAGATATCGTTGTTTCGAGAATTTTTTATTATTTAAAATATTATTAATAATTTAGTTTCTTAATATTTATTACTTTTCGTCTGTAACATAACTGTCTTGCTTTCGATATTGTTTTGAAACTTGAGAACTGAATATTATATTTCTGTTATGTGTTATATTTTTATGATGATCTTATCTTCTTAAGAATCTAAGAAACTTGTAACGATATCTGTTTTTATCCAATCACAAAGATAACAACGCAGACTCGTTTTAATTCGCTTAAAAAGTTATTTTATATAAAAAAAAAATGCATTCATTTTCTTTTAAGACCTTTTTCAAAACAATGATCTTCTGATGAGTTTTTATAACCATATTTATAATTATTTTGTTTTTTCTATTTTATCTTATTTACTTTTATATTTATTTTACTGTCCAATCAATTAGAATCTAATCAGTTGTAAATTTCAAATTATATCCGTTAATGATCTTTTCTATTTGTTTACTTTTTAATTTCAA
>JAFIDM010000002.1:63991668-64002176 GCA_023159025.1 Thereuonema tuberculata
TCAAAACTAATCTATAGCACAATCGGAAGGAACTCATCCGATTCCCAATTTCAAAACCTTAGCATCATTGCTATTTCGGTTTTTCATCGTAACGCCATTTTTACGATCCTCTAGGATTCACCATTAACAATCGAACGTCCGCGTTCATGCTGTGTTCAACACATCCATTGTGTTCTCACGTGCTTACACACAACAAAAGAACATACTCTTAACTTTTGGTTTTAATAAAAATAAAAAATATAAATATTTCAAAGCCTTGATGTTAGTTTTAATTTAATTTTATCAGGGATTAAAAATTGAATTTCTCACACAATCTTTATTTAATGTGATTCAGGCACATGCGCAGTTTCGACTGGCGTAGTAAGCATGAGAGCGATCGTTTCGAGGTTTGTGAGAACAGACTTCTAATCAACAAGTGCAGAGGTTTATAGAAAAACGACTATCACAAGTGAATTCAGAGGTCAGAAAATGTTCATCCTCTGAATTTTGGTGCGTATTTGTTTGTTTGAACCCCAACGCTGTTCCTTGTTAGTCATGCTTAGTTCTAAAATTATTTGCTATGGTAACCTATGGAGGAAAGTACACTTACAAAGTTTTACAGTATCCTTTATAATTTTTGAACCGATGTTGACTTCTTAAAACTTAGCAGGCATGTTGATACAGACAAGAAACAACTTAAATTTTCTATTTAAAACTTTTTTCTTAATGAGGAATTTAGTATTACCTATAGAGAAATCTATGCTTGAAAGTGACAAAACATTGCCTAGAAAAACATTTGAACCGGAATAATGAATTCGATCAATGTATAACATTGCATTCTGTTTTCCATTGTCATTTGCGCATGTTAAGAAAAATGCTTAAGCAATTTAAGGATTTACGGAATTTCATTAATTTTGAAAAAATGGAAAACCTAAAGGTATTATTTATATTTCACAGTTATTATAGTTATAATTTGTAAATAGGAGGAAAATTTCCCTTTGTGATATTTTGACGGCTGAAGACCGACAAAAAAAAAAGCAAGTTGAGGGAAAAAAAAATTGAGGTTCTTTCAAGAGTTGCACAATAGTAAATAAAATACATTAACATCAATATTAAATTGGAGAACGAATTTGCCAAATTTTCAAATGAAAATATAATACAAATTTCAATCTTACCCTCATATAATTTTATTCCGAAAGCTGTTTTAGAAAATTGGATCTTTTGAACGCAAATTATCTAAGCTTCTGTCAAATTCAAGTGGCATATTTAGGATGATTATTTCATAATTATTTTTAATACGTCTTTAATAAGCAAATTCTTTCACCTGTTAATATTCACACCAATGAGGTAAATAAACAACACAGAGAGGCTATCTGTGAGTTTACAGTGCTCTTGGTGGCAGCAATAAGTACTTCTGGCAGCCAGGTTCTTTAACGAATACTCCATGGTTTGGCGCAATGAGGTAAATAAACAACATAGAGAGGCTATCTGTGAGTTTACAGCGCTCCTGGTGGCAGCAATAAGTACTTCTGGCAGCCATGTTCTTTAACGAATACTCCATGGTTTGGCGCAATGAGGTAAATAAACAACGTAGAGGGGCCATAGCGCCGCCATCTTTGAAGCAAATTGAATACCAGGCGGCCATGTTTTTTTACGTCTAGGCGGGCGGTACATGTGTCTGCTAACATTGAATCATTACCTTTGATGCTCGGTCATAGGGGTTTAAATAAAAAACGTAATTTTCAGGAGACTGAAAACAAACGTTATTTATTTATTTATTTATTTATTTATTTATTTAATAATAATAATAAATTTACAAATTCAGTCCTACGAGGTACCACTAGTGGTGGATCTGTATGTAGGTGCTGTAAAACATATATTTTTCATTTTGTACAGATTAATATTAATATAATAATAATATTTATTAGTAATATAATAATAATAAGGAAATACTAATATCTCGACAATTGTCTATTTTTACAGAGTAAATGGATTAAACATGGTTGTGATTGCTAGTTACGAACTTATTTTATAGTTTTTGAAACTTTAAGTGTAGATAACCAAATAAATATGAATGTACCGTATACATTGTGTTTCAGATTTCCATTGAAAAACAAAAAGCTAACAAAACAATGGGTAGTCAACATGAGGCGGGATAAATGGCAGCCCACGCAGTACAGTTATATATGTTCAAGTCATTTTGAAGACAGATTTGTATATAAAACAAATGACCAGAAGCGACTTCTGGCTAACGCCATCCCGACCATATTTGCATTTCCGGAGCATCTCAAGAAACCACAAACTACTGTAAGGAGAGCTCCAAGAAAACGTCCAATCGTTGAGGAATCAGTGTCCCCTGAAGGAAACACATCAGGTATAATAGGCCATCAGAATTTTGTTATTGTAGTACAAATATGAATAACTTCAAAATTTTACAAATAAAATGGACAATGGCAATAATTGTAGTCAGTATTTCTAAAGTAAATTCATTTATACATTTCCCTATGTTTTCACAATAACGTGAAATGAAGTGATAATTGTTATTATAAATAAATTGTAACACAATACAAATAACATAATTATGATTTCTGTAGGTGAGAGTGTGCACCACAATCAGAACATGGACCACACCTATTGCTTGCCAAGTCCAAAGAAAATGAAATTGAAGTATGATGCATTACAAGAAAGACATGAGAAACTGAGGAAACAAACTAAGCATGCAAAACAAGCTATCTCAAGAAAGAAGAAGCAAATTGTAAAGTATGAAACACTGGTGGCTGGTTTGTATAGGAGACTTAAGGACTCTGCATCTGAAGTGCTAGTGTGTGAAAAAAGCAGTGATATTTTGAAACAACTTGTTGCTTTGCAAGGGAAATGTTCTGTCCCTGAATACCCCAAAGATATGAAACAATTTGCTCTAACATTATAGTTTTATTCGGCACAGGCATACAGGCAGTATCTTATTATTATTATATTAATAATACAATATTATTATTATATTAATAATACAATATTATTATTATATTAATATTAATCTGTACACACTGTCAAATATATGTTTTACAGCACCTACATACAGATCCATCACTAGTGGTACCTCGCAGGACTGCATTTGTAAATTTATTATTATTATTAAATAAGGAAAGAAATAAATAATGTCTTTTGAACTTTGTTTTCGGTCTCCTGAAACATTACGTTTTTTATTTAAGCCCCTATGACCGAGCATCGAAGGTAATGATTCAATGTTAGCAGACCACTAAACCGCCCGCCTAGACGTCAAAACACATGGCCACCTGGTATTCAATTTGCTTCAAAGATGGCAGCGCTATGGCCAGTCTATGTTGGTAGAGAGGCTATCTGTGAGTTACAGCGCTCCGGGTGGCAGCAATACGTACTTCTGGCAGCCATGCTTTTTAACGTCTAATCTATTCAATTTGCTTCAAAGATGGCGGCACTATGACCTCTCTATGTTGTTTATTTACCTCATTGATCAGTCATGTCCATCCGACTTTTAGTTTTGACTGTAATCCTTCACTTACTGCAGCAAAAAATTGCTTCTTAAGAGTTTCTGAGGATTTATTTTGTGTAAGTAGAGACATTTTTGACTTATCAAATAATTTCATCCTAAATTAATTTCCTTAGTTAATTTTCTAAAGTGCATAAAAGTTAATAAACCGAAATGAATGATTATCCAGTGAAAATTGTGCATCGGAATTTAAAATGTTTTAAAATGTCTATGTAGCAGTGAACCACGTTGTATGGTATCATTGTTGTGAAGTGCAAACGTGTGGAACAACAATGGAAGACATAAAACAGATGCGAGAACTTGGGAACCGGACACAGAAGCCAGATGGATGTAAACAAAAATGTCTGGTTATAAATAAGTTAAGCTACTTGCGTAAAAGTTAATGTCATTATCTGTTTATAGTTATACAGTTTGTCAAATGAGAGAAGTACTACACGGTTAGTGTGTCTAGCACAGTTCAGAAGCCCCGCATTCCCTCCTGAGACTTGTTAAATATAGCGTCAGCTATGCTTTCTGGGTTGGATTCGGAAACTATACATGAACATACAATAGGTTTCTATGGCATTTTTTTGCAAAACAAGAACCAAGTACGGCAGATCATAAACAAGACTTCTGCAGGTGAAGAAAATAAAAGAAAACTCTGGAAAGCTACTGCTGATGCAATAGGCTTAGGAATTTCAACTGTCGGCGGCAATGTAATTTTAAATTTAATTTAAAGTAAATTTATTTTAAATGAATAAACAATTCTTTTCGTAACTTCACTTCAAAATATTGAGCTCGTAAAACATCCTAAGTAATAAATTAACAATTTCATTTAATATAAAGAATCAAAAATGAATAATAAAAAGTAAATAAAGGAATTTGAAGAATAAAACGGAAGTGCGATGCCTTCTAGGGGACAGCAGGGAAACTATAGACGAAACTAGACACACATGCAATTGCTAAGCAAAATATCAATTTTGCCCGCCATTTTCCTCTGAAGATGGGAGTGGTCCATGTTTCTCTCATTTGACGGACTAAAGTTCTGGGAATTCTGAGTGAATTCATGCCATGCAGAGAATACGCGGTTCATTCCCGTAATTGCTACGAGATACAGATATTCCGGATGATTTTTTGGAATGGGCGATGTTCGTATATCGTAGAATCCAAATCGTTTGCTTTGTAATAAAGAAAAAGTGACTGTTTCCTTTAATATCTTCGCAGAAGAAATTTAAAGTGTAAACGCATCATCATTAGGCATCTTTCGAAGATGGAAGGTAAGAAGTTGGAATAGTAGATAAATTAAATACCTTGGCCTGTAAAGATTAATGTATTAAGAAGAGAATATATCTACTTTATTTAAATTGAAATAAAGTCTCTGTTTTATTATCTCTTTTTAAAGTTTCTTTTTGTTTTATTTACTACAAAATATTCCCAGCTTAATTTAATAAAGTTAACTCTTAAAACCATATTACAAATATTAACAAATAACATTTTCAGATCTTTTAAGCATCAATGGCAGATCTGATTCGATGTATCATGTCTCATCGGTTGGGATAACTCAAAACACCATCTGCAACCTCATGTCTTTATAAATGATATTAGATCTGTATAACCCAAATTGCTGTGAGATATTACTGTAAAGAAATGACAGACGTTAGGGTACTGAAGAATTATTTAAGACCGAAACCTCTAGTTGAAACGCCATCTTGGATATTTTGATAAATTCAGTCAAGGGAACGACCGTAAAGTGTAAACCACTTGTTAAAGAGAGGGATGACCCCTACATCTTCGTGATCACTAGATCGGAGTGGTTAGCAATGTCAATATGTGGGAGAGGCAACATGGAGATATTTAAAATGTAAATGGCCAATCATTACTATTAATCATTACGGTTAGAGAAAATTATCTTTCCTTCAACTGTTTTATATAATCTATAATCCGTTATTATTTTAATTATATTTAGTAAGATTTATATTTTAAAAAGCACGGATAATTGACCGAAGATAATTTGTATTAAAAAAGGCTTTTAGTTAAATAAAAATATGCACGAGTTTATTTTTGATTAATATTTTTAATTATTAGCATTAATATCGTTAGTGGAAAAATGTGATAATAACCAACAAGGTCTAGTTGTCATTGCCATTTTCGAATTCGCCTAGTTTTAGAGCTTTGCTCATCTGTTAAGTTAGAAAAGCATCAAAATCAGCAGACCTACCTTGTAGTAATCTAAATGAACCTTTAAAATTTTAACTTCCTGAGATATATATTTTCTTGAGTTACCGTGATTGCAGACGGACATATAAACTTATTTCAACTTATTTTTACATTCTATTTTTGTTTTGTCTCAGATACGCATTAAGGATTTTTTTAATTTTTTTTTGGTTCAATTTTCCGTTCTTTTGTAAATTTTAAAGAAAAACAATTATGGCAGGAGGTGCATCTCCATCTACACATTATCAAAATATTATTGCTTAAATTTACAATTCTTCGTTACTCTAACTTTTCTTTTTGATTATCAGTAAATAAATGAAAATAGTCATTTAGTAATGTTGTAACACTTCCATAACAAAACAATATTGATGTTCCTTCTAGTGTTTCATGCATTTTAATAAGTAGCGTACAGAAAGTAAACAGTGTAGATTGAGATAAGAACTGAGCCTTCGTCATGTTTACATTGTTGTTCAGATAATTAATGAATGCTCGGGTGAACTTTCGCATTGGATCTTTTTAACGGTTCCTTGATTGTTTAATGTCTACGAAAGAAAATATTGTTCCTACATTTTCGCAGGATATTTTATAATAATTATACCAAATGGAAAGATGACTTTTGTAAATCATTTAAGCTCTACAAGTGGGGATGAAAAATTAGAATTTTTGGAGTCTTAAAAACTTTCTTTGGATAACATTACAATTGCTATCTTTTATTATTATCTTACAAAATGCTTTTAGATTTTGCTAATGAAATTTCAAGGATTAAGAAAGAGGTTTGGTTTTGGGAGATTTTTAAAGAGAAATTTCAACAGAATTGAATTCTAGAAATTACACTACTGATCTTTCTCTTGCTAAAAATGTCAATTAGTCAAGTATTTCGATTCCGGAAATGGCTTGACTGCTTTTTCCGGTTCCAGTGAACTGCCAAGTCAGGGAATCATTTAGAGAGAAGTGGTTCTCATTTATCCTTATTTCCAGCCAAATGAGACTATGATGTGTGATAATAGATAGGAACCAACAACTTCAATTAGGAAAAGATTTTTTAAAAACTCATAAATCGTTAGTTTATTGAGGATGTTTTGTTAATGTGAAATGAATTTATAAGAAAAAAATCCCTAAAGTAAACCTAAATACAGGGTGATTCTAAATTCATAGGACAAACTTTAAGGGTAGGGCACACTAAAACATTTTTTGTGAATTTGCAAACTATGTCTGAGAGTTTGGGCCCCAAACAACTATGAGGGCGCTGTTTGGTCCTTGGCGATACCCGCCCAAAGATTGAGAGAGAATCATTGCTGGTAAGCATGTAGTCTTGTAGCGCGTGGGTTTTCCTTTGCCCACATATGAGGATTGTGCACATTAAAACACTCCCATACGTGTAAACAATGCTTCATCTGTGAAGAGCACATGTGCTGGAAAATCCGGCTGCACTGCATATCTGCTACATAAACCAAAGGCATAAATCTACGCGTCGAGGATAATCTTCAGCTTTCAATGCGTGAATTCTCTGTAAATGGAATGGGTGTAATTGCTCCTGGTGCAAAATTCTCCATATGGTGGTTTGGCTCACATCTACGCTACGTGCATCAGCTCTGGTGCTTGTGTTGGGACGTTCCTTAACGTGTCGTAGAATGTAAATGCGAAAGTTGGAGACCCAAAATTTCCCAATGCAAACCATGCAGCAAGTTGTGTGTGTTCCGTTAAACTGTGGTAGGGCATTGTCTTGAGGAGGATCACATCGTCGTTCAGAAGACCAGGACGTTTCTTTATTACGTTGTTGCACAATTTCTTTAAGGTTTCAGGAGACTAGTTATCCAAGCGGATCGCCATTTTGAAATGATAGCGCCCACCTCCAATGACATACAAGAGAAAAACCACGCAGCACTGAGCAGTACAGCCCTCTATCGGATATTTCAGCAACCGCAGGCATTATGGCAAACTCACGAATTTAATTTCCAGCATATATAAACTTTTTTCTGATTGACCATCGAATATTTCAGAATTACAAAAAACAATTCCAAAAGACAGAAATACGTTAGTTACGTTTTTATTGCATTCCTTGAATATCACTCTTAATTATAATTAGGGTCTATAACAACAAACAGGAATTAACATTTATATAGTTTACATTTCTCTATTCTCTCTATTCGCGGAAAACCTAATTTGTTTTGAATTCTTTCATTGCGTTCCTTCTGGAATTTTTCTATCTCAACACAAATATTGTTCAAAATAACAAATATTTCTGTCTCCACCATCTGTTATCTGATCACTGAACTCTAGAAGCTTCTGCAAGAATTGCAAGAATTTCAACGTAGACTCGTATATGCTGAGAAATTTCTCTTCAGTTGCTTTCTCAAATTTTTATTCTTCCTTTCAGTGTAATACAGACAATTGTCAAAATAATGGAAAAATTTTTACTGAAGAGAGTATTTTTCCTCTTATTTCCGATTGTAAATTTTTAAATTATGTAGAATTCTTAGGAGCTAAAGAAAAATTTTTGATGGAATTCTCAGACAACTGAAATTTTTATGTCTCAAAAACTCACCAATTTTACAATCTGAATAAAAGATCTTGAAAGTAATGCAACGGAATATCGATTGAATTTCATAAACATCATCTGAAAAGTTAGATTTATTTCAGCTTATTACGCACAAGAATGCTTCCAACTGTTGACGTTATTTCAGTCCTATCGATACTTAGACAGTCTCGCGCATAAGTCATCAAAAATCCTTAACCCTGAACATAAGCGGAAAGTCTAGTCATTTTGGATACCACAATGACACTGGCATCGTACCAGAAATAGTTAAGAAGGACAGCAGGGGTTCCTTGCGAAACCAGAAGATCAAACATAGGCAAACATTCAACTATAGATTTTGAAAGAAATTCAGATATGGAAAGCTGAAGGAGAATTAAGATATCATTTAATCTTTTGCAGAGAACTATTTTTTCACATTGCTATTCGAAATAATCTTTTTTGACCAAATTAAGTTTAAGATTAATTTAGCGTCTTGACACAACAATACTCTCCAATAGCTCATGTGTTACATGCTTTTGATTGCATTCAATGGCGATTCTAGAAAAATCTTAACGGCGGGGCAACTCTGGGCACAACATTCACTTGGGGGAGGGGTGTCAGGCCTTAGAAAAGACGAATAAAGTTAACACGACTCTATGATTATCTCAGATTATTATCCCCCCCTCCTCCAATAAAGATATACTGTTGCCCTTGCGTCTGTCCACGGTACGCGAAGTGTAACAATGTTGCTTTCGTGTTAAGCATTGTTGAAACGGGAGTGCGGGAACTTGAGGATATTGTCGATCGCTTCAACAACTGTACTCCTGTTATAAGGTTTAAGTTATTTGCAGCTTTTTGTAAAATACTTGCGTAAAAGTTCAGTCAGACAACTGAAGAATCCTTATTTATTTCACTAGATAAGGAACTAGAAACTTGAACATTTTCCCAGGGCGGCAGCTAGGAGGGGGTCACACGGAAATGTCAGGAGACATTGCCTACCCTTGCCCAGGGCTGTAGCATAGCTTCTAATTACATTAGGTCCTTCAACAGCTTGTTATATTACTTTTCAAGACAATTTGATTGTCTTTTACGTCAGTCTTGGATGATCTCAGAAATCTTAAAACTTATTGGAATCCAATACTTGAAAGCAACTGACAACATTGTCAAGATATATTTCCAGTTTTCAGATACTGACCTTTGTATCTCTGTTGATTAACCTCACTGAACCCGTGTTAATGAATAAAGGCAAATCATGTCAGAATATTTTCTGTCTAATATTTGCTCTTAAAAAGGCAGATAATAGACTACATAAGAAAGGTTAAAAATGCAGAATATTTCAAAGTAAATCATATTTATATATATATAAAATAATATATATAATATATATTATATATGTTAAAACGAGTTTATATTAACTTTTTTTTTAAAATTCAACTTTAACGCAAAGAATAAATGTTTATCAAAAACAGTATAACAAATAAAAAATATCGCACACATTTTAAAAAATAACAAAAAAACATTGTCGTAAGCCAGGACGTTTCGATCTGCGGAAACCTTCAAGATCATCTTCACCTGAAAAACTGCCAAATAAAGATAGCAAAGAAACGATTATAAAAGGAAAAAAATATTAGCGGAAGGAAGGATTATTGGTTAAAGATTATCCAGAAAATAAGACTTTTCCTCTTCCTTATCTTTTGGCCAATTATGCTTCCTTCCTCTAACATTTGTTTTTGTTATAATCATTTCTTTGCTCTCTTTGGCAGTTTTTCACATGAAGATGACCTTGCAGTTTTCAAAACATCCTGGTTGACGGTAATGTTTTTTGGTTACTCTTTTAAATGTGCGATATTTTTAATTTGTTTATATCAGGGGTGCACAACCTCAGGAAGCCTGAGGGCCAATATTTTTATAAAAGTTCTGATGGAGGGCCGCAGTGTCCCATTCACCTTTTCCCTAACCCTTATTATATCTTCTAATTAATGATTTGGTAATGTCATTTATAATAATATTTAATAATAAATATAATTTACATGTACTTCAAATTACCAAATAATGCGCTAGTTGTGTTTCATAACAACATTTCAATAGTAAAGTCTGAGACAGTTGCTATTGCAAGTTATGACATTTTTCAATTTATCTGTTGGAAGCAATGTAAAGGGTTGTTGAAGGTCCAGCCCGCACACAATGATTAAAAATTAAAACATTAAAATTTAAAAAAGTTAAAAACACAAGTCTCTAGCTTTCGCCACTAGGGGGACATGGCTTCATCAGGAGAGATGGTTAGACAGTCCTTCA
>JAFIDM010000002.1:64009370-64025764 GCA_023159025.1 Thereuonema tuberculata
TTATTCATTTTAATCTTTACCGTTATTTATGTTAAGGCATTCGTTTTGTATTTCCTAATTATTGATGTTCTGTTGATTTTTAAATTCTTTTTCATTGCAGCCGTTTAATTAGTTAATTAATTTAAATTCATGTTCTTGTTCAATCACTATGTATATTTTTAATTAATTATTCAATGAAATCCAATTTTGTAAAAAGTTCAAACTGAGCAAATAGACTTCGTCAATTACTTAAACTTATTTACTACTGATTTGTAGAATTTTAGTTAAATTAACTTATTTACAAATAATGCTGTCATCTTCTTATAAAAATATTAAATTTTATTGAGAGATAAACGAAAATTAGTTTCATTCATTCAATTGGAGTAATATATCACGAATTATATATTATTTAAATTTGTTGTTATATTATTTTATTAATTATTTGTTTTTGTTGATTATTTTTGTATTTATTTTTAATTATTTAAAAACAGTCAATTAACTGTATTTATAATATGCGTATCTCTAGAAGTTCGGGAATCCAGGGAATTCTGGAAACTTCGTTGTAGTGCCGTCTGGCGATTAATTTTTCGAAATAAACTCCTATGGTTGCACGGAGAAGGCAGAACACGGGAAAGCCTGTAGTCAGGGAAGTTCATCAGAGCGAATCAATTTTATTTGGTGCAACCCGTGAAATATTCACGGAAGTAAAACAAATTCCATATTTTTGAAATACCGTAAAATTTTTCAAAAACACAAGATTGAAAAAGATGTTCTAAGCTCATTTTATAAAAGGAATAAAATGTATAAACCCTGCTGCATTCGATCTATTTGCTTTTCCCCTTGCTGAGAAAGTGAAATTATCTTTTTTCGATCTATTGAATTTGTCATTACCTCTGCCCTAAAATAATAGGCTCTTCCAAATTGGCTCCTCTAATCCTGTGGCACACACATTGTGGCGCCATCTGGTGGTCGGCAATGTCATGATGCCAAACAGACATCCGTACAGTTTTCGCCTATTAGTATGTTGATTTCATCGAAAGTTTTTACAGTTTGTTTATTTATTTCAACAAATAACGTGATAATATTTATTTACAAGATATCAAAATAAAAAAATATAATAACGTTAAAATAATACATGGTATCATCCAAGATATTCTATAAAGAGAAAGACACCAAGGCATCTTATTCTCTTAGTCACTATCTCGACCAAGAATTATCTAGTTAAATTGCAGACCTTGACAGAAATGGTAGATGTCATTCAATGTTGGTTGGTAATAAAAGCCAGACACTTGAGTTCTTGTATCATTCAAATAATACATGACAATTTTTACAAAGTAAACAAAAAAAAATTCAACGTGCCTAGATTAACATTAAAAAGACAAATAAGGAAGGCACACAGGAACAAGAAAGGTGTAGTACCCTGAGCCATCACCGATGTTTGTAGCTGGGTCGACCGTCTCGTCCTTTTTATGACTCTTCAGCCAGATAAACTTTAATGGCTCAGGATGCGAATCCTTTTTTTTTTCCCTATGTGCCTTTCCTGCGTTTTTAATTATTGTAAAGTGTTTGCCGTTAATGTTTATTATTATTATTATTGGTAAAGAGTTTACCAAGAGGAGAAAGTCTGTATATCAGCGGTCCCCAATCTTCTTTTAAACTAGTAATGATACGTACATGTACAACCAAAAAAAAGTCGTGTTCTGGATTTTTTTTCCATTTTCGGATAAAATTTGAATTAGCATCGCGACCTGAGGCTGGGAATCACTGCTGTATATCATATACAAGACGAATATAGAAAGAAATATGAAAAAAAAAGAAAGACCGTCTCTGGGATTTAAAATAGATCATTCGTGTGAATTGAGAATCTCTATTAAAGGCTAAAAACCCATTGCACGCCTAACGAACTAACAGTGCATTTTTCTGTGGAATAGTCCATAGAAAGCAATTGTACCCGGTAATCATGGTAGTGATATATTCCAAAAAATGGCGCTCTCCAGAAATATTCACATCAAGCTGCCTTAGCCGTTAACAGTAGATAAACGTATAAATTGTTCTGTTGTTTTGAACCAACGGATGACGGGAAGCACACTATTCCAATCGAAAGTCTTCCTCTTAATAGGAACGCATGCAATTCCTTTCGGCTATAAGAGGCACTAAAAGTCGATCGGATGAGCAACAGGATAAAATCAGCCTCTGACGATGTGTGATTCGATTAATTCACCCATATCTTTTCTCTATTATTTTACGTCGTGCCTCAGACAGATTAAAAAGATTGTTGAATTTTAGATTTTCAAATCATCCAATGGAGATGTTAACTGATTATAATGAAAACCAGGTAGTAACCAGCTACAAACTCTACAGCAACGCCTTACGCTCAGCCATTTTCTTTGTATAAAGTTAACAATTATTTTTTATTAAATAATTTTTAAAGTAAAGGGTAATTACTAGGGCAAGGAAAAATATGACCTCTAATTTGCTAAAAAATGACAAATAAAAAATGCATTTAAGACCTAAAAATAGTAAAAAAATGACAGAAAAATAAAAAAAAATGACCATAAAACATTTGAATTCATTACATTAAACCTTTTTTAACTTTGACAACCAAAAAAAAAAAAAGGTGTTTTGATGGCCAAATAAAAAAATAATAAAATAAAATCTCAAATGACATTGCCTTCCAAAAAACTACTAAAAATGCTCAAAATGACCTAAAAATCGCCAAAAAATGGTCTACCGGTATCCCTAAAAAATGCCGAAAAATGCAAAAAAAAAAATGCCCTAACGAATTGCCTTTAATGTTACACATTTTCATATATGAGAGCCATGTTTCAACCTTCATAGAAAAAAGATGCAAAGTCATCAAATTCCTTGCCCTAGTAATTACCCATCATGCACATAATGAAAACAAATTCATACCAGGAGTATGGTACTGCCGTTTCATCATTGTTATGAATCCTCAGCCAGGCTTACCATTTCGATGACGAGATTCAAGGCATGAAGAATATATGGAACCCATACTCGCTACCGACTGTGGGTTCCGACACAAACAAACAAGAAAAGAAAATTACCTGTTGCTTAATAGGATTTAATAATGTGACCCTCAACTTTCGGGCACAAGTGGCAAATAAATTACAAACATAAAGCCACAAGAAAGTAAAAGGTTTTGTTTATATTTTATTTTATAAAATATTTTTTATAAAATAATGTATAAATAATAATAATAATATGTAATATGTTTAAATTTATACATATAGTAAATATAATATAATATGTATAAAGTATAATTTGTATAAATATTATAGGTATAAAGTGTAATAATATGTATAAAGTTGCAGTATTCGTTCACGAAATAAACGTATATCCAAAATTTCAGTAAACCATTTTTTTGTAACCTTTGTAAGGTCCAATATAGCAATGGTACCAGGAACAGTTCATAGACACTCCATTTCTTCTTAATTTCCGAAGAAATATTATTGGCAGTCGAATTAAAGCGGGTGGAATCTTCAATTAATCAGATTTAGTAAAGAAAACAGACAGACTAAATGGAAAAAAATTAATTTAATGAAGTTAGGAAAGATTAAAGGTTAAATCCTCTACTGCCCAAAGTGGTGATTAGAATGATAGAAAATAAATAGTTATTTCTAAAAAAACAAGAATGATGATTCAGCGAAAATGAACATACATAAATTACTTTGGGATAATTAAACAGATCAAAAGCACGAACAAAAAATGACTTGCTATTGCCATGACTATATAAATTCATCTAGAAATAGGAAGTTTTTGAATTCAACCATATTGGCTTTAAGAGGAGATACACGTTTAAGATTAATATAGATGACAATTATTGTCTTTAGGAAGAGAAAACTTCAATTTTCAAAATTGCAAAGATAAAATAATAATCCCAAAAAACAAAATATATCTTTTTTTCAATTACAATAACCATAATATCAGAAAATAATAATGGCAACAGGAATAAGGTCATTGGAAAATCAAGGAACTAGATGGTGGAGGTTATAAAAATAAGATTGGAAAATGAAAAACAAAAACCTAAGTTTCTTAAAAGTAGGGATGGAAGGGATTGGATTTTTAAGTCGGGACGGGACGGGACAGGATTTTTTTTCCCTCCGAAAATCGGGACGGGATTGCCCTTCCTTCAGTAAAAGGGAAATAGTTGTTCAGGTTTTGAAACTTGATATGGATGACAATAATAATGACAAACAAAAACATTTTTTGCGCAGTTGGTACTTACCTCGATAAACGAATAGTCTCTATTGTCTGTCGCTAGTCGAAATCATGAAGGCCGTCGTCTGTTGTTTATTGGTTTCGCCGGTCGATCGCTAACGCCATGACGAAAACACTTTGTTGTAGATGTAATATTGGGAGGTAGAAGGAAAATAAATAGTCCAGAGTATTTCTCAATGATTTATTGTAGTTCACTGGCCAGGCTTAATAATCCCAGCATTATTAAGCCTTTTGTTGAATTTAAATAAATCGCGAAATCCCGTCCCGAAGAAATCCCGAAGTAAAGCAAATTCCGCCCGATAAACGGGATTATAATTTTCCCGAAAATTTCCCGAAATATCGGGTCCCGTCTATCCCTACCTAAAAGTAACTAGATGAACGAGATAACGAACGTGTCGGATTTTTGATAAAGAATTTGACAAACACTTGAAGTAAACTTTGCGTAGCAGGAAATTCGAATCGTAAACCAATCGAGGGATTTGAAAAAATGTTAGATGTCAGCGAATAAATATACATCAAGAATAAATAGAAGCTGTGATTAGCATAGCTAGGGTTCTTTGGCAACTAATACCATTGATCAAATCATCATGGGGAAACTCCATCACAAGTGCGTTGCTGCCATTCTGTTTTCAATAATTTAACAGCAAGTGTTCATTCTTTGAATACTTAAAGTCAGCTGATGAATATAAATAAATTTTAAATGGATTTACACACAACATTTGTATCTCAGCTACTCCTTCATCTACCCCGAAACCTCGAAATGTAGAGAGTACATATATTTTATTTCGATTTTATGTTTGGCTGGATGTCCGATTGAGAGAATCTTGGTCTCCCTAAATTTTGAAGACGACTCTTTTTTTTTTTTTTTATTGTACCAGATCGGTTATCTAACTTGCCCACCTCCATCTACATATAAGTCCAGAATATCATTTTACATTGCCAAAGAATTGGTGGCTCGTTCGCTTTAACAATACCCTTTTCTCTGATATCTGAATCCAATTGTTATTGATATATATGACATGCTGTTTTGATGTTTTGCTTGTCATGTGATCCTTAGCTTGTTTAGGAAGGAGATCACATGATTTCCGTTTACTATATGTATTCTATATCAGAATATCGCTAAATGAATGTAATCTTTGCTTTTACCGCAAGTTTTTATCGCAAACACTTAACATATTTCCAGCACAAGTCTCCGCAATCTTACATTTCCGCTGTAAAATCCTCCATACCTTATCCAAAGCGTAGTTTGAGGTAACAGAAGCCGTTTTAATATTACTAAGCAAGCTTCTTAACTGAAAAATAAATCCTAAAACTATTTCATATTACTAATATTTATGCTTTAGTTTTTTTCCTTACAAAAACATTATCAATTTCTCAAAATAACATATTTCCGTTCAGAAATCAAAAATCTGTAGGTGATTTACCTTGATTTTAAAATAATTAATTTTTAAAAAACACTGAAATTGCTGCCAAAGAATTCTCTGTTTTATATATTTAAGTTACAAGAAACTAGTATCATTCAAAAAATAAAACTTCTGCATATGAAGTTTTAGTAACTATTAGGTAACAAAATTGTATAAAACGTGTTTTCCTGACGTCGCGAAACTCATTATGCTTCTCGCAAAAAACTGCACTGATATTTACTGCCTTAATTAAATACGAACCAATTCAAATTCAAGGAAAATGTTGACAAACTTACGTAAAGAATTCCCCGGATATACCATACCTCTTCTATTTTTTATTCTATTATCTTGTAATTTTCATTTTTTACTTCGTTCTCCTTTAACAGCTGTTAGTGATTTTCCCCATCTTCTGTAGACAGATCATTTCAATATTTACTTCTGCAAATTTTTGTACAAATTTTTTTGCTGACACAGTTTCTCCCTTCGAACGAGTGAAATCATTCAAAAGTGCAGATAAGAACATATTCCCTTTCATTGTTAAGTTCTGTGGATCGAAAATGTAGGAACGTATCATTTGACTGGCTTTTTTGTGATTCACTCAAATAGAATTTTAAAGTTATTTTACTCTACTTAAAATATATTAATTTATTACACATATTGAAGAAAATTCAATTATTTTACAGCAACAATTATACTTTCTTTACAATTTTAATACTGTAAAAGCAATTGTATTACTATTTTTCCTAATAGGTAACCACTATAAAAACGATGAGAGAATTGCAAGTATAATTCTAAATCTACATATTTAATTTTTTTTAACTTAAAATTGTTTGAAAACATTGCAAATAATGAAAAAATACATTTAATTTAAGGTTTTACTTATCCTGTGCTAACCCATAAGAAATGTTTTACAGCCGAGCTCACACATTGATCTGGGGGTGCTATTTTTGTTTTAATTGTTTCAAAAGTGAAGAAAAAACTTCAAAAACTCACATGCACAAATTAGACAAAAGTGCTTTTTTTTTTTTTAAATGTCGTTTTTGAATGTTTGGTATACGACGGAAAAAGATGGATAGAAGATCCGTAAGATTAAATGTCGTTAATATCAAGTATTTTTGTAATTAATTATGAGTGTATTAATTACTGAATTTTAATTGTCATTTTCAATTTTATACAGATCTTTTTCGTTTATCCGTTGATAAAGACGTTCGTTAGGCACAATCTCAAGTTAGGCTTAGATGTTCAGGAAGGCCTAGGATGTACCGGGTTTTATACTAGAGATTGGTTCAAATAAAGCATTTCAGTATATCAGCAATTATCCTGTGTGGAAGGTTATGAATCGGGCGTACGGATGTATTGTGGAATAATTCATTCGATCCTCAGGAAATTCATGTGCAGTTCCTGTGGATGCTACTAGTTTCAGCACTGCCAGACAAGGCTTACGAACGTGGCGGTTCCTTTTAACATTCTATCTGTGTTAAGGGTAACAAGGAAAGAGTTACTACAAGTTTAAGTCAGGACAGTTTACTTTACCTTAAAATTATTCTTCGGAGTCAAGAACATTTACGTCGAGGGATAATCAACAATAAATATCATTAGTGTCAAAGAACTGTCTTCTAGTTTAATTAAAGCATCGAAGAATGCCGTTATGTAAATTTAGTTAATTCATTATCTATGTAATTGAATTCTAGATTTTAATATTTGTTCTTTGATTAGCAAGATTATATAATAGTATAGTGAGGATTTTATTAATCCATATTTTGTCAGGTTATCGATGACCGAGTTAATACTTAATTTTGATTAAATGTTTCCATAAATGCTTAAAGATTTAATTCTAGGAAAACAAGTTCTAGGATGATATTTAGATCTGTAATATCATGAGTGTTTTACAGTTGATATTATAACGATTTAGTTATTGTTTTTCGAACAACCGAACATTGTTCTGTGCCATTTAGTGTGGCGTTTTTAGTGTTATTTCATAGTTGATAATTTTGATCTTGAACATTAAATGTACCAGCAATATCTTACAGGTTTTAATAGTTGTGAGATAAATGTATTAAATTTTGACCATTCATTAAATTTTGTTATTCTGATGCCAGTCTATTTTGAATATTATTTTAATGTTAATGCTCGGCTGTTACTTACATTTGAATTGTGGAATTGATAATAATTTCGTCCACACAATTTCTCTGCATCTTTTCATTATTGCACTTTACAATTAACATTGATTATGGATTAGAACTTTTGAAACCTTCAATTGATTTTGATGTGGTTTTCTGAATTTTATAAAGGGTTAAATTGTGCCGCTTTAAAGCTCTAAAGCTACGCGAACACCATCCAACTTTGGACCAACTTAGTTGGCCAACTTCAAGTTGGTCCGATTTTGTAAGGTGCGAACACTAGCCAACTCGCAACTGAAGTTGGCTGAACAACGTTTCAAACCTTAATTGATTTGCAACATATGATAACTATTTTTAAAAAAATTATTAGCGCTATAAAATCGAAGTTGATGATATTATTTCGATGCAAAACTAACTAACGACCAACAGCCAAAAGCAAGCCATGCTTCCCTGGCAACAATGCCTATTACATCGTAACTTTTGCATTATCGCGACAGCGGCTATCCCATAATTCCGAACGTTTTCCCCTACAGCTGTGAAAATCCGAAAAAATCGAGGTTTTGAAACCTCTCGGATAAATTCTGCCGCATACAATTATTGCATTTCAGTATAAACTTTATTTACGCGTGAAAGAAACTCGCAATACTCTGATGTTCATTTTTTACACGCTTGTCGTCGATTTGAAGCGATGCAAATCGTTATAGACGCCATTTCTTTCCTTGGGCGTGACATCATGACTGACGTGTTCCAATGCTGCCCTGTGATTGGGTAATTTCCGATCAACTTTCCCGAGTTGGTTCCGCACAACCAACTCCCCTCACCAATTAAAGTTGCTGCAAAGCCGCTATAAAATGTGCTCAAAGTGCGCTTTACCAACTCGAAAACCTGAAGTTGGCTAACTAAGTTGGTCGAAAATTGGTGTTCGCGTAGCTTAAATCATTTCTATCCGCTAGGGAATAGGAATAATAATACCATTTTTTTTTCTCGCGCCAACGGGCACAATACGACGGACATTTTTTGAAATTGTATGTTTTTGGTGATATTTCCTGGAATACTTTAATTTGTAATAAATAATAACAAAATCAGTTATAGTATTCAAGACACTAATTAGTATTAAAAGTTAATAGAATAATAATTATTGGAGTCATCGTTAAGCGTGGTCTGAATTTTTTGTTGTTGCATGCATTAAAGACTGAAGTAGTTAAAAACTTGAGTTTGCTTCACCTCTCGGATACTGTTAGTGACGAAGAAGTATTAAAAAGAATGGATAAAGACGAACTGCTAAAAAACAAGTAAATGACAGTTTTGTAATAAACACAAAACTATTTGCAATTCACAACCTATGAAAGTCTTATGTTGTTAAAAGTGAAACTATTTTGCATTGCCGCACAAAACTCATTTCTTCAAACCGTTATAATTCAAGGGTGAAGTACAATTTACATGTAATTACAGGGTCTTCTCTATACACCACTGGAATACAAATGGACTTGCAAGACAATTTGCCGAATTGGAAGTGGAGCCATTTGGTCGAAATTATTATATTCATTCTCAGCAGAGTCAATTCATATTAGAGAAATCCCAATGTATTCAGTTATCACTATTTTCTTGGCCCGATCAGTGTCACCTAAAACCGGATGTCGCCTGGACAATCCGGAAGTCGGATTTTTCCTCAATCCTCCAGATCATGGAGAGTCCAATGAGGTGTGACTCACGGCCTCCGAATCCCTATTAGGGAGCCACACACAGACACCGACACACAGATAACACAGGAATCCGTAAAGGGGTTGCTAAAAATTGCAGTAGAATCTTAGAAATCATCAGAAAAAGAACGGAATTTTTCATTAATTCGGAATTAATCTCCTACGGCAACCCATCTCCCTGAATGAAATTTAATTCGAGGAAATAAATATATTATTATCAGTGCGGCCAAAGATGAACCTCCCAGAATGCAACGCAGATGATAGATTTTCCTTTCCTGGCCTGTCGGTCACATTCAAAAGTAAGAAAAAATGGCGGTCGTTGATTCACATTCAACATTTCGACGAGGAAAAGGTCTCAAAAATCAAGTAGGGAAATTTTTCTTAACGTTGCTCGTCGATTTCAAGAAGATGTATGTGAGATTTTTGAAATTTCCTATTTTTGATAATTGAGATTGATATTTTCTGCGGAGCTTACGGCATTGATACTGGAGAAATTAGTCAATGATAATGTGTTTGCGGAGTCAACTTTCGCCACGACGATAATAATATCTAGTGATTGACTGATGTTTTCTAAGCATTTCTATAAAAGCAGCTAAAATGGCTGGAAAGATTTTTCTAAAATTTGATAACTTACTTATTTAATCCAACTTATAACATAACAACATTTATTTTCGTCTCCATTCCTTCCGTCCCCCAAAACTGACCCCAAAACATCTGTCCTTATTTCTTTAAAATTCGGTATGATGCTTAGCTATGGTATAACTTAAATTATAAGCTCAATTTCTTTGGTCTCCGTACTCCTCACTATGAGACGAATAGCTGAGCGTATTCCTGGTTTTATTTTTAATTAATTTTAAAATTTTATTTAAATATTAATTATTTAAATTAATTTTAATTTTTTATTTAATTATCTGTTAGAGTATTAATATTTTTTAGAATATTTATTGCAATTAAAATACCGTCCTTCAAAACATTAATTGCATTCCAAAAAAATTTCTATGTAGGCTTTTTTTTTTTTCTATCTACATTTGTTTGTTCTTCAAAAACTCAAAATCTGAAAAAGAATCCAATGCTCGGTGCCAAGACAAAAAAGAAAAAGAAAAAGAAAGAAAAAATAGCTATGGTAAAAACAAATTCTGTGTATCGGGTATATGCTGGAAATCAATAATCTTTTTTATTAAAAAGAAAGAAACAAAAGACGAAGTGGTTCCTCGTAAACTAAACAAAACAAAAACAAATAAAATACAATAAGCAAATTGAGATCCTCTGTCATCCATTTGGGGGGGGGGGGGGCATAAATGCAAAGAAAAAAACTCGACGACAGTAGAAAGTAAATATTCATTTTTATGTAATATTTGATTTCGTATTATTCCAACGTACTTTGAGTGCTTTTGAGCTTTTCAGTACATTTGTAAACCAATTTCTCTGGAGCCACAGGAACAGAAAGATAGAGGATTGGAATTTAATAATTGTATCTTACTTGTTTTTGTTTGATTCATATGGAGAACCTGTGTAATATTGACTGATCTCTCCCGCTAAGGTTCTCGGTCGTTAATATGGAGAATCTGACTGAAGAGCCTTTCAGAGAAGGTGAAAGCGCTGTCATAATTCTCTCCTTCATTGACACAAATTGACATTATTGCAAAGAAAAAAAAATAATATAAGAAATCAGAAACATTAATATCAGAAATAATAACGGATGCTTTCAACGTAGGATTTCAACACTATTCTGTGTTGAAATAAAGCGAAATAAATAAACACCTAAATCCCCATAACAAAGAGAGTGAAATGAGTCTTATCTTTTCTTGCAGTATTTTATTTACTTTTATTGTATATTCTTTCAGTAATGACATATTACTGAAAATTTGAAATAATTTAGGGGCTCAGTCCGACGTTTCAGGCTTCGCTCATTCCCTAACCTAACAAGATACTATTTAAAGTTATAATTTATTGTTTACCATTTTTTTAACATAAAATTCCTAAAATAAATTTAAGTAAAAGTTTATCTTTATAATTAAAAACTGAAATTTCGTTTTAATTACTCACTTGAATACTGAGACTTTAATGTAAAAGTCTTTCTATTATGTTTCAATCTTTTAATGTAAAAAGACTGCATTCCTTCGGAAGAATAACTGAGACCTTAAAGTATTTTTCAGTTATTTACAGTATGTAACTACAGAAAAATATTACAATGGAAGGACTGCATTTATTACAAATTAAAAATAAGAAGCTAATTAAAAAATATGCTATGCAAGATTCTAAATAACATATTCACTTTTTGTAATATATAAATTACAGATGCCCTTTATTGTTGAATTACACTGGTTTAGGATTGTTGCAATTGAATTTATTGAAAGCAACCAATTACATTGTATTAAAGTTGTCCAAATAATTGTATTTCATCATTATTTGAATTGTGGGTTTGTTTATTCTTCTTATGTAGAAAAAGAAAAGTAATTTTTACAAAGCAACTCATGCACTCAAAAATAAAATTAATTCGTGATCAACCAAAAGAATGGAAGTAACAAATACTTTTGTAATATGTAAAGAACGAATAGAGCAAAGAGGAAGATCTCTTCAAATGTTGAACTGACCTTGAGTGGATCACCTTCTGTCTTCGATTCAACCAGCGAGATGATTTCTAAATCCTCGCCCATTAGCGCCAACCAAAGCAAACACTGCGGTGGTCCGGTCGTAAATGACGTCATTTATTCCTGACATACACATCTTGAAAATCAAACAGATCATTATACTTTTGAATATACTTTATTTCTTAATATTAGCGAGAGCAATGTATCAAAAACTGAAACTACACATAAGTTCAGCTATACATCGAATAGTGAGGATTGAGCACACAGCCCTGAGGTGTTCATTTGGGGGACTGAGGAGGATGGAGAGAGGAGGTCAAAATAATTGTGCTCATGTTTTGTTGGATCATAAACAACCTTCGAATCAAATTTTAAAGACATCAGCCCAGTAGTTTTAGCAAGGAATTTCGGAGTCTTATTTGAGAGACGAAAGAAGTTAGATTAAAATGAATGGGCTATGTTTTAACTGGATTAATAAGCTATGTATTTAATCCAAATTTAAATGAAAACTTGTCCAGCCGTTTTATCGTAATTTCCACACAGACAATTGAACAAATAGAAGAAAAATATTCAAGTGGAACAGTAAGAGTTTGTTTCAGTTAATGACTAAAATAAATAAGGCTTATTTTGTGGAATATTTTTGAAATATTTTAAAATTTCTTAAATTGTCTCACAGCTTGTTGGAAAGGTCAGATAACATTTTTTTTTTCTTTAATTTATTTAATATCCTAAAATCAAATGCATTATTCATTGCAATTGATTAATAAACTTGTATCAATGTGGAATAGAAAATTTTTCGAATTCTAAGATTAGACTAATTTAAAAACTCTAGTGACATGCACAATGCACGAGTTAAGTGCAGAACAATGCAGAATAGATGGCAAAAAAGTAGATGAACTTTTTGAATTCGTTTTTTTTTTCTTTCATTATTTTTATAATAATAAATAATAATAATAATAATAATAATAATAATAATAATAAATAATAATAATAATAATAAATTATTACAAATTAGGGAACATTTCCACCAAAGAGCAGAAGACTCCTCACTTCACTCAGCCATTGTCAAGGCTGACACACACCTCACACCCCTGAACCTCGAAAACTCTTCTCCAACAATCACCACCCCTGACACCCACACTCAGCAGCTGCGTGAATCATGGGCTCGTAAGGAACTCCATGGCAGACATCATCACGAACTCAGCCAGCCTCATGTCGACATGGAAGCGTCGAACAGATGGCTGACGAGTGGTGAGCTGTTTGGGGAGACCGAAGGGTTCATGATCGCAATACAGGACCAAGTCATCTCCACACGCAACTACAAGAAACACATTCTACACGATGCAAACACACATGACGACAAATGTAGGAAATGCCACACTACGCATGAGACGATCGACCACATAATATCAGGCTGTCCCCTTCTCTCTCAAACAGACTACCTCCACCGACACAATCAGGTAGCGTCGATCGTTCATCAAAAACTAGCACAAAAACATTCACTTATTAAGAGCACGGTCCCGTACTACAAGTACATACCACATTAGCGTATTAGAGTCACCCTCATATAAACTATACTGGGACCGCCCCATTCACACAGACAAAACCATACATCACAACAGACCAGACATCACACTTGTTGATAAGGTCAACAAACAGACCTATCTAATTGATATTGCAGTGCCTATCAGCAAGAACATGCAGAAAACTCACGCAGACAAGATCAGAAAATACACTGATCTAGCACACGAGCTCCAGAAGCAGTGGAGGCAGGATCGAGTACGTGTTGTACCCATCGTTCTGTCTGCCACTGGTCTGGTGCCTCACACATTGCACCACAGTCTCAGCACACTAGGACTTCACAAAATCACTTATGCACAACTGCAGAAGGCTGTGGTACTCAACACTACACGCATAGTTAGGAAATTTATGGACACAAGCACACATCCCTAATCATTCTTGCACACATCTTTACACTTGGCAGTATGTGCTTTGGTCCTTGACCCGCCATATTGTTTTTGCTGGGGATACCCAAGGTTTGAAACATACAAACATAATAATAATAATAATAATAATAATTTATTGCCTATAAAGAAAAAATATTTACAACAATACATATTGATTACAGTTTTGACATCCCAGTTGTCTTAAGGGTGATCCCGTCGAGAAGACAAAAGGGTGTCGGCATCGAGGCAAATAAAATGAAAATTAAACAAAAAGCATTACAGGAAGAGGAAGAAAAAACAAACAAACATCAAATGAAGGAACTGAACAAAAAAAAAAAAAAAAAAAAAAAAATCAGTTCATCATATGTTGACGAAATTATATGCCAAGGAAATTATTAATATGAAATAAAATTGGACTGATTGCGCTTACCTAGATAGAGGAAGAAGAAAAGAAAAGAAAAAAAGGAGGAAGTGGGAAGAAAGAGGATAGAGGAGAGAATGCAATCAATTACTGGATTTACATGAAATGAGGAATTATACATCTATGAGGATTGAGTTGAGTGAAAGTGTTGTTTAAGTTTTCTTTTAAATTGTGCCAGGGAAGAGCAATCACGAATTTCCTTTGGAATTTCATTCCAATTTAGAGTAGCTGAATAACTGACTGCTCTCCGTTGATAGTTGGATCTTGTTTTTGTTAGTAGAAGACCAGGATTGAGTCTAGTTTTATCAGAGTGGGAGTGGGGTTTAGTATTTAAAGTAATGGAAGGACGTAGTTTTTTATTGATAGTTTTATAGGTGAAAAGAGCCAACTGAAGCTTATAGATATGATTGAAAGGAATTATTTAAATTTTGTCTAGAGGGATTGGGTAGACTAGAGGCGGGTTTTTTTATCTAGGAATCTCAGGAAATGCTTTTGAACTTTAAGTATCATTTTTTCTTGAAATTTGGCCGTGGTACCCCAAATGATTACACCATAACATAAGTTTGTGTGAATTAGTGACCAATATAGATTCAGAAGTATTTGCCTAGGAAGAAAATAAAGTTTTCTAATGATGCCCAAATTTTTTGAGACTTTATGAGCGATTTGTTGTGTATGGAGATTCCATGACAGATCGTGTGAAAGAGTGATACCTAAATATCTGAAGGATTGGACTTCTTGTAATAAAGAGTTGTTATAAGTGATAGAGAAATTGTCAGAGTTGAGTATATGGAAATAAATAAATTGTAAATATAATTCAGGCTCATAAGAAACAAATTTTAACGTGCAGAAAAATTATTAAGAAACGAAAACCCAAAGACTGAACATAAATTAGCATTCAAGCCTTTGAGTTTCTCATCAGAGGCAAATGGAACGGCTGTTTCATCCTTTTTTGGGACTTTTCAGTTTGATCCTTGATGATAAGCCAAGAAAGGCATTAATGATATGGAATTCATCTTCGGCCCCGAAAGTGACTCCCGAATAAAATAAATAAAAAAAAAAAATTGGTGCTCAAGTGCACACGAAAAATCTTCTTGTTTATTCTGTGCGGGGTCTCTATCGGAAGCGAAGATAATTTCAAAATCTTTTCACGCCTTTCTGGGTCAATCATCGAGGAGGGTGGATCGGGCTGATAAGTCCCTAAAAATGACGAAACGGCCGTTCCCGATTCCCTCTGATGATGAACTCAAATGCGTGAATATTTCTTTATGTGCGGTCTTAGGTTTTTCATTTCTTTATAATTCATATCTTTATAATTCTTTATTCTTTATAATTCTTTATAATTCATTATAAATCTGTTGAATGAAAAGGGAAATAAATGCCGATTGAAATCAAGGATATGTCAAAAAGCTACAGGTGAAAATAAGAACCATCTCTTGAGACAACAACAGGAAGTAATTCCGAAAATAGAAGTGATAGGAAGTAGGTCATGCCAACTACCAAAACATACAATAATGATATAAAAGTTAATGAAGAATTTTGCTACTTCAGGTAATGTTTGTTTAATATTTCGTGTTGGTATCTTAGGCCTTAAACAGAAGAAATTCAAAACTGAATTAGTAAGTAATTTTAAATTGGGCTATTATTTTGTTTATCTCAATCTGCACAATAATGGCCGGGGTGATTAATGTAGTTTTGAAATCTCCTGAAGAAGAATGAAGGGATCGACCCGAAATATTGAGCTAGAGTAGAAGTAGAACATTACTTAGAGTAGAAATTCTTCATTCAGTCTTATATTATTCTTATATATTAATCACAGGGGAGAATATGAGATATTTTAAACTTGGTATAGTATATTTTGTCAAATGAATGTATCTGGATCATTTAATTAGTTTCTATAATTTAAAATAAGTTTCAGAATTGAGACACGCCCTCTAGGTAGTCTGTAATTCAAACAAGATGTAGATTTGTGTGTGTATATATATATATATATATATATAT
>JAFIDM010000002.1:64025864-64040694 GCA_023159025.1 Thereuonema tuberculata
AATTTATTTGTTGTTTATTCTGTGCTGGGCTTTTGACACATTTCAAAAAAAAGTTATCAATTTCTCAAAATAACATATTTCTGTTCAGAAATCAAAAATCTATAGGTGATTTACCTTGATTTTAAAATAATTAATTTTTAAAAAACACTGAAATTTCTGCCAAAGAATTCTCTGTTTTATATATTTAAGTTACAAGAAACTAGTATCATTCAAAAAATAAAACTTCTGCATATGAAGTTTTAGTAACTATTAGGTAACAAAATTGTACACAAAGTGTTTTTCTGACGTCGCGAAACTCATTATGCTTCTCGCAAAAAACTTCACTGATATTTACTGCCTTAATTAAATACGAACCAATTTAAATTCAAGGAAAATGTTGACAAACTTACGTAAAGCATTCCCTGGATATACCATACCTCTTCTGCATTCTTTATTCTATTATCTTCTGATTTTCATTTTTTACATATTTCTCCTTTAACAGCTGTTAGTGATTTTCCCCATCTTCTGTAGACAGATCATTTCAATATTTACTTCTGCAAATTTTTGTACAAATTTTTTTGCTGACACAGTTTCTCCCTTCGAACGACTGAAATCATTCAAAAGTGCAGATAAGAACATATTCCCTTTCATTGTTAAGTTCTGTGGATCGAAAATGTAGGAACTTATCATTTGACTGGCTTTTTTGTGATTCACTCAAATAGAATTTTAAAGTTATTTTACTCTACTTAAAATATATTAATTTATTACAGATATTGAAGAAAATTAAATTATTTTACAGCAACAATTATACTTTCTTTACAATTTTAATACTGTAAAAGCAATTGTATTACTATTTTTTTCTAATATGTAACCATTACAAAAAACGATGAGAGAATTGCAAGTATAATTCTAAATCTATATATTTAACTTTTTTTAACTTAAAATTTTTTGAAAACATTGAAATGGCAAATAATGATAAAATACAGTTAATTTAAATACAGTTAATTTAAAGTTTTACTTTTACTTTAAATTAAATTCAAACAATAAATTATTAGATAGTATATGTAAGCCTTATATAATAATCACTATGTAATAAGTTAGAAAAAAATTATTACACCCGACACAATTTATATTGATTGTCATAAAGTATTACCTTAAATTGTTATTAAAAATATTCTACATATACCAAATTCTTTTGATTATTTGCAAATATCTAATGTCATGATTGAAAAACTAAACTAAATGAGTAAATAAATAAATTTTGTAAATGATGAGATAATATTTATCTTATTAAAGAATTTTCTAATCTCTTCTCTCTCAAAATTCGTGTGTAATATTCAAACCACGTGTAGGGGCATGGCTAAGGATCAATACATTCCTAATGAATCCATGTCCGGAAACGTCCCATTAAGGCGTTACGTGGTCCTAAAGTGAGCCTGTCCTAGAGATCGTGTTATTTGCTCCACCACAAGAAAGGTTTTGCAGGCGACTTATTTTTGATTGTTTCAATTGTTTCAACAAAAATAACTCGCCTTGCAAAACAGGTGTTGGCTCCCCTGCAAAACATTTCTTGTGGTGTACCAAAGAATATGATCTCGGAAAGCCTCACTTTAGAACCACCTAGCGCCTTAATGAGGCGTTTCCGGACATGGGTTGAGGAATATATTGATCCTTAGCCATGCACCTACATGTGGTTTGAATATCACACATGAATTTTGCGACACCCTGTAATACATAATATTCAAACCACGTATAGGGGCATGGGTAAGGATCAATATATTCCTAATGAATCTATGTCCGGAAACGTCCCATTAAGGCGCTAGGTGGTCCTAAAGTGAGCTTTTCCGAAAGAACATATCCTTTGCTACATCACAACAAATGTTTTACAGGCGAGCCCATACATTGATCTAGAGGTGCTATTTTTGTTTTAATTGTTTCAAAAGTAAAGAAAAAACTTCAAAAACTCACATGTACAAATTAGACAAAAGTGCTTTTAAAAACTGAAAACGAAACAATTTCTCTGCATCTTTTCATTATTGCGCTTTACAATTAACATTGATTATGGATTAGAACTTTTGAAATTTGCAATTGATTTTGATGTGGTTTTCTGAATTTTATAGAGGGTTAAATTGTGCTGCTTTAAAGCTCACACCATCCAACTTTGGACCAACTTAGTTGGCCAACTTCAAGTTGGTCCGATTTTGTAAGGTGCGAACACTAGCCAACTCCCAACTGAAGTTGGCTGAACAACGTTTCAAACCTTGATTGATTTGCAACATATGACAACTATTTTTTTTTAAATTATTAGCGCTATGGAATCGAAGTTGATGATATTAATTCGATGCAAAACTAACTAACGACCAACAGCCAAAAACAAACCATGCTTCCCTGGTAACAATGCCTATTGCGTCGTAACTTTTGCATTATCGCAATAGCGGCTATCCCATAATTCCAAGCGTTTTCCCCAGCAGCTGTGGAAAATCCGAAAAAATCAATTTTGAAACCTCTCGGATAATTTCTGCACCCTACAATTATTGCATTTCAGTATAAACTTTATTTATGCGTGAAGAAACTCGCAATACTCTGATATTCATTATATACACGCTTGTCGTCGATTTGAAGCGATGCAAATCGTTATAGACGCCATTTTTTTTCCTTGAGCGTGACATCATGACTGACGTATTCCAATGCTGCCCTGTGATTGGGTAATTTCCGATCAACTTTCCCGAGTTGATTCCGCACAACCAACTCCCTTCAACAATTAAAATTGCTGCAAAGTCGCTATAAAATGTGCTCAAAGTGCGCTCTACCAACTCGAAAACCTGAAGTTGGCTAACTAAGTTGGTCGAAAATTGGTGTTCGCGTAGCTTAAATCATTTCTATCCGCTAGGGAATAGGAATACCATTTTTTTTCTCGCGCCAATGGGCACAATACGATGGACATTTTTTGAAATTGTATGTTTTTGGTGACATTTTCTGAATACTTTAATTTGTAATAAATAATAACAAAATCAGTTATAGTATTCAAGACACTAATTAGTATTAAAAGTTAATTGAATAATAATTATTGGAGTCTTCGTTAAGCGAGGTCTGAATTTTTTGTTGTTGCATGCATTAAAGACTGAAGTAGTTAAAACTTGAGTTTGCTTCACCTCTCGGATACTGTTAGTGACGAAGAAGTATTAAAAAGAATGGATAAAGACGAACTGCTAATAAACACAAAACTATTTGCAATTCACAACCTATGCAAGTCTTATGTTGTTAAAAGTGAAACTACTTTGCATTAGCGCACAAAACTCATTTCTTCAAACCGTTATAATTCAAGGGTCAAGTACAATTTACATGTAATTACAGGGTCTTCTCTATACACCACTAGAATACAAATGGACTTGCAGGAGAATTTTGCCGAATTGGAAGTGGAGCCATTTGGTATTATATTCATTCTCAGCACAGTCAATTCATATTAGAGAAATCCCAATGTATTCAGTTATCACTATTTTCTTGGCCCGATCAGTATCACCTAAAACCGGATGTCGCCTGGACCGGAAGTCGGATTTTTCCTCAATCCTCCAGATCATGGAGAGTCCAATGAGGTGTGACTCACGGCCTCCGAATCCCTATTAGGGAGTCACACACACACACCGACACACAGATAACACGGGAATCCGTAAAGGGGTTGCTAAAAATTGCAGTAGAATCTTAGATCAGAAAAAGAAAATTTCCCATTGATTCGGAAGAAATCTCCTACGGCAACCCACCTCACTGAATGAAATTTAATTCGAGGAAATAAATATATTAATATCTAATGATTGACTGACGTTTTCTAAGCATTTCTATAAAAGCAGCAGCTAAAACGGCTGGAAAGATTTTTATTAAATTTGATAACTTACTTATTTAATCCAACTTATAACATAACCACATTTATTTTCGTCTCCATTCCTTCCGTTCCCCAAAACTGACCCCCAAACATCTGTCCTTATTTCTTTAAAATTCGGTGATGCTTATCTATAGTGCGACTCAAATTATGAGCACAATTTCTTTGATCTTCGTACTCCCCACTATGAGACGAATAGCTGAGCGTATTCCTACTTCTATTTTTAATTAAGTTAAAAATTTTATTTAAACATTAATTATTTAAAATAATTTTATTTAATTTTCTGTTAGAGTATTAATATTTTTTAGAATATTTTTATCTATATATATAAAAATGAATGTATCTTTGTTTCTTTCTTTGTCCTTTATACACTCCGAGGCCCTTTGATCTATCTGGACCAAACTTTGCAGAATTACTCTTTAGGACCCTGCGGAAAAGATAGGCTACCTTAGAACCCGGACCCCCCACCCAAGGGGTTGAAAAGGGGTAAAACCCCTGAAAAACCCAATATCCACCTGGTGGTGAAAATGAGAACTACACAAATATTGTGTAAAGTGAAAAAATCACTCTCCTATGAGGGGCAGGGCCACCACACTTGGGTGGGAGGAAGGCAACACAAAGGCTGAAGTGTCCCACTCCCGACCGACACCGGGACTTTACATTTAGGGCCCCTTCTCGGGCCCCCCAAGTCAATCGCAAACAAGGAAAAATTCGCTCTCCTATTGGGGGCAGGGACACCCCACTTGGGTTGGGGGATGGCGACACAAGGACCTAAGTGTCCCACCCCCGATCGACACCGGGACATTATATTTAGGGCCCCTTCTCGGGCCCCCTAAGTCAATCGCAAAAAAGGGAAAAATTCGCTCTCCTGTTTGGGGCTGGGACACCACACTTGGGTGGGAGGAAGCCAACACAAAGGCTGAAGTGTCCCACCCCCGATCGACACCGGGACCTTACATTTACGGCCCCTTCTCACCGAGCCCTTTCTTTTTTTGAGTGGCATTGCAACGCATGCCGGGTACAGCTAGTTGTCAATAAAATATTATTCCTAACTCCATCTTTCCAGGCACATTTTCCAATACACCCACTTTATTGCAATTAAAATACCGTCCTTCAGAACATTAATTGCATTCCAAAAATTTTCTATGTAGGCTTTCTTTTTTCTATCTACATTTATTTGTTCTTCAAAACTCAAAATCTGAAAAAGAATCCAACGCTCTGTGCCAAGACAACAAAGAAAAAGAAAAAGAAAGAAAAAATAGCTATGGTAAAAACAAATCCTGTGTATCGGGTACATGCTGGAAATCAATAATCTTTTTTATTAAAAAGAAAGAAACAAACGACGAAGTGGTTCCTCGTAAACTAAACAAAACAAAAACAAATAAAATGCAATAAGCAAATTGAGATCCTCTGTCATCCGTTTGGGGAGGCATAAATGCAAAGAAAAAAACTCGACGACAGTAAAAAGTAATATTCATTTTTATGTAATATTTGATTTCGTATTATTCCAACGTACTTTGAGTGCTTTTGAGCTTTTCAGTACATTTGTAAACCAATTTCTCTGGAGCCACAGGAACAGAAAGATAGAGGATTGGAATTTAATAATTGTATCTTACTTGTTTTTGTTTGATTCATATGGAGAACCTGTATAATATTGACTGATCTCTCCCGCTAAGGTTCTCGGTCCTTAATATGGAGAATCTGACTGAAGAGCCTTTCAGAGAAGGTGAAAAAGCGCTGTCATAATTCTCTCCTTCATTGATACAAATTGATATTAATCGAAAGAAAACAGAAACAAAACAAAAAAAAATTAAAATAAGAAATCAGAAACATTAATATCAGAAATAATAAGGATGTTTTCAACATAGAATTTCAACAGTATTCCATGTTGAAATAAAGCGAAATAAATAAATACATAAATCCCCATAACAAAGAGAGTAAAATGAATCTTATTTTATTTACTTTTACTTTATATTCTTTCAGTAACGAAATATTACTGAAAATTTGAAACAATTTAGGGGCTCAGTCCAACGTTTCAGGCTTCGCTCATTCCCTAACCTAACAAGATACTATTTAAAGTTATAATTTATTGCTAACCATTTTTTAACATAAAATTCCTAAAATAAATTTAAGTAAAAGTTTATCTTTATAATTAAAAACTGAAATTTCATATTAATTACTCACTTGAACTAATGAGACTTTAATGTAAAAGTCTTTCTATTCTGTTTCTGTATTTTAATGTAAAAAGACTGCATTGAAGAATAACTGAGACCTTAAAGTATTTTTCAATTACTTACAGTATGTAACTGTAGAAAAATATTACAATGGAAGGACTGCATTTATTACAAATTAAAAATAAGAAGCTAATTAAAAAATATGCTCTGCAAGATTCTAAATAACATATTCACTTTTTATAATATATAAATTACAGATGCCCTTTATTGTTGAATTACACTGGTTTAGGATTGTTGCAATTGAATTTATTGAAAGCAACCAATTACATTGTTTTAAAGTTGTCCAAATAATTGTATTTCATCATTATTTGAATTGTGGGTTTGTTTATTCTTCTTATGTAGAAAAAGAAAAGTAATTTTTACAAAGCAACTCATGCACTCAAAAATAAAATTAATTCGTGATCAACCAAAAGAATGGAAGTAACAAATACTTTTGTAATATGTAGAGAACGAATAGAGTAATGAGGAAGACCTCTTCAAATGTTGGACTGACCTTGAGTGGATCACCTTCTGTCTTCGATTCGACCAGCGAGATGATTTCTAAATCCTCGCCCATTAGCGCCAACCAAAGCAAACACTGCGGTGGTCCGGTCGTAAATGACGTCATTTATTCTTGACATACCACATCCTGAAAATCAAACAGATCATTATACTTTTGAATATACCGTAAATGCTCCAATAGAGGCCCCCGGCGTTTATTTGCAAAACTAGCCTCGGCTCCCGGCGCTTAATAGAGACCGGCCATTATTAACAAAAATCTTCAGAACGCAATATTTTTACATATAAATACCGACTAATATTACAAACAGCTACTTTTATTTGAATTTCACAAGCTACATAAGATTGTCAAAGATAAATGGCAATGTCTTTCTGTACCTTTCGCTGCTATTCGTCGTCCGAATCCGCAATGACGGGCAGCTGCCTCACCGGAAGTTTCTTTCACGTATTCCACCGCGCGAATCTTAAAGGCAATGTCCAATGACCGTTTCGGCGGCATTTGTAAGGCAATGTACCGTAAGGTATTACACACGACTATAAAGATACGAACGCTTACACTAGTACAGGTTGGCAAATATCAAAGACTCGGCTACTGTTAGAGACCGGCTACTATTAAGCCGTGTCCCCTCTGCAGCCCGGCGCTTATTAGAGACCGGCGACAATAAGAGACTCGGCGTTTATTGGAGCTTATACGGTACTTTATTTCTTAATATTAGCGAGAGCAATGTATCAAAAACTGAAACTACATATAAGTTCACCTATACATCGAATAGTGAGGATTGAGCACGCAGTCCTAAGGTGTTCATTTGGGGGACTGAGGAGGATGGGGAGAGGAGGTCAAAATAATTGTGCTCATGTTTTGTTGGATCATAAATAAGCATCGAATCAAATCAGCCCAGTAGTTTTAGCAAGGAATTTCGGGAGTCTTATTTGAGAGACGGAAGAAGGTAGATTAAAATAAATGGGCTATGTTTTAACTGGATTAATAAGCTATGTACCAAATTTAATAAAAACCCGTTTTATCGTGATTTCCATACAGACAATTGAACAAACAGAAGAAAAATATTCAAGTGGAACAGTAAGAGTTTGTCTCAGTTAATGACTAAAATAAACAAGGCTTATTTTATGGAATATTTTTGGAATATTTTAAAATTTCTGAAATTGTCGCACAGCTTGTTGGAAAGGGTGGGTAACATTTGTTGGTTTTTTTTTTCTTTAATTTTTTTAATATTCTAAAATCAAATGCATTATTCATTGCAATTGATTAACAAACTTGTAGCAATGTGGAATGAAAAAATTTTCGAATTCTAATATTAGACTAATACAAAAACTCTTATAAAACTTATTCAGTAAACAGGGTGGATGCCTGATTCGTTCACTGCTGATTAGTGACATGCACAATGCACGAGTTAAGTGCAGAACAATGCAGAATAGATGGCATAAAAGTAGATGAACTACATTTCGTTTTTTTTTTCTCTTTTATTATTTTTATATGGAAATAAATAAATTGTAAATATAATTCAGGCTCATAAGAAACAATTTTAACGTGCAGAAAAATTATTAAGAAATGAAAACCCAAAGACTGAACATAAATTAGCATTCACGCCCTTGAGTTTATCATCAGAGGCAAATGGAACGACCGTTTCATCCTTTTTTGGGACTCTTCAGTTTGATCCACCATCTTTGATGATAAACTAAGAAAGGCGTGAATGATATGGAAAGCATCTTCGCTCCCGAAAGTGACTCCCAAAAAAATAAATAAAAATAAAAAATAAATGCTCAAGTGCATACAAAAAATCTTGTTGTTTATTCTGTGCGGGAAACAAAGGTAATTTCAAAATCTTTTCACGCCTTTCTGGGTCAATCATCGAGGAGGGTGGATCGGGCTGATGAGTCCCTAAAACGGACGAAACGACCGTTCCCTATTCCCTCTGATGATGAACTCCAATGCATGAATATTTATTTATTTGTTGATTAATGTAGTTTTCAAATCTCCTGAAGAAGACTCAAGGAATCGACCCGAAATATTGACTAGAGTAGAAGTAGAACATTACCTAGAGTAGAAAATCTTCATTCAGTCTTATATTATTCTTATATATTAATCACAGGTGAGAATGTAAGATATTTTAAACTCCTGGTACAGCATATTTTGTCAACGAATGTATCTGGATCATTTAGTTTGTTCTATAATTTAAAATCAGTTTCAGAATTGAAACACGCCCTCTAGGTAGTCTGTAATTCAAACAAGATGTAGATTTGCATATATTTTTTTCCTTTTTTTTTTGCATTAAAAAAAATGATAAGGAATGGCACGTGTTCATTATGTTAGAATTACTCATAGTAAGAGAGGCTTCAATTTCCTTCAATTTTTTTTGTAATAATGACATTTAAATTTGAAATACTAATAACTATTTTCTTATGTTCTGATCATTAAAGTTTATAGTAACATGTCCTGTTATTTCAGATTTTTTTCTGCTCTTCTTCCAAAATCACTAGAATCAAATAACCCAATCATCTTCGACGGCGAACGATAAAGACATTTCTAGAAATTCCTTTTGAACACTTGAATTCTATCCTGGACGAAACGCTAATGGCAAGAAACTGAATAACTCTTGGTACTGATTGGGCAGAGTCGAATAGCCTTCCGCATTCAAAACAATGTTTCATAATATGCTCATTTTCTGTTTTTTTTTTCCTTATTCATCCACATTCCTGTTGAAGATTTGAGATTCTAATGATGAGTGTTTTTTAAAAAAGTTATTTTGGTTATTTTGAAATTGTCAACTGATAGTCCAATTGTATCCATGTCTTTTATTCAAGCTTTCGTAAACAATTTATGTAAAAACTTACTTTTCAATATTTTTTAGCGATTCCTTACAATATCCACAAACATTTTCAGAACGTCCAGCGTTCCTTTGTCACTTGTCACTTGTCACTTGTCAAAAGAACGCTGGACATTCTGAAAACGTTTGTGGATTTTAATAGTATAAATTATTTTTTAGTACTGTATGCGTGGTAGCTTGAATTTTTTAATTAAGAATATAAAGTATGTGTGTGTGTGTGGGGGGGGGCGATAATCTCTTACTTCGTTCTGTCCATCTGTCTATTACTAACTACAAGTCAGACAGACATGAATCATACCTTATTGGAACTTTTATGACTTTCAGAGGAGGCGAAAAATATTGGATTTAGGTCACTTCCTTTTCTAGTCTCGTGATAATCATCATCATCATTGTCCCTAGCTGGCGGGTGGTGGGGGTTTTCCTCTCAACCAGTACGCTGCTGTGGGTGCCTTTGAACTTTGAACTTTGCATATGATCTTTCTCCAATCATGGCGGTTTGTGGCTAGGACTTTGGTTTCGTCTATTGATATGTGAAGGGTCTTCAAGTCTTCCTTGATGATTCCAATCTAAATTTTCTTTTAGGCACTTCTCTGGGTTTTCCAATTGGTTGGTCGTTCTTTCCATAGAGCTTTGTTTGGAAGTCGGGCATTGTTCATACGACAAACGTGTCCAAACCACAGTAACCTTCTCTTCCGGATTTGTTCTTGAATGGTTGCCTGATGATCACAACTGTCTCGAATGTATTCGTTTCTGATTCGATATTTTAATACTCGTGATAATACTTAAGAGTATTCTCAACTCCTTAAAGGCATTCTGAGTGGTTTTATTGAGCTATTATTAGTAGTTGTATTCCTATAGTGCTTGCTACATTGCTTTTTTTTGGCCGCAATAACAGGTTCGAATTCTGGTCATGGCAAAGCTTTGTTGTTGTTTTTTTTTTGTTTGTTTTTTTTTTTTTTAAGCTTTTTTTTTTTTTTGTTATTTCTATTTATTTTTTTCCTTAATTATATTTTATTATTTTTTTTAATTATTATTTGTTTAAAATGAAATATCTACGGAGTCGCTGCGGACACTATGAAACCAGGATTTTGTCATGTTTGTAGAATAACATGAAAACTTGTGGTCGGCCATTTATTTAGCTACAAGTAACTGAACATTATTAATTATGTTTTTTGATACAATTAACATTGGTAACTTTACGAAGCAGAAGACGCCGAAACTGATGTTAGGTGAGTTGCAGGATTAGTATTGATTGTTTTCTGTACTTTAATTAAAGAATTGCCCATTAAGACTAACAATTGGAAAGACAATTCCAAAAATCAATGTATCAATTATCGGCATTTCGCACTGTCGAAAGCTGGACGGCCACTAACTAAATAATCCCCTCAGCACAGTTGTGGCTAATGGTGGCGGCTAACGAGCTAATCTCCAGAGGCAAATACCAAAATTAAATAATGCTAAATATTATATTCAAGCACCAGTTTGGCAAATGATTCAATAATTATGTTTAATAATATATATATTATTCAAATGTATATAAAAATAGAAAAAAAATTACAATTGTCTTAATATTAGTTTTTAAAAAATACATCAGTGCTGTTACTAGACAGAAGCAACAGGTGCACAGGCACAGAGCCCAGGACGAAGATGGCCCTGAATTTGTTTGTAAACTGTAATATCGTTGGAAAAAAAGCAAAATCATGCACTAAAGTAAGCAAAAACCAATTCATGCTTCTAATTTTGTCATTGAGGAGAATCTAGAATAGCTGTTTCACCATTGTTACGGATCATCAGCTGGATTTACCCCTCAATTACAGAATCGGAGAGCATGAAAGACAATGGAACCCAAAACCACCCGGCTATGGGACCCAACAAAAAACAAATAAAGAAATTACCTGTATTACAACATGATTTCTATTAAAGATCATTAACTCAAGGATACAAAGTGGCATTAAGATTTTTATATCGATTTTTATTACATACAAAAGGGTAAATATAAAGAAATGTGTGTCCAGTTTTACCCAAAGCTTTTCATACCATTTAGATAATTTATAAGTAGGGTTTTGTAAATTCATTTGTTTATTTGAGATTTTTTTTATCTATTAAGAATAACTATACATAATTAGAAAAATTTAGTTAATGTAAAAAAATTGTAAAATATAGGATATTAATTTACAATTTGTTCTTCATAAATACAGAAGTAATTTTATTAATTTTTATGAGATTAACATTGAAATTAATTTGTTTGCTATCGATTTTCGTAAAGGAATAACTTAAAAAATAATACCTCATGCAGTAAAACTGTTTTCCGATAGAATTACTAGAAAATATAAAACGGGGGAAAGGAAAAATGCAAATGGAAGCAAATAAGTTTAGGAAACTAATTAAGCTTTTGAATAAAACCAATGTACACCTTACAGCAATGAGAGATAGCAGTTTTAAAAGGATCTGATAAGAGAAGCACGTTTTGGCCTCAAGGTATTTTTAGCATTTCTAAACCAAAGACGAAAAGACCACTAATAACTTCACTCAAGCGTGGAAACCAGACATTTTTCTGATAAGTATTGAAAAATAAGTTTGAGGTTCTTGCTTCTATTTAGGTAATAATTTCTGCATGGAATTTGCAGAAATAAAAAATTCAGTTCCAAAATACTGTAAGAGGTTAAGAAAAAATCACTAATAAGCGATTTACAAAATTTGTAAATTATAAAAGATTTGATCAACCATTCGATTCATGTACCTCGCGAATAAATTGATGGAGGAAAATAGGTTTCTAACAAATAGGTTGAATTCAATGAACTGTGTTATTGAGTTTATTAATTACGATGTGAATCGTTGTATCATTTGATATTTAGAGAAATTATCTAAGTATTTTTGTTGTAAGAATGGTGTGTCGTTATTATGAAGAAATTGTTGTAGATAATCATTGTTAAGTTCCATGATATCATTTCATGTTTTTCATTTTGTTAATTAGAATCTGTGATGAAAGCTTGTAAAAGGAAAGACTTTTTCTTTCCTAAAATTTGCGATAATAAAAGATGTTGAAAAGGACTTTTTATTACAGAGCAGTGACAGTATAATGGTCACATGCTACTATGTAGTAAACTCCTCCTCTGGAGGCAATGCAAGCCGATAGACGGTACGGCATGGAATCAAATAATAGTCTAATGTTGTCCCGTGAAGATTCTGACAGATGTTCTGCAATTGTTAGGCTAGTCCGGTCACATTCCATGATGGATACAACTGCCATCCAAGCATATCCAGACAGGCAGATAATATGAATGGCTTTGGGATGGTGTGATTCCCACGATGGCCTTATTGAGTGTGTTTCGCCGTGTGAGGTACAGTATTATTATTCTCGTAATTGGCTCCTTGAAGGCGTGGCAGAACAAGCAATACAATTGACTTCAGAATGTTGTCAACGTACAGACGTGCTCTCAAGAAGTACAACTACGGATGATCGGCTATCATAGGAAATTGCTCCTCAGACTGTAACCCCAGTCGGATGTTCTTGTGTCGCTCGAGCAGTATAATAGGATTTGGAGAGATGACTACACTTCCTCTATACGCTGATACAATAATCATCTGTGCCAAGAGAGAAGAGGGATTCGTCGTTGAACACAAAACTACTCCAATTGGACACTGTTCAATTGGATTCCCGGCCAGACACCACTGCAGACAGTGCTACCTAGGCTGTGAGATCAGTGATAGACGTCTTAAGGGACGTAGCAATGAAGTTGTACCTCTTTGATGAAGGATAGAAACTCATTGGTGTTGTTATGGCTGCTTTTCCATTACAATATTCCACGATTCCTTCGAACACTGACTTTCCTGAAATATACAGATCCTTGTGGTGGTTATTTGTGCCCTTTTAGGCCCATTGATGCCAACATCTTATGACTACAGCACATATATGTAATGATTTGTATATCTAACCGAAAGGCAATTGCTCATCATTTTCTTTTATTTTTTTTGCAACAGATTGTATATTAAAGTTGCTTCTATTGTGTTTATATGGATAGATTTCTGTATTTTAATATAGCCTCAGATATGACAAATCAATCTTTTTAAAACAAATCTTACATTCCTGAAATAAAATAATTATTAAAATTTATGTATGTTAATGAATAAACGTAGGATATTCCTGTAAATTTCTAGACGAAGCAGGATATTAAACTTTATCTAACCGTATTTTACTAAAGTGAGCCGAGGTTGTGTATATTTAGATTCGTATTTCGAAATGTTGACTCTTATTTAAATCATTTAGTGTACATTGAACTATTAGTAATAATAATTTACAAAATAATAAATATTTTAATTCATTATTATTTACACGTTATATAGATTCGTTTGTGTCTTTTCAATGTAATTCTTACTTAAATTGTTTAGTATAATTATCGTCAATTATTTCTATCTTATTATTATTATTATTATATTTAAATTAAATTAATGAATTAAAAGTTTGCTATATTTAATTCATATGTTGGTTTCGAAAATCAATAAATTTCTACTTATATTAAGAGATGTTGGGTGGCGCCATCTTGTGATTTTTTTCTGTACAAATGTGTATCTGATGGGCTCTTAAAATGATTGTTTCCCGTTGCACGACTGACTTGCTGCCTTCCTAATCCATTAATTAGCGCGCGCTTGGACATTATTAAAATTAATCCTATTTCGACAATTTAAGTAATAAATATGGCTTAAATTAATTTTTTTTTTTTTAGAAATTGGAAAATTTGATCTCTTTGCTTTCAGCGTGTATTGACCAAAAAAGAAAAAAAAATATTTCAAATTCTGTTTTCTACTTCGAAAAAAAATACTTTTATTCTCTATAATATATAAGAAGTTTTAAGAAATAATATATTACGGAAAGTAGACTTTAAGTTCTTTGGAACCGTCCTGTCTCTGAATTCATACATTTTCCCAATTTCACACCAACATCTGAAAGTCTTACAGCAAACAGCAATTTCAATCACCAGATCTAAATGTACGACGCCTCTTCCAGAATTAGCAGATACTTCATCTGATCTGTTTCCAGTGATTGCTTCTTTTATTGCTGACCAAAGGAAAGGAATCATTAAATGCTCATCAATCATTGAATCATTAGTTGCTTTGTGGACTTGTCCTTGACAGTGTTCTCTCAAAATAAAACTAAGAAATCCGTTTTACGATTCTTAAAATAAACTTGTATGTTGTGGATGTTATGTTGCTAAATATAAATTTAAGTGTTGTTGTTATTAAGGTTTGTAAATCTTAATAAGAAATTTTGACGAAGCTTCAGTCGCAATAGTCCGTTTAAGTGTCATCACAAACTACGTGACATGACGTCACAGTTCAAACAATCGGTTGCTAATGACGGACAAACGAACAAGACAGTGACCCTCATTTAAAAAAGCATTAAA
>JAFIDM010000002.1:64047883-64075464 GCA_023159025.1 Thereuonema tuberculata
GTACCGTCTCCGATTCCCAGTACAAAAACCAAAATTAGCTCAGTGAATTTTTTGTTTACTCATGTGCTTTCTGTTTTCTGTTCTATAATTCAACTATTTCTGTTACGTTATTTCAATAAAAATTGTTTTGAAACATATTCATTTACAACATGTCTAGATTATCAAATAGTATTCATTAATATTCGTACTTGAAGTACCATTTGATAATGCTTTACAATGTATGATTTTTCCAATAAACAAGCAAGTTATGTTATTTACTCCGTTTGTATAACTATAGCTAATTAACTGTATCCAGTAAATTTTTTATTACAATTTGAATAATCAGTCATCTGAAATGCATCATGGGATTCCTTAAACAAAGTTTTTAAATGGATAAGAGATATTGTAGATTATTTTAAGCAAAAGAAGAATTTTCTGAACGTTGAACTTAGTATGCAGAAGAAAATAAGACAGAAGAGGCAAGAAATTGTTAAGTTAGTGTCTATTACAGGAAGTGAAATCTGCAAAGTGCAAAGTTGCACCAACTTGAGTGACGGATGCTTAGCGCAGTCATGGCAAATGCAAGAGGAAGTGTATCTCTTCATCTCCTCAAACGAACGGTGGTATTTTTTAATCTGTTTGTTGTTTTTTTTTGGTAGCTTCTCGAAAAACATTTAGCGAAAAAGGAGGAAGCATACACTTCTGGAAATACAAATCGCAGAAGCCAAACACGATGCATTTGTTACAAATAGGTCATTGCCATAAAATTTACAAATTGATTACGACCAAATCACGTGATCCTGTTTTCGTTTTTGTTTTGACCAATGAACATCGTTTTAATGACGTGCTTTTGTCATTTGATTTCGTTGTTCCGAATTCAGACTTCATAGAAGTGTGAAGAAATGTTTCTTGTGACTAGTGTTTTAAAGCCTTTTACAGCAAAAGAACCAATCAGCGACAAGATTCGACTTTTAGTTTTTGTTACGAGTTGAAGTGGCTCCGCAATTGTCCATACAATATTAAGTGACTTTTAAGAAGTTGTCAACCTGTTCGAAACTGCATTTATATTGAATTTTATAATCTTTATTATTTAATGGAATATATGTGAATGTAAGATCGAAGAGCGACAAATACAGTTCTTTGCGAACATGGCGTCTCTTTATTAAGAAATTAAAATCTCTGTAAGAAATGGACAACTGCATATTATGATATACATAGAATTAATTTACTTCAGTAAAAATAATTTTCGAAAGATCATCTCCTTAATTTATAAGAACCTTTGCATTCCATGAAAACGGTGCAAAAATGGCGCCAGCTGCTTCCGTTAAACCTAGGGTTCTTCTTTGTCTATTGGTTCGTCACAGTTTCTCCGGTTGTAACTCACTAATGACCTTTCATTCAAATTAGCTGAATTTTAGAACAAGTTCTAAAGCCTTTTCAATAATGGAACTGATGACAGAAGGAACTCTCACGATCAAAGAGCTTCAACGATTGTGTCAATGATCAAATCAATAAGGAAAACTAAATTTGTTTGAATGATCCCTATAGAAGCCTCGTTGTGTAATCAATCATCTTGGTTATGTAAGAAACATTAATAAGGTAAGTGTGTGTGCAAAAAACGACGTTTACAGCAATCGCTCTGCACCAAAGAAAGAAGTAAATGCCCAGCGTCGTGGCCTAATGTAAAGAGCGGTCTTGGTCGATGGACCGCTGGAAAGCATTATGTGGAGCGACGAATCACGCTTCACACTGAACCGATCGGATGGGCACACCTGGTTGAGGCGTTTGCCAGGGGAGCGGCTTCTATCTGAGTGTGTCATCCCAACAGTGAAGTTTGGTGTGATGGTGTGGTCGTGTTTCTCTTGGTTTGGATGTGGTCCGTTGGTTGTGATCGAGGGGAACATTGCATCCACACAGTATCTGGACGTTCTAGACAATTCCATGCTTCCTACGTTGTGGTCGCAGTTCGGTGCAGGGCCATTTGTGTTCCAGCACGACAATGCGCCGTGTTGTCAGCGCCTGGTTTCCGGAGAATAATGTTCAGGAACATCAGTGTCCCGACCAGAGTCCGGACCTCAAACCTATTGAACATCTGTGGGTTGAATTGGAGCGCCGGATTCGTGCGCGTTCGATATGACTGCAAACACACATCCAACTTGTGCAGGCTTTGAAGGAGGATTGGGCAAAAATACCGGTTGCTTGATATCAGGAGAGAGCAAGCCACGGCGTGTGGATGTGGCTTAGGGCAAAAGGCACAGTACACGCTATTAGACAAGCTGTAAATAAAGCGTCTGTTCCATACCACAGATGTCCACTTTCAACTGAGCAGGCAGTATATAAGACTGCTAAGGAAAACAAAAGGGCGGGAAAAAAACCTTCAATCCTCACAGAGTTCATGGTTTGTTTCCAGCGGAACAGATTTCCTCTGTAAGAATATATTCACTGATCATTACCAATTGGAGAAATCCTGTGATAACTTCCACCATTCTATCTGGGTTTTTCTTTTTTTTGTTGGAAATAAAAGAAGAGACCCTGCTTTGTCCCTTTAACATGTTAAGTCACCCCACCCCTCCACTCTTACCTATATTATTGACTGCGTGGGTTACCACTAGATACAAACACACCATTTATTGATTACATAATGTAAATAATTTATTCTTTGAAGTTCAAATTTTAATCATTTGATTATTTCACATATTTAATTAATCACACAAAATTTAATTTACATTTCGTTAACATTTTAACGTATTGCGGTTTTTGTGTCGTGCAGATTATTTTAGCTTTGTCTAAACTGATATGAACAATATATAATGAAATAACTACAAAACTTAAGCATTAATTATCTTTTCATCATAAAATTAAAGATAACTTTAACAACTGGAATAAATTATAATAAAGTCTTCTTACATTCTTGTTTATTACGATATTTTATAAAATAGATACAAATTTTTGGAAGGAGAAAACCTCGTCCTTCCTTTTTAAAGTAATACATTTTTTTATGACTAATAATAATGAGTTAACACAAATTAAAGAATTAAAAATTATTAATAGCATCATATTTCACAATTCTATTATTGATATAACAAAAAGCTAAGTTTTAAGGCTAGATCATGATAACTGATAAATTGTTGTGTTAATTATAATTCTTTAAAAATTATTTTTTTTACACAATTTTTGAGATACATTTATCAAATTATTCGCTAATTTTACAAAGTTTTCATTTAAATCTACTCCGTCATTTCTGTTAATATTTCTTTCTTTAGAATTCCTTATTATCAAACTTTCAACAATTTGTGTTAACCCATTATTATTAGTTTTTTAAAAAAAAAATATATTACTTGAAAAAGGAGGACGATGTTTTTTCCTTCCGAAAATTTGTATTTATTTTATAAAATATCTTAGTAAATAGGAAGGTAAGAAGATTTTATTGAATGAATTATGAACACAAGAGAAAGACTGAGGACTGAATATGGAATATATATCTGGAATGAATTATTATTACTCATGCGATAAAATTGTTTACAATTGTAATCGAATTTCAGCAGGGATTAAACTAATTCCGTAGAATAGAGGCTGAATAGAATTGAAATTAAAGATGGATTTTAGATATAGACATCTTTGCTTTTTAGATATAGACATAGATATCTTTGAGTTGTTAAAATTCACTAATATTTATAGAAAGTCCAATAGATAAAAAAACATTTCATTCATTTGTTCTTTTAGATATAAATACGACAATTTCCAGCGAATTTTCTTATCTACGAATTGTTAATACTTTCTTAAAAAGCAAGGTGAATCATGATTTTGCTTGAATACAAGTTTTAAACCATTCATTTTTATTTAATACACTACAACCTCGTTTTCCGGACTAACTGGGACCAAAGGCAATCCGGAAAATCGAAAATCTGGATAATCCGGGTAATATGGGTAATAACAAAACAAATCCTTAAATAAGCAGACTTACCATTTATTATGATAAAAAAAACTATGTTTTGTAACAAAATTACTTTCTTAAACTCGACAAAAAAAACATAATTTATTGTACAATCTATGCAGGAACTGTAGATTTAATCAAAATAAAAAGCGAATGTACTTATTGTTACGTTCTTGCTATCATAGTTAAAAATAATTATCTATGTGAACATTAAATAAAAAAAAAAGTCTACAAATCTGATCCGGATTATCCGGAGATCCGGATCAACGAGGTTGTAGTGTATTAATTTTTGGAATTTTGGACTTAATTTCCAATCGTTATTTCATTCAATCATTTCTTTACGTAATTTTATTCTTATTTAAAATGATTTTTCATTGTCCTCTTTCTAGAAGAATTACATATAAGAAAACTTCAATTTATTCATTAATAGAATCAATCATATTTGCTGAATTATATTTTTTGGGCTTAAAACTTTGTTCGAAATACTGCGTATTTTCTAAGAAATATTTCGTTTATTCCCAAAAGGAAAATGATAAATTCTTGGAACTAAAAGTAAGACCAGCTCAATTTTCGAGAATCTTTCAGGAAAGCAATGTTTGTTTGTGTTGTTTGTTTGTTTTTACTTCGTCTGATTTAAAAACTTCGTAAAACATTAACAAAATTACAGTAGTAAAAAAATTTACTAAGGAAAATATTAAAATGCAATTGCAATTTAATCAATAAAGCGATTTTCAATGTAGTTTTAGTCTTAACAGGAAGTTCCTGAAAACATATACGTTAATAACAAATTGCAGTTGACGAGGCAACTTCCGAAAACCCGGTTGAAGAACTCATTGAATGATTACTTAAAAAACGTTCATTACAAAGAGAGAGTTGATCGTTCACTTACGTTGATGGATTTTGGCCTGTATCTCTTTTAAAGACTGGCCCGATTTTTTACTTAAATCGAAAAATCTTCCTTTCAACATCGATAATCTTTAAAAATTCAACTTTATGGAATAAACAATTGTTGACTTATTTTGATCACAAACGGACGGATAAACAGCGGACGGTTTTTTGTTTCTTACTGTATCGATTGGTTTAGTTTAAATCCCCATTACTAAATTCAATGGGGATTTCTTATATAAACAGTTCTCTAAGCATTCAGCTTACTTGGGTGCATAGTTTTTGAATTACATGGTACTGAGATTAAGAACAACGTATTTTAGTAGTTTTTAGTGTATTTCCAAAGGAAAAATACACAAATTGCGTTCAGGTAATTTACCTGAATCATCTGTTCTCCACTACCTGAACAGATGAGCCCGAGGCCTTTTGATAATCGTGGATCAGGGTTGTATATCACGAATATATAATGCCATTCAACTTCTCACTGTATATGTATATAAGTATACATAGTTCTATTTTTTGACGTTTTTCCTATCTTCAAAACCTTATCCTGACATTGTTTTTTACAGCTTTTGTCACAAACTTTTTTATAGTTTTGGTTTAACTACAAAAAGTAACAAAAAAGTCTACATCTCTTCACAGTTTTTTAGGGGGCGGGGCTTAAACGTCGGACTTGACCTCAAAGTTGTAAACGCAGTTTTAAATATTTTTCTCTTTCGGAAAATACACTTGTCGCAGTAGATGCGCGGCACAGTTGTTTTTTTTTTGTTTTTTTTTTGAATCCTTAACTTCTTATTGATTGATCCGATATGTGCCAAACTTAATCAGATTTTCGTGTGACAACCTACTTTCAGTTTTCTAGGATTATAGTTTCTGAGTTGACGGGATTACAGACGGACTTGACAGACTTTAGAATTTCGATTTAAAATTCCAATCTACAACTTTTATTGTTTTAATCTTTTTTTTTTCTCTCCAACACTTATTAAGGCAGCTTTGCAAGTATTAGATCAAAACCATAACCTTCAACAGCCAGCTACAATTCGGGAATAAAACAATTTATTTATTTTATTTACTTATTTCTACATTTATTTATTGCCTTGTTTTTGTTTTTGACTTTTATTTTTTAAATAGTGAAACTATTGCAGCAATGCAATCCAGCAATTACTTTTTTCTATATTAGAATATCTTTAGAATAAAACAGATATCAAGACCTGTAACAAAAAAACAAAAGACAAACAACAATTCATGCCTAGAGCTTATCAACAAAGTGGAGTCTGGAACGGCCGTTTCATCATTATTATGAATCTTCAGCCAGACTTACCAATTCAATGGAATGCTCAGATATGTATGAAGAAATAAGGAAATGTGGTTTCATGTCGTCCCGGATTGACCTCCCCAAGAAGCAAACATGAAAAAAAAATTATCTGTTGCTTGTCAGGCTTACGAACTAAGCTCTCAACTTTCAGGCACAATTCGTTGATTCCACTTCGTTGACAAGGCATGAATTGTTGTTTGTCTTTTGTTTTCTTGGTGCAGGTCGGGTGAATTCCTTTCCTTAGTAAGATTTTACCGCACGTTAAACTTTATTTCTTTAGGATTACATTACTATGTTTATGTAACATTAATAATGTACTGATACTCCTTGTTTAACGATAATACGATAGTGATATACATTTAATAGTCATCAAACTTTAAATTTTGATCTATTCACCTGTACAACCTGCACTACATTTATGGTATAGTATTACTATTATACCTTTATCATCCTTACGTAATGAAGTAAATGTAATTTTTTTTTGCATTGTACTGAACGTGTATTGATGAGACTCATTTCTTTACTTTTCTAGTACTGGTATTAGTACCGGTAGTTAGTTACAGTCATTATTTGTTTATTTACAGTGGCAATAGTTAGTCACTTACTTTTTATAGTATGTATGATACTACCTTCATATTCGACATATGTTATTTTATACTTATGGGTTCATCAGAGCCTAACGCCATCGTAAAGTGAGGAGTATCTCCTAAAGTATAATAGTCAGTGGCGTACCTAGGTTTGTGCCGCCAAGGCTATCCCTGAGTTTGCCGCCCCTCTCAAAACACATCACACATACTTAGATAAACAGACAAAACGACATATAGAACGTTCCTGACCACTGCAGTAGACTAAAAGTGCCCCTCCCCCCTAGCTACGCTAGTGAAAATAGTGTTTTCATTGTTAAATTAATCAATCATAGAAATTAATAACAAAATGAAGAGAATATTTTTCAGTTTAAGCAATATGTTTCATTAGAAATTAAAGCTATTATGTAATCTTAAAATAAACATATCTTGTTATTTTATTTATTAGTATCCGTTGATCTACTGAGTGAACAACAACATATTTTGGTTGGCTTCGACTCTCTGACAAGTTAAATAGCACTCAAAAAAAAAAAAAAATTAAACGTGAAAAGTCTGTTGGGTTCAATACAGCTTAAAGCAGTGCTAATCAGTTAGTCTCGTGTTCAGCACTTTTTCAGTTTTCAAAGATGCATCTGTGCTGCTAAATTCACTGCCTTTTCAACTGTTTTCTGTTAATTCTCAAGTTTATGTGTAATGTTCAAGATTTCGTGTTTTTGAATACTCGTGAAATTTGTTTCGTTATAGAGAAACATTTTCATACAGAACTGGTGATTTCATTTATGTATTAACAGAGAATAACTTTGCTGTGAAGTAGTGGGTGATATTAAGTGGATATTTAAATAACATAGGCTAATTTTTTATGAGGGATTTTTCCCACTCCGGGTGAAGATGATTCAATAATTCGGCTCGGTTCTTGAGCCTTCGTCAGGAGAAGATTGAGAGTTACATTAAACTTCTACACTGTTGTTTTGTCAATGTTTTGGAAAAGTCCACGGAATACTGAAGAAAGTTCTAGAAACCCAGCCGAAATATTGAATCAACATGAGTGAGGAAAAATTCCTGATAAAAGATTATATTATTTAAAAATCCAAGTATTGAATATTAATAGAGTTGTCTTTGTTTATCTGACCTTCGGTAATCCGTTATTCCGCTTTATTTGACAACGGCCGTACTATTTAATATTTCCGCAAGTCTTAAAAGAATAAATCCGGAAAAAAAGCAGTTAACTTTCTGCTTACAAAAAAACTTTCATGTTATTACTTTGTGCAGTAAGCATTTAATTTACAGTCCATTACTGAATTAATGAATTGTAATTTGGAAACAAATTATTTTGTTTTTTTTACGGTATATCAACTTTAGAATAATTAATAATAAAGTGTAATATCGCACTGATTCCCGTCTGTGATGTGTTAATATGACCTTCACCACCTGCTTCCATATTATTCGACCTTTCGCTAATTATCAACCTTCCTTTTATTTCACTTTGCTATTACAATTTGAATGCAAATTTCAGTAAATTTCACTTTGCTAAAATGGAAAATACTGATCATAATTTAATAAAGAGCAATAACCCCTCCCCATGACCTAAGAGATATTGAAGGTCGTTTATGAAAAAGGTCTCCATAGTCAACCGCCTACAGTTTATTCACCAATCTATCGTCCAGGAAACATTTACCCCACAACAATATCCGGCCTCAGCATTTGTCCGGGAATTTTAAAGATCCAAATTTCCAGGATGTGGCAAAGACTGAAATTTCAAATGATGGAATAATTAAAATGTAACATCGAAAACCAAGTAAATTCAAAGATTTGAAGTTCAATCCTTTTTTATTAATTTATATTAATATATTAAAAATATTAAAATCTTAAAATAATATCAGAGCAGAAATTGAAGGGCTTAGATTAAACAAATACTGAACTTTTCTGGATGCTTGTTGAATTTTAAAAACGACCCAAAATGGACATATAAATTGGAAAAACTGAAAATGATATTAAATGAATAAAAATAGTTATTTAAGTTTTTCTCTAAATATTTAAACATCAAATTTAATTTTAATCATAGCATTAATGCATCTTAAGTGAGTATTATCAGTACGGCCAAAGATGAACCTCCCAGAATGCAACGCAGATGATAGATTTTCCTTTCCTGGCCTGTCGGTCACATTCAAATGTAAGAGAAAATGGCGGTCGTTGATTCACATTCAACATTTCGACGAGGAAAAGGTCTCAAAAATCAAGTAGGGAAATTATTCTTAACGTTGCTCGTCGATTCCAAGAAGATGTATGTGATATTTTTGATATTTCCTATTTTTGATAATTGAGATTGATATTTTCTGCGGAGCTTACGGTATTGATACTGGAGAAATTAGTCAATGATAATGTGTTTGCGAGTCCAACTTTCGCCGTGACGATAATAGTCTGTGGGTCCGGTAGCTGAAGGATGCTTGGCTGCGAGTTGGGGGTGAAGGGTTCGATTCCAGACCTCGGCGGAGGGCAGAGATTTTTCCACGCTTCCTTCTCCTCCAAACGGATTCTAGGGCTTATCCATCCCTCTGAACAATGGGTACGGGTTTCTTTCTCGAGGGTAAAGGCGGAGAAGCGCTGGGATCGTCTAAGACCCAGTTCACTTCAAACACCCCGATGGACCCATAGTAGATCCCTGTGGGATACACCCAACCCAAAACCTAACAAAATGATTAGTTTGGGAATCAGTATTGTTGACAAAATACACAATTTGATAAAGAAATATGTCTGATTGAAGATGGATAATTAATGTTAATGAAAGAAATGAAAAAAAAAAAAAATCATGAGGACTGGCAACTTTAACTTAGGAGTAGTTAGGAAGATAAAGCTTAAGTTACTTTGAGAGTTGAATGCGAAATATTAAAAAGAGTGAAGTATGATAGATAAGGAATGCATGAATTGGAACAACAACGACTAAATATTATATTGTAGCTACAATCATTATTGAAATATAAATAAATAAACTCAATAAATAAACTTATAACTTTATGAGATGATTAAGAGTGGGAAGAATGGTGTATCAAGATCTAACATGTGGGTGTAAAAATTTAACTATCTATAATAACGTGCTACGGGTTTAGTTTAATATTCGTAAAACCTCATCGGAGAGAGAAAAGAATTAAAACAAAATAAAGTGTGGAATGTGATTTTAAATAAAAATGCGCCTGACAGTATATAATCGAGTGAATTCAATAAACCATTTATCCTGTAAGCATGAAATTTTAATAGTAGGCTTGTAAGACAATACCTATTGATTTTGAGCGTATATCGGACCAATGGATACGAACACCACTTAGTACATAATTCGATGGCATCGATCTACTGAGATACCAAAGTAAAATAGACAACTTCACAGTTCGTTTTTCTGTGATACATTCCTTTCTTTTCAGTCGATCCTTTAATTACCGTATATGCTCCAATAAACGCCGAGTCTCTTATTGTCGCCGGTCTCTAATAAGCGCCGGGCTGCAGAGGGGACACGGCCAAATAGTAGCCGGTCTCTAATAGTAGCCGGGTCTTTGATATTTGCCTACCAGTACTAGTGTAAGCGTCCGTATCTTTATAGTCATGCGTAATACTTAACTGTACATTGCCTTTAAGATTCGCGCGGTGGAATACGCAAAAAGAAACTTCCGGTGAGGCGGCCGCTCGTCATTATGGTGTTGATCCGAAAAGAATCAGAGAGTGGAAGAAACAATATGATAATTCTTCGTCTGCGAAAGTGGACAAAGGTGCAAGCAGAAAGCGGTTAGAAGGAGGAGGAACCAACAAAGTTAGTAAGGAACTTGAAGACCGTCTACTGTCCTGGACAACAACGAAACCGTCATTGGGGATTGCACGGTGAATAGCAGCGAATCGTACAAAAAGACATTGCCATTTATCTTTAGCAGTCTTGTGTAGCATGTGAAATTCAAATAAAGTAGCTGTTTGTAATATTGGCCGGTATTTATGTGTAAAAATTTTGCGTTCTGAAGGTTTTTGTTAATAATGGCCGGCCTCTAATAGCAGCCGGTCTCTGTTAAGCGCTGGGAGGCGAGGCTAGCTTTGCAAATAAACGCCGGGGGCCTCTATTAGAGCATATACGGTATTTACTTTTTATTTCATCTCAATTTTGGATAGCTTTCAAACGGCTTCCTATTTTCTACTTCCGGGTTTTTTAATTTTTTGTTTTTTAATAATGTTTAGGGAAGTTGCCACAACGTCATATTATTCAGATCCATCATCAGTTTTGCTTCGCACAAGAGACGGACCGAATAGGAAGCTCTAATTTAAGATAAATGGAAAGTAGTCACCCGTAGGTCATAAAATGGCCCATTAAGTTTGACAGATGCGAAATACTGCCTCAAAGAGAACATAAAAACAATGCTATCCTACTGATGAGTTATAATTTATTTTAATGGATTTGATCGTATCTTTCGCTTAAGAAATTAATGAGGAGAGAAATAGATTGAGTGACTTTTAAATGCAGATGAAAAGACAGAAACACGGAGAAGTGAAGTCTCAGAGAAATTTTGAGAAAATTTTGAATTAAAAACGCATTTGTTATTTTTAAGTCATTATTCCTCTTTAACCATATGATATGAGCTTTTAAAATTAATAAATGCCTTTTAAGTGAAATATGAGTTTTTTTGTATTTAATAATGAGGCAGTTTTATTTGGGGTTTTTTTTTTTTGGGGGGGGGGGCTCAGGATATTTAAAATGTTCTTTTTGCCTCAATGGGATAATAACGAGTCTCTATGAAAGTCCTCGAATGCCAGACAACTTAAGTTGTACTAAGTTTAACTTTTTATGCGTCCCACTACAGGCCTATGTGGCCCTTGGGGTCGCGGGAGGTAAGGCTCCCGGCGTTACGTGTCCAACGGGACTAAGTCGGGTCGCCCGTCTTTAATCCCCGAGAAAGAAACCAGGTACCCGTTCAACTGAGGGCTGGGTAGGCCCTATGATCTGTTTGGAGGAGAATGGAACGTGGAAGAATCTCCGCCCTCCGCCACCTCTAATCCGCAGCCAAGAGCCCGTACCCACTCGGCTACCGGGTCCTCTTAACTTGTATTATATAAGATAAAAAGATAATTATCTATTTCGAATACAACGTTCACTCACTGAGCAAAGGACCTTTTGGTATGTTTGAAAGGAGTTACATTGAAGAAAAGAGACAGGGGTGTGTGTGTGTGTGTGTATGGAGAGAGAGAGAGGTGTGAAAGCGTTAGGATAAAAAGAAACAAATTCCTAATTTTTTTGCTTATGTAATGTTCTTGAGAAAATAATCAATCATCATCTTCAAGGTTTAGGTCTTCTGGTATGTTTCGAATCAACGGATCATCTTTTGCGAAGACGGCCTACATTACTTCTTCCAACAGGATTACACTGCAGAGCTAATGTCGAGAGGTGATTTCCTTCCATTCTGATTACAAGTTCTTACCAGTTTTGACTGTACTCTTTCATTTTCTTCTTAATACAGTATATACCTAAATCAAGCTTTATTTCTTCTTTTCTAAGATGGTCTAAGCATGTACAACCTTTTGCCGCTCACAGAGACCTCATTTCAGCTGCTTGAATTCGACTATCGCCTTTAGCTCTAATTACCCAAATTTTAGGGCTGGTACTGCCTTAAGCCCAATGCAGATGGATCCGAAAATCGGTCGGTCGGGTCCATGTGCAATGGGCTTAAGGGGAGCGTTTGAGACCAAATTTTTCGTATTGAAAGTGGTGGGTAATTTCTCTTCCCAGATATTTGAAATGTGTCATTTGTTCTAAGCAGGCATTATTAATACAAATCGTTGATCTTATAATTTCATTATAAGAAACTAATTATAGTGGGCAAAGTACACATAATGACATGATTACTTTTTGATGTTAATTTATATATTTTTAAATAATCAATTACATCTTATAGAGAAGCTTATTCATAAGTCTGCGAATGGAGTGTGCATTATCAAAACTGAATGAAAAATTAATAGTTATATATAACTAAAGAAACATGTAGTTCAAAGTCTTAGTTAGACTACAATGTATCTTTGTCATTCCAACAATGTCATATTAAAAGTTAATATCCCACTGCAGGCCTATGTGGCCCATGGGGTCGCGGGAGGAAAGGCTCCCGGCATTTCGTGACCAACGGTACTAAGTTGAGGTGGGGTGGTCAGTCCGACGCCCAACAATAACATATGATCGTTTATTATACATATCAGAGCATATATAATATTTATCAGCTGGATTACGTCATTACCATACATATTTTTTATTTTTTTTGCAAAATGCATATGTATCAATATTCGTTACATAGCCTATCAGTGCTTTATTTAATACTCCACCTGCACCTTACGAAAGAAAACAACAAAGAATTAATTTTTCTACGTAAATACAACATTCAATTCCTGAACAAAGTATCTCTTTTATAAACTAATGAATAGTTTATCTTTATACAGTTGATTACTGAAAACACACAAATCACAAATCTCAATGTCGATCGTAGTACGTTATTGCTTTCAACTTTTTAAACTAATCCCTCAATGAAGAGGACACATACTACTGTAAATGTTGGCGGTTTTTTTTTTATATTATAACTGGAAAAGACAAAGTCAAGCAAACACGGATCGAGAATTTTATACCTATTATTACTGATTTTTCTTTCTGGCCTTTCAACTGATATCATAATTCTAATTTTAATCTGATTCACAAAACTTAAAGTTTAATTTAAAAAATAACTTCATTAAAAATTGTCGTGTCGTTATATTACAGATCATTTCAAAAGATGAAAACACACACATACAATTAATAAATATTGGGTGAGTGCAAAAATTCTACCCGTTTTTGGATATGAAAATTTGCAATGGAATTGCCTTCACACATGACATTGTTATGACGCAAATCGTCTGCCAATCAAACGTGTGGATGCCTCACATATAAATGCATCGTGTCTCACAAAGTTAATCATCTCAAAAAAAATATCAGAGGGTGTAACATGGAATGCGAGAAAGAGCATACGAGACCTTGTTTGTTATACGAGTTGCATAAAAAGAGTACGACAGCCGCAACATGTCGCAGTGTTTGTCAAGTTTATGGGGAGGATGCAATAGACGAAAGCACATGTCGTCGATGGTTTCGTAAATTTAGGGAAGGAGACAGAAGCTGCCAAAATCAGACTACGAGTGGACGGCCATCACACATGGGAGAGGACGATATTGACCAAGCCATAACGAACAGCCCGAACCCAATCATGCAAGAATTAGCGGAGACCTTCAACGTACATCGGACAACGGTCGAGAGACGGCTGGTTAAGTTGGGTTTTATGAGAAAGTTGGGTCATTGGGTTCCACATAACCTGACAGCTAAGCAACGGGATGACCAAATCGCCACCTCTGTTTCCTTGCTTTCCCGGTACAAAAATGACCCATTCTTGACACGAATTGGGCCAGGAGATGAGAAGTGGGTTATGTACCGTAACCTTTAAGCGTCGTAGGACTGTGTCGCCCTTCTGATCCGCCTGCATCGACTTCGGAAGCTGAACTTCATCCCAAGAAGGTGTCATTGAGTGTGTGGTGGGATGTGCAGGGAATAATTCACTGGGAGGTCCTGTCACTCAACCAAACCTTCTACTGTCTACAGTTAGACAGGCTGCATTCAAATTTGGTAGCAAAGCGGCCAGGTCTCATCAATCGTCACGGTGTTATCGTTCATCACGATAATGCCAGGCCAGATGTTGCTGTCATCACTTGCCAAAAGTTTCTGGGCTTTAGTTGGGAGGTTTTATCCCACCCTCCCTATTCTCCTGATTTGGCACCAACTTACTATCACCTATTTCGTGCATTGAACAATTCCTTCAGTCAGAAAATCTTTGATGATCTTGATGCTGTGAAAACTGCCATCCAAGACTTTTTTGACTCGAAACCGCCGGAATTTTACCGCCATGGGATTCATCTCCTACCAGAAAGATGGCAAGAGGTCCTGGATAGCAATGGGAATCATGCACAGTAATAGATACTGTTCATTTTGCGTTTATGTGCTCTTCTTTATGGGTAATAAAAACGGGTAGAACTTAATAATTATTTATAAAAATACATTACATAGGAGCCGGCTTCAAGCCTTAGGAAGTTGTCTTTTCATAAGCCTCATTAACTTATAAAAAATACAAAAGAAGTTTTATACAAAAATTAACCAACCATATTGCTATAAACAAACTGAGTTTTGACATCATCGACAGGTAACATCAACGCCGAAAAAAATGAACTGATATGGTCCTGTTGGCTTGCTCGGTAGTGACGTCATCTTGTTGGGAAGATTCTTCTCTAAAGTTTTTTTTACTGCAATTTCTTCAGAAATCTTTACATTTCTTGCGTCATTTGTCTGAAAAATAGTGCGATTAGCTCTCCTGGTCCTCAATATCTTCGCTACTTTTTGAAGAATGTCCTTCCAATTTCCTTCCAAAAAACCTCTTTGTCTTGGACATAAGGGCTTTCGATCTAGAATTTTCTAAATGAACTAAAATATTAGAATTTGTTTCTTGAAAACCATGAAACCGGTTCCAATGTAATGTGATTTTTTTTTAAATAATTATTTATTAATTTTATTTGTGTGTTTGTTATCATTTTTTTAAAATTATTAAAAGTAACATCAGACACACCTATAATTATAAATATTAAATCTATTTATTTATTTATGCAATTGCTTTTTTTTTGGGGGGGGGGGGATTTAGGATATTTAATTTAGAATACTTAAACAAGGATGATACACAGAATTTTACAATAAGAATTAAATAATAAACGAATAAAGAAAAAAAGAAGTATATAACAAAAAATTCCTTAAATTGTATTAAGTTTATAACTTCTAAAATGGTTGAAAATAAAGATAAGCTATTTAAAGTAAAACACTTCATTTCAACGCAATGATTGTAAACCTACCATAACTTTTTTTCTTATCCTCTCAAAGTTTCAATCAATAATAATGATCCCTTTCTTTTTTTAAAAGTAAACAATTTCTCAGATCTGAAATATTGAAACGATCAATCTTAGCGAAATTGAAAACTGATACTTGGAGATTATAATAGTCTACTGTTCACTCCTTCATGTTTATGCGTTTTCAACGTCTTCAGTCACGTGATCACATCCACTAATCGAATGAACATTGCTGGCATTTTTGCAACCTTTCCCTCCCAATAAAAAAAAAAAAAAAGTTTCTTTTGGAAATTGGAGTTCTCAATAACTTATAATCTTGAATATTATGGTAATTAAAAATCTTAAATTTCTTACAATAAAAGAGAAAGCATTGTATTGTAATTATTAAGATTTTTTTGTTGTTGATTTTAATAGGCTAATACTATCAACTAAACTTTAAAAAAAAATTGTTTTTGAATAAATATACAGAATAATTATTCTTTGATGAGTTTTTTTTTTTACTTCGCGTGAAAATTGATTGGATATTTCGGCTCGTTCCTTGAATCTTCGTCAGGAGACGTTTGATAATTACATTATAAAGATTGATGCGTTTTTATTTTGTCAAAGTCAGTGTTTTGTCTTTATAATGTTTTTACTTGTCTTAACAACATATCGGACAAGATGGCCTTCGAAATCGTTCGTTCCAATAATGCATTCAGTAATTGCATATACCTAATTCAGTAACTGCTTTTTATTTATCGTAGTAGGACCGTAATTATCCTTCCTGGGGCCCCGATAATGCTATGAAGTTGTGGGCCCTGAAAGTGAGAGTTTTAAAAAATGCATTTACTTTATAAATGCTATTCCTAGAGTACGGGTTAAATATTGTTTTTCATTTTTATTTAAATAATCTGCTCAAGTATCTTAATTTGATCTGGAAATTCATTATTATAATTTTTGAAGTAAAAATTCGTAAGTTCTTAAAAACTTTTTGTCAAATTTCACTTTTTTGGGCATAAACAAATCTGCGGGGCCCCAGGCTGGCGCCTCAAGCACCTGTACGGACCTGATCATGTCCTAGATCGAAGGATCCTCCATTAGATTTTGATCTTGTTATTTTACAGAAGATTTACCTATAAATTTTCAGATTAAAGCCTTCAATGTAATACAGGATACGATTAACAATTCAGAGAATGGAAATTTTCCTTATTTCATATTTGTTTTCTTTTGAAATCAAATTGAAATTAACCACGAAATCTCTTTACTCATACATTACAGAAAATTTGAAAAAGTTCACTCACAGTTGTCATCTTCAATAAATTTAATACAAAAAACAAAACAAAAACAAAGCAAAAAAAAACCCCACAATTTTAAAAACCTTTTTTACTGTTTTCATTTATCATTTTCATTTACAAAGTAAAAATTATTGATTGGCATTTTAATAATGCATTAAAACTGATGTTACATTAGTGCGGGAAGCAAAGTTGCTGTAATTAATGACTTTACTACATAACTAAATAATAATGGATACTTTTAAATGATATTAAGCTTATTATAAATCATATCACACCACGGTACAACTACAAAGTCCTTGTATTTTTTAAATATAAATTTTTATAAATAAAAAATAATCTTTAGCCCTAAAATTATTTTTTTATTAAAATGAATAAGAAAGTCTCGTCTTGTGTAGCAATTACTATGGAATGCGCTATGGGAGTGTGATGTTATGTTTTTCCCTTCGAATTAATAATTTATTATTATTATTGTTATCACCTGTGCGTTTCACCCACCCATTCTTTCCTATTCATCGATCCTTTGTGTAGCTTTTTCCAGACCTTTCCATCTAGATACCATTTATTTTTATTTTTTTAAAAACAAATTGAGGCTCATCTACCACAACCGAATACTTACAGTTAGTGCTCTTTTAATACATGTTTATTCAATTTTGACCTTTTTTTTAATTGTATGGTTTTAAACAACTATTATCATTCGTATAAATAAATAAACTTGAAAAAGAAAAGAAATTTAACGTGCTGTGAATATGAGTAAATAAAGGAAAGGAAACGCAGCACTTGAATAAAAGGAGAAATTGCCTTTCTGATTAGATTAGGGGAAGGAATTGGGAACGGCCGTTTAGTCCTTCTTCGGACTCGGCCGTGACCCCACCAACAACTTTCTTGCCTTTGTTGTTGGTGGGGTCACGGCTGGGTTGGCGGTGACTTTTACTAACAAGATCTTGCCTTTCTGATTTTGTTAAGGGAAAGCGGGGATTGGGCTGAGGAGTCCGTAGAAGGACGAAACGTCCGTTCCCAATTCCTTCCCATAATCTAATCAGAAAGGCAATTTCTCCTTTTATTCAAAGTGCTGCATTTCCTTTCCTTTATTTAAATAAATAAACTTATTTGTTTTAATTAAAATAAATTAATTTTATGGTTTCGGTTTTACTTATTTACTTATTTATTTAGTATACATTTCAATAAATGTGACTGCCATGTACTTCAGTTCAAGTACAGTACTCCATTCTTTTGAAGTACTTTTAAAATACAGCAATTGTTTGTCCCCTGAAGAACGAATGAGCAAAGCACGTGTTAGTTTAGGTCAAGATACGTTGGTGTCTGTCCTCCAAAAACATTGGAAAGAGGAAGTATTATACAATATTATTTTGGTGGTGATGGTGGGGGGGGGCACGCCCATGCTTGAAAGCAAAAACTTTACAAATGATGTAAATATCAACAATTGTATTCCTATTTATGGATATTTTTATTCCAAAAAATTTTCATTCAAAAAATAAACTTACTCTACGGTTTTCAAAATTCTCTTATTTCTGCAACAACGAAATCAGTTCTTAGAAATAACCACCACAAATGAACAGTTCATTTCCTTCACTTGAATCTCTTTCGCTGAACCTTCATCCATTATTCAGACCTTTTAAGCAAGTGTGGCTGCAAACAAATTAACGAAATCAATCTAATTCACACTTTCAGCAAATCTGTCCGTGAAGCAACCAACATCGCGCCTAACCCAGTGACGTCATATCAATCAAAAGACTGACTGAAAATAGAGGTTTAAGCGCGGGAAAGAAAACGTCAAGCACTTTCAAGTTACATGGCACTACATATCAGTATGGCAACAGCTTTAAAAAGGAGATTTTTAAGCGAACAAGGCCATCCCACTGTTTCCACCTGGTAAGTATGAGGCAATCCAAGGAATCGATTCCAAGTGGTTATGGCAAAAGCGATATTTTATTCCTTTTTAAATGAACTCGTTATTTGATAGCGCGCGAACAAATACAAATACAAAAAATAGGATTGAATATTGTGGGACCAGAAGTAGTCCAATGGTTAGCGATCCTGACTTCGAGGACGAAGGTCCTCGGTTCGAATCCCATGCAAGGCGAATAAAAAAATATATATATATATAATCTGACTTTCTCAGCAAGGGAAACTAACAATTAACAATTGCGCCGGATAGACAGAGAAATAAAAGATTTTAGTAATATAGATTATCGTTCTAGACTAACAGAGTTGTTATCATATTTCCTTATATTGTACATTCTTCATAGTACTACATTCATGAATGCGTCCTGGCCTGTTTTTCCAGTTGGATTTGAAGCAAAAATTTATATTAAATATTAGATTTTCCTTTTATTTTTAATGTTGGCCATTAAAATTGAACTAATTTATTTTTGAAAATATTTCCGAAAATTCAATCATTGGATGAAACCAAATTATTCACAAGTGACATCCTGGAATAGCTGTTTCACACCCGTTGGCGATCACCAGCCAGGAGCTGTCACAGTAAAGAACAAGGTCTCCATACTGAGGCTAGTATGAACAATACATCGGAAGCGCAGTGCGCAGTTTGAAGTCTTATGCTTTAAAAAAATTCATTAGAGGCCGCTCTCGCTGGCACATGGATTTTCTCACTGGTGTTTTCATTGGTGAGTTTTTCATTGTGTATTTTTTACTTTGAGGCACCACTGCGCTTCCGATGTATTATTCCCAATCATTGTTCCCTAAAAAACATTAAGTTAATAATCCACAGATAAAAGCTTTGTAAATTAGTGCCAGTATCAGTTAACAAATTATAATAATTACATTTCTCGTAGTAAAAGCATTTTCTTAATGCATCGTTATATTGTAAAAAAAATAAATAAAAATATAATAACAACAATCTTTCATATGAAACTAGCAATTTTCTGCAGCAGGATACGATTATCTTTATTTACGCTAAATTGAAACTAAGAAATACAGACCACAAAATGAATACTGAAATTATTTATTATTATTATTATTATTATTTTTTATTAAAATAAATAAGAAAGAATATCAAAGCTTATGTATCTTTGGTCTTGATACATGTTCATGTCAAGCTTATACATTTGAACAATTTTCATTTATTTTTATTTATATCTCAGTTTCAAATTTATATCTTCGTTTGACTTGTCACCCTTTTACCTTTCCAAACGTTTTCAATAAATAAGCTATATCAGCTCCTTATAGCTAAAAATTCATTCAAAATTCTCCAAATTTCAACAAAATAGGCAAGTTTTCTTAGAAAGACGTATCTCCTGTAATTTTTCAGAGCAGCCTCCATGAAATCCTATACGATCCCAGCCAGAGGTTGAGCATCTTGGTTCTCTGTCAGACAGACTCTAGATAGATAGGATTTCAGCCTAACTCACTTTCGTATTAGAATTTTGTTCAAGTGGGTACTTAGCGAGAAATTCGCGAGAAAAAAAGACCAGAAAAAGCATTGGATTCTAGACAAAGGATTTCTATCCCATTTCTATTAATACTTTATTGTTTCATATAATGAATTTTAAGCCCTTTAAGTTAATCCATTAACTAGCGCGTGGTACGATGTGATTTTAAAGAATTTAATGGGCATTTATTTAACTATTTCCTTTTTAGAAAATGAAAAATTTCTACTGTTTGTATTCAACAAATATTAGAATTGGGGAAAAAGCGTAGACAATTCTAATATTAATAAATAAATAAATAAATAAATAAATAAATAAATAAATAACATTTTAAGGAAGTCGTTTTTTCTTTAAATAAAATATTTTTTTACTTGGGATTATAGCTGGAATATCAGCAATATACGCCTGATTGTCTAAATAAAATAAATTTCTTAGGTTCTTCCGTCGTAAAAATGAGGCACAACCCAATCGGTGCAAATGGTTTAAATTCGAAGGCATATAACTGAAGCAAGAAAGGACAAAATTTACAGTTACTGTAAATTAGACTGTATTAGACAAAAATGAATTCTTAAATGATTTTCTAGAAAGCAACTTTTTTAGCTACAAATATAGTAAAATACTATAAGCAACAATAGTTAAAGAAATTCTTTAGCTATAAATGTAGAACAATGAATATAAAATAGGCGTATAACAATAAATTTAGCGTTCGTAAATCATAATAACATCACAATAAAAACATAATACACATGAATAATGATTCGCTGAGCTGTTTTTAGTATTTTGGATATCGAGAATCCAGGACAGCTGTCCTAAACATCGTCAGCTGGATTCGCCCAGTATCTACAGATCAGGGATCTCAAAAGACATATAAAGAAAACAATTCAACAAAACAAATTTATTTAATTTACATATTGTTGTTTTTAATATAAAGGGTCGTTATTTTGTTGACTTTTGTTTTTTTTATATGTCTTTTGAGATTACTAAGCTATAGATACATGGCGAATCCAGCTGATGATGGTTAGAAAATCACAAACAGTTGTCCTGAATTATTTTATGATGGGATCTTGATAATATAGTAAGCTGTATGAATGACATTAAAGGAAAGTTGCAGTGAATAACTTAAAATAGAATTTAAAATTTATACGCAACAGATCCCAGTTAATAATCAATATACCATGCCGGCGTGGTCGTGCGGTCTCAGGCGTCGGTCTGCCGTGAGGCCAGTGTGCCAGTACCCGGGTTCAAATCCCGGTCGAGAGCATGGATGTTTCAATTTCCTTTCCTGTGTTGTCAGCCTCTTCTTCCCTTTCTCTTCGATCTGACGTCATTCCGTAATGGCGTCCTGGAGAAGGCAACGGGAAACCATTCCAGTATCTGCTCCCTTGTATAGCTACGGCTTCTCCTAGGGGTCGCCCTTCGGGGGTCACTAGGGTTCGGCAGACTTGAACCAATCTACGGATTACCCTAGCATGGTATGGTACCGATAATACTTTTAGTGTATTAAACAACAAGTAAAATAAATTTTATGCTAAAAGCATAAAATTAAGGGCGACCATTAAAACCTAAACTTCACCTAGGACTATCCATCGCGCAACGACAGCCGACTGTCCACCGGAAAAAGATGAAGTTTGGGAATTTTTTCATGGACAATACTGACTCAACCGACTTGAAATTTGGATATGCTTTAGTTTAAGAGTGTCTACTATACAATGAATATTTTTTTTATTTCTGCCTATCCAGAAAAATGCGGACACAGTCGACTGTGTTGATTGTATAGTTGATACTCGAAACTGAAGCATATGCAATTCAATTCGATCGGATCAGTAGTTGTCGAGCAAAGAATTCTCAAACTTTTTCCGAATAGACAGAAATAAATACCTCATTCCTACAGTGTTTGGGCCTCTTAATACGATGGTGAAATCCGTTTGCCGTTCCGACCTTCCGTTCGGGAGTTGTTAGTGGGGATAGAAACGGACGTACAGGGCAAACGCAATAGCTCCCAAATGGATCGCTAAAAATGTAATATCAAGTTTTCACATTGGAATATAGTTAACCATAAATACTAAGATTATACTTCGTTTACTTATGAATAGTAAAGAAAATCACCACAAAAAGAATAAAAGAATATAGTCCTGTTAGGATTACAAAATAAAATCCCATCAACAGGTGCTAGGAATTAAAAATACAAGACAAAATTTAAATACGTACAAAATAAGTCATATATATATATATATAACAATATCACAAAGCCAATAAAAATATTAATCCTAAGTGAAAATTAAAATCTAGAATTATAATTCCAGCCAAACAGAGGATTTATATTTACTAGTAGCAAATTTCCAATGATTGCTTTTTTTAATTTGATATTTTAGAAAATTTTGGTAAATTTTATAGATTTATTTTATTTATTCCATCCTGTAGTATTTTGTATGGGTGGCATTCTCCATATTTATTTTGGATATTCCAAATTAAAGTTATTTATATCTCTAAGATTATAATTGTTAATTGAATTTGTATTTTTCATGTAAATAAAAACTGAATAATCATTAAAAAAAAAACATCATTCTAAAAAAAGAAAAGCGAAATTGAAATTTTAGGATTACTCTCAATATTTTTCAAATGTAAAATTTATATCTTAAGTAGATGCGTCTGATGCATCAAACTAAATAAAATATAATCGAATTTCAATCTTGGACGCCCCCCACATCAACCAATGCAGGCAGGGTTTTCTCTTCGACTCATTTGTGAAGGCCCTCGAAGCAAATTTCAGTTTCAATAAAAATGTTATGCAAGCTAATTCTAACAATTTCTTTTAACTTAATAATAAAACATTGTTCTTAATAAAGTATTTTTAAAATTTCGAAATATAACGAAAACTACTGTTATAAACTAATAAGAAAAATCATTTTTATTTTAGGGTGAAATTATAATTTCAAATAATATGATATTAATAAATTTATAAATTCATATTAAGTTTCTGCAGTACGTAGCAAAATACAAATAAATGTCACAATTTGAAAATTTATGCAAAAATAATAAATAAATTGTAAATATAATTAAAATATTTATAATATAAAATATAAACATAATTTTTATATTTCATAGAAACACAACTTGAATTTTAATGATAAAACAATATGTTTAGGCATAAAATACTTTTAATACTATTTAAAATACTTTACAATCAAAATTCATCATTCGCAAAGAGATAAAAAAATAAAAAAAAAAAGTAGCAAAAGAAAGATTTTTTAAAATACAGTAAAACCTCTCAAATCCAGCCTAATATGGCGTCCAGTAGGCCGGATTACAGAAAAGTCGAACTATCGAGAGTGTTCTTAAAATAACTCAATAGCTGTGAAGACATAATGCCCGATTTAATTAATTTAACCCCATTTTTATAATTTTGCACTCAAATGTTTATTACAAACGATACAAATTTGCCAATACAAATATCACCAAACTTTAGTGATATTTGACATCGGAAACGCAGTGGTGCCTCAAGAAATAAATTACACAAAGAAAAACTCACTAAAGGAAAAAACGAGTGAGAAAATTCGTGTGCCACGACGAGCGGCCTCAATGAATTTTTTTAAAGTATAAGACTTTAAACTGCACATTTGAAACGTTAAAAAACAACAATGGATGAGACAAGTGACACGAATTTTCTCACTCGTTTTTACCTTTAGTGAGTTTTTCTTTGTGTAATTTATTCCTTGAGGCACTGCGCTTCCGATGCCTTATTCATACTAGCCTCAGTAGCGAGACCTTTGTATTTACTGTGATTTCTCCTGGCTGATGATCGCCAACGAGCGTGAAACCGCTGTTCCAGGATGTCACTTGTGAATAACTTGGTCTCATCCATTGTTGTTTTCTAGTGATATTCGTTTTGCAGATTTCCCTGCATCCAATCTCCTTAACGCATTAAGCTTCTGTTCCATCGTGACAAAGTTTTTCTTTCTTTTTTCACTCATAATGAACACGCGCGGATAGGGAAACAAAATAGGGAAACGAATTTAGTTATTAAAAAAAAAAAAAAAAAATTACTCAGGACCAGGCCGGATTACCGTGGGGGCCGAATTACCGAGGGACGGATGTGAGAGGTTTTACTGTATGTGAAAAGCCAATCAGAAGGAAACGGAAGAAGCTGTAAAACTCGTTAATAACTATAATTGATTTAAAAAAAACTTTTTTTGCTGCATTTATTTACAATTTTTTAACTGATAGTTTCTTTTAAATTGAACTGTCATTAGCTTGTTAAAAAGAATCTATTATTATTATTATTGTTATTTCTGTCTTCCATTTAACTATTATAGTAAAAGGTCGCCATTTTGAAACAAGTAACCTTTGTCACTCCTCAACCTCTCAAATAAGCAGAAATAAAAATTACATTTATCTCAGTTGTCAAAGAAAAACATATTTTTTTAAAAAATACAGAATTTTAAGCTACAGATAAATTACCTGATAGACAGTGGATTAATGAAAGCCTTTTATTTAATCTCCTAATACAAACAAAAGTATGTTTACCTCTTCGTTTCATTAAATACAGAAAAACAATCAGGCGAACGAATAGATATTTTAATTTGGAAGTAATTTGTAATGAGAATCTACAGAAATGGCATTGAACTACATTTTACCTTTTGAGATTCAGCAGTGTTTTATTAACTTTAGAACCTTTTTCTGATGTTAGTAAGCTTTTTACGAAAGAAATTGTTAATCCAATTATGGAAAATTAAAAAAAAAAATTAATTTATAATAAGTAAATATTTATTTATTATTAGTTAAAAAAAATCGAATCTTTTTAAGTGTTCTGGGAAAACGATTTTTTTTCTAAATAGAAATATTATTTTCAGCAGGTTTGATTTTATTAGTATTGTTTGGAATATGAAATAACTTAACAACACACTTACATTTCTATTATTAAATAATAATATAATTATATCGTATATTATTTATTTAATTTAATTATTTATTTCTAATTTAATAATTATTTTTAATGTATAATTTAAGCAATATGATTATATTTTTCCCTTTATGAAATTACAAAAAAGATATAAAATCAACAGCGAGAGCAGGTGAGAAAGACGTGTCCTTCCCTCAACATCTCTTACAGATATCTTGATATCTACAGCTCAGACCCTTTTTTAACTTTTTTTTTTCGTTTGGATATCCCTGTTGATGGGAACCTGCTTCCCTACTCAGTTATAGAATCCAATAGGCCTATAACTTTATGTTTATCAATATTCTACCCAGCTAATTCCAATTTAATCCCACTTATTTTGTAATTTAATTTAATCTAAAAATAACATTTTTTTTTACCATACATGAAAACAAGTTCCCATAGGAATACTTAAGAAAAATTCACAATTCACAAAAGCTTGAGGTAGACGAGTGGTACAGCGGAGACAAGTGGACAGACACTAAGATCACCTCAGACTCTTCAAATATTCCAGTTCTGAATAAAAATGGAGTTTAAATGAGCTCTACTTTAATAATTCCTAAATTGCTTTTAATCAATCAATTAAATCAAGATGACATTCATTTTTTTTACCTAATTTTCAAAATTAGGACACTGCAAATTTGAATTGTAAAACAGCAGAAAATAAAAAAGAATGAATAGAAAATAAAAGAAAATTTTACAAGTACTTTAATTTTAGAATGGCATTTCCGAGTCACTATGTGCGAAATGTAAAATTTTATCTGAGAGATCTCCTCAAATTCGCTTTCTCAGTTTTTTTATCTTCTCACAAGGATGACCTACATGGAAAAATAATAGTGGAATTAAGAATTTGTTCCCAAATCTCTTGTAATGTGACGAAATGACAGAAAAAGGGTCAATGGTTGTTTTATGATTTGCCTGAAGGTATTATTGCAATACATCCCCTATCATTTGGAGGGGAATTCGCGCCTATTAAACGCATTCCCCAAGTCCATATCACTAAAAATAAAACAGTTTAATTAAATATTGCAAAACCCAACCCTAGGAGAGAAACTACAGATAACTTGATTTCAAAATTAAGCACTTTTATTTTATTTTTAATTTAAATATATTAGATGTATTTATCATTTATTTATATATTTGTATACCGGTATGTATAATATTATATTTCGAATTGTAAAAATTGTAACCTTATCTACAAGTTTCGAATTGCAAAGATTTCATAAATTATATAGGCCTATACGTGAATATATATATACAAACACATATATATGTAAGTATGTATATGTTTGTGTGTGTATTCACATTTATATTAAGTATACTGAATATAATAAACATATTAATCATTATTATTTTATATCTATCCATTCACATCTATTTCTCATACATTTAAACCTATCAATACAGATTTTATGAAATGTATGTAATGTATTCTACTGTCATATAATTAACTTTTTATTTGTATGATTAAACAAGTAAACATATTTATTTTACTTAAAATTAAAAGAATCAAATATTTTATAAGGTTTCCGAATGTTAATAGAAACAGCGAATACATTAACATATAAAATTTAATGTATTTAATTAAATACATATTTATTTTAAATTACCATTTTTCGGTTTTGGATAATTATGAAACTGCATTTACTTTTTAATTTTCCAATATTATTATTTTTCATGTTATCAGTAATATTTTGTAGGTAACAAAATGTAAAATTTTGTAACATTTTTTAGGTAAATATTCATAGATATCATTTACTTGTATTTTTTATAGAAATTATTTATCTGTATTTTATTAATTTTAATATTTACCATTATTTATTTTAATTCATTCGTTTTCTATTTCCTAATTATTCCTGTTCTGTTTATTTTTAAATTCTTTTCGTTGCAGCCGTTTAATTAGTTAATTAATTTAAGTTCGTTATATTTTTAGCCAATCATGATGTATATTTTTAATTAATCTTCCAATCCCATTCTTCAATGTAAAATCTATAAAAACCCATGTTTTTGGGTTAATAAATCAATTCAGTTCCGTTCCAGAACTTAACTCGATGTCTTTCGCTTCTAAAGACTCTCCCACAAACATCATTACAATATATGGGATCCCATAATTTTTGAAATTTAATAATTTTTATAAAAAAACCTAAGATAAATAGGCTTACTTAAAATTAAAAGAATCAAACATTTTATAAATTTTCCGAAGGTTAATAGAAACAGTGAATACATTAACATACTAAATTTAATGTATTTAATTAAATAATAAACTATTTAATTAAAATGTTCGTTTTAAATTTTATTAAAAGTGCAAATTGAAAACAAGTTTGAAATGAGTTTTTCCAACAATAGATATA
>JAFIDM010000002.1:64075564-64116638 GCA_023159025.1 Thereuonema tuberculata
TATTATTTATTTTATTTTATACAAATAGATTTCTCTATACAGCAGTGGCGTGCCGAGGGAATGCCGGAGGGGCAGGAAGATCCCGTCAATCCAAAAAAGAACAAAATCTGGCATTTTGGACTTTTCTTTTGGCTGCAGGCATTGCGCTCTCTTTATAATAATAAAATAAATTTTAAAATTATTTTTTATATTATAATATAAATATAATTTTTTCGGACTAACATACAAAAAAAGATAAAATTTATTTTAATTATTATTTTTACTTTCTTAAAAGTAGACTGCTCTCCCCCCTCTCCGCCTCCCCCAAAAAAGAATGCTGTAAGATGTCTGGATAGATTTCTATAGATGCCCAAGACAGCCATTGTTTTGTTGGTAACCCTTTCCCCCAATTCCAAAGTACTGGGTTCGTCTTTGCTACGCTACTAAAATTTCTAACGTAAAGCATGTCTTAAAATTGAAACCTCCTTCTGTCACCAGGAGAATTCTTCTTAACATATCGTAGAAGCCTACAAAGCACAGAATTTATGAAATAACCTATAAATTGTAATCTTCTCATATATTATTTCATGAATTTTAATAAAAACAAGTTTCAAGATGTAGAAAAAGGATTTTTTTTTAATTATTTTTATTACTTTAACAATTAATGTAATTAGGATTACTATGTGAATATTGCTACATGTTGATAAAATATTTTATTGTTCATTATTTTTATTTTATTTTTTTTATTTTAATTAGAGTAAAAAAAAATATATCTATAAAAATAGTACAAAAAAAATTCCCAAAAGCTTATACATATACATATATATTCCAAAAAAATGTTTCTTCTTTTTATTGTTGTTTATTGTTGTTGTTCATTTTATAGCATTGAACGTTATAAAATGAAAATTCTCGAAAACCATTGTGAGAGAAAATAAGGGTTAAAATGTAGCTTTAAGTCAACACACACACGACCGGCCTTCTGGGTTCACGATAACTGAAAAACTACACATCCCAGAATGTTGAAATTTTACAGGTATACGTAGGTTGTTACAAGGAAGACTCCAATTGATTTTGATTCATATCCGATCAATAGATGAGGAGCTACGGGCAAAGAAAAAAAAAATAACTACCAAAATACATCATTTTGTGAATGAATAATTTCTTTTTTTTTTAACAATCTTTGTGTGCTCTCGTGTTTTCGAAAGTTGACACGACACCTATAAATCATGTTTAAAAGATAATAATACGAGAAAGAGAGGGAAAAAAGAGAAGCGAATGAGATGAAGTTATGGTTGAATTAATAACATGGGTTTATCGAACCTAATCAGTTTAATTTAAGCTTGAACACTGATGACGTCATGGGTAATATATACATATAGAAAAAAGTATAAAGTTCAAAGAAGACTCCAGTGTATATATATATATATTATTCAAATAATAGAAACACGTATTAGGAATCATTCAAATAAAAAAAAAATGAAATTAATACATGGAGAAAATATTCTTCACTCCCAGGAAAGACTCCTTGTACTTTCTTCTCAGTGACATGTTTCAGCAATCTTATTCAATATTTTTAACTTTGGAATTTAAAAGTATTGATACATTGAAATGGTTTTCAATATAAATCGTACAATTTATTAAGAAGTAATTTATTTTTAATATTTTTTAAGTATATTTTAAAAAAGTTTATGAATATGAATAAGTATCATCGTCGACAAATATTTCCTTCAATCAGATTGCGGAAACAACAAACGCAATTTTTCACTTTTAAAGTATTTAATTTTTAAATTGTGCTAATTAGAGTGAGAGCAATTAGAGTCGGAAATTCAGAGAAATTAGAGAAATGGCTCAACTACAAATGACCCCTTTTTATCAGAATCGAATTCTTGAAAATTACTTGTTGTTGTTTTTTTTTTTTTTTCAAAATGGATTTTTTTTAAAAAAAAAATATGAAAATACTAATTTAAATTTTTGATTCTCCTTTCAATAATAATATTATAATTACTGAAATAGTATTATTTCTTTTCGATTCTCTAAAATAAAATTGTAATCTACTTTATTGATAGTTATTCTAATTAAAGTCATGTGGTCAGGAACCTCAGTTGTGTTCTTCAAATTATCTCAACATTTTTTTTACAGCAAGGCTCTTAATAAATAAAATGACCAAAATAAAATTGCTAAAATATTTCTATTCACCATATCACCAGTAAATTGCATCTGAATTTAAAACTCGATCACTTGGTAAAAACTGTACAGTTCGAAAAACAAAATTGCCAGCTCACTACTGACACAAAAAGAAACTGAAAACCTGATTTCGTCTGTTTGGAACTCTTCTTCCATTTAATTAGACTGAAATATAATTTATTTTTTCCTTTTCATATCGTTTAGGCAACGAAGACATTGCTATATTCAGTTCAAGGGTTAACTCAACGTCAAGGGAATACAGTAGACTGTGTTTACTGTTCGCCTCTCACTATGTATTATAAAACTTGCTTTTACGATGGCTTTTACAACCGACTCTAATGCAAATAACTCCGAAGAGATTGGTAGCACTCAGTCCAGATGACCCACTGCTCCTCTCTTCTGAGTTTCTACAAGCTTTCTACACTGAAAATTTTAAAGAAACTTTCGTAATATTACAAATTTTTGAAAAAATTGTAAGAGTTCTTTTTTCTTTTGTTTTTACTTTTTATTCCACATTTGTCCCAACATTGAAATAATTACCTTGTGTTAAGTAATAATATATGGTAGCGTTAAGTAGTAAAGTACTTAACTGCAGGATGGAGGCGCAAGGTTCAATCCCCGAGCTGGCGGAGATACGGGATTTTCCACGTGAATTCCCTTACAGACGCGTCCTAGGGTTCACCCAGCCCTCTGTAGAATGGTACCGGGTTTCTTTCCCAAGGGTACAAGCAGTAATGAAACGTTGGGATATACCGATCCCGTCTTTGCCCCCCGTGCGATGTAGCTATCTCTATAAAATAAGAAATATGGAGAGTGATGACGGAGATTTTAATTTCTCCAAAATCCAAATAGGGCCTACATGAGCCGTTTTCTTTGAAAGTGGTGTAAGTCCATTTTTGACAAGTTAGTTAATAATAACAATGAATGCAATTTGCTATGACGTTTTATCTGTAAACAGTTCAAAAAAAAATTCTTCAAAATTTCCATTATTTTGTCAATATACATTTTCGTAGATAATGAAATAATTATAAATTTAATTACTTTGAAAGTGGTGCAAGTCCACTTGCATATTATTATATTAACATAATATTTAGTTCAAAAATTTGAAAATATAATACTAGAACCTTTATATCATCATGCCAGGCCCATCACATCCGAAAAATTCAAAGATATGATGGATCTATTACCTTATATTCCTCCAATACATCATGACTATTTTCAAAAACTTTATCATAATGAAAATAAAAATGTTAATATAAAGTTGTAATTAAAGTAATTTAAATGGCATTACCTGAAGAAATATTGTAATAAAACCCTTTTTTTTTTGTTATATTAAAAATTTCGTAAAAAAATTGGAATTGATTCAATTGAAATCTTATATTTCATAAACGTATGATTTTTTTTCATTTTGTTGACATTGAAAGTGGTGTAAGTCCATTTGAGGTCATCAAAAGTATAAATTTCTTTAAACTAAAATTTTAAAAACGATCACATTATAAACTTGGATCAATTTAATATTAAAAAAAACTTAAACTGAACATATTAACATATACCAATATTTTTCAAACCATTCAAACGCAAACCCTTAAATATCTCCATATAATATTATATTATTAAATTACATATTATATTATTAAATTATATAATATATAATCTCCATATAAAAATTTGGATTACAAAAGTAAAATTTAAATGTGTGCAAACTTAGGCCTAATCAGGGAGGTCTGAACCAACGTTCTGCCAAAGCGTGGTCAGTTTTGAGCCACTACTCGTGCTCGAAGCTCTAGAAGTCTTTGAATAAAAGTTTGTATGCAAAAATTAGATAATACTTATTAGCGAATCATGTTTCTAAAAGTGGCTGCGATTGGTTAATAACATTTAACGTCATTTCTGGATCACATTTCTTACGTGCAATATTTTTGAAAAAGGCAGCTTCCATGGAAATGAAAAAAAAAAAAAACTTTGTCGGCGAAATTTTCTCATGAAGATAAGAATTTTTAAGACAAGAATCTTGAAAAGATATTATTTCCGGAACTTTAGTTTAGTATCCAATTCATCGTCAAAAATCACAGCAATCGGAGTGGATATCAGCCATCTGGTGAAAGGTGAACAACACGGTGGCTGATGGGAGTTTTCAAATTGAGGAATGATTTAACAGAAGAAAATTGGGCAGCTAAATTTTGATAATTCAACAGTGATTTAGCCACCAATGTTGTTGGTGCACAGAAAATGTAGTTTAAGAGAAGTTTTGAACAACTCTCAATATTAAAGTAAGCTTGGTGCACGCCATCCGTGATCTATCATTCTATCTGTATATGTACAAAACACATAAGTAAACTTAGAAACATAAAGTTGTAGAAATACATCTTTCTCTGCCATAAAACAGATCCAATTGTCCACACATTACATTTCTCTCAAAACCCAATAAAAACTGGAATTGAAATTAAGAAAGTAATAAACAAATTCAACCAGCTGTGGTGCATGTTAGTTAAACAAATTGTCAATAGATGGCGCAGTCTCCATTTTTATAAAAAGGTGTTTAAAATAGTTTTTTTAACGAAAATATTAATTTTCAACACTTTGTTCATTTTTCGTCATTAGCGGGGAACGTAATATTCAAAATGATGTCTCAATCATTGATCTTGATGAAGTATTAAGGGAGATAAGGCGTACCGACACGAAAACACCTTTGAGAAATAATATATAAGGATTATAACTTAATTGTATAATTATAAATTTTTTGTAAGAAAAAAATACTTAAACTTTAATTAAAAAGAATATTAGTTTTTATTTTTTAGATTTACTTTTAATAATAAAAAAGATAATTTTAATTGCATATTATGTAAAGCTATAAGCTTATATTGTGTTTCTGCGAATAAGTTTATAAATGTACAATGCTTCACTTTTAATTTATTCCTTTATTTTGTAACATTTTGATTTCTGAATTTTAAATTTGTCTTTTTTGAATGTAGACACACCTCTACTAGCGATATTTTTAACTGAATTCCAAATGAATCCACCTAATAAAGTACGAAAAATTCCCGGAATTCTCTTGGTATTCCGAAATTTCGAGAAGTCAAAGCTATATCTCATTTAAATGGAATTTGGTCAACTGCCAAAGACATCAAAAAAATTCTAGAATAAAATCCAAGCAAGGAGTGATTTCTAACACCAAAGGGATCTTAGACGTTTTTCATGTTGAAGTAAAAAAAATCGTTTGTAAATTTACTAAAGAGAAAATTAGAAATAAGTAATAAAATTTTCTATATGAGCTTTTAATGTAAGTAATGTTAACGCATTTTATATTACTAACAAATAAACAAATAGGCCTAGTTGTTAATATTTAGGTCAGAATTTGTGGAGAACCGGAATCTGCATTTCAGAAACCATTTTTGAAAAATATATTCATTTTATAGATTTTAATGCATTGAATTTAAATATGATAAAGATTTAAAAAAAAAATTACTATTTATTACAGAAGTTTAATGTTCAAAACGTTAAATTTTCACATGACACGAAAACGCTTTCTGAATGACTGAGTTAGATTAGCTATTGAGACAAAAAACTCCAACTTGAATGTGGAAACTAGATCCAGATTTATTTATTTTCTTTGAACAAACAGTTGTTTACAAACATTGAATAGTGGATAAAGGATCCTGAGGTCGGCCATTCATTTTCTAGTTACTACTCATTTTTATTTTATTTATTTTTTTTTTCATTTTTTTTTCCAAAAACTATAACTTTGTTGACGCAGAAATGAAGATGAAAAGACATAGGATAAGTTTTGTTTATGATTAAAAATGGAATAAACAATTCAAGATGCTTTAAATATCTACATATTAAAATATATATTTAAAAATACTGTATATTAAAAATAATAATAATAGGCGTAATTGTTTCCAAAATTTTTGAGACATAGTCACATTTCAACGATCAATACTTTCGTCTCACGACCAGCATTTGCTGGTTTGAAATATTTGTTTGTTTGTTTTTTGCCGATTTATATCCTATCTTCATTACTAAGAAAAAAAAATTCCTATTTAATAAAGCGAGAATGATCTCGTCCCCCTTCTGGAATTTTCTAGCCTCACCCTGACGTTGTCAGGTAGGGCTATGATGTTTATTTTCATCATAGTTGGCCAGAGGTGATGAAAGGAAGGAAATCGAGAATGGCCGTTCCGCCATAGCCGAGCGGTCTAGACGGCGGTCTGCCGTGTGGTCGATGTGTCGGAACCTGGGTTCGAATCCCGGCTTGGGCATGGCTGTTTCTTTCTTCATCTGTGTTTCGTCCGTTTCTCCCTGGGACTTACTATCTCAGGGTTATATCTGGCAGAGATGTGAATCTCTTCCCCCTTCTTCAATTTCCTAGCCTCACCCTTAGGTTATCAGGTAGGGCTAGCACGTGGTCCAAAGTTGACCGTTGTCGATATAAGAAGAAGAAATCGAGAATGTGTTTGGTAATTTGCTTATTAGCACGAGTTCCATTAAGTTATGTTTAATAGTTTTTTATCAAATCAGATCAAAAAAAGTTAAGGAAAAATGAGACATAGAAAATACTAGCTATCATCTAAGCTAGCTCGAACGAACAATAAAGCCCTAAATTTGAAAACAAACATCACACATTAAGCTCTCAGAACCCTCAGAAAGAAGCTCTAGGCTGAGACATTCTTAACACTGACACGGTTCCTTAATTTAAATATGCTGTAAATATAAAATTCAAGATCAGGATTCAAATACCGTATTTTTCTATATATAAGATGCTCCCATTTCCATGGGAATTTTTCCGGGCCAAAAAATTGTACATTTGGCGGGTAAGATGCTCTCATATTTTTTTAGAGATAAATTTATAGATTTGATTTTTGATTTGATTACTAACATTTTAATCCAACAAATTCTTACCAAGCTAAGCGATTTGCTAGTGTGAATTTGTTTTACCCTCTTTTATTCTTGATTTAATTTTTGATGTTTTTTGAAATGAAAGGTCAATTTCTTGTTCGTTTGACCATCTTGTATATTGTACCTCTTCACTGGGCTGGGTATGCTGGGCGGGATCGGACTGAAGAGGGTGTTGAAACCCGAAACGGTTCCGTTTCCGATTCCCAGCAATAATCCAAAATAAAGCTCAGTGATTTTTGTTTAGTTTTTGTGCGATTTTGTTTTTTTGAGTGATGTCCTAATCTGGTATGCACGTTAATTTTGATTTGATTATACGCCGGCAAATACGGTACTTACAAAAGAAAAGAATAAAAAAATGCGCTCATATCTTTATTGTTATTTTTATGGAAAAAAACCTTAGTAAGTTTCACAAAACAAATAATGATAGAATTCTGTAGAATTACTAAATGAAACAAAGGTCTCGCAAGAATTATGAAAAGATTTTTTGAATTTTACTACGAGCATACAATGATTATGGCTAGAGAAGTAGAATTACTTTATCAAGTTAAGAAAGCTTTTATTTGGAATGTTAACAGCAAAACTGATGACGTTCAGCCAGAAATATTTTTAATTTACTTAAGAGTTTCTTAAAGATTTTTCTTTTTTGTTTATCTGCTTCTTCGCGCATCACGTAAAACCCACACAACCGATTTCCTTAACATTTGGTATGGCTCATCTTAAAACACGAGCACGATTATTTTGGTATAACCCTCATACCCTCCTAACTCTCAGAAATGATCCTCTTAATCCCTCGCTGAAACGTTTAGACTGATTCCCTTAAAATTTAGTTGTAGTACCGAGTCCCCATTGTATGCCAGAGGGGTATATCTAGTATGGAAGTAATTTATTCTTCATTCACAAATCCTGCTCTAACGTCCAATTCAATGCGAATCTACAGTACAACTGTAAGCTTCTGACACTATCAACACCACGTCATATATCCTAGGTTGCGACTTGGGGATCTTAACCAATGTTAAGAGCCTTTTTATTTTGTTTCACTCGCAAAAAACCAACTCTCGATATGTTTACTTTCAATGTGTTGTTTATTTCGGTGCAAACAAAAATCGATTTTGACGCGAGTCCATTAAGTAGCAAGTGAAAGCGACAGAACAACAATGAAAATTAGTGGCTGTCTTTAATAAAACCTCTTTTCATTATGGGTCAGTGTCGCTTCGTAGCAATTCCATTTCACGTTGTAATTGCTTTGGCCTGGGCTCGGATGTGTTTCATTATCATGTTTCGTTTTTCTTGGTCGCTGCGGAGATGGAACCTTGCAATTGTTTACTTGGTTATGTTTGCTAATTACTGCTCAGGAAAATAGAAAAGCTTTTGGCAAACTAAAAAAAACAAAGCCAAAGGCCTTCTTTAATTGGCGAATTTTTGCAAATTGGATTTCATTCGTTAGCAATGTTAATTCGATGAAATATCTGACACCTCATTTGTCTTCAGTCTCAAAAGCCTCTCGTATCTGATGTAATTAAGGTTTTTATCCGTTCTTAACAATAATCTCCTTGTTCAGTAGATGAAATATTTGCTACTCATTAATAATAGTTATTTTCAAAACATTTTTGAATAGAAATCTGAAATCTAGGAATAAAGCAAATCAATAACTTAATATTCCGTGAACATTTTTTTTTTTTTGCTCAACACCTGATTAATTACAGGTGAAAAGATTGTAAGTTTTGCTGGTAAATAAATTTTATTGCGTGAGAAATAAACAAAAAGTACTTCCTTTAAGTATCCTAATTGATATTAATTTCAATTTGTGTATTTACACTTTGTTTTTTAATTTACGGATTTGTAATTTATGAATATTTATCTTCTTTGAATGTGCTTCGGAAAGACAATCATTGAAGAATTGTAGATTCATGTCTGGCAACTTCCATAACTTCTGAACTGTTGAGACTGTATTTGAAACATTTTAAAAAGTTTGAATTTATTTATTATGGTTCAGCCTAAAGGATTATTATGTTTGCATGGAAATCTCATAAAATTATTATGTTTACATACTCATGAGAATTTCTTTGTTCATTCGATGTTCGAATTCAAATGAGTTACACAGTGACGTAGATTAGATATCAGGAGGTATTGTGAAAGGAAAGTCTTGGGTCTTGATATATCATTAAGATTATTAGCCCTACACGCCAAAAATCAATACTACGTTACGCTGTTATACATTGTGATAACACCTTTTTTTGTAGGAAATCTTTAATTCTCAATTGTAAACTTGCAGGATGATAATTCATGCCTTTTGCACCTGGATGTTTGACTGTAGCGTTGTGAGGATTACTTAGTAGGCATTTGCCAGTCGTGAAGCGTACGTGCTCAATAGAATTACGATCTCAGCAGAGCTGGACAATCTATCGCTGTAGCATAGAGCTTGCCGTAATTCTAGAGCTTGAGTAGTAAGATTGATACTTATTTGAAGATGGTGAAATATGGTGAAAAAAACCGTACCAATCGAATATCCTGACAGTTTTAGCGATGTGCACATTCATCACCCTTCAGGTTCTTATGTTATACCATTTGAAGATGTAGTGGCACTACTTTTCCCTTATGTGCACAATATGAGACGTCAATAACATACCGTATCTACCCATGTCATAACCCTTGGTAGAAGTATGCAAACAGTATTGAATAACTGAATTAAATCTTTCAAAGTTTTAAAATCGTCCAACAAGCGGACAAACAAGAGATTAAGATACTTCATCTTTTATTAAATCTCAATTTCACATTTAATCTTTAATATGGATAAAAAAGAAGCGGTAATGGAAAACGCCCAAACTTACAATGAAGTCTGTCTGGGATTAATTAATGTTCTAGTATTAGAAACTGTATGAAAGTCAGTTATTAGAAATTAATATCATGCAGATTAAGAAAAATTACTAACCAGAAGAATGCGAAGAGATTAGCGGATAAGTCCACTACCAAGAAAAAACCTAAATAATTTAGTATTAAAAGTAATACTTTAAAGCGGTGAATTTTAACGTGTGCATTTAATACTTTAAAGATTAAATCCTTTTTATTTTTTGATTTACGTATGTGCAGCCTTCCTTAATCTCGTAATTCGAAACAATTTTCTTTCATTACTGAAACAGTGTTAACAATTTATCCTCTTATTTTATTTCTTAAAATACAATAAGAGAATATGCTTCATATTCTAAAGCTTTTGCTCTTAATCAGATTGAGTTTTAGCATAGTTAAGCTTTAACAACTTAAGTTTTTACTAAGCATTTTTTTTTGGCGGAGGAAGAGATGGATAATTCGCTTTTCCTGAAAGTTTGAAAACTACAACCAGTTTCAGAAAAAGATCGGGAGTGACGTCAGGTGTAGGAATCTCTATTCTGTGGTGGCCAGATGGTATAAGCTTCCGTCTTTCATGTTATGGTTCGCTGAATCGATTCTCCTACATGCCTATTTTGTTTTCTTTTTTCTTTTTCCCTCTCCAGTTTTTCAGTCTTTTTGTTTTTTAATTAATCTTGTTTAAATTACATATATTTTAATTTTATTCTCGCCAGTCAAATCCTAGGCCCACGCAAAGACTGACCTTTGCGATTAACTTTAAAGCACATTTGAGGAGACACGTATGAGCTAATGGAGGCAGCCATGATGTCAAGTAGTTCGACAACTTAATAACCAATAGCATGATTAATTTTTATAGTTTGAAAATTTCCACAAAAAAATAATTTTAAACACTTTATTACATATCAGTACAAATTTAAAGTAATTTCACCGCATACAAAACCTTGATTATACGCATACCGCATACAAACGGTATTTACAGAAAGGTGGAACTACGTTTTGGGCTGACGGATATTATGTTCAATGACGTCACTCCTGATCTTTTTCTGAAACTATCTGTAGGCGGGGCCGGATTAACCCACTGTGGGGCCCTAGACATTTTCTTCTCACCGGGCCCCCTCCCTCTCCCACAAGAAAAAGTAAACTATTTTATTTATAAATCTTTTCAAAATAGACAGTTTGACCGGGCCCTTCAAAAAACCGGCCCTAGACATTTGTCTCATTTATCTATGCGATAATCCGGCCCTGGCTATAGGTATAAATTAATCTAAATAATGTCTCGAACATTTTTATAAGCATATTGCCCTTCGTTCTAATAGTAGCACATCAGTCAGTCTGTTCTCTATGTGTGTTTCTCCTATTAAGTTTTGAACTACTGGATTAATCTTCCTGCAACTTGGCATGCACATTTAAGGAAAATGACTATTAAAATTTTATACAAACATAGGTCTTTGTCAAGAAATAAACAACGCATGAAGGTGACAAGAATTTTTATTAAAAAGAATTTAAAACGAAACTTTGGATTTTTTTTTTTGTAATTTTAAATCAAGTTATTTTAAGAACTTCTTGTTTAAAAGGGGCCTTGCAAGTCTGTAGTTCTCTCGCGCAACCTAAAACAACCTTTTATCACAATTTTTCGTGTTTCTCTATTTAAACCTGTTCACTTTACCCTCTTATGTACTTTCAGTCATTAGAACAGAATGAATAAAGAATTAAGGTGAGTTAATCTTGTGGAAAGTAACAAGTTTACAAAGACGAAAAACCATTATCGCTTATTCTTATCCCTTTCCTGCGGATTCACCTTGAAATTAATTCATTTTATAAATGACTTTTCAAGTTAAAAAAATGTAATGCGAACAAAGGATTCATTCCACTAAATCTCAGACAGTTTTTTTCCGGGTAAACTCAACCGATTGCATTAAGATGTCACCTAAAAAGAAATCACAATTACTAGATAGACCGAAGAGAAAAAATGGAGAGGAGTGTGTGTGGGTGGGTGTGTTTGCATCTGTAGTGTTGAAGACTGATGAATAAAGATTTTGGTACACAAGCAGACGAAGCATTTCCCAGGAGGGGAGAGCGACTGAATACAAAACGATAATGACCACAGCGCTGTTGTGACAGGTTTTGTTCATGAATTATTTACTGGAACAGCGATTGAGACGATGCAGCATTATCTTCACCAAAGAACTAGTGCTACGTTCTTCACTAAAACGTTCTTCATAATAATCTAAAAGAGAAAAATTGACAGTACCATTAAACCAAGAATCTACACATATGTATATAAAAGAAAAATTGATTTTTCTGGTCCTATCTCCTCCGAAACCATAAGACAGAGAAATACAAATAAGTGGCAAATTTATAGTATTGAGGATGCTCACATTTTCATTTTTATCTACGTGGGTCAATAGTGAGTTATGTTATGTTTATGTTTATGTAGTGAAGGTGGGTGGCAGAGAAGCCAAGCACTGCGACCGGAGGTCTATTATACTATCCCACAGAAATATGGAGAGATGGAGAGAAAGACTGAGAAAGTATGGTGGGAGAAGTGCAGGGAAATGGGAGAACCCCGAGAAAACCTGCCCAGCGCTGATCGTCCGCCATCACGAAACCCACATGAGTCAATAGGGAGTTACGTGACTTGCGATCAAATATGAGGTATCCGAGACGCGCTCGGGGGTTGTGAGAAAGCATCGCGGTCACGGGTGATCAGAAAATATCCTCAAGATCAAGATCATGCGATCACAAATTTGCTAGTAATAGAAGTTGCTTATCGATATTTTTAGCATTTAAAGTTTTCAAAAAATTAAATTTTGAATGTAAAAAAAAGTCTGTTTCTATCTTTTGTCTGTCTTGTAGTAGTTAATAGTCTGGGATGTCCAGTGTTTTCAATATGCAATATTTCACATTTAGATTAGACTGCGGTGAATGTAGATGGCAGGGAAACCAAGCATCGCGACCTTAAATCTCTTTACTATAGACTGCCAACGGATAGACGAGAATGATAAAAAAGTGCAGGGGAAAAGGGAGAACCCCGAGAAAATCTGCCAAGCGCTAATCGTCTACTACCACAAACCCCTTTTCAGAACCGAACAGGGTACTACACCGAACACCGGTATAGGATTGCTTAATGACAATGATCATCAATGTATTTAGAACTTGATGACCCAAAATCGGCTGAAATACGAATTACTCTGACCTTACAAAAGTTGTTACAATGTTAGTGGTGAGTAAAGAGTAAATACTTCTATACTTGTACTTTCATTGATTATTAGAGCTAAAATAAATAAGATTTTGGAACTATTCTACAGACTTTAAGGAATTTGTAAATTAGATCTTCAAACCAAAATGAATGGATGTGAAAACTGCATTTAGCAAATGGAACGGAGTTACAATTACAAAGTGGAAATTACATTAAAAAAAATATTTTGTTTCCGAGAATTCAACTTCCAAATTAGAAAATCTTAGTTAATTCCTTAGTTAAGTTATCTATTCATTTAAAGTTCTAGTTTTCTTTTGCTATCTATAGTAAATAGTGGTGACATCAATGTGTATATTAAAGAGTAATGCTTTATATTTGTTCTTACTGATAAAGCTGAAATTTGAGAATGTTGTAGATGGACTATTGAACTAATATGCAAAAATAACACAAAACTGAATTTCTGGATTGAAAAAGGATAAAAAATAAACAATGGAAATGCTGTGTAACTGTCTTCATTCAATTTTGCGTTTTTCTTGATAAATTATGAAGAGAAATTTGTGTAAATGGTACATAGAAATTACACATCGAAAACATACAGAAGGTTCTGGAAAAAAAGTGATCTCAAGAGTTGATGGGTTTTTAATTTCATGATTCTTAATTTCTACTTCGATTTAATATTAGAGTTTTCGGGGTCACACATTGCAAATTCAATGATACTTTTAGGAATTAAGGCGTGGGATAAATTTCACTGAGGTTTTTTTATTTATTTAGCCCGATTTTTAGTAATAATTTTTGAGTCTGAGGTTAAAATAAGCATGAAATTGCTGTAACATCTAATGCTATCTTTAGATGAAGTTGCAAGGATTGTTGTAGGGTTAAGACCTTTTAAGTAACTGGAAGCATCACATTTCTTGTTTTAGATGGGCTTTTAGTATAATTTGTATATAATGTATATTTGTATATAACGATAAAAGTAATGCAAATTCATTGATTTAACAAAAAGCACTTGCTGCGAGGAGATACGTGACTTTGAGTAGCAGTCTAGTTGATTTGATGGAAATAAATAATCATTATTTTTACAAATATCTTTTGATGATTTATCCTTTCCAGATGGTTTCTTTTTCATTTCTATTGTATTATGAAGAGCCAGTTCTCTACACACTGCCGCGCCCTTCATTTTCGTAAGAATTGGAAATAAATTCTGTTTTTGATGCAAGTTTAGGAACTTTGTTCTTGAACTCTATATGTATACAGCAGATTAATACATCTTTAAAAGAAATCTAATATTACAAAATTAAGTAACTGAAAAAATATGTACTATGCAGACTTTCTTCAATATTTCAACCTTTTAATCAAAGGTTTTCATCAGTAATATATTTGTTGACAACGTTTTCTATTACATAACATTAAGTTAGCAACAACCGTTGCATGTTATTAACAATCGATACAAGACTTGTTAGTTAAGCTACAATGTATAGTTACAATGTAAGTTACCAACAATCATTACAAGATTTGTTAATTAAGCTACTACACTGTATCTTAAAATGTAACGTGATATTCAATTCATGATTGTTATTATGTTTTCTGTTTCTATGTAGAAGAAGAGTGATTTAATCATTCTTTTCTCATTTATGTAATATATTCCTGATGAAAACCTTTGGTTAAAAGGTTGAAATATTGAAGAAAGTCTGCGTAGTACATATTTTTTCAGTTACTTAATTTTGTATACAGCAGATCTTTAAACTATCTTGATAAGTATTTTTTTTATTGAGAGCAAACTTGTCTTTTAAAATCAAATTTTAAAGCATGAAATGCTATTCTTTTTCTGTACTTCTATGTAAGGGGACGTCCATTAATTACGTGAGATCAAAAGGGGGGGGGGGTCCGGCAAAATCTCACCAAATCTCACCAAGGGGGAGGGGGGGTCAACGAAAATCTCACGTAAACTTTTTCATTCAGAGAAAATATATATTATAGCAAGATTTCAGTTTTTTTTTTTGGTTGTTAAAATTTTTGAAATCTCACCAAGAGGGAGGGGGGGGTCCAAATTTTTTAAAAAACACCTCAAGTAATTAATGGACGTCCCCTAATTGTTTTTTTCTTCAAAGAAATCTTTGGTCTCATCAAGGTTATCACGGTACAAAGGATAATCAATGCATAAAATCTCCAGATAACTCTGCACACACGTTCCAAGTGAAGATAGGTTGTCGATTCTATAATAGTTGATACGTGGGAAGTCGAGCTGCATCCAAAGAAATGGATTTCATAAGAATTGAACACCTGTCGAGCAACGTAACGTACAATCTGTGAACAAAGTTGAATTGATGTCGATCTGGCATCAGAGATGTGGCAAATTGCCAAATTTAAATTGTTCCGATCACGGGATTTACAAGGGAGAGCAACAATCCTTGAATCTCGATGTAACAGAATACTCTGAAAACACATAATATAGTTGATTCATATGTTTTAACAAATATTGAACAGGTTTTGAAAACTAACTTTCAGAAAAATTTCGCCAAAGGTTTGGTCAAAATGAATAAAATTTTGATAACAAAAAAATTAAAAATTTCATATCGATGTAGAAGGAGAATCTTTGAATCCATAATATTCTCTTTTAGTAAGAACTAATAAATGACAAAATGAAAAAAAAATGCAATTATGCTACATTTCAGGTTTAATTTGTTGATTCTGATTCATTGATAAGTGTTGTTTATTTAACTTCAATCCTGTACTTTATTAAATCTGTACTTTATTGTCTTTTCTGAAGAGGTAAAGTGCTTCTAAATATTCTTCAAACATTTAAACTGTTTTATAATAAACCTACATTTACAATCTTTGACTGTGAATGAATTCTTTGCATTTTTCTTGTCTGTGAAGTTGAACGTGAATTTAACCGTGATTTTCGTCTATGTCATTAAAAATAAAATATATTTTATCAAATTTTGAAAGATAGGGGATATCATAAGACTTCCTACATCCTTCGCTCTGGGAAGATGACATAAATGTCGCAATCAGTCCATTCTATTCCATTCCAGAATAAAGTGGAATAAAATCACCAATGGGTGAGATCAATTGTTGACTAAGTTACATCGTAGCTGCTTCACGCTCTTTTGTGATCAAGTCAATTATTTTTATCAGTTAATTAGATACTTCGTAAACACTTGTCTCACCATTTTTTTTTTTTACGTTCTGTCACATGACAGGTCAGCAATTATAGCTTGCTGTGTTTTTGCCATATTTTTGGAATAGATACTGAGGTGGTTTTCCGTTGCCTTCCTCAGGAACCCATTTATATTATGAAGAGAAAGAAGAAAAAAACAGATAAACACAGGAAAGGAAGTAAAAATCGACGGCGGTTCCTGGATTCAGACATATCAGCCACGTGGCAGGCCGCCGCTTTCACCACAAGGCTTTACCTGAACTGCTCTCACCCATTTAGGTTTATTAATAATTAGCTCTGACAATTCATTTGAGGCCTGAATATATTTCTCAACTTATCTTTTATTGTGATTTTATTATTGCTTTTTTTTAATTCTTGGAAGTATCACATTGATTCCTACTATCTACGTATCAGAACTAGAAAAATCTCACTCTCAGCATTAAAGGAAATCAAAACACAGAGAAATTTGCAACTTTACAATGATGGATCCGAATCCCTTCCATCTTCAAATCACTAAATCCGTTCATTTTAAATACTAAAAAAGTCAATGGGAAAGAGCAGATTTTCAATTTCTAGTTTATTCGCAGCTAAAGATCGCTAATAAAACGAGAAACACCTGTTCTCGGATGTCACCTAGTAAACCCTTGATCTCACCCACTGTTATTCCTGTATTTCAGGAGATTTTTGAGATTTTATGCGAATGAGGAAGGCAGACTGCCAGAACGTCAATTCCAGTATGTATTTTTTATTACGCAGTTAATGTTTTTTTATTGGTTTTTTTAGTTTTGGAAGTGCCCTATTATTACCTATCTTGAAAAATACTTCTTGTTACTTCAGTAAATAATAATCGAATGTCTATTTTTTTTTTTTGGTTTTATCATCAAAGGCGAAGATTGCTACAAAAATACCCAAACTTATTGATATGCTCGTATTAATATTTTCCATTTTTTTTTTCAATTTCTCTAAAAATAAAATTTGTAACATTAGTTTAACGTTCATATTTGTCTCCGGTTCACTCTACCAATTGAATATATGCAGTTCAATCAAATGATCTTGATACAATCAATCCATCGTCTGTAAGACCGGAATTGTACAACTTCCGTTGTTTTGCCATTCAGTCAATGTCTCCATCCATTTTGAATTCATTTTATTTTATTTCACTACAAGGTTAATCCCTACATACTATGAAGTTTTACATTATGTTATTCTATCATTACTGTAGGACTTTTTTTTTTAACTAACTTTGTTATTTCTTAATATTTATTATTTACGCTCTCTGATCGACTTTTTACAAAGAATTCACATAAACCAAAGAAAAAGATTTATAACATGCAAAATGACTATCTAGCACAAAAAATTTAGAATACAGATAAAATTTTATGATAATTCATTAAGTAAAATATAACTTGTGTAAATATTTATTTATTTCATTTATTGTAGATTCAAGAAATCTGATAAGGTTACATTTCTACATTTAAGAAAATGTAAGCTGATTATCCATAAATTATAGTTTCCTTAGCCGTAAACCAATGTCTTAAAAACTTGAAATTTGAGTAAGTTATTATAACGCCATTAGAATTATACAGTCATTAACAAATGTACATTCTATATTTATAAATCTATTTTTTTTTTCTTTAATCAATGAATTTTCGTGAAGTTATCTTTAATAAAAATGAATATCTTGTAAGAATTATTTCAAATCCTTTATTCAACCGCTGGTTTTTCATCAAAGTTGTCCCTGAATTTAGGGTCGAAGAAAGTCGCTTTAATGGGAAATGAGAGTGACTTTGAACTTGGCGTAGTAGGTCTGGATCGTTCTGGACTTTACTGAAAACAAAAAACTTCCAATCCTGTTTGTTTGTGAACTCAAGAGGGGGGTGGCGAGAATCTGTATCTAATAGAAGGGCCGCAATCGATCAGAAGCTTGGTATGTAGAACATCATCTTGGAACGCACCGTATATCGTATCTTGTTTTTAATGAACTACAACAGCTGACAACCACGTCGAGTACCGATATTATTGGCGAAGAAGACTGGACTGTTGATGACAAGAAAAAAAGCATCCTAGCCTTACGAATCAAGGTCCTTTTTGCATCTTGCTGATGGAAGGCTTAGAAACTGACAAAAACAACATGAGTCTGTGGATCAACCGTTTTCCCTGTCAACAGAGTACAACCTGGTGGCGGGTATACAATAGTGCGGGGAATATTTTCATGGTACACACTGGATCCTTGATACTTAGAGAATCATGTTGAACCACACCATCGTATAAACATCGTCGCTGACCAAGTTCATCCTTCATGATACAATTTATCCACATTCGGATGAACACGTCCATTAGGATAATGCTACATCTCATAAGACCTGAATCACCAGGAAATGGTTTTAAGAACATGCCAAAGGGTTTTTCGTTGCTTTAGTGGCCTGCATAGTACCCCGATCTGAATCTTATTGGAGCAGCAGGACGAGGTAAAAAGGACTGTATTGTTTCAATACTGTAGCTCCTTCCTTTCTAAAGCAAAGACGCTTACATGGTGCAACCTTCTGCAAAATGTTTTCAGCATATTGTAAAAATCTATGTCAAGACGAATTCAGGGTGTTTTGAAGTTCAGGCTGTTTTGAAATACCTGCTAAAGGTGTATCTCAGTGTAGTTTATTCAGAAACATTGTTGTTACCCAAAACACGCAGCCAATTTAACATCCCTTTCCTACCCACATTCGATCACTGCATCACAAACTGGATTTATTTAGTATTTAATGAAAGCCCATTTATAATAAAGAGAAATCAGATTTAAGTAAATTTCCTTGATTCTCTATCAAAAAGCAATTTCAAATATTCTTTTTAGTCTAAAATTTGCAAACTGACTTTAAATGAACAGACAATTCTATTATTTCCTTTAGTCTTAACATTCTTGTGTCCCCTGTAGAAGAAAGGAAATGAAAAGATCCAATGATGGAAGCGTTTCTCGTGCAAAGGCCTTTGCCTTATTCAATTTTGGTTCCATGTTCGCTTACTTGAGCCACCCACACGCACTCAGTTAATGAGAAGATTCGGATGGAAAAATTTAATAAGTTCTGTTAGTCTTTGGTGCATCCTAGAAAGAAAAGAGGCCAAGTCATTTTCAGTCAACAAGTAAATAATAGAAGCAGAGTATTTTAGAAACTGAACAATAAGCCTAGTTGTGTTAATTAAAACAGTACTTCAAAAAAGAACCAACTTAAAATCTACTCTCCTTACAATATTATTTCTTAAAATTTCTTTATAATGGATATATTATTAAGTTTAGTTATTCCAAATAGATGATTATAATTTACTTGATTCATGGCCGAGTGCACCAATCCTCAATTAACTTTGACGGCTGCATTGTGGGCATATACTATAAATAAAGTTTTAAAAAAACCCAAGAAATTCGAAAGCCCTCAAAGCTTAGATAATGTTTTAAGGTTTATTTATTTTTATAAATAAAGGATTTAACGTGTTAAGTCTTGAGAATGATTGCTCTCCGCAATAGAAACTAGTAGTCGTGATGTAAATTTTGATTCTTTGATTAAATTAATGTATTACAATTTAACCAGGTGTACTGGCTGTAATTTGTGAATTAATATTATGTTCAGAATTTTTATCTAAAAGAACAATAAAGAATTTTTATCTATATTACAAAACTTTTAATAACAAAATCTTTCTCAATATGTTTCGGATATGTATATATCCATTTTCATAGAAAATTAATAGCTGTAAAGAATTAAAAATGATTATATACAAATCCGAAACTCATTGAGGAAGAATTTGTTATTGAGAGTTTTGTGATGTTTGAGCCATTTTTCGTTGTTAATTTGTTATGATCGGTTTCTTTCTTCAATTTCTTTTAATTAAATAAATAGGATAGAAATCCATTTAACCACGCTTTTATTAACTCCCACTGTCTGGTTTCCGGGTCAAATCTTGTAATCAATTTTTAAGTCACTTCTCATCGGTCAATCATCAAGAAATTTTGCACAATTGCTTATGTCTGATGACAATACAATAATATACTGATGTATTAATATACTCTGCCAAGGCAACACGTCCTTCCGTGCGCCATTACTACCGAGACTAGCAGCTAGGAGGCGGCACATACACACAATATATATATATATATAAAACTACTTCTGAATTATATATAAATAGTAGAGTCCCGATTATCCGAGTTAATGTGGACCAAGACCAACTCGGATAACCGAAAAACTCGGTTAAACTCGAAAATTGTAAATAAAATAAATCGTCTAGGTTTAAATGTATATTTTAACAAATACAAAAGTTATACAGATAAACCACATACAATTCATATTGAAAGAGTTCTTTTACTTAAAAAAGTTCTTAATTGTTTTTTGTTTTATATTACTGTACTTTGGCGTTTTACTAAGGATAACCCAGGATTGTTGGTGTCGAAATCATTCTCCGATTCCAGGTAGGGAGTCATATGACTAGACGAACGAAGATTAATTTGCGAAAAAAAAAATCCTAGAAATATTTGATAGCTCGGTTAAAGCGGAAATTCGGATAATCGGGGCTCGGATAATCGGGGTTTTACTGTACTTAATTCTTATATTTTAATCATTATATAACTTAGAAACATATGAATAATTACTCAAACGAGACATGATTTCATGATTTCTTAGAAAAAGATTTAAAAGATAATTTAGATATGGGAACAGATTAGAAGTCAGAAGTAATAATAATAATCGAATTCAATCAGGCGAGTTCATTTTTTTATCTTTCTCAAAGGGTAATTTTGGTTGAATGAACGAATTTAGTTGTATTTCTTAATTTTCCTCTTTAAATCAATCGTAGAACTAAAAAAAACACAAAAATTTAATGACATAGTTTCGATGACCTCTTTTAGCAGCAATCGTTTTCAAACGCTAACGAAAAACCAGACAATTAAAATACAAACTAACCAAACAACTCCACATAGGATTGTTGAGTGAGCAACATGCAAAGAAGTAATCATTTGTAAGACAATGGCCACTACTAATGCCCTATTCGAAGGGGGTAAAAATATAATTATAAAAAACATAACCACCTCATCATTAGATAAATTATTCTTGTAAGGATTCTTTTTTAAAATATATTGGATTGGCCAAAAAATTCGTTCGGCTTTTAAGTAAAAGTAAAAGATATTTTTCATTTCATGAATACTTTTGAACAATGTTGTATTGTTAATGGAACAACGGTTTGTTCCGCTACTTTCTGCTATCTTCCCAAACAGGTAATTCAATCTTCCCAAAACCTTTTTATCTCTTTGAGCAAAAAAAATGTTCCAGGTGCCTTTAGTGTCTTCTAGGAAAGTTAATTTTTTCTATTAAGAGAATTTTGTAAAGACCGAAATAAATGGAAATCCGAAGGTGCAATATCTGGTCAATACAGCGCAGCGGGTGAATCAGAACTTCCCAGCCAAGCTATAACAGTTTTTGCCTGGTCATCAAAGAAACATGAGATCTTGTTTGCTTATTGTCGTTCATCTTCAATATTAAACTGGCTACACAAAATTCACTAAATTTTGATCAGTTTTTGTTTTAAATGCAAGCTGATATGACAGCTGACACAATACAATCTAACAAAATGGTGTCGAATGATGTTAAAGAAACCTAAGCGCTACTAGAGCCAAATTACGTAAAAAAACCGAACGAACTTTTTGGCCAACACAATATACTATATTAATAAAGAGTCAAAATTCATTCAGTAAGAAATCACGTTCTTTACGATCAAGAATTAAAGAATTAAAATTTAAACTGACATCAAGTTTATGCCTCATTCGCTTTCTTGTCTACAAAAATGACTGATTATTGATCTTTTTTGTTGTGACCGTTCATCTTTATAATGCTGCACTGAAAAAAAAAAAATGCAATGTACCAGGTAATGGAAGAACCAAACTTTGCTGGTATATGCTGCTGTAAGAATAGGAGAAGGAATACTTACCGGGTATTTTTTTTATTATTTCTCATAAAAAGAGATAATCCAACACCTAGACCAACATTTTGCTACCCTAACTTCTAGCTATCGTATTATTTTGTTTGAAATAGTTGTGTTGTGACGAGAATAAACAGTTCGAATTGAAATGAAGACCATTACACATCATCTTCAAATTTTCTAATCAAACTTCACTTCAGCTGGTATTTATTTCATTTTTTTCTTGCTATGCCATCTTTCACTACCTGTTTTCCGGAAAGAATCGGACTTCTTTGGATACCATCAGAAACACTCGTGGCCCTTGGGTCAATTTAAAAGATTCCCACATCTTGGGTACAGGAAAAACCAGGAACAATCTGAAATTCTAATTCTTGCGGTTGGGAGAAAGCAAACAGACTCCAAGAACAGTTGTAAGGAAAAGACAAGTATTAGCCTAGAGGTTCCTTTTTGCATTTTGCTTCTTTCTTGGAAAGCCTAAAGCGCTATAATTTAAAGAGCAATCAAAATCAAATGCTTTTTTACCATTTTCTTTCCTGCAGGGTCTTTCTTCCCTTAATGCACCAATATTTTTTTTTTGGAAAGTGTAACTTTTTCATCTTTATTGAATTCTTTTTCAGAGAATTTAGTGGTACTAAATTGTCTAATATATTTTCTTTGTAGTTACGTAATGTTAGTATTAATAGTGTACTAATGAAGAATTTTAAAGAAAAACCAAAGCTACTTTTTCGGTGTTTAAGTCCAGTATATTTCAATCGACCGAATTTGAATCCATAGATGGCGAAATGTAAAGACTGATAACTGTCAGCCATTCATAACATACTAAGAACAAAAATATTAAATTTTATAAAAATCATTATTTTTAGATTTAAGAAGGATAAAACAAAAGCTGTTTTTTTATAAAAAAGAAAAAAAATAAACTTTAATTCATTGTCCGAAAAATAATAAATAAAGTTATCTTTTAGTCGAACTGTTAGATATTCCAATGTAGTTAATGAAAGTAGAAAAGAGGCAAAAAACTGGTTTCATAGTGGAACCGAATCCATAAGGACACTAGAACATGTTTCATTTTCTACAATTAATGATTTAAAAAAATATAAAACATTTTTAGAAAAAAAATTCATGATCAGGATACGAAGTTGGGTTATTATGGTCATAACGCAATGCACTTAACGGCCATGGCTACGAATACGAGATGAATAAAAATCACTCAGAATTCTTGTAAGGTATTGAGAATATGTTCCTGAGACAAGAATAGGAAGTTTCTCAGAAAGGAATCACATTTTTCTTCATCTTTGTAAATCGCAAGGGTTGCAGTAAGAGAAAACTCATAATATGACGGACGGACAAACAGAACCCTCTTACAGTTTTCCTCTCCTATGTACTTTGTGCACGGGATCGCTAATCAATATCTTTTATTTATGATGAACTTCATTTTAGTTAAATTTCTGTGGACGGAATGAATGCTTTTGTGAGACAATATACAAATAAGAAGGTTTAAGAATTTTTGTGGAAAGAAACAGGCAAATTACCTAATCATAAAATCACTCTACTGCTTTCAGGCAGTTTAAATCTAAATTCTTTTAAAAGAGACTCAAGTCAAGGCAAGGACTGGGTTAAAGAACATTATCTGCTACAGGAAATTGTGAGAATATATTACAAATGATTCGCAGCCTCGAAGTATGAAATAAAAACATATATATTTTTTTTTCAATTCTGCAAAAAAGACATTTGGATTGTATAATAATAGTTACAACTACCTATTGTTAATCCCTAATATATTAAAACTGCATTTTTACAAGTCCTAAAAATACTTGAATTCTGGTTTAGATACAATACAAAACATAAAAGAAATTTTCAAACTTTTATGTAATCTTATTCTCAAACCACATTCTACATTCTGGAAAAGTCTTAACAAAGATTAAAAATATAATTATTTGTAGAATTTCATTATTAACAATAACTTTCTTACTGTACTAGACTTATACATCAAAATTATTTGAATTACTTGAAAACAACGTAAAGAATGTAAATGTTTTGATGTTATGATGTTAAGAATGTAAATTCTGTGATAAAATACATACAATCCAGTATTATGTTTTTGATATCATTGTTAATTTTGTAACAACTTAGTATCTTTTTCTCCAAAATAGATTTAATATTTATCTGGTTCTAATGATTTTATTTTATTTGAGATATTTTATGCTTCATTTCTAGACTTTTTTCATTTCTTGTCTTCATTTCTACAATATAAGTGGTTTTTACCAGTACTATATTGTTTATTACAAAGACAATATCCTGCTAATTTGGAATTTAATGTATCATTATATCTTATATATCCTCTGTGCTCTCAGAGGATCTTTTCTAGAACGGAACAAATCTTAAAGTTCTAGGATCTGTTCTAGAATAGATCGCTAAGTTTCCCAATATTTTGATTTACATAATTTTGATATGTTTTAGTAAGGAAAATTGTTGTTAATATAATAATATTTGATAATATAACTGTACAGCAATTATTATCTTAGTTTCCAATACTGACTTTTGTAGTTAAAGTGGATTCAGTAATAATATGTGACATATATGTCTTGAACATCTTAGGTATAGACAATGATTGTCTGTTCCTAGCTCTGAAGATGATTTTGGTCTTTCCATCGTAGTTTTGGTCGTCCTCTGTCTCTTTTTCCTTTGGGCTGATATTTCAAAATCAAATTTGGGATCTTGTCATTAGATAGCCTTTTTACATGGTTAAGCCAATTTTTTTGGTAATTTTGAATTTCTTGAATTAAACTGGAGTTTTAAGTTGGGCTCGAATATCATAACTTTTCTTTTTGTCGAGACGTGTAAATCCTAATAAAGGTCTCAGAAATTTCATTTGTGCAGTTTCCAATCTTTGTTTGTTTCTTTGTTTTAATCCAGGTTTCACTCCCATATTTAATTGCTGCTTTGGCTGTAATATTATGTAATCTTAGTACTGTTTCTTTCGTCATTTGTTTTCCAAATCTTCTTCTAATTATTCCATTCATTCTGTTGTATGTCTGTATGTTTGATATCAGGCTTGCCTCATCGTTATAACATGAAATTATGTTTCCTAAATATTTAAACTCTGATACTTGTTCTATTATTTTTCCATTAATTACAATTTTCACTCTTTGTATTTGTTTTCCACACATTTCCATGGATTTTGTTTTTAATTCCGAAATTTTCATTTTATAATTTTTTGAGATAGTATTTAAATGATTTGCTCCAATTTGAAGTTCATCTTCTGAATTTGCTATCAAAACTTGATCGTCAGCATATAGTAATGTCTTCAATTTTTTATCTTTTGTGATCTGGATACCATTTTTATATATTGATTTCCATTCTTTTAGAATTCTATTTATATATATGTTGAAAAGTATTGGGGAAAGTCCACATCCTTGTCTCACTCCTTTATTTACAGTTAAAGGCTCTGATATTTTCCCGTTCATGAATTTTATATTAATTTTTGTTTCTCTATATATACTTCTAATCACATCAATTAATTTCTTCGGAATTTTATCTTCTTCCATAATTTTCCACAGTAAATTTCTGTTTAGGTTGTCATAAGCTTTCTCGTAATCAATGAAAAGTAGGTATGTTGGCAAATTAAACTCTCTTCTTTTTTCAAGTAATTATGTGACATATATACATTACAAATTTGTGTTGAAGCTGTGTCCTTAAAATTGCTTTGTATTAAAAGAATTGAAAATCAAAATTGAACGCCCATAAGTGTGGTTAATGTTAATATTTAAAAAGTAAGCATACTGTTCTAAATTTAAAATTATAATAGGGGAGAGCGGGGCCAAGTGGACCTAGGGGTAGAGTGGACCGTTAACTTTAATAATTCATGTAGACGCTGGAATGCGCCAAAAATCGGAAAGAAGGTTGGTGTCATTGTGGCGCTGTTACCACAAAAGCGTCAGTGTATTTGGCTTTTTGGTGACAGTGAGGTGATCGATTGTTTTGTTTTTGTCCAGGTAAGTAAATGTTTAGTGTTGTTTTTACTTTAATATTGCCGTTCAGCGATGCATTGAATAACATAACCGTAATATTCATATTGAAGGTGGTAATCTAAAGATCATTTTAAGCTGTAGTATGAATTGAATACTTAAAGTAGTCGATAGTTACAACTGAAGGAAACTCCAAAAAGGCGATAGGGCAGAGTGTACCGAACGACACGGGGCACATTGGACCAGTGGTCCACTCTGCCCCGCTGTTTTTACAATAAAATATTTTGGTATTACACATTATATTTTTTTTTCTATATTATATATTTATTAGGCCAATTATATTATATTGTATTATATTATTGCATATTATATTTTTTTTTTATATTTTTTTATGTAGGCTATTATGTATTGTGTGTAGCCTATATTATTAAAGGATATTACCCCTTTAGTATTTCCTCTCAGCAAGTACCGTAATAGGGGAAGACTTCGTGCGAAGGCATCTTAATCTTCGAAAATAGCCAATTTACACATTTAACAGTTATTAAATTCTAATTAAAAACTATGCAAACTGTCACGTTATGGAATTAGCAACATGACACGCTTAAAATCTTGGTCTCTGAGGGAATATATTTTGATTTTTAATAATTGTATTGTTGTAATTATGTATTTGAATTTTTGTATTTGGTAAAGTCTTGTATATTATTATTGTGATATTTCATGGTTAAATATTATTTTAATGGTTTGAGCTTATTTAGAAAACAATATGTGCGAAAGAAAAAGAAAAACTTCGAAAAAACAGTTGTGCGTTGATTGAGTGATCACGTGGTTTTATCTGTTTCGTTTTCCCATGGGAACAAAAGGAGAAAAGTTAAGTACACTCTGGCGGGAAAAATCAGATCAGTTGATGAATCTGAAACACACGGGCAAAAAGTACACCCAATCAGTCTAAACATTTCAGGAGAGGGAGCGTATTCTAAAACACACACAATTACATCCCTAAGTGAACTAATACAATTTTCAGTAAGTGAAACTCTAAATTAAATATAAATTCTATACATACTTTGTTACATTAGAAAGCATTAAAAAATGGCATAAATAACAAATATAATCTTAATAATCTTAATAGAGAACAAAAAAAGATCAACGGTAATATTGACGGGTAGGCCAGTAAAAAAAGCTCTGCAAGAAGAGCAACGAAAATCTAAAGAAAGAAAAGAAAGAGTAGCAACGAAAAATATGACTCGGCCAACAGTCTCTAAAAGCAACATAAACAAAAAAAAACAAATAGAAGCAAAGGAAAAGGGATAAAGAGGAAACAATTATAAATAATTAGTGATGATGAAGATGATGAAGAGGCTGTGTGCCTCTCCTGTTTGAAGAATTAAAAAAAAAGCAAAGTAGTGCAGGAGTGGATTCAATGTATGCCGTGCAAGAGATGGGCCCATAGTTCCTGCGTAGCCAGTGATATTCGGGGTTTATTTTACGAATGCCTCAACTGCAAAGAAGATTTCTCTAGTGAAAGTGAAATTAATTCAATGTAAACCTATTTGATATTATTCATTTACGACTTTCAACTGCATAATGATTATTTTAAATTTTCACTTGAATATATAATACCTTAGGTAGTCTATGTTAAGTTAAACTTTATTTCATGATTTCCGAAATGGCATGTTATTTTATATTCAATAAAAAACTTACTTTAAATGTTGTTATTCTTGCCTGGACCAACGTGCCCCATGGAGTGGTCCAGCCTGCCCCGTGGTCGGGGCAGGTTGGACCACTCTACCATTTTTGCTTTGCGAATTAATACCAATTTTATTTATGAATATAATGAAATGAAATCAAGTATTTACACTCTTGAATAGTTCCCGATTCTGACAAAAATAAATGCAATGGAAAATCTCTTAACAAAAAAAAACAAAAAAATTCAACAAAAAAAAGTGGATCGCTCTGCCCCGGTCTCCCCTATATGTTGAATCCGCATATTGGCTTAGATGGTAATTAAGATTACTTTCCATGAGGAAATGAAATTGAAATTTAAGTATAGAGGGGAAACGGGTTTTTATAACAATGACGAAGTCTGTGTAACTTGCTTTTAACTACAGGAAATTGATGACTCATTTGTTAAGCTTTCTTCAGGCTAAATCATACAACTTTTCCTTTCTCTATATATTGACAATCCTCTATTCCAACAATCAAACAAAACAATCTAAGGAAAATCAATTTCAACTTTTTATTTACATTTCAGAATGCTGCATTTACCAAACAATTTATTTATTTTTCTAAAGGTGACAATGCAATCGTCTTATGTCATTCTTTTTATCGATTCTAATTGTAAGAAAGATTGAGAAAATAAAACAAAAAGGAAAAAGTGTCTAAAGAAGAATCTTCGAGAATAGTTTTTTCAGAGGAAATGACGAGTTCCGTTAAATTCAATTTCCTGGTTTCAATATGGTGGACGATTCCAATTTGGTAAGTGTCCAAGTGTTGGTACATCGACCCGACAGCAGAGGGTGGAAGAGACTCTATGTCGACTTCAATATTACCCCCCAGGGGTCAGGAATTACAGAAGGCAGCATTTGTTCTTTCTTATCGTCACATAACATACGAAGCAAGAACTCACAGAGGACATCTCGCTTGTTCTGCATAAAAACAAATATTTTTTTGCTTAAGATCAACTGAAACGCTTCTACAAGTTAACAAGTCAAACGCAGTGGAGAATAAAGAAAAACAGCAGCTAAAAATACACAGTACTAAACTTTAAGTAACTAGAAAAAAAGTCCAACACTAGGAAAAAAAATACATGCTTCTCATTTATACAACGTATGCTATTTAGCCTAGTTTCCAAGGAAGGTGAGGTTTTTCAAATCAATTAGTCTGCATATGTGTAATAATTTTTAAACTTCTGGATGGATCTTCTTGAAACTTCATGTGCATGTTTAAAGACAATAGACGATCTTTTACATCTGAAATCTTCTCCAAGTGGGTCCTTGTCGAAAACTTAGCGCGAGAAGGGAACAGAAATACCGTGCAATTCTCATTGACATTAGAACCTTAACAATGAATTTCAGTGAATATCTCAAACTAGTGGATATTAATCCTTTTAGCTAATTTATTAATTTGCGTGTTCCTTGACGTATTTCACTCAATTCAATTTCAGATAACTCAGTAACGCGATTTTAATTACGTTTGTTTCTTGGAAAACAATAAAATTTGTACTGTTTGTATTCAGCAAGTACAGTTGTCCATCCCTAATCCGGAATGTTTCGAAATATTTCGGGTTTTGGGTTTTTCCGGGTTTTTGGAATCTAGCACGATGGTTTTGTAAAGAAGTGAAAAAATATATACTTTCTTAAAAATTATTTTTATTTAACATAGGCCTGAAAAACAAGAATACATGAAACAAACAAAAGATTTTAAAGATTTTATCAATTTTTAATGTTATACAGTATAAGCATTATGTTATACAGTAATGTTGTACAGTATAAACATTGAAAGAAAGAAATTGTAATTAGAATAATAAGTAAAAAATAATTTGGGAACCTTAAATTTGATTGTAATGAATGATATTTATAATAATTTTCTTTTTGTATTTGATTTTCTTTTTATATTTCTGTGATATATTGATTTTTATATAATTATATAATTGAATCTAATTTAAGTATAATTCGTATAATTGCGTAATTATATAATTTTTATATGATTTTATATGATTAATACTTTTTAAATTACAAATATAAATTATTTATACTTTCAGCACCTGCATCACAGGATTTCATTTTGAAAACCTAGCAGGACTGTAATTTTAAATTTAGAAATAAATAAAAAAAAAAAAAAAAAAAAAAAAAAACAAAAGATTAAAAACGTATTTATTTGTCATTTTCGGAAGGACCGTCGAAAGAGGTTGTGGGTTGTGTGAATTATCTCAAGTCTCCCCTGGCTTCATCCTTTATGGGGATTACTGTTAAAAGTTTATGATCTCTCTTCACCTATTCTAGCTATATTCCAAAAAAAAGAATTAGTGAAAATGTTAATCACGAGATTATCGCTTTTACTTGTTGCTTAATGATCTGTATAGGAAAGTAAAACATTAAAGGCAAAAAGGAAGCCCCTGGATTCTCTGTTAATGGAAAAACCCATAGAAACTCCTTGACTTTATGATCCCAAGCAATTAGTATCAGTTTATCTTTCTAATGTTTCTCTGATGACTAATGTATCTCTCAGTACAAGGAGATGAAATGCCTACATAGACCGGACATCATCTTGCTAAGTCCCCGGATTTCGGAATTCCGGTTTAGGGATGCTCAACTGTATTATAATATGGATACAAATTTCCGGGTTTTTTTGTTTTTAAATCGTGAACAATACAAAGCAACATAAAAATAATAAAGACACTTTAACGAACAAAATTTAACGAAACTAGTCTTTCAAGAACTTGGTTTTTTGGATCAACTTTGATCCGCCCTTTTACTCCCCTTGTCAAAAGATGACAGCAGCGAATTGGAACTGTGTCGCTGTGACGTCTGTATCTCCCACTGCAGCAATTTCTAGCAGTTTCAAATTTCAACCAAAAAAATAATCTTAAATTTAGGCCCTAGATTCTCGCTACATTAATATTCGTTGTATGTATTCTACTCCATATAATATGTATTCTACTATTTTTCAAATTCTTTGAAATGAAAATGATCGTTTACAAAGTAATAAGTTATAAAAAGTTTGCAAAAACTAATTATAAGATAAAATCGAGGTTCTACTATATATATATATATATATATATATATATATATATATATATATATATACAATTTATCCAAACATTTAAATAAATAATAGTCCCAAAAATCAATCGAGATCGCAGTTAAGTCGAACGTTAATGGGTTTCATGGGATTCATTGTACCTCGAGTCAATAGACTATTTTCAGTTACTGTATAAGATTTATTGTTAACAAATGATCATCGCATAGATTGTTAAAAAGTAATGAGTAAGTTTTTATTTATTTTCTTTTTTTTTCTTTATAAGTACTTTTAATGTATAAATAAAACATTCTTTAGCTGCTCTTGATGTAAATCTTCTTTAATAAAATAATCTTATATAAAAATGAATGTTTCTTTGTTTGTTTGTCCCGTATGTGTTCCTATACCATTCATCAGATTGCGATGAAACTTTGGTGAGTTGTTGTGCGTACGCTCGCGAAGGTTTCTGAATTAGTAGAACCATTTTACAATATCTGGTGTGCGAGTAGTCTCAACAAATGAATGTATTTCCGGTTTCGACGTTTGCAATTTCCGGTGCGACTCGCATTTGCAATACCATCAACAAAGCACAGGGACAACACATGGACAGCTGTATGGGGCCTGCTCACGCGTCGGAAAAACCTTCTGATTTATTAGTGTATGCACCATACAGAAAAACCAAGAATATTGTGTATCCAAAAGCACTTCAATAAACAGAATTAAAACACAAACACTTTCTTTCTTTGAGTGGCATTGCAACGCATGCCGGGTACAGCTAGTATAATATAAAGTAGAAAAAGAAAAAAAGTCAGTAGGAAAATTTCGGATACCGAGAATGAAAGGAAATATAAATATTAATTTAGTGAATTTTATAAAAATTCATATTCGAAATTCGAGTAACTTCAGTTAAAAAACCTTTGTTGAATTCTAGTGCATTATCATTATAAGAGAAAATTCTGTTTCTTTAATATATCTTCATAAAACCACATATTTCTTCCAAGCTCTTCTCCTTTAATAACAACCATATTTCGTTTTTCTAAGCGTGAAACTTCATCAGGTTACATACTAGAGGGAATTTGATGTAAACAATTGCAATTTGTTAGGTTATATGTTTTGTTAGATTGTTAGTATCTAATTTGTTTGGATTGGCAATTGTTAAGACGTGCATATTATGATAGATAGTTGCACATGCTTATATTATAAGGAGTCAGAAGGAAAGAGAAGATTATTTCTTTTTCTCCAGTGATGAAGTTTCATGTTTAGAGAAACGAAATACTGTTGTTATTAAAGGACAACAGTTTAGAAGAGTTATCTGCACTATCATTGTTCAACTATTTCTATAAAATAAAAGTTTTGTTCTTTTTGCCATGGAAATAAAAGATGCTCAAACAGATGCTCAAACTTATATTTTTAATCAAAATTTATCATTTTGATTATCGATAGTTTCTGGAACAACAGGAGAACCCTTTATCAACTTCATGTCTGGTTTCTTCCTGGTATAAAGACGAGAGAGCATCGGGCTGGTATTTCCTTTTGACTGAGAATCGCGGTAACCTCTATTTCCTTACTGTCGATGTGTGTTTGAGGGTATGGCAATTCAATTTAAGAATTTTTTCTAAATATCTATATTTTATCACAATGAAAAACAAAGCAAAAAGAAACAGTTAAACCAAACTATCTGAATCGATTCGAAGAGAGAACAAGAAAGAACTCAAAGAATACTTTCCTTATAATGATTTTACTTAAATTTCTTTTTTTTTTACTAAAGTAATAAAACGACAAAAATTTGAAAAGCCTACATATCTTTTCAATTTATAGTATCTGTTCAATGCTAACAGTACAAAGTTTGCATTTCCTCAAAAAATTAATTACATCCGCAAATTATTTACTTCAGTTGACTCATTTTAATTGTATCAAATTAATTAATGTATTCATGCGCAAATTAATTGATTAACTAAAATGACTGAACTCATTAAGTAAAATCACATAATAAAATTAAGAATATTTACAATAAAAACATGAAATGCATTAAAACGTTACCAGCTTTCATCAGATGAAACGTTTTAATTTGTTTCATACTTTTATTGTAAATATTCTTTAGTTTTTAATTAAACTGTTTTAACGTGAAGGTAAATATGAATTAACTGTAGAGACCATAATGAACCTTTACACATATATTAATTAAAATTAAAGCAAAGCGATGTTTCAGAGTTCCAGTATTCGAACTATTTTGTATTTGATCCTTTTGTATTCATTTTTGTTTTCTTTGCCTGACGAAAAAGTTCGAATACTGGACTTTGAAACGTCGTCTTGTTTTAATTTTAATTATAATAATATATGTGTAAAGATGCGTAATGATCTCTGTATTTAATTCTTTAGTTTTATTCTAGGTTTTTCATATCCTATTTTATTTAATCATTAATCGATACACATTAAATTATTCATCTTCTTGGGATTAATGTCCATTGTTTAAGACATTGATGTAAACCCACTGTTTAGTTTTTACTACTTTTCCTTTGGAATTTTCGTCTCTTTTTCGAGGTAATTTCTAGACATTTCGAAAAAGGATCCAGTTTTCAATTAAATTTTGATCGCCTGTAGTCTTCAATATGTGCACCAAGTTTTGAAAACATCGATCCAGTTGATCAAAAGTCATTAGAGAGGGAAGGCGGACACACATACAGACTGACTGATTTCGTAAGTCTCACTTTCCTATGAAAGTAAGCTTAAAAAATCGCATATTTCGATACAGTATAACCATTAAGCTGTAGGTTCGGTAGTCCAGTGTTGAACTGAAGGAGCTCTGTTTCAATTTCCCACTGTTATTTCTCCTCCAGACCGATCCTAGGATTCACTCAGCCCTCTGTCAATGGGTGCCGGGTTTCTTACTCGAGATTTAAATGCTGGCGGTATACGGGCTACCTCAAACTGTCCCGTTGGTCAAGAATCGCTGGGACCTAAACCTCCGGCGCAACGAAGGACTTCCATGGCCTATTGCGGTACAGATTTAATCGTTTATTAACCATCAAGATACTTGGCAAGTATTTATAAAGTGTGATTTTCACTAGGCCGTGGGGTGTGCTTACTACTTGGTTTTCCTCAATGGACCAACGAAAATTATGTTATGTTCATTTTCGCTTCATCGAGGATCATCTTTATAGATTTTAACCACTAAAAAGGACCAAGAGCTAAATTAGGGCCATCTGAGCTAGAAGCGGAGCAGCCAAAATCAATAAAACATCCTCTTCTTATATGGACAGCATTCAAAAGTGGGAGGGCGGGTCCTGCCGAGCACCAAGGGCCGAGAGACAACGATCCCACGTGATCATTGTCTGCGAAGACCGAAATCCCTCAACCAAACGACCCGTTGGTGCAAATGGGAAACCGTTTGTCCTGTGTTTTTTTATTTTTTCTGTGCTAGAGACACTCTTTCGAGCTTCGCCAATACGAGACGTGAGACACACAAACACCAGACCCTTCCGTGAAAATCAGCCTAAACTTGTAAATTCTTTCTTGTGTTATTCTTGTCAGACAAGCGATAAAATTGAAGCTTACAATTCACTCTTTTAACTAAAGTTGAATGAAAAAGTTTAAAGAGTCCTGAGAATTGTTAATATTTTAATGAAACATTTGGCTTCCAATCCTGGTACTACACTTCCTCTAAAGGATCTCGCCTGAAGCCACTGAATGCAGGATTACGGCAGATCAACAGCAATCTTGCAATTTGGTTTGTGAAGAGACCGTCATAAGCTCTCATTTCTTTATCAGAGGGCAACAGAAACACTGACTTTGACTGAAAAGTCAATATTATTTCCTCACTCTCAGATTTGTCTTTTCTTTAACTGTTCTTTTATTAATGAACTGACAGAAGTTGAAGATTGAATTTATGAAATATACAACTTAAAATAGCTTGTGATAAAAAAGTAAAAATATTAAAAATGTACGAAATCTGAAATTTCGAAATATATTCACAGATTAAAACATTTAAAAGTAAGTTAATGCACAGTTTTGTGTTAAACAAATAACAAAGCGAGTCCAACAGATGCTTGCATTGTGAAAAGTGACGTTTACTATTGACTGGCTCGCAAAACTCATTTTTCGAGCCGTTGTCATTCAAAGGTCAAGTGCAATTTTCACCGATGCCTGCATTGAGTTCATTTAGTATGTTAGACCATCATTTTGCACCATTCGGCCAATTTTACATATTTGGCTTGTGGCCAACTTGAACCGGAAATGGATCATTGGAGGATGTTATAATCTTCTGAACGTAGTCGATTCAATATAGATAGATCTGAATTTTATACAATTGATCACTTTTTTTCTGACCTGGTCGATTGCCATCGAAGACCGATTGTTCTCATCGTGATTATAACGTGGATAAGAGTCTGAACATGTGGGAAGTACTACATTGTGTTCTAGTCTAACCATAAATACTGAGTAAAAAAGAAAAAAGAACGAAGTTTTATTTTTGTTTTACTTCTGTGGTGGCCCACACACCATACAGTGATTTAATGACTGTGCTCTATTGTTGGCATGCAGCAAATATCCAAACAAGCTTTAATAATAGTTTTAAAAATGCAATTTTGAAGTCGAACTATGCATATCTATCCGTGATCACTCTAGAGCTATATATTTACCAGAAATTTTAGAGGTAGATGTAGAATGCTACAAGGAAGACGCCTATTGGTTAATAATAATCAGACCAGTGAATAAGGAACATCAAAAAACAAAAAACCAACACAACTTTTTTCCATAAGGATTTTTTGCGCATTCGAAAGTTCGGTGATTGCTAGTTGTAGTGGCCTAAGTGGATTCCTGAGTTGTGTTAATGCTTGGAATTATAGTAAAAGGTTTGTTCTTTGTTTATTTTCCCTGTTTAATGGTTTGTATACGCCTAATTCATCGTGATTGCCCCTTTTAGCAAGAGACGGAAATGGCCATCAAAAAATGTTCAACGAAGGCGTGTGCCGGATTCTACGTTTTAACCAAAAATAAAATAGCTAAAAATATAAGCAGTAAAATAAAATTGTTCTTAATTCCCGAATCACTAAAGATTTCAAACTATTTAAAAATTCAGTAAAAACCATTTTTATTCGTTGTCTTATACTACCTCCTGATATCTATAATTTTATACTTAAGTAATGTTTAGCGTTATTTAATAAAAAAGACAATTTATTTAAAAATTATTGCTTCTGCAAGATATTCTTTTTTCCAATTCCCTTCCCTCCTCCTTTTTTTATTGTAGATTAAAGTTTTGATCGATCTAATGCAATTGAAATGGAACTGCAGAGAAAATAAATTGAATAACAGTTCCAGTAAGAGTTTTTATTTAAATGCAAAGAAATTGGATTTAAATTTCCCATTACTTTTCTCTTCAACATTTGCTTGTTTTTGTTTTTATTTTTTGAAACAAATATAAATAAATGTCTCTTTGATGTAACATGTTTTCTTGTATTTTGACAACTCTATTACCTTTGTAACTAAAAATGGTGAAGGACTGAAATACAGCCACTAGATAATTGGATTTTCCTTTCACTGGTCAACTCAGGATCCCTTTCCCAAGGGTAGATAACAGACAGGTAGAGCAACAGGGGTCATAAGACAAGGTGTGTCAACGTTGGACTTTTGGCAGTTCAATTTACCACGTTCACAGTCAAATAATTTTCTTAAGAAACCCTTTTAAAAAATATAAATTCCAGATTCTTAAGATTCAGTTCTTGCATCACTTCTTATTCCATTTGTTTGTGACATTAATGAAGTAAAAATTATACAAACAGGCTCAGTTTTTGAGAATACATTTGTCTGCATCAAATTCTTTTAGTATATTATAGTTGAATCCACGAAAGAATATAAAAGGGGCTTGGTAATTAGTGATCGATTAATCAATCCGGAAAGCTCAGTGAACTATTGTTGAAATATTGAACTGTTGTAAATGACTGAATTTCATAGGATAATAGGATTAATAAAACTTATTTAATATAAGATACAACATGTTTTGCAGCAACTTTTGCTACATTTTCAAGAGAAATATTTCACTTGAAAACGTAGCAAAAGTTGCTGCAAAACATGTTGTATCTTATATTAAATAATTTTTATTAATCCTATTAGCCTACGAAGTTTAATATTTAATAATAATAGGCTTCTTTCACTTATTATGATGTAAATGAATGTAAAAAAATGCGATGCTTTATGTCATTGTAATCTTACATTATTGCTTGCTTACATTATAACTTATCCTTAGATAGGACGAAGACTCAAAAAAAAAAACCATTGTTAGGTGTAATCAAATAAAGATTAAACATTAAAAACACTAAATTTAAAAGAGAAATAATTATTTAGTGTGTTTTTAATGTTTAATCTTTGATTGATTTTTATCGTCAACACACGTTAACCGTTTTAGGAATTGTTAGTTGTAGTTCACATCACTAAAGAATAGAAAAGAAGCGGGAAAATTATTGACAATTAAGCCATTCCAGGTAATGCAGCGACATCCATTACAAAATACTTGAACTGTTGTAAATATTTCATGAATGAATATAAAAATAATGCGATTTCTTTATTTAATATAGCAATTCCTTATAACATATATTTATTGTTAATTCAATTATCAACTTCAATTTTTAATTCTCATTTTTTCTTGTTAATTGATTTGTTTCATACGCGTAGTGGATGAAGCTGTGGATGGAAACCTCGAACAAAGGACATCCAGATTTCAGCGTGAACTTTCCACTATCTAGTTTTACAGATAAAGGTTTAAAGCCGCTATGGGCGCTGGTTGCTGGTCTAAAACCTGCCTGAAATTACAGCTTGCTGTATTTAGAGGAAGTGGTAGGTTTTTCGAGCAATAAGGGGAAGAAAGCTGAGACATGTTTTTTTATTATTGTCTATAGATTTACTATACCCATCAATGCCGCAAAATCGATCTGGCAAGATCTCTTTGCCAGTATTCAATTTCATCATATTTACTGAAATTTACAAGGTTAAGAAACTTAGAAGTTATTGAAAGCAATGACTTAAAAATCAATTACAATAAATACAAAACATTAAGAAACAAAGAACTCAAAATTACTCATTTAGATTCTGATAATTTATATATATATATATATATATATATATTAAACGAGGAATCCAAATTACGCTAACGTTCGAGTCATCATCCGAATTCTTCTTGTAGAGATACAGAAATGCAGTAATGTAACTGCAATAATAATGAATCATCCGTACGTCAGATAGAACGGAGAAAACTTCTACAATTGACATTTCAATACTCTTCCTGATAAGTAGCCTCTTCTCGTTACGGGCTTAATGGCTTAGCGGAAACTCATCATTACGAACGGACACAAATTATTTAATTTTCGGTGATTTAAAGGCCATTACAGCCAAATAAACTGTAAAGATAGCATGCATTTCATTTACTTTTAAATGAGGATGTAATTGATAAATCCAAAATGAATGAGAATAAATAAGTATAAGTTGACAAACGATATTCGATAACTAGAAAATTCTAGAACGGATAGAGATAATACTATACCTATTTCCGAGAATACTTCAGTGGCATTTTAAAGCATTGGAAACAGCATTGGAAGAATTCACTATATTCTCTACATCGAATATATGCAATACTTTATAATTTAACGTCGAAAATTTCATCTTTGTTCGTAAAGGTTTTCTACGCAACGGCAGCTTGAGTTTGGAATCAAATCAAAGTCGCATGGATCCCGGTCTGGCGAATACGAAGGGTGTTCTAAGACTTTACCCTAATCGACGGAAAGCGTGTGAAGGAGCTGCTTTGTGACATGTGGCGTTATCGTAAAGAATGATGGCGTTTGACAGCAGTTCCCAAGATTGTATGGTGGACAATCTACACAGTTTATTAAGCATTCCTGTGTTCATTTTTCTTCATTGTGCTACACTGCATTGCCTTATTAAATGAAGATTTCCAAATACGTATTTTCCACTTGCTCCCATGACGTTCCTTCACTGACTCAGACCATGTTAGTGATGCCAATCAGAAGCAAATCCAACAAGTTTTCAAAAACCTTATTCTGGAATTGTATCGTATGTATGTTTATCGTACGTTTGGCAGATAAAAATTAGTTGTCTTGACTTCTATAATGGCTAACGTACATTTCTCCATAATTTAAAAATTTAATTAAAAAATAATTAAAAATCAATTATTTTTAATCACTTATTATTTGAGGAAAAAATAAAATGTCGTTTTTTTTCTTTAAAAGGTTGAGACCTAGTATTTTACTATATGACATCTCACGATAGCTATTTCACGCTCATTAGCGTTCATCAGCCCAAGAATAGTCACCAGTAAAATAACAAGGTCTCAGCACGGAGGTGATTGTAATGATAATTGGCAGAAAATATGGAACCTCCTAGAATAAAATTTTATTCTTGGAGGTTCCACATTTTCTGCCAATTATCATTTTTGTCCTCTCTCTGCTAAAAACACTTATAGATAGAGATATAATTATATTGAAACTTGATTAATATAATACTATATAATTATACAGTCGGACCTCTATTTAACGAACCACTATTTTGCGAATTTCTCTATTTTGCGAACTTTCCTTTGGAACCAAGAACATTTTGCTAATTTCTTCGTAAAATAATCTCCAAATAGCGAAATGCATTTTCTATTTAACGACATTTTTCGAGGATACAGCTGAGTGGAAAAAGAAGAAATTAACGATGATGTGCTAATTGATGATTATCTTTCACTTGATTTTGAAGTTGAGACCTCGGAAACACTAACTGAATCGGATATTTTGGACAGTGTGAAAAATAAAAACAATACAGCTATGAATTGCGATGAAGATAAAGATGATGAAAATGGAAATGATCATGATGAAGAAATCAAAAAACCTTCTGTGATGAAATGCTAAAATCATTTGACACAATCCGATGCGGATTACAATTTGAAGAAAATACTTTAGGGGTTTTTGGTGCATTGCAAAGATGCGAGACATATTATGAGCGAAAACACTTTTAAAAAAAAAAAAAACTCAGACAAAATTAACAAGACTTTATTAGTAAAATTTAAGTACGCATGTGATAATATATGCTTTATGTCATTAAAATTATTACTTTTTTTAATAAATTTTATTGTTTATGTATTTAAATCTGTTTTATGTAGTTTAAAGTAATTTTTAAAAGTGAATTTTCCATAGAACGAACTTTTATTCGGGATTTAGCGACTTCGTTAAATGGAGGTCCGACTGTATTAATTTCTGGAATTAATATTTTCAATAAAGTATTCAACAATATTAGCGATAAGAATAGTAAAATATCTACCTATTTACGATCTACTTATACTTGCAAAATATATTTAATGCTCCTCTCTTTCAATTAAAACCTTATTTTTATAAATACTTAATTTTTCATAGTTAATGTGTTTGAATTGTTTTTTATTATTCTTTTCATCTGTTTAGCTTTACACGTGGAATATAATTTATTTGACTCATTAATCAAATTTGTAATAATTGTAATGCACTCGAAAGCTTAAGTATTATGCTGTTATTATTATTATTATTATTATTCATTACTGTAAATGCTATTCATTACGAGTCAATAATCATTTTATTATGTTATTAATCGTTATTGCAGAACGATTAATGATACCATTAGAGGTTTAGTAAAGAAATATTGAAAATACAAAACACACGGAAATCTCGTTAACTCTACAAATGTAAACTGTAGAAAGGTTCTGATCGTTTCAAAATTTCTTATTTGGAAACAGGAAAGAACTTTAAAATTTCTGTAAAATGTCATTTCTTAAAATTTCTTTATTTTTCTCTCTTTTTTTTTGTTTAGTTGACATATATTATCAAACTAGCCGACAACCGTCACCCTTGCATTAGTTATTCGAAATACCAAATTACATCAAGTAAAGCAAAAACCGAAACTTCGAACTGAAACTAAAATTAAAATTAAAATTTTAAACAATACATGCAGTATAATATTGAAATCTAACGTATTAAATAACAGTATCGTATATTTATTCAGAGCGATTTAAAACTGCGCGAGCGCCATCTATCGCCAGTTTTGGAAATGTTTTAAATGCACTCATTGAAAATTGCGCTAGCGCCATCTATAAACAGTTTTGGAAATGTTTTAAATGCACTCATTGAAAATTGCGCTAGCGCCATCTATAGA
>JAFIDM010000002.1:64119333-64130658 GCA_023159025.1 Thereuonema tuberculata
GGCTTGGCTCTACATGAGATCTCATATCTTTTTAACAGTGAAAGCATTATGAGCATGTGAGTCTTGGCAACTTATTTCACACGAAGTGTTTTGGGTGGGATTTACTATTTCGTGGATTATTAATATAATCCCTTTACTTTTTAGCTATAGGGGTCCACCAAAAAAAAAAAAGAAGGGAAAAGGGGTCCATGGGTAAAAAAAGGTTGAGAAACCCTGTTCTAAAGGAAGAAATGAACAGAAGTTATTCAACATGTGTATTTATTGGGTCTAAAAGTGATGAATGTAAATTATTTCCCAAAGACTAAAGGACTTTTTTCGTTATTATGCTTCGTTATATCGGGCTTTCGAATTTGGCCAACCAAATATTTAAAATGACTGACATATCTTTCCAATTTTAATGTCTATATATATTGAAACTAGGTTGCTACAATTTATTTATTTTTTATTAAATAGTTTTTGTAAATCACGCAATATAACGATGACATTCAATTTTATTATATCATATTTGTTGTGAATTTATAACATTCTATTGATCATAGTACACTTTACATATTCTTTACATTCAATTGTACAGGTATTACATTTTAACTTAAGGCATTGCTTATTCAAAAATAAGAGATTTTTAAAGTTTAATTCAATTTCAAAACTTGAAGTTTTGTAACAATAATTACAATATTCAGTTAATTATTATTAACAATTAATGATTAGGGATAATCATAACTTGAGCATGTCGATTTATTCGTTAAAATTCATTAAATATTGATTCTATTGTACATAGATAAAAATTAAAATATTCAGACCCAGAGAGTTTTGTTGATTTTTTATTTTATCTGTTAAAAATAATTATTATCAATGCGTTCTAAAGTTAAGATAATATAGAAAACATGCGAATGACTCGTTTATAGATCAACATCATCATCATGGCGCACTTTTCGTTCTAATATGACCTCAACCAATCTCAATACATTAGCTGGAGTTGACCATCAAGCTTCGAACTATTTTTCGTTTCACTATACTACAAACCTAAGTAATGCGACACCTGCAACTGTCTCGACTGGCGTAGCAGCAGGCGAGCGACGGGTTCGAGACTTGATGGAAAAGCGACCTCTAGTGAACAACTGCAGAGGTTTATAGAAAAACGACAATTACCAGTGAATTCAGAGGTCAGAAGATGATCATCCACTGAATTTTGGTGAGTATTTCTTTGTTCAAACGCAAAGGTGTGAGTATTTAACAGAAGTACCATAGTTATAAGTTCTGTTAATGATTCACATTTCGGTTCATATTTCGTGATGTTTAGAATAAATATGCTAATTATCTGATATGTAGATGATACTTCATTCGTGTCTATCTAAAGATTATCAAATTAACTACTTTTGACAAATATTAGAATTATCTTAAAAATGTTATATCAATTTTGTGGTGCAAAGTTACTGATTGTTAAGTTAATTTCCTTATCCCAGCCTAGTTGTAACGAAAATTTTGTAAAAGGAATTAAGGCGGGAAAAAGATTTGGAGATTAATATATCCTAACTAATTTATTAAGTTGTTTCATCCTCATTAGAAATCGTCAGCCAGATTTATTCCTTGATGATCAATCACTGTAACAGCATTGAAATTAGCCAGCCAATAGATAGGCACAAAAGGCATTAAATATATGGACAGAAACCAACATATCAATATATGGATAGAAACTAACCTTTGATATTAAATAAGAACGTTTAACATGGATATAATAAAATATGAAAAAAGGGAATACAGAGAATGCACAGTTTGGTTACAGTGATTCCATTATTGTTGTATGTTTCTAATGAATCCCAATCACGGGAGCGGGAGCAATAGCCTTTCTGAGGCTATTAGACCATCATTGGGTAAATATGTATGATGAGGTTTAATAATATCGACGAAACAGCTGTCCCAGATCCCCGTTGACGATAGCTGAAGGAATAAAAGGAAAAAAAAATTATCTCATTCTCCTTAATCCTTTCTTGCAGGTTTCATTACATACTCGTTAAACCTTGCTGTATTTTGACGTACATAAAAAGAAATAAAAATCACACATAAAAAAGAAACAATATTCCACAAAGCATTAGTTCGAAATCTCCACAAACAATCCAATGAAGAATTACGATCGCAAAGAAAATTGGAAATTCTTTCGTCAAAGGGACCAAGTCCTTTGAAGACGCTTAAATGGTCCAATAAAACAGCGCAAACAATTACTCGGACCGAGATTTATCTTGAGAGGCCGGAAGTAATTACGCGCTCGTTCCGATTACCAAAAGCTGCTTTTGCAGATTAAAATTTAATGTTTCCCCCGAGGCAGTTGTGACTTCTAATATTTCCTACTTTATTCAATTGTCAAATAAACGCTGGGCTTTTCTGCTGTGCTTTCGTGGAATATTTATTGTCGCAAATGAATGGCAAAGCGACTGCAATGAACTATTTTCGTATTTGTAACCGTAATAAGCATTTAGACCTAATGAAAACACGCGCCACATAATTTCCATTTAAAACCGCGAATATAATTTCAAGGCTAGGATTTCAATCATCCGCCGTGAGATGAGAGAACCCTGTTGCAGATCCCAGAGGAGGCGTGGAAATAAGTCATTTGCTAATTGGATAAACTATTGGTCGTTACGGAAGAGAGGAACGCACATGCAGACTTAGTTATTTGGTGAGCCTCAAATCTCTTCGGAAAAACAGGAGCAAAAAACCGTTTTTTAATAAAAAAAAGCATAGAGAAATGACAAAGAAATAAAAAGTTATCTGAGCTTCATCGGTGAAAGGACCGTTTCGTCCTTTTTAGGGACTCTTCAGCCAAACCCACTCACCAGATGAAATGCTCAGATAGTGCAAATATGATAACGGAAACCACACCCGCACCCGGCTGTGGCTTCCCTCCAGAAATAAACACATTTAAAAAAAGAAATCAAAGCAGGCAGAAATTCAAACCCTTATCACATTTGCACTATCTGAGCATTTCATCTGGTGAGTGGGTTTGGCTGATGAGTCCCTAAAAAGGACGAAACGGTCCGTCCTAAACTCTCACCGATGAAAGCTCGGATATGTTTTTATTTCTGTGTCATTTCTCTACGCTTTATATTAATTTCTGGCACTTTAAATCTTTTGTTTACCATTTTTTAAAGTTTCATTAAATGTTTTGATATTGCTTTGACATTTGGACTGACGACAGGTTAATGCAGTGGTTCTTAACATTTTTCAGACTAATGAACCTTTTCCGTGTTATTATTTTGCGAACCATTCCAATCTTCCAACCAAAAAATAAAAAGAGACGCCATTTCAGAATTTTTTCTGCGATTAACAACTAAGAAACACTGGCTAGTGTGATTAAAATAAGTTATCCTAAATGTAAGGAAATACATGTTTAACAGAGTTCTTTAAAAGCATAAAAAATTCTCAATGAAAATATTTTTAATTAAGGGAATGATAATACATATGTTGTTTACGATCATTTTATATTTTGTTTTTCAAATATTTTTTTTTTAAAAGTTCATTATCTTTTTTTTTTAAAAAAGAAATTATATTGAGCATCCTACAATAGTTTTTGTTTTTTTATTTGTTGTAATGCTTTCCAAAAACATTGAGTTGGCCAAAAAGTTCGTTCGGTTTTTAAGTAAAAATAAAAGACACATTTTTCATTGTCACCAATAATTTTATTGAACAACGTCTTCAACGGTTTGTTCCACTACCTTCTGCCATCTTCCAGGCAACTTCATAATTCCATCCCAAAACTTTTTAACTTTGAGCATAGAACTATTCCAGGTGCCTACGAAGTGTTCTATGGAATTGAATTTTTTCATTAAGAGAATTTTGTAAAGAGCAAAATAAATGGAAATCCGAAGGTGCAATGTCTGGTGAATACGACGGATGAATCAGATCTTCCCAGCAAAGCTGTAACAGTTTTTGTCTGGTCATCAAAGAAACATGCAGTCTTGCGTGTTTATTGTCTTCCATCTTCATTATTAAATTGGCGACACAAAATTCACCAATTTAATCAGTTTTTGTTTTAAATGCACGCTGATACGACAACTGTCACAATACAATCTAATAAAATGGTATTGAATGACGTTAAAGACACCTAAGCACTATTAGAGCCAACTTACGTAAAAAAAAACCAGAACGATCTTTTTGGCCAATCCAATCCAATACTTCATAACATATTGAAATATTCTTTAATATAAAAAGAATTTTTTCAGTTTGATATTGTAAATTTAGAGATTTTTGTCAATCTTTAATTGCTAATAACTCTGAGCCCTTCAGCGGTTACATAAACATTGAATTAAATGTTGTAAATAGTCCGAAAATATATTACATAGTGAATACGATTTTTATATTTTCGATATTTTTTCATCATAGCAATACGTGTATAGATGTAATAGATATTTTTAATAATAAATAACAAGGAAACATTCAGGATTACAAAATATAATAGGAACTTAGCATGAAGCGATGGAGTGTCAATTTTAGGAATGGGACAAGTGAGACCAAAATAACCGAGATCATATTTTTAATAAATAACACAAATAAGCATCCTTATATATTATTTCTCAAAGGTGTTTTAGTGTCGGTACGCCATAACTCCCTTAATACTTCATCAAAATCAATGATTGAGACATCATTTTTAAGATTACGTTCACCGCTAATGACGAAAAATAAACAAATTGTTTAAAATTAATGTTTTCGTTAAAAAAAAAAAAAACTTTATTTTAAAAATCTTTTTATAAAAAGGTAGATACGCTTTAAGAGAAGCGACTTATCTTTCGAAAGCGAAACAACATTTCAAATAATTCTATAGCTACGTAAACTTCAAATATATGCTTTTTTGAATAAAAATGCACTTTAAAAACATATTTCATCGTTTATTTAAGAAGTACGGATAAAAAACAAACAAAGATTTATATTTTAATAAAAAAAACGATTTATTACAATAAAAAACACAAAAATTTGTTAACTTCTCATATATTATTCTCAAAGGTGTTTTTTTTTTTAATCTCCCTTAATACTTCATCAAAATTAATGATTGAGATATCATTTTAAAGATTACGTTCACCGCTAATGACGAAAAATAAACAAATTATTTAAAATTAATGTTTTCGTTAAAAAACTTTATTTTAAAAACCTTTTTATAAAAATTAGAAGGCGCCATCTATTGACAATCTGTTCATTTATTTACTTCCACATTACCATTCGGTGGCTGATCAAGATACCATCCGAATTATTCTCACGGGTCAACCTTTTTATAAAAATGGAAAGGCACCATCTATTGACAATGTGTTTAACTAACAGGCACGACAGCTGTTGAATTTGTTTATTATTTCTCAAAGGTATTTTTTTTTTTTTTGCGAATTATTCGCACTGGTCAACTAGTCGTCTTTAATTTTAAAAGAAATCGTTCCAACCGTTTTAAAGTGTTGCGCATACAAACAGACAAACAAGAATTGAAATATTCAAATTGAATAATAACATTTCGCATGCGCAGTCAATTCAATCACTACTTCTTAGTGACTGCTCGTCATTCATTCTTTTTTAATTGGAGTAAGGAAATTAATGGATTCCATTAACTCCGAACAATCAATACGACTGCAAATAAAAATAACTCGTTTTTAGATTTGTTTTTCATTAAACAACTTTCAGCTGAATTTGACAGAAACGTTAATTAAACTTTTTTACCCTATTAATTTACCATTATTTTTTTTTTTATTAATGGAAAAGAAAATCAAATAATCTTTCTTTTCTTGGAAATTAATATATGTATTATCCAAATTGAAATAAGAACGATTGTATTTTTTATGCCTTTAAAAAAATGATTATAATATTAAAAGTTCAGTTTTAAGTTGTTGATTCATAAAGAACTCGTTGTTTTGTAATGTTTACCTGGTCTTTTGTTAACATTAAAGCATTTTCTGTAACTTAAAATATAAAAAAAAAACTAATTAAAAAGTAAACAAACGAATTCTAATAATAGACTAATAGTAATCATAAAAACTATGATTTTTTTTTAATATTTTTTTATACCATTTCGAAACCTTAGGTAGGTTAATTTATTCTCCTTTAATCAATAAACTTGCTGATATTTTTGAAACTGCAACTATTTTTTTTCAACATAACTGAGTTGTTTTCCGAGACTCAACTTATTTCATTATCTCCGTGGATCGTAAACACACTGAATACTAAATGAAAACCCTTCATATTTGGCGACATAAACATTAGAATACAAAAGACTCAGATTGCCATACAGCATTTTAAAACCACACTCTACGTGTATTCTACTTTAATGTTTACATTTCAATACTAAGCAAATATACAAGATATATTAACCCCTACTTAAAGCATGAATATGAATATGAATGAATGAATAAATAAAGGAGATAAGGTACTACCAAATTACGAAAGAACATAAGTTATAATGACAGTGGATTAATAGGCTTCAATAGATTCCAATGCATAAATAGGAATTTGTTGACTCAATTTTCATTGACCCACAAACAAAAAATCAAATTTCAAGTACAGTCGAACCTGTCTATCTCGAATCTCACGGGAAAGGAAAAAAAAATCGAGATAAAGAGGTTTCGAGTTATAGAGGTTTTAATTGCGGTCAATTAAAAAACGTTTTAATTGCTTTTGTGGTAGAAAAACACAGTGGTATGATCGCAGATTAAATTATACATGCATCCATAACATTTTTTTAACATACAATAAAAATAGTCGTTTAATGACTTTTGACGTCTAACCTTCTAAGGTTTCTATTAGCCTTCTAAGGTTAGCAAGAGCTGCGAATCCCTCGTGGCCAACATTTTCCTGAGATTCAACCTGTTGTTGAAGAAGAGTGGTCTTTGGGCATCGATTTTTGTAATTTACACTATCCGAAATTCGAGATACAGAGGTTTTGAAGGAAATGTTTTCGAGATAAACATGGAATTACATTGAATTTAGATTATAAATGTAGGGAATTTCAGAAATTCGAGATATAGAGGTTTTCGAGATAAACAGGTTCGAGATAGACAGATACTAAGTATTAACGATTCGATATTTCCTTCTTGTCTCCTTTCTATTTATTGTCATATTAACAAATACACATCATCTCCACAAAAATGTAGTCTATTATGAAATATATTTATTAAGCAAATTTGTTTGTGTATGAATTAATGAAATTTTAGACTAAATTTAATTTAGATTTCCGCTATAGTGACGACATACTAATAGTGTGGAACGGCACGATTCGCCAATTCCAAATTTTTTTAAAAAATATTAATGAGAGAAATATAGATATCAATTTTAAAATGGAAAAAGAGATTAACCACGTATTAAACTTCTTCGATGCTTGTTTATAAAAAAGCATAATAATTTGTTTTTGAAGCCGACCGTAGATTCTGCTTCCGTAGTCTTCTGCTAATGGCCCGGTGATCCCTTCAATACTGGTCATTATTCAATTGAATGGCTGAAAGCGACGAATGTGATCATTCTGTCAACAGCTGCTCTGACAATCATTCCGTCGTTCTGTCGTCGCCCTAGGCCGTCCGCTACCCTCTTGTAGCTGAAATCCGCCATTCAGGACCCATTCATACCAGCATTGTCAAATTGCCACATCGCTTCAATCCAAATACCGACCGATTCATTGCTTTGTCCATACAGCCTCATCTAGTCCGATGGCACGTCCTCTTTCAAACTCCGTCATATGATCGTAGTGATCGGGAATTTGCCGGCGAGGCATTGTTACAATTTTGATAGGAAAACGCATTCATGATTGTAGCTCCTGCTATTCTTTCATTGGGTGCGAATTTCTGATCATATGCGTATTCGGTCGAAAGGTATTTATATGTGAAGTTTCATTACTAAACTTCACATACAAACACCTTTCGACCGAATATGCAAACCGATCAGTTTTCGAGGTGCGAAGATTTTTTTGTAAAAGCGTGTATATCAATGTTTTACTGATACATAAGTGTTGCTAAATAGAAAAGATTATGTATAAGTTATATTATAGTTAGGACGATGCAATTGTCGGAGAATGGATATCGGACTTGTATAGGATTACAGCCCTAACCAAGTTACAACTACTATCGTGTAATAGTCCACTAAAGGCTATTCAGTTTTATTTAAAAATTATAAAAAATTTTTAAATTCTATTTACTCCTCCAATCGAAATGATAAACTTTAAGTAAATAAAATGCAGCAGTAAGGGTACAGAGATTTAGTTTTATACCTTGGAAATTCAATCTATACCAGCAGATACGAGTGTGCCAGAAATCCTTTACCATGATTCCATGGCAACAGAAGGCCTGTCTAATCCTGCACTTATGAAATGAGGAACTAATCATAAGCAAAAAGGACGTTTTTGGGGGGATGAGAAGCTATCGGAAGTACAATGCAAAAAGGAAACATAAAATCAATATCAAGACAGAAATAACAGCACTCGCAATCTTTAATAACAAAGCCAATTATAAGCAAATTTTTTTGGAAATCAAACTCCCTTGCTCTGTAAAGGAAAGCAAATTAAAAATCTTCAAAAATAATGACCCAAGCAATTTGTATTCATAAAAACCTACAAAGATTACAAAGAATTTTTATTAAAAAAAAAAAATATTCGCTATAAGAACTGAATTTTTTAGCCAAGAAATATAATAATGAATAATGAAAATAATGATAATCAATTTCAGAAAAAGAGTACGAAAGAAATGGTCTTATATTTAATATAAATTAGTTCAATTTAAGAAAATACAAAATTTAAAAAATAGATATTTTTTCTCCGTAATCATTAGTAATATGCTATGAAAGTACAAAGAAGTTATGATCAAAATTACGTATTCAAATATTAAGAAAAGATATTAATTTGGATATTACGATCGAGATCCTTTATAATCGTTGGACAAACAAAATATCCAGATGATTTAAATATTATTATAATTTTACATGTACTGTTCATATTATCAATAAAATGGTAAAGCCCAAGCATCATTTAAGCAGATGCATGGACTTTACCATTTTATTGATGATTTAAATATTTTTAATAAGAAACTTACTGACTTTTAAAATTTAAAATTGGGATAATTAGATAGTTATTAATGAAAAAGAAGAGTTTATACATCTCGGATACAAAGAGTTTATATAAGCTATACAGTATCTCAAAAAATGAAGGGACCGAATCTATATTACTAAAATCTTTTATTTCTCTGTCTGTCTGTCTGTGTGTCTGTCTGTCCGGCGCAATTTTCTGTGAGAATGGAAAATAGAAATAATTTTTACGATGAAACATCCGCGACAGGAATCGAACCTGCAACCTTCTGATCTGAAGTCAGACGCCTTATCCATTAGGCCATGGGAACTACAACTGTCTTCAAATTGTTTTTTTGACTTATCTGTCAAAACTGAACTGACTTTGACTGAAAAGTAACAATTGTAATAAAAAAGAAAGTCAAAAAAGAAAGAAGCAGTACTTCATTAGGTAGAATACTGAGAAATCACTATTTGTAATTAAAAAACCACTGAAAAGTATCAATTGGAATGAAAAAAAAGAGTCAAGAAAGAAAGAAGCAGTATTTCTATTAACTAGAATACTGAAAAATCTTTATTTGTAACTCAAAAACCATCATTATTTGTAACTCAGGCACCACTCAAAAGTATCAATTGGAAAGAAAAAGAGAGTCAAGAAAGAAAGAAGCACTATTTCTATTAGATAGATTACTGAAAAATCACTATTTGTAACTCAAAAAGCTAGGATCACATCAAAGTAAAAAAACTAACGATAAATTTGCGGCTGTTCAACCAAGATGAACGAGAGTGTCGATAACATCAATCGACTGATAAGTCTAAGAATACAAGGAGAGACTACAGAGCATACAAGTGCGAATAAAATTGATACTTCTGATAATCCAGCACACGAACATCTCTATCTGTTCGAATATCTGAATGAATTGAATCTCAGCGGTATTCCTCAACATCATTTGTCATTGAAGAGTGGATCTCCAATTATATTGTTGCGAAACATCAATCTCAAGTTTGCATACTGCAATGGAACTCAACTTAAATGCCGTTCATTCGATAATGATCTCTGAGAAACCGAAATTATAACAGGAACTCACAAAGGAGATTCTGTTTTCATCCATAGGATGTCTATGCAACCATGCGATAATCTACTTCCATTCACTTTCACAAGAAAACAATTTCCGATCAGATCTTCTTATGCGATGTTTATCAATAAAGCTCAAGGACAAACTCTAAATAAAGTTGCCATATATTTGGAAAACGTTATCTTCACTCACGTACAACTTTATTTCTTTGAGTCACAATTCAACAGAATATGGTTATCTTCACTCTAAAGAATAGTCACAATGAATTTGTCGCGAAGAATTTCGTATACAAGCTATGATCTTCATTTATCATTTATATCAATCAACGTCCATCTGAACATCTCTTCTTCAAATATCTATATCGAACAATCTGATGGCCTAGATTAGTAGGTAATTTTCACTATTTGTAACTCAAAAACCACTGTAAAGTATCAATAGAAATAAAAAAAAAGAGTCAAGAAAGAAAGAAGCACTATTTCTATTAGGAAGAATACTGAAAAATCACTATTTGAAACTCAAATACCATCACTATTTCTAACTCGAAAACCACTGAAAAGTATCAATAGGAATAAAAAAAAGGAGAGTCGAGAAAGAAAGATGCACTATTTCAATTAGGTAGAATACTGCTCAGAAGTTTGATGTTTTAGCTATTAGACCCCGAGGCCTACATTCTAATCTCTATAAAAAATAAAAATATATCATAGATATATGATTTACACTCTGGTTCTAAATGCAGTCGTAGATTGAGAGAATATAGACATCAAAAATTAAATTAAAAAAAAAATTAATTTTAGTTTTAGTTTCCTTGATGTAATTTGTGTGTGTGTGTTTTTTAATAAATAAAAAGTTGTTTTCCGTTACATAAGCGAGGCTTCCGGAGCGAAGCGACGGGTAGCCGACTAGTAAGATATTAAAAGAAGAAAACAGCTGGCTTATACTGCGAATATGGATTAAAATAATAGATTAAATTAAAAAATCTTTAACTCCAACATAAAACCTATCTTTCTTTATGGATTTGAAATGTGGATATTGAAAAAAAAAATAGCAAATCAATAAATCCATGCCTTCCCAAATTGTTTAAGAAGAATGATTGGAATACGATGACCAACAAGAATAAGTAATGAAGAACTACGGTAAAAAAAATAAACCAATTATATAATAAATTCATTGAAAATGAAAATGGTTGGGATATGGATTAAAAAAAGCAGACAAAATTATAACTAACTAACACTAGACT
>JAFIDM010000002.1:64135658-64179089 GCA_023159025.1 Thereuonema tuberculata
ATGAATTAATGAAATTTTAGACTAAATTTAATTTAGATTTCCGCTATGCTGACGACATACTAATAGTGTGGAACGGCACGATTCGCCAATTCCAAATTTAAAAAAAAAATATTAATGAGAGAAATATAGATATCAATTTTAAAATGGAAAAAGAGATTAACCACGTATTAAACTTCTTCGATGCTTGTTTATAAAAAAGCATAATAATTTGTTTTTGAAGCCGACCGTAGATTCTGCTTCCGTAGTCTTCTGCTAATGGCCCGGTGATCACTTCAATATTGTTCATTATACAGTTGGATGGCTGAAAGCGACGAATGTAGTATCGTAACAGCTGCTCTGACAATCATTCTGTCTTACTGTTCTGTCGTCGCCCAGGCCGTCCGCTACCCTCTTGTAGCTGAAATCTGCCATTCAGGACCCATTCATACCAGCATTGTCAAATTGCCACATCGCTCCAACCCATATGCTGACCGATTCATCGGTTTGTCCATCCAGCCTCATCTAGTCCGATGGCACGTCCTCTTTCAAACTCCGTCATATGATCGTAGTGACCGCGAATTTGCCGGCGAGGCATTGTTACAGTTATAGGAAAACGAAATGATGATTGTAGCTCCTCCTATTCATTCATTGGGTGCGAATTTTTGATCATTTGTGTATTCGGTCGAAAGGTGTTTATATGTGAAGTTTCATTACTAAACTTCACATACAATGAATGAATAGCTGACGCACCCCGAAAAAGTAATCCCATCATTACTATCGGATTACTTTTTCGGGGTGCAAAGATTTTTTTGTAAAAGAGTGTACATCGATTTTTTACTAATATATAAGTGTTGGTAAATAGAAAAGATAATGTACATGTTAAATTATAGTTAGGACGATGCAATTGTCGGAGAATGGATAACAGATTTGTATAGGATTACAGCCCTAACCAAGTGAAATAAATTTTACAGCTACTATCGTATAGTAGTCCACTAAAGGCTATTCAGTTTTAATTAAAAAATTATAAAAGTCTTCTAAATTTTATTTACTCCTCCAATCGAAATGATAAACTTTAAGTAAATGAAATGTAATAATAAGGGCACAGAGATTTAGTTTTATACCTTGGAAATTCAATCTATACCAGCAGATACGAGTGTGGCAGAAATCCTTTACCATGATTCCATGGCAACAGAAGGCCTGTCTAATCCTGCACTTATGAAATGAGGAACTAATCATAAGCAAAAAGGACTTTTTTGGAGATGAGAAGCTATCGGAAGTACAATGCAAAAAGGAAACATAAAATCAATATCAAGACAGAAATAACAGCACTCGCGATCTTTAATAACAAAGCCAATTATAGCAATTTTTTTTGGAAATCAAACTCCCTTGCTCTGTAAAGGAAAGCAAATTAAAAATCTTCAAAAATAATGACCCAAGCAATTTGTATTCATAAAAACTTACAAAGATTACAAAGAATTTTTATTAAAAAATAAAAAAAAAAACCTATTCGCTATAAGAACTGAATTTTCTAGCCAAGAAATATAATGAATAACGAAAAATAATGATAATCAATTTCAGAAAAAGAGTACGAAAGAAATGGTCTTATATTTAATATAAATTAGTTCAATTTAAGAAAATACAAACTTTAAAAAATAGATATTTTTTTCTCCATAATCATTAGTAATATGCTAGGAAAGTACAAAGAAGTTATAATCAAAATTACGTTTTCAAATAGTAAGAAAAGATATTAATTTGGATATTACGATCGAGATCCTTTATAATCGTTGGACAAACAAAATATCCAGATGATTTAAATATTATTATAATTTTACATGTACTGTTCATATTATCAATAAAATGGTAAAGCCCAAGCATCATTTAAGCAATGCATGGGCTTTACCATTTTATTGATGATTTAAATATTTTTAATAAGAAACTTACTGACTTTTAAAATTTAAAATTGGGATAATTAGATAGTTTATTAATGAAAATGACATCACGGATACAAAAGAGTTTATACATATCAAAAAATGGAGAAACCTAATAAGATATTAAAAGAATAAAATAGCTAGCTTATACTGCAAATATGGAATAAAATAATGGATTAAATTAAAAAAATCTTCAACTCAACATAAAATCTATCTTTCCTTATGGAACTGAAAAGTGGATATTAATAAAAAATAGCAAATCATAAAATTCATGCCTTCCCAAATTGTTTATGAAGAGTGATTGGAATACGATGACCAACAAGAATAAGTAATGAAGAACTATGGTAAAAAATAAACCAAAAACCAATTATATAATAAATTCATTGAAAATGAAAATGTCTGGGACATGTATTAAGAAAAGCAGACAAAATTATAACTACGTGACACTAGACTCGAACCCGTGAGGAAAAAGAAAACAAGGAAGACCTAAAGAAAACAGAAACGATTAATCTTTAGTCTAGTGTTACTTAGTTATAATTATAAAAATATCAACAAAATCTGGAACCAAATCAAAACCGAAGATTTCTGCTCCAATATGAACTGTAGAAGATTAATTAAGTTGGTAGTTTTATTACAAAGAAAAGTAAGACTTGCTTTATTTTATATGTTATAAAATGTGAGAAACAAAGTGATTAACGTAAAGGTTTAATCATTCAGCAGTATAAATATATTTATGTATGGATGGACTATTCGTTATATTGATTATATTGAATATAAAATTACTGGTTAAGAATATTTTAGAGATACAATTACTCTAAGAAAACAAAATTATACAATTCAATTCAGTCGGTAAATTAAGATACAATTGTAGGCTTATAAATGCAATAATTTTGATGAATTTAAATCAGAAACTATCCAATCATAAAAAAAATATTATACGAAAAAATTTATAATGCAAAGAATTACGTAGAACTTTACAATATAACGTATGTAAGAAACTTTGTCTTAATCTTAGCAACAATAACATAAGCATAGATATTATTTCTATATATCTGCTCAATTTACCTGGAAAACGTTTGATATTTACAGGAAGTTCTCAAATCAATTACTTTCAAAAATCACACGTTTAAAAAGTAAATTGTTCAATTAAATTTAAAAAATTATAAGTTTTTTTTTTAAATACATTACAAACAGGACAGTTTCAACGTGTCTGCAATACAAAGTCATCATCAGCTGAATCTTTAAAGAATTTTGATGAATTTTAAAATACATTACTTATTATTATAACTACAACAACATTTACATTAGCACTATGTAGAAAGGATAGACAACAGCTGTACTTCATGTAGTATAATGTAGAAATGCATTACTCAAAAACAAAAGAATCCAGAATAATACCTTGTGTACCGCGGATAACTGATTCGAGAAACTCGCCTACTGTGAATCAAAACTTTATTATAATGGATTCTATTGTAATGTGATACCGACGATCAATTAATGACCCTCAAAAAAGATAAGAATTGAAACAAATATTATGTACGTATCTGGGATCCATCGAAGAATGTCTTTGTTTAAAAGTCACTTTTGGCGTATAATGAAATTCCAAATGCTATTCCATGTTCTTTTATTTTCGTTTTGATTTTAATAACAGTTCGCAGAGACGATTCTTTCATACCTTTATCATCTTCACCTTTTGCGAATGCTGCACCATCTTTGCGAAGATTTATAATTTGAGTTTGTATTCTAGTGTTATTTACGTCATTCGTAATTTCGTCATCTCAGTGCCACACTTCAAATAACACGCTCTGTCAACTGTCTCTTGTTGATGATATTCTCCCTAAACATTCCCCTTTTCATTAATTCCCAGAAGTTCTCAATCGGTTTGAGATCGGCGAATTTCCAGGCCAGTCGAGAATTCTTACTTGTTTTTTCGTAAAAATGTTTATTGCTTTTTTTTTCCTAATGGCAGGGCGTAGAATCGTGCATGATTATATCCCGCCATCTGGAAACCATTCGCCTTCGTGGACTTGGGGTAGCATTTTAGTTTCCAAGACCTTTATATATTGATCCTGCCTCATTGTCACTTCGACAATATGCAGGAATTGTCCCTTGACTACTGATCACCGACCAGATCACGATGCTGATGGGATGTTTGATCCTTTTAATAATCAGGCTTAATTACATTTTTCATCAGATTTTCTCCTCGCAAACTCCGATTTATCTGTCAGTATATGCACTGATGATTGATCAGAGAAGCAAACCTGAAAATTATTATTGCATTTGAATTTGGTGAACTGAATATTACATAAAAAGGAAATGTGTAGGTTTTATCTTACGAATTTGTCAAATTACCTTTTTCCAACCGACAACCGTCCAGTTTATATTCTGGCCGCTTTTTCATCATAGCTGGACTAAGAAGTGACTTTTTGGCAGGACGTCGACACGAAAAACCAAGTTCTTTTATGCGACATCCAGCTATCCTTGCTGCTAGGGTGATAATGGCATACTGTACCTTTTTGGTTATTTTCTTCAAAGGTGCCTTTCTGTTTTGGACACATATCTCTTATTTTTCTCTCATCTTTAGGTGTTATTAGTCTTTTTCGTCCACACTTTTTCTTCCGATTTGGTTTCAATTCGATATTTGCATGAATTTTTGTTTTATTCTATCGACTGATGCCCGCGAAACGTTTGAAATCAGATGCAATATATTTGTTGGAATGCTCTATAGTGGTAATAACAGTTCATATCTCAGAAAGTTTTCGTGGAGTTAGGTCTTTGGTCTTTCCCATGTTAAAAACCTATAAAATAATTACAAATTACATTGTGTGTGATACTTGAACTTATTTCAGTCAAATAAGTTATTTACAACAATGTACATATCAAATAATAAACACGTTTTTCCAAAACATCGGAAAAATTCTTCAATAAAATCTAAAATTATACCTAAACATGTGAGTGTTCGAACTACTTTCACTCAAAATGATGATGCTTGCTCCAAAATGGCGTCCAAGTGCATTCACAAACATTATACCAAAATATAGTTGAGATATGTATTATTTGAAAATAATAATAATACTTGACATGAAAACTTTTAATTTGATATGAAAAAAATAATTTCTTCTTTGATATTTGTTAATTCTTTCAGGTGGCTCAAATAATTTGGCCACCCTCTGTATATATACCCTATGTATATAATTATTCACACATCATCACCATTTACATAAAGATCGTATCAGAAAAGACATTTTTCACTTCGGCTCTTTGAAAACCAATATCCAATCATGGAGGAAATAGTTATCGTTTGCGGCTAAATTCTCTTTTTGTAAGAGTTGTTTATGGATGCTATTAAACGGGAAAGGCTACTTAAAACCCGAATAAGAAGCGTAAAAATGCAATAAAAACAAGAGAAGCTTGTTGCCCTGACCCTAGTGCTGTAAATAAGGCTACATAATAGATTTTAGAAGCAGAAATCTGTTATAAAAAAAAGATTGAAAGCTACCTTCTATTTTTGGATGATTTTTACGATTAAGCAGCTATTACTGAATAAATCAGAGAAATGTATCAAGAAGAAATGACATCCAAACTAAACCAGCTCTTTTCAGGGCTTCTTTTTTAATTGCTATTTCATATTTTTGGATATAGAAGGTGTTGCAATTAATACAGAAAAAAGATTATTTAAGTTTATTTTTAACCTTATTATTATCCTTATTTTAACCTTTTTAATCAGATTGATTCCGATAATATCCATCGGTAGTTATTTGAATAACATCACAACCTGACACATGATAAAACTGATAATACTTTACTGTCCTCCAAATGAAAGTTGGCCGGCGGAAGTTTGAACTGCGCAGCCCTTCCGGTAGCTGATCAATTATGTTTTCCTGTCACAATGGACGCCGTCGTCCGTTTTCACTGAGAAAGACATGTTGATAACGCCAAATTAAAACTTCTCTCGACTATTTAGCGTTATTTCAATACCAGTTGCTAACAATAAGTATTTATATAAATAAATAAATATATATTATTTATAAATATAATGCTCTTTTGCAAAGTAACAAGCGATTACCGTAATGGCGGCGTCCTGTCATAAAATCAGACGGAAGTGCCTGACCAGACTAATCGATCATACATGCGCAGATCTCACAAAAACAGGGCGGCCATCTCTCATTTGGAGGACAATAAATTAAAACAAATATGAACTTTTATATTTTAATGTTTTTGAGCTTATATATATATATATATATATATATATATATATGTACTGTATATAAGCTTAAAAACATATATATATTTATATGCTGTATATTTCAGCTATACTGGGATCTATAGATAGAAATCCCTGTGTCATCCTACGACTGAGAAGCATTGTTGAAAACAATAAATATTCTATCAGCCAAATTGTAGCTAAAATTTATAAACATCAAAGAAGGAATCAGATATATTGTTTTATTAGATTTAATCCCAGCTATCCGTGCAGCATCGTGTAGCGCTGGCTCTGTATTTTGTGGATTGGAAAAACAAAATAGTCAAACTCATATTTTAAAAAAATCCGTCTTGCCATTTTAGTGTGATATATTTACAATCAAATCAGAAAAATGTCCCAGTGGAATACTAAAACATCTCAATTACCTATTTACATGTATCTATATTGAGCTCTGATCGTTTCGAAAATCGATAATTTTAAAATTGCTGATGCATTAAATCATTACTAGCTTTTAAAAATTCCGCTTCCTCCCCCTCATTGTGTTCGCTGGTGATTGATTCCTTTGTAAATAGGCACCTGAGGTAAAACAGCCTCAGGCTGACATAATTCTGAATTAGTACAGAATTTATTTGTTCATTAATGAGGTATATTTATAGTTATTGAAATATCGTTCCATTATCATTTGGCAGAAACTATTAGTTTATTGAATTGTTAATGTGCTTTTTCAGTTATCGTGATTTACGCGAATCACTGTATCTATTAAAATGGAAGCAACCTTTATGCTGAGATTTGACCAAGGACTCAAAATGCAATTTCTAGGAAGTAAAGTTTAACAAGGAAAATATTGATATTTATTTTGTATATCAGGACGCCATGATCATTTTTACTCTTCTTATTGGGGTTTTCTCCAAGATCTGTTTTAACACAATTCATAGAAAAACAACTTCCCAAATCAGTAATACTCAGAAGATAAGTGTAGTAAAAAGACACCTTTAGTTATAAGCACAACAATACTATCACAATAGCACTGGGACGTGTAGATTTTGATATTTTTTTTAAATAAAAATATACAACAATTTTTTCCAATTTTCTAATTGGTCTCGTTGATATTTATGCAATCCATAAAAAAGAGACAATTCTAAGTAAATATTGCTGAAAAAAAATAAGATGAATAAGTTAAATGAAATTATCATTTCTGTGTACTGTAGATTGGAGCAAAGTTTACAATTGGTAACCAAATTCACTACCTTTTAATTAATCGTTTTCGTCCACAACAAATCCAAGAAGCGATTAAAAAGTGGAAGAAACAAATAAGGATGTTGCATGATACTTGCAAAATTTTGAAATAATTGCTGAATGCTATTTGTTTCTACCAACTTTTTATTTTTGTTTCTGAGCTGATTCTAAGCGTAATGTAAGTTTTTTTTTTGTAAGAAACAGCTAATAGCTAATATTATCTTTTCCTTTTTATTATTCTTAATATATCTTAGGTATATGCTAAGCTAACCACCGATTAGTGACTAAATATGCAACAATATTCATCGGCGGTCATTTTTTGGGTTGCACCATAAATAAGTATCGTACAAAATTTTAAGAAAATCTGTCATGCAATGTTACAGTGATGCGCGTTTAAACACAAACTAAAAATGATGAGATTGAATATTCAATCGCACTCCCCTCTTCAATGATCGAACATGTTAAAGATTTGTAATAACGACTTTAACATAGTATTTTTCCAGGATACATTTTTGCAGCTCTTATAATTAGCAAATGTTCAACCAAAATAAGAAATTGTTATTTTGATTTTTTAAAATTCCCTGATATAAGAAAAAATGACAAAATCATCTCTGCTTTACGGCATCGATTTCTTTTGTTTTTGCTTAGTTTCCGTGATCACTAATAGAGGGCGCTGCATTACATATGCATTTGTTTTTTGACGTAAACCAATCCTCTTCCTTTTTTTTATCTTTTGGCCGATCTTTGACCAACTTTGCCTCCTTCCGGGGTTTTTGTTTTCTTTATAATCCCTTCTTTGCTGTCTTTACTTTTCTTTGTTTGGCAGTTTTTCAGGTGAAGATGACCTTGCAGCTTTCCGCTGGTTGAAACGTCGTGTTTGCTTTTTTGGCAATATGTTTTTTGTTATTTTTTAAATGTTTGCGTTATTATGTGTTAGAACTGTTTTTGATAGACACTCATTACCACCAAGTTTTAAAGCATTACAGCATGTTTGCGATGCGCGTACAAACAAACAATCGGACAAACACGGAAGAAAAATGTTCAAATGGAATAGTATGCCTTCACATGCTTCTCTTGCTCAGTCTCGAAACATACAATTAAATTTTTTCTATCATCAAAAATCAAAACGGGTTATAAATTCCTTATATTTTTAGAATCCCATTCACTCTATTACATATTATAACAATTTTAGAATATTCCAAATGTAGGATTCTGATAATTTCAACTCATTATGAACGGAAACAGGAAACTAATTGAGTGCAGTCATTCGAATAGAAAACTGTTTTCAATTGTTCCTCATCAACTTTTCCCATTTGGATTGTGAATCAATATTTATTAGTGTATGTCATTCCTCGGCAGAAACATCTCCTAATTTAAATTCCATTACAGTATTATTCCCTGAAGGGAACCATGACATTCCAAAAATGACGGATGAAACCATTGTCAAAGCTCCGATATCTCAAAATGGGATAATTTTCACTCGTAATATAGTTATAATATTTCCATAAATTCAAATGAATTGGATTGGAATTTTAGCAATAATTAAATCAAAAAGAATCCAAATATTTATTATAAATCTGTATAAGAATATAAGAAAATTGAATAAGTTCATTAATATCCGAATCTTACATGAAATGAATCTTATCAATTCATGTCTATAAAATTTAAAAAAGTATTAAGAGATATTGAAAAGATTAGGAAATAACTTACATCAGAAGGCTATGGTAATCGACATCTGATCTATTTTTAAATGAATGAGTTTACATTCTAATAAATTTTCAGATTTGTTTTATAGATATAAACCTTATTTTATAATAATTATAATTATCATAATGCTGTATGTAATTCTCGTAAATTGTTTTATTAAATTGCTTTATTTCTTTATAGGCAACCAAACTGTAGGATTTTATAGAATAAAAAGAATATTTGATCTATAGAATATAAAATAAGAATATAAAATAAGGAATACAAATTTAAGCAGCGAAATTACAAATTTTTCTACTCCACTCAATATTAGTCAATATTTAGGCTGGATACCTTGAGCCTTTTTCAGGAATATTCAAAACTACAGTAATTATTCCAAGCTACATCTGACAAGTGAGTATGTGCGGAGTCAATGACGTTTGCATCAGTTCTCATCAGCTGTGATGTCATTAAATTAATGAACATAATGTCAGTGTAACCTGTACAACCAACAAATGACAAATAACATATAAAATAATTAAAACCATTATTATTCAGAAATTTTTTTAGGATTTTCAACACGTTTTCATTGTCAATTTTTTGCAATAATTTCATTCTGAATCTCATTTTATATCTATTAATTTTATATTGTACTACATTATCTGAATAATTTTATGAGTTTTCGATTATAGAAACTTTAGAAACACATACCTTATTTCCAACGGAGCATTCAATGCTTCAATGGCATTTTCCGATGTGCCGAATAATGCAGCCTTTCGTACTTCTTCAGCTTCAAGTCCCTGATGTTCCGTTCCTCCGCAGATTTCATTTGGTACATACAAAGGAGTCGTAGGGCTATAGACTATATAACCCGTTGTGAGACTCAACTTCAATCAACTCTTCTGTTCCCGAATAGACTCTATCTTGGGGTTCGTCGTTCGCAGAGTCTCAGTTATGTCTACGATGATCAGAAAAAGTATTCGCCTTCAAAAGAAAATAATAATAAAAGAAATTGTAATAGAATCAACAAAAATGAATAACAATGTACAATATGAAATTACAATCTCTATTTAAACACAAGTTAAAAAATTGACTGGAAGACAATAGAATTTTATGTCCAAAACAAACAAACAAAAAAAAACCCAAGATGCTCTTTAAAGAACTTCAAGTCTGCTTTCTTAACTTTAAAAAGTTATTTCGTTTAATTTCTTTACTTTTTTTCTTTTTTATTTGAAAGTCATTGAAACAATCAGAAATGAAAAGCCTACATTATCTTAATAAATTTTCACAAATAAAGCAACATTATAAATATTCTTTAATACATCCACTGATCTTCTTCTTACATTGCAATATTTCGAAGGCCTAATCGGCCATTCTTCTTCAAGCGTTACATCTTAAAAAAAAGGAGATGGTTTTTCTTTTCCCAATTTAAGATGTAATGCTTGAAGAAAGGCAGATTAGGCCATTCGAAATATTGCAATGTAAGAAGAAGATTAGTGGAAGTATTAGAGAATTTTATAAAGAAGCCTACATTATCTGTTGAATATAAAAAATTGAAATTTTCCTATTATGAAAAAAATGATTAAATCATCATTAATTCTTAAGTTGTTTAAATCGGATTAAATTTTATCATGTCGAAACGCGCGCAAAACCACTTACGAAATGTAAGGATTAATCTCTTTCACTTCAGTGTTTAATTTCTAATTCTTTATTATGGAAAGTTTTGTCGCCTTCTCGTATTAATTTCTCTATAATGACCTACTTGGAAAAAATTTCAAATATAAAAGTTAAAACACACAAACACACCGAATTATTTAATTAGCCTCAACTTTCGCAGGAAAATAGGCAAAATCATACGACAGCGTGGAAAGATACTAACCTTGTTATAAATTAATCCCTTGATGCTAAGCTAAACGCTAGCGGGGATTAATTATTTACCCCTTTTTATTCTTTATTCTGTTTTGATGTTTTTTGTAATTCAGGGGTCATTGATTTGTATGTTTGTCCGTTTTGTGTATTGTCCCATTTCTCTGAGCTAGATATGCTGGACGGATTGGACTGATGAGAGGCCAATAAGCCTCGAAACAGTACTGTCTCCGATTTCCAGCACAAATATCAAAAAATAGCTCAGTGAAATTGTGTTTTGTTTAGTTTTGTGCGTTCTTTGTTTTATTTTACCTAAAAATTTATAGATATTACATTTGATTCCCGCTATCATGACGTAGAGGCCCATTTTCAAATACAACCATAGTGTTAGGTTCAATACAGGTTCCAGGTTGTATAACTAAATCCCACAGTTTTAGGTAAGGTGATGTGTGATCTGGAAAGATTGTCCTTATTATTGGAGTTCCAGAACTACTTCATCTACAGGATGTATCAGTTGAATCATATCAGCCAGGTAACTTCTTCCTGTGAGCCATTTTCGAGAGCAGTTTATAAGTTTCCACAAGAATAACAGTATCCTAGCACAAGGCGGGCACCGGAATGTTTCACCTGTTTACAACAATAGGCGTGACCTGACGTCTCGAGATCGCGTGTTAGTGACCGTGCGATAATTCACAATGGAGCCAGGAAAAGTGGTGCGTTCCAGTTGATGTTAAAGCAACGTGTGTCTGTTATTAAGTTTACTTATGAGTCGAAGGGCGACATCTCTACAGCAAGACGTTTATTTGATGGAGTATGGTTTTTCTCCGAAAAGTGAAACAATTGACTGCAATCAGGAAGAAATTTGAAGAACCTGGTTCTGTTGAAACAAAAGATGCTGCGGAAGGGTCACACACCACAATCACTATTGAAGAGAACCAAACTGCTATTAACTGTAAAGCAATACATAACAGGTTGTAACTGTAAGCATGTATTTCGAAAACACATCGAAGAATAGCCATTACTAAATACATACTGTATTTTAGAATATTGTGAAATTATGGATAGGCCTAGTAAACATTAATAATTCCATAATAGTAATTTAGAATTCTCTCATTCTTTTATATGTGTAGATAAACTTTTTTTTGCCTGGCCCAGCTGTCTCCTCGGATCCCTTCTTCTTTCTTATGTAGGCTGCTTAGGCTTATAATGTATACTTTTTTCTTATAACACAATAAATGATTTACTTGAATATATCGAACCACTACATCTTAAACTTAACGGAATTTCCTGGTCGTCAAAGAAATTGATTTAGGAATTAATCTTTACAATTCTGAGCATTTCTCTGTGGGCTGTAATTAGATCTCGAACGTCACAAAAGAGGCTGAAAAGCAAAAGGTTAATCTCTGAAAATCTGGAAAGATCGAGAACTACGGTTAACGATCAAGAAAAGACCAGTCTCACAGTGTCAATAGCTATTTCCGGATGCGGATCATGGATCATCGATAGGAGTGGGCAAAAGGAAAAAAAAAAACACCTTCAGACGTGATACGTTAGAGAAACAGCTTAAAGATCACGTGGGAGGTCACAAGTCATGAGAATTGAGAAACACGAACATGACGACGAATCCTTCATTCCAGGATTATCTAAAACGAAAAATACACAATAGGTTCTCGATCTGAAGAGCGAATGACATTTTTTGAGACATATACGGACACACACACTTATCCTTAGTGAAGTAAATTCTAATGTCGGATTTAAACACAATAACAAAAGCGAAGTAGATTGAAATAAGACTTTTGACAAAAGCCTGTTACATTTTAATCAGATGATTTTCTTTAATGTTTTAAAAAAGAAGAAAATTACAGTTGCATTCCAATTTTCGAATACCTAAAAGTTGAAGTAGTTGATACTTTAAATATTATTATCTTCAAAGCTCTTGCGAGTAATTAATATTGAATATAGGCCTAATAAAAATAATGTAACATCTGAACAACAGAAAATTGATTTATTATCCATTACGATTATTGTTTTCTTTAATCCTAAGCTGTAGATGAGGGTTTAAGTTTGAATTCAAGCTTCCCTGTACAGACATTAAAGTTAGGTCAGGAATCCAAAAACAAACCATATTCATTGTGGAACTGTGTCCGCAATCGCCACCCGAATGTACTAGAAGGTACGCTAAGGTTCAGCAAGAATAAATGACAACAAGCAAGCTAGACAACATGTTTATTAGCCCTATGTTTACAACATGACAGTAAGGTGTACACTTACAGGTTCACAGTAGGTGCTCAAAGTTCCTTCTACCAACAATAATACACGCCTCACAACGTCGATGCTTGGATTGCCGAACATGTGCAATAATGCGAGGCCTTTCGCGGACATATCCAGTTGTCACTGCGACTCATCCCGTTGCCACGAGGTCAGCGTCTGAGGCAATTGGATCCAGTTTCACACAATCTCTGGTTGAAATGCGCAAACGTTTAGTGATTGGGCACACGTCTGTTGAGGAACCGTTCAATAATATAGCGGCTCGACCGTTTCCGTTCGCTGCGCCATAGGCTAGGTGCATATCTGCCCTCTCAGCATTAGTGAAGCGATAAAGTCAACGTATCAAATGACGATGGCCCACACTGGCCAACTAATGTGCTGCCAAACAGTTTGTGGACATACGTTCCACTATGAGTACGGTTTGTTTCTGTATTCCTGACTTACCTTTAAAGTTTGTACAGGGAATTTTGAATCACCTTGTACATTAAAAATGAGTAGTGGCTTGCGGACAAAGTTCCACTATGAATATGATTTGTTTTTGTATTCCTGACATACTTAAAATCACTACTATAGCTAAAAATGGGTAGTAGCTATTATTACAGTGGTACCGCTTCTTATTATAGTGGTCGTGGTACTTGAACGACAACGTCTCCTAGCAGCTTTTGGTACAGCTCTTTATCTATACTTCCAAAAGAATCTTCCTCTTTAATAGCTATACAATTTTTAAAATAAAGCTTAGTAATATATGCTCGTGATTAATTGTTGGATTTGTTATGTTAATTATGAGTGATCTTTTTCTCTTTGATTATCTGTTTCTCTGGTAGGTGCTGAAGGTTAGTATTTATTACCAAATCCATTGGTAGCGACTCCATGGATTTGCTACCAATCATAGATACAATATAAATGAGAAAAACTGATGTGTAAATAATACATTCAAAATCATTATTATTGTTATTGAGTTTATGAGAAATTTTATTACTATAGCTAATGCTGCTCAATATGGCACCTCAGGATTTTAGGAGAAATTCTAGTCCTGACATTATTGTGTCCATTTGAATATCTGTAGCAGACGTCGCTTATAGAACATTGAGATGGACATAATACGGTCGGATTTATTAATGAAGTTTTCAATTATTTTCTCAAGGTACAGAGCCGAAATATTGAGCACCCTACTTATGTGGATATAAAAGCAGCAGCATGAGAAGGAATAGTAAAAATAATCAATAGAGCCGTGGAAGAAAATTTATTTATTCGCCTAACAAAATAACTTTATTTTCTAATTCATTAAATGTTGAATTTTCTCGTGTTAATAATTAGTTCATTCATTAAAACAAAATAATTTTTTCATATTTTAGGATGAAAATCACATTATACTGATTCATCTGATGATTGGTTTGTTTGAACAGATTTAAGTACGATATTAATTGTAAAGAGTTATTAGTTGAATCAATATTTTATAAACAGGGTCTTTAAAACGACGCTTGAGATAAATGGCTTTATTCCACTTGCTCTAGAGAAATAAAAACAGCTTGAAACGCAGCGAAATAGAAGAACGTCCAATTTCTTAAGCGCCTTACTCCACACGACTACCCATTGATCCAGAGCAACAATGGCGATGAGGAATGATAACTTTAGTTGGAGCATTAGGAATTCTATTCGCGTCTCAGCTTTCATTGTGTAAAATCAACAGCGGAAAATAATTTATTTCTGAAGTCGAATTAATAATCAACTGAGGAAAAGAACAACAGCAACAAGAAAAAGAAAGTTTAAACGAAATTCAGGAAAATGCTTACAATTTACCTAAAAATTCTTAGAAATGTTTTCTGTGAATATTATTAGCAGAGACAAGTTCAGATCATTAACACGCCACAATTTTTCAGCTTTTCATATCAAATTAAGTTGTAGATGTTTTCAAAAAAGATGCTTTCATGAAGTTATGATCTTCCCTTCGAATCATTCAGTTTTAATCTTTTTTAACAATTGTACATAAATAAAAAAACAATTCTTTGTAAGGACAGATCATAGATCTTTTTATATTCTTATACCAATTTTTTCCATCATGAGTTCAGATGCGGTCGTGCAAGTATTGTGTAAAATATGTTAATGTAGATATATTTCTCAATTTTTCATGATACAATGATTTAAGATAGAAACAAAATCTAACTAAGTACTTCAAAGGGTGTTGTCAGGGCTCGAATACAGAAAGTCCTTTTATTCCTAGTTTGACTCACTGAAATTAAATTCCAGTTATACGAATTGTTTCCTGAGAACTTATACAAGTTTGCTTTGGTTGTACTTTATGCATGAATAGGATTACTTCTTTTAATTATCACCAGGGGTTGCAACGCACCACTTCAAATCATCCAATGTGCCACTTTTGGCGTTAGCGGATAGGTTTAGCATCCCTGTCGTACACCATTCTGTAGATGTTGAGGTTTTGTTTACGGAGATTTTAACTGCTACTATGAAATTTCTATTTCTGTTTCCATGGGTTATAAAATGATTCCTAACAATTCAAACAAAGAATGTTCTTCGTGTGTGTGTGTGTGTGTGTGTGTGTGTGTGTGTGTGTGTATATATATATATATATAGATAGATCGTTGCGTTTTTGCATTAATTTCAAAATTTCTCAACAGAGGCCGCTGATGACGTGGTGTTAAATTTATTATCACCGTAGAAACAGTGATCTGATTTTTGAATTTTTGGGCAGTGATTTGTTCTTTGTGATTGGGTTTTCAAATTTCACATCACTATCCGGCTTTTTATATATATATATATATATATATATATTCTCTCCCCCTTATAACTACTCCAGTTATAAACAGAGCTTCCTGAAATTTTACATGCAAACCATTTCTTTCGTGAATTTGCAAATAAATAAATAAAATACGAAAGACATTCAATGTGGCCGTTCGATGAAATAGTTTTTGGTCCTGGAAAGTTAATCATGAATCGACTAGGAGCCGAAATTCAATATAAGGTTTTAAAAAAAATTAAAATATTTTAAATTTTGTTTGAATCTTGCCGGAACAGTTTCTTCAAACATTTAAATTAAAATTAAAATAAACCAATGCCTCTCGATAAATACAATGATGAAACAACATAGTATTGCTAAACACAACTTTTAGCTATAAATACCATATTCTGTCAAATGTTTGCAACATATGATTATTTTTATAATTGATTCTTCTTTTGCTGTCTATTAAAATCCAGTTCCGTTCGCAAATCCGAACCATCTGATTGCTATTTATTGAGCCATAATTTTCCGAATTTGATTAGAGACATTCCCGCCGTCTCCTTCTTTGGCAAACGCTCGGTATTAATGCAGTTTCAGTGTTGGGATTATTTTGTGTTCTTAAGCCTAATGGAAAGACCCCGCAAAGTTTCAATTGCTACAATGAAAAGGGATTCTTAAATTAGGAATGGAAATTAATTTTCAATAGACTTTCTCCCTCGAGTGGATTCTTTAACATCAAATCAGGAACAACAGCAACAGCAGCACTATCTATGCTTAAGAGCATTTTTGGAACCATTAAGATAACATTTAGAGTGAAATTAACTAACAACCTCGTAGGCATTTGTTTTAATTTATGTTTCAACACTTTCCTTATGCTCAAGAGGAGGTCACCAACAGCTGGTTTCGCATTAACCTATTATTTAATTGTTATTCTGATGAGGAAAGAAGAAACAGTAGTTTAGTTACAAGATTCCTTCTACAAGCTTCTAATTAATATATTCACTTTTTAAAATTTCACAATCTTAATATATAAAATTGAATGTATGTTTGTTTGTTTGTCCCGTATGCTTTCCTATACCATTCATCAGATTGCGATGAAACTTTGGTGAGTTGTTGTATCCGCGAAGGTTTCTGAATTAGTAGAACCATTTTACAATATCTGGTGCGCTAGTCGTTGTAACAAAGGAGTATATTTCCGGTTTCAACGTTTGCAGTTTCCGCTGCGACTCGCATTTGCAATGACCCTCAACAAAGCTCAGGGTCAATCGCTACAAGTGTGTTGACTAAATTTGGAAAATCCATGCTTCACACATGGACAGCTGTATATGGCCTGCTCACACGTCGGAAATCAAACACAAATACTTTCTTTCTTTGAGGGCATTGCAAGGCCTGCGGGGTACAGCTAGTTTACTGTAAGTCTCGAAAAATATTAAATTTCGTAAACAATGTACTGTTAGTTCAAAATTTCATCTCAAAACTCCATGATTTCAATTGCTACATTCTTCATTTCTTTTCAAACTTTCATTTTTTAATTTAAAAATAGAACCAATTATTTCTTATTTCCATTCATGTCTGGTCTTCTATACTAATATTAAATTAAAAATACTTGTTGTCAAACGTTGGGTTTTGGTCCCATACCCACATAAGACTTGGTTGTTACTTCTGTATTCTCTACTAATTTGATCGAATACGAACTTCCACAAATATTGTGTGCAACATTAACTAGTGAGCAATAAAAAGTCCTTTTAATCTTTCCTTTAAAATAAGCTTATAACATTATCTTATAAGAATGCCTTTTTGAGTTGAGCTGATACTCTGGGACGGCCGTTTCGAGCTTGTTGGCTCTCTTCAGCCAGAGCTAATCAGCCAGGAGGTATTATGAATACACGATGGAGACAGTGACCCCTCAAAATCTAAAAGCAAGAGAATAAAAAAGAACAAAATGTGGAATCCAAATCCTTGGGCAGCACTCAGGCTATCACAAAAGGTATTTGACCACAAAAAGAAAAAAATATATATAAATAAATAATCATCTGAAGGGTAAAAGATATGCACAAAATTTCAATACGTATGCCTTTTTGAGTCTAGCTGATACTCTGGGACGGCCGTTTCGAGCTTGATGGGCTCTCTTCAGCCAGAGCTAATCAGCCAGTGCAAGACTCAAAAGGCGTACGACGGGAAGTATTGTGAATACACAATGGTGATATTCTTTTACGTTTATTGAGGATATATAACAAATAATAATGTTTCATGTATTTATATATACGTTAATTTCATTTTTTTCAGCGATTGCTATGAGCAGAAGTTATTAGGATTCCTGTGAATGGACATGTGTAATGCTCTCCACAGCCTAAACCGGGAATAGGAGCCTCACGAGTCATACGTCATTGGACCGCAAGGCCTGGAGATTTGGAGAAGATCAGTCTTCTAGTTCGGGTCAGTTCCGGTTTTACGTGGCTTAGGAAAGTAGTGATACTTCGACAACATTGGAGTCGATCTAAACCGAATGGACTATGCTAAGAACGAATGTGAAACTTTGGACCCAATACGGCCACTTACTCAATATGGCGCAAAATGGGATCTAGATATGCAAATGAATTCAATGCGGTCATCGCTTTAAATTATATTTACCCGTTGTAATACCCTTGAATTACAACGACATGAATAAATGAATTTTGAGTCAATAGTCCAACTTATGAACGGAAGCGTCTAATGGATTGGAAATTGGACGAGATAGCTTGGTTTTGTGTTACTACAAAACTGTGAATTGACTTATTTCATTTATTTTTTATTTATTACTAGCTGTACCCGGCATTGAGTTTGCAATGCCACTCAAAGAAAGAAAAGGCCCGATGTCGGTTGGGGATAGCATACTTAGGTCCTTGTGTCGCCTTTCCCCCACCCAAGAAGTGTGGTGTCCCTGCACCCCATAGGAGAGCGAATTTTTCACGTTTTGGTGAAAGTCCAAAATGATGTAAAATTTAAATATATGGGAATGAACAACTGTGTATTAATGTGCAAAGTATGAGGAATTACATCAAATATCGTAATAAAGTTAAGCTAATTCAAGCAATGTGATCTGTCTTTACTGACATGGTGGTGATTCTGTAATACAAATTTTGATTGCCATCTTCTGCATTTATATGTGTGTATCTGATGTATTATATAAATATTTTGTAGCATCTATTTACTAGCAAATTAATAAAGTTAAGTTTACGAAATAGCATGAAAATATTACTAATAGTCAATAAATGCAGTTAAGATGTTCAAAAAACACAAAGGACATACTAATTTCCTATAAAAATTAAACATGTATTTCTTTCTTCTTAGTTATAAAACACTTCACACGATCCATAATCATACGATGAATGAGGCACAATTATATTAACTAGTTCTGGAGATCACGTTCTGATGTCGAACGATAATGTCTATAATTACACGAAAGTTTGCAATAAAAAAAAAATGTCTTTCAAGTCTCTAAGAAACATTTACTTTAAACGATTGTTCTGCATCTAGCTTATTCTTGAAATCTAGAACTTTCACTTATATATACATCATGTTAACTAGAAGACTTGATCTTGATCCCTTTAATAATGATCATCATCATCATGATGTGCGATCTTCGTATATACGAAGTTACGCGGTCTACGGAACCTAGTGACCCCCGAAGGGCGAACCCCTAGGAGAAGCCGTAGATAAACTAGGGAACAGATACTAGGGGTGGTTTCCCGTTGCCTTCCCCCAGGACGCCATTAAGGAATGACGTCCGACCAGAGAGAAAGTGAAGAAGAGGCTGGACAACACAGGAAAGGAAATTGAAACAGCCATGCCCTTGCCGGGATTCGAACCCAGGAACTGGCGCACTGGACGCCACGGCTGGCCGCCGCCGAGACCGCACGACCACGCCAGCACGGCTTAATAATGATAGATGTCGGATATTCCTTCTTTGCTTTCGTGAATGAAATATGCGTCAACTTACTTTAAATCTTCTATGTCATTGATCTCTTAATTGAAGTTTAAAGTCCTACGTCTCTGAACCTTGGAATATATATCGACTCCATACTCGACGTCAAAGTTAGACCATCCTCAATATGGCGGATGGTATTCCGTTTCCAGACATCACAATCGATGATCTCTTCCGTTTTCCTGTTTAAAACTCAAACAACATTAAGTCATTATCATCTCTACCATCATATGTCTTAATCGTATTTCAATAACAAATTGGAAAATATATATCGACCAATTCATACAAAAACGAACTTTATTCCTTCGCATGATTTGCAGTCCTCATCGTTTCTAGTTCCATCTGCATATAACCCACAACAAACAAAAAACAAAGTCCTTCTTCCGTAAACAATTACAAGAATGCTTTAATAACATTTCAATAATTCATGCTCTTCTTATTACACTATCTGCTTGTCGCAATATCCATATCATTAGCTCACATCAAATAAAAATAATATAAGATAGCATTACGTGTAGTAATTGTGTACTCGTACTCTCCTTTATATTTGTTTTATAAACAAAAAGAAACAAATAGTTAGTTGCATATTGCATTACTCAAAAATAACTACTATTATAAAGCAACAGTATACCTTATAAATAATGATAATCGAAGAGTCTCTGTCGTCATAAAAAGTTGTCTAACTTTTCCTTGTAATCAGTTTCGTAGGTTTCTCATTTGTAATCAGAAATTGCGTAAACTTTTTGACGAAATTTATGATTACAAATGAAAACTTACGATATCAGATAAACATTGATGAAATATTCCTAAACCTTGGTGCAAATAAAACATTTTGATTGATTAAATGTCAGAAATGAAAACTACGAACTGATTTGGCTTCTTAAAATATTAATAGAAAAGAACAAAATTGATATAAGGTTACTCCTCTTGGCTTAATTATTTTAAAGCGTAGATATTTACTGTTATATTGGACCAGCTGCAGTATTATGAAAATTCAACTTTCTTAATAACAATGCTTGATAAAATGGGACGCATCATTATAATGTAAATATGGAACATTTCATTAATAATAATAATAATTATTTATTAACAACCATCATTAATCATTAAAATCTTCATCATTAATAACCTTCATCATGGAACATTTCATATTCGAAGGGGAAGAGTACAATCTTAATTAATATAGGTAAATTGTAACTACATAATTTCTTTATCAGGTCCTTTCCTTATTTCTTTTAAATACGATGTTGCCGTAATGCACGGCGGCATTACTGCTGTTTTGTTTAAAGAGTTTCACTAGAAATCTCATTTTTTCTTGCAGATATCCATGGTTACTTCCAGTAACTACAGGAAGACATCTCGTGTGATTGGTTGCAATATCAGGAGAAATTAGCATGTTCCAACACGTTTTTCGCGTACCAACGCCACCTGGCGGAACTCAAAATAACTATCTTTTTTTATTCGAAAATTCTCTTCCCATGTTCTTATTAAGGCACCAACTAATTTTCGTTGTGATACGTCGAGTAGATCTTTCTCTGTGATCGAATCGCTTTTCTACTAGGCTAGATTATCGCTCTGAATACTGTCAGTTTAATTATAACACCCCGGTATATTAATACAAATTAACAAGTAATATCTTTATCCTTAAGGAGTATTGTTCCGATTTTACTTACATGATCATTTCTACCAATTGTCATGAAAACAACATCTATTATAACTGTAATCTAATGTTTTCAGTACAACAACAATGAAAGAATGGTATTCCAATATCATTGACGTTAATGCATAAGCTGCCAGAATAACAGAAAGTTGCTTAGTAATAAATGGATCCTATTTCAATCTTGATTTAAGCCTAATTTAAAATCTAAGCGATGGTGGAAAATTTGCATTCTCCTTTTTAAATTCGCTGCTGAAATAAGCCATTTAGATCAGGGGCGACAGAACGTGCTTACCGATGTATATGCACAAAGGTTCGCTGTCACTCTTCGGCAAACACTGCACATTTTCAAGAAAGCAGGGGAATTCGGAGAATGCGCGTATTTCCCCCCCTTTAACTCCTTGAATTAAGAGTAAATTTGACTGATGAGTCCTAGCAAAGATGAAACCGCTGTACTAGACTTCCATTGATGATAGGTCAACGCGCGAAAGGAAAAAAATAACTACGCATTCTCTGTATATCCCCTTCTTTCTTGTTTTCATTATTTGCACATTAAATATTCCCTCTGTATATTTTCATTTCTATACGCACAACTTACATTTAATTTTTTATCCGTATGGTAACGAGATACTACAGGGTATTATATCTTTGGTCTGACGTTTGTAACACTTCTTAATATATACATTATAAAACACTTGTATAATGTCTGTCTGTCTGTCTGTGATTACGATAATTCAAAATGTACATCCTCTAATTCTAGAAGCTGTAGATTGTATCAAGGAATATTCCTAATTATTTTAGTATAAATCTTAAAAGCCATAATCACTATAATGCAAAACTATACATCTAAAAAAGATGAAATTTTGTAGGTAGGTGTATAATTTAAAAGAAGATTTGATTTTGATTTTGGTACATTATTATTATTGTTATTATTATATCGATTGTTCCCCTTGAGGAGAGCGATTGAACTTGAGTTCATGATTTCATCTCTGCTTGTTCTTCCTCTTTTCCTCCCAGAATCTCTTCATCCTCTCGGAATGCTCTTTCTTCCGTTGCTCCGTCCATTTTTCCCAGGTTGTCGCGATGTTCCTTGCTTAAATTTTACATTCGTGATTTTATTCCGGCACTCCGTGCGGTCATCGAGATTCTCTATGTTAATCTGTTGTAGGTCTCTCTGGACCTCTTTCAGCCATTCTGTGCCACATTTACTCTCTGTTATGATATCGAGTATTTCTTTGCCACTCTGGAGTTTTCCATTCTACAGATATGTGTGTAGAATTTTGCTCGGCGTTTCCTGATTTCTTCTGTTATTGTGTTGGTCTTTTGATAGAGTTCGCTCTGAGGTCTCTTCATCCAAATGCCGTTTTTATTAATTGCCCCGTAAATCTTCCTGAGAATTTTTCGTTCCTGCTTTTCTATTTCCCTAATTTTGGAATGACCGTCGATTACCATAGTTTCAGCTGCATAGGTTGCTTCAGGAAGGATCACTGTTTTGTAGTGCCTTAATTTTGCGTCTGTCGAAATGCATTTCTTATTATAGTGAGTCCATGTTAGCCTGTAGGCCTTCTGGAGTTTGATGACTCTTTGTTCATTGGCGATTCGGTTTAGCCCTGAGGATTGTATGGTTTCACCAAGGTATTTAAAATGGCGAACTTGTGCGATTTTACCGTATTTTGTGATTAAAGGAGATTTATTTTCTGGCCGCCTTTCCATATACATTATTGATTTTGGTACATTATTGATTAAAAGATAAGTTTGAGATCAATGCTATCCTTTCCTGTCCGTCCGTCTATAATCAAGATAACATAAATCGATTTGTTCCTCAAACTGAAAGCTTTCATAGACGTTTTACGAGCTCATATGCGGGCTAGAGATTCGTCGAGTCGTATTTACTAAATGACACGAGTCGGAATCAAAAAAATTTTTTGTGCTCTACAGTACTGCTCAAATATTGATTTTGAAAAAAGTGGGACCAGTATGAACCTACGGGCAAATAGTTACCAAAATATTGAATGAGCATCCATTTTTTCTTATAATATTTGATGAGCTCTTAATCATTCCTGTATTCGAAAGTTGACATGACAACTATATCTTAATAGAACAGCACATGATAAATACTGTATATGTTAACTAGATTGGAAATTTTTTTGAGAATTGAAAATTTCTCAAAATATTAAATACACTTATAAAAATAACTTCATAGTAGACTATAGATTATCTCGCTTTAGTGCTATTTAATAAATAAGAGAAGAGGTCGTATTTATTTATAGCAAAGTCAAGATCGTTCAATACTCATGCGCTGCCGAAGAGTTGACTGTTATGAAGTATTGCTAGTTTTGAATGAAAGATTTGCAAAATCTTTTTGTTTCTTTAATTTCATAATTAAGATTAACTTTGAAATACAACAGAAACTTTGGAATTCTGTGGCCACACGACGTCACTGCAATCAACCGTTCTCAAATCTTAATTGTTTCGGAGGAAATTAGAATTTCCTCACGATTCCAAATTCAAGGACCCCTTATCCGTTGCTCTTTGAGGAGTGATCTGCTGCTCCCAACATTTTATTGGTTGAATAGTGAAGACGCGTTTCTTGGTACTTTATGAAAATTTAACTTAAAAAAGAAGCAAAAACAAAAATTGAACTTAAAAACTGTCCAATCTCTGCTACAACGGAAAATCAGCCGCAATTTTAGAATTCAAATCACAGCTTATTATTTTCCAATTCAATCGTGACATATGTCATAAGCATTTGGTATACAACAATTATTTTTTTTTACATAAATGACGCTTTAATTAAAAGCCCATTATTCAAAAAGGACATTTAGGTTGAAAGCTTTTAAGGTTAGGCAATTTCCGAAGAAATTATCCAGATGATTTTCGCTGTTTTCCAATAATCTGAATGCAATTATAAGATTGCCACAATTACAATATTCTTGGTAAACAATCTGAACCGTTTGATTGGAATAAAATGGATGACTAAAGCTGAGAACTCAAATAAAAGTTGTTTATTATTTACATGAAGTACAAAGCTTTAAGAAATGCAGTGTTACATGGAAATCTCAAATTAATGTCTCCGCTTTTTAACTAATTTCAGAATTTGTTCTCCTTATCCGAACTATCGGATAGGTTTCGATTTAAGGTTTGATTGATGGAGCTTGACTAGTGTTGTAATAACTGTATGGTGTCCATTTGTTATATAAATTGTGCACTAAAAAGTATATACAGATTAAATTTGTATTTCATGTACTTTAAAGTGATCTGTTATGTACAGAGAGGAAATACAACAGCCATAATAGTGGAAACTGCTTTTAAATACCAATAAATGTTTCCTATTTTCACAGCTCATTTTACATGATCAAAAATGATATGTTAGGAATGATTCCAACGGCACCCATCATCTACCTACATAAAAAGAAAAGTCCCGACTCACTCACTGACAGACTCATCAGCGCCCACCCCAAACCCTTGGACCTAGAAAGCTGAAATGTTGCACAGAAGTTCCCTTAATGATGTATACAAGGGATAAGGCCGGATTTTTCGAAATTCCCACGGGATAGGGAATAAAGAGGATTACATTTTCGCTTTAAATTTGCCTTATCGATATTTAGGTGTGTGGCGCCAACCCGCAATACATCTGAGTTATCCGGAGAAGGCCACAACGGGCTGGGAACTCGTATATTTTCCGATCTCGATATTAATTTGCTAACTAAATAAAGTTTTTTTTTTATGCTATGTATGCAAGGGTTCCGGAGCGAAATGACGGTACCCGGCTAGTTCCTTTATATAACAAACTACTCTAATTCTGTTTCTTAACACTGTACTAGTTACGGAATGATACAAACATAGTTTTGCCCCTGCTTTCCTATGAAAGTGAGGCCCATGAGGTCACTCAGTCTGTGTGTGTGTCCCTCCTTGCATAATATCTTTCGAACTACCGGATGCATCTTCTTGAAACGTAGCATACAATTTAAGGGCTAGAGACAATTTAACGTTGATTAAATTTGAATTGTTTTTAAATGGTTCCTTGTCATTTACTCTTGTAGTCTTTCTTTCAAGTTTTGGCCCTATGTTGATGAGTCAATTCTGATTTATGTAAAATATCTTTAAATATGATTCCACATTGTGTGTGTAACTGCAGACTAAATTTTCCTATTTTATGCTCTTCTTATATATCACACGAAATAGATCTCAATGTGTTTTATCTAAATTAAAGTTTTTTTGAAAATATTTTTTGGCCAGTAATGTGGTATTTATTTTTGGTAGCAGGCTGCATATGTTCACGAAAGTTCTAAATTCTCTTCTATTACCAAAGATTCCAAAATTTCCTCTCCCCCAAAATTCAACTCTTTGCATTCAAATTTTCGTAAGGACTTTCATTGTATCATCTTGCTTTCACTTACTGCTGATTCTTGTTCTAGAATTTTTATGGGGTTTTTTCTAACGTTTTTTCAAACCTAGACAACTTTAACTTACGCTAAATATTGTCCTAGTTGTGTTATGTTAATTGAAGGAGCGGAATTAAAATTTAACTATTATATAAATAAAATGTGAGATTGAAAGAGAATTATATCGGTTTTATTTATAATTTACGGATCGTGCAGAGTCTTACAATTCTATTTTCTGTACGTTCATCACGCTAAAACGGCTGGACGAATTTCTGTAAAATTTGAAACATCACTTATTTAGTTTGGATAGAAGTACAGCCTGTACACAAGCATAAAACAAACACTAAAAAGTCCAGAGCTTTCGCCACCAATGTGACGGGGCTTCTTCACATTCTTCATATTGCGGGCGAAAGCTCTGGACTATTTAGTGTTTGTTTTATGCTTGTATACAAGCTGTACTTCTATCCATCAAATTAAGCACAGTAAAAACTTAAGTATGAACTTATTTAGTTTCTAACTTAAAACAATGGAGATTTATTTTTGGTCTTCACCCTCCATCCCTCCAAAAAAAAAAGAAAAGAAAAAGACTGAAAATCCCTCACTAAAACAGCTGGAATGATTTCTTTAAAATTTGGAACGATCTTTACTTACGGTTCAACTTTAAACTTAACATGAATATTTTGGTCTACATCCTGATCCTCAAAATTGACTCCTTCCCCCATTGTTACATTGTAATTCCCCACTATACAATTAGATAGCTGACTGTAAATCTGGTTTTAAATTACATGGAATAAGTCCTTATGCATGCAATACTTTTGTATTCAGGCGGAACCACTGTAACGTACAATCAATTAACAAACTTCATGTCATGATAAAAATAATTGATTAGACAGTTCTGGACTGCTATATTTTGCATTTTTCTGCGTTACCTTTCGCTCCCAGTTTCATTGGCATAAATGAAAAAATATGCATACTTAAACCATCCTATATCGGTCTAGTTATAAGCAATGCTAAGTAAATCTATAGCAGTGGCTCTTTAGCTTTTGACTTAATGCGAACCACCACTACACTAATAACAAAATTTGTGATAAATAAACAGCTAATGAAATTTCCCCAAGTCATTTTTCAAAAATCCCAATTCATAAAAAAATGCCACCATTATGTTTTAGAAATCATATTTAATTAATCTACTGACCACCAGGGGTCCACGAATCTCAGGATAAGAAATGGTAACTAAACATTGCCAAGTCGACAAAATTATAAATGTTTTCAGAACGAAACAGAACATTCTAGTGCTTCCGAATCGTGCTTAGGAGTCTTGGATTATGTACTTCTAAATCATTCTTTAAATATTGTAGAGAATAGAATCACTAAAAATCCTTTTTTTATTATTTATTTAAGAATATACAGTAATTGCACTGTTTTTATTGTTTACATGAACTCCCAAATTTAGTTTTGTTTATATAATTAAACATTATATTGTTCAGCATAAACTGCTCATCTACTTTGCTATTGGGTAAATCACCAATGCAGAAATGAATTTGAACGTTTATTATAAAGTTCAACAAAGTGTTATAGTTTTATTAACATGTTTCATTTAAAAAGCTATTTACATATCATTTTAAAATAAATAATAAACTGACTAAATTACGATTTTGAAAATGTAAAATAATTTTGTGAAATAATTTAAAATAGTAATAACATATATAAAGTTATATTATAATAATATTAAGTTTTTAGTAGTTTGAAAAATCTATTCAGCTACATAAAGATTATATCTTTTGAGAACTTTTCGCAATAAATAGTTTCGATTTTCAGTTATTTTGATATTTTAGTGGTATTAGATATTATAGTTCGTGACGATACTTTTTTAATTATCTCTTTATTCATTTTAAAGTGTTTAAACTTACGTGCAGTGGTCACAGATGCTTATTTCCTAATATTTATTATTTTAAACAACAATGGGTGAGATCAAATTGTTTACCACGTGACATCCTGGAACAGCTGTTCACGCTCTGTGGCGATCATCAGCCAGGAGCAGTCACCAGTAAAACAACAAGGTCTCCGCACTGAGGCTAATATGAATGATCATCGGACGCGCATTGATGCATTGTTCATTTTTTTCTTTTGAGACACCACTGCACTTCCGATGATCATTTATTATTTTATTTATTTAGCCTAGTTCGATAAGAAAAGTGACTTAAAATGGCGGCTGATGTATACTATATTGGTTGTCCTTAATAACTTTTGAGCGTGAATGGATCTCCTTGAAACAAAACTTTTATATTTGAAAATTTTTCACGAACTTTATAGAAATTTGCACGTGAAGATGACAAAAAATTGCCTTAGAAAAGCAACAGAAATGACAATGAATTTTTATCGCTGACCAGCAGTACGTAGTACATTTTATAACCATTACCATTTGCGAGTGTTTTGATGTGTCTTTAATTTAGTTAAATTTAGGTAACTTAGATCAGTATTTGCGGTTTAAATTAATTTTTGAGAAACGAAAACTTTTAATTTTTTATGCTGAATTTTGTTTTCACGACTTTAATAAACATATAAAAATACCCGCAACATTTTAAAGGAAAAAAAAAACAAGGTGTTAAGTTCTTACAGAACTTACAGTATTTACTTATTTGTTAAATTATTTTATTTTTTTTAATTTTTTATATGCTAAACGTTTGTTAAATTACAATCCTTTAGGTTACGATAGATCCACTGAAAAGCTATCAATCTTGATTTCACAAAATAACAAAAGGAAAAAGGTTTACTTTTATTGGTTAAAAACTCTTTGGTTTTGCTATAATATAAAATACGAGTGTTGTTGCACGGCTCTGAAAGAGGTCTCTTACAGTAAAAGTTTTCTTATCTGTATTCTGGTCAGACGGTTTTACGTCCAAGCCAATACATCACTTTACTGGTGACATTTCCCAAATCTCGTTTGTGCCCGATAATCAAAATCTTATTATTTTTTGAAACAAAAATACGAGGAAGTTTAAAAGAATCGCGATGTTGGTTGAAACTGGAACATGAGAAAATAGCCTTTCTCTTTTGAGTTACAGCAAACAAATGGTCTAAAAAAACGAAAAATAAATTTAACATGAAAATAAAAATTGTCATTTCATATTAGATTATCTTGTACCACACTTAGTTATTTCGAAAATCAGTATATCTTTTAATTGATTCTGTACTAATGTTCAAACCATTATTAAGGTAGTACTTCGCCAGTTTGGTCGAGAATCGTTGGGACCTAGACCTTCAGAAGGGACCTGCATGGGTTCAAAAGTAGGATCTTGAACCTCTTAACTCAGCCAATTAACTACTAACCATTGGTTAATAAACATTTTTCTGTAGTAACCATAAGCGTATAAAAGGGTGCCTCAAGGGGTAGCTGACCCATTCTTTATGCTCCTGAAATCTCGAAATGTTTAAAGTAAGTCGTATTTTCTTCCTTTTGTTGGGTTGGATTGTTGGTTGTGGGAACACTTTGCCCCCTCCCCCTCCCCAATTTTTTTTTTTTTAAAGTCTACTTTTTTTTTGGTTGTTGAAGATCAACCATACAAATTACATCCGCCTTTAGATCTCATTAACACTATCCTGATCGTAACGAATAACTAGATATAATATCTGAAGGTTACCATTTTTTTTTGGAATGTCATTGAAATAACTCAATTAAACGGCTAAATAGAGATGTTTCAAAATTCACGAAAAGTCTAATTTACAGCGTAATATTTAAAAAATAATAATAAAGGGCTCCTTACAACTAAAGGACACTTACAGCTGTAAATAAGCGACAAAGTCGATTTTTAAAGTCGCGGCAACTAAAGAAGAACTTCCATATTTGGTAAAAAGTTGATCCTGGAACTCATTGCTGCAGAGAGCAGTATGGCGGTGTTATAAGAACAAGTTACTTTGAGTAAGAAAGGATAGACCTTGCAAACCCAAACCAACTTTGGAACGTTTACCAATGTTGATGATGGAATTACTAGGAAAAACTGCTATTACTACAAATTTATCCCATTCAACAGTGAAGAGAATTGTCAACGAACGAAAAACACAGGAAAAGAGCCGCAGTTCATTTTCCATGTCCGAATCCACTTTTGGATATGGATGATATTTATAAAAAAATGTGAATAATAAAAAAGTAATAATAATAACAATATATAGGTAGGTTAAAAATACAAAGAAGAAAAAAAAATCATGTTATTTTTTATTTTAATTTGCAGAATGTAGAAAATAATTAATATGCTTTCCAATAGATGTCGCTGAGAATTCTTGGAGGTTATAATCCATCACCCAGGGAAGGTCATTTTTTTTTCTGCACCAACTGTAGAAGCGAATCGGTTATATGCTCATTATTCCTAAAAAAGATGTAAAGCATGTAGTAAGGTATTCACTGCAGAGCATAAAGCTATTGTCACAAATGGATGTCTAGTTCTTAAATCTACAAGAGAAGGAATTTGCTTCGAATTTCTCAAAACTAACTTGTGACACGGGTCAAGCACTGAGCCCGTATTGATCTTCTTTACCAGCTGTTGCTTATCTGGTAGTAAAAAGTCTTCCTGTTATTGTTGTTGGCTGCAGGTTCTTATTGTCCGATGACTGTAAGATCTTGTTGGTTTCTAGAGCAAACGTGACATTTTCCATTAAAAACCAAACCAAAACAACTTTACCAGATCTTTTTAATCTGTTGGACCACATATGGATTCAATTATTATGTATTTTACAAGACTAAATGCCGACGGTTTGACAACATTTCAAACGGACTTTTAGTTTTAGATCTGTCAAATAAAACATTTACCCATATTAAGTTGTAGGTCCTTATAACACAGGCCCGCAATGAAAAAATTGTTTGAAAAGTAATGGCTGATTATTACAGATTTTTGGTTGCTGATTACAGCGAAAAATTTCACATCATTTTTTTCACAAAATCAATTTTTCGATTTCAGTATTAATTGATTTTTTTTTCAAAGTTTCTAAATAAAAATTGTAATTATTACTTCGTAAATAAATGAGCAAGGATGGGTAACCCCCATAAACTTGCTTTCTTATAAATTTGAAATTTTAGTGACAAACTTGTATTATTGACAATAAACTCGGTATACAGTATTTTTCAAAAAAGAAGGGTTTGCCATATATGGCCATTACGTAGCGATCGATTTTATCTGGAACAAACGTCACCAGTCATGACGTCATCCCCTTGACCTCCGAGCAGTCAGTCCAAGATGGCGCCGTTTTGTGATCGCATAAGCATGACCAGGGCCTCCACAAGGGGAGGGTCAGTTGTCGCTTAGCACTGGGACCCGACCATCGAAGGGGCCCGGGTTTAGGTCTTAACCGAAAAGAAAAATTATATGAATTAACCTATCACTTCTAGGCTTTTTTTTTTATACTTAAGTCCACATTTTACGTAATTACTTTTCTGCTTTAACCGTCTGCATAGAGCTATTCTGCATTACAATGTTTGGAATTCGAGTTTTTTCTGAAATTCATTTCTAAACTTTTGGGTAGAGCTGGAAAAAACTGGTTTTGGTGTTAAATTAATTTACTCTTAAAAACAATGATAATAATTCTGTGTGAGATGTTTAAAAAGGGAGAACTATGAAATCGTGTGGGTTTTTTCGCGATATTTTTGGCTAAGAATCTGTGATTTTGACCTTAACTTAGGAGAAGGTGGGGGGAGCGAGGGCTGTTACTGCAATTGGTACCTGGGCCCCGAATTTGATGTGAGGGCCCTGAGCGTGACCAAGAAAGAGCAAACTTTGCATAGCCAAGCAAGGGCAATAGTGTGAAACGTTGTTAATTAATAATAACAATAACATACAAATGTATTCGTAACTGTAGAAAATAAAAAAACCAGAATGTTTTCGTATCGTTTCTAAGATTCAGTTACGGATTTCAGCAACAGATGGCGCTGTTACGTCCTGGAAACATCAATCCATAAGGAAATTACGTCATCAAATGCTCTTCTTTCATGATCTGAATTGTAATTCTGGTGAAATTAGGGCACAAAGTTAAGAGCACACATAGTCAAAAATCACCGAAATACAACTCTATTGAAATATTGGAATCCTATTAAATGAAATAAAAGTTATTTTAGACATTCTTTAACTGGTTGTTAGACTAGCTATTTATTTGAAAATCTATTTCAGCAACTTCTTTGGAGTCTTATCCAGTTTTCCATATGGTCGCAGCCAACTTTACCGTTGCTAATTATTATTATTTAATTCTTGTAGTTTACTACTTGTTTAATATAGAATTTAGCAAGAATTAGATTTTTCCTAACTAAAACTAATAGTTATTAAAGTATTGAATCCTTATAAAGTGAAGAGAAAAAAATAAGAACAAACAAATGGTGTATGTGTGTGTACACAACTCTTCTTCTTTTTCTTATTTTTTACATCAATACAAAGGTACTGTTAGTGAAAAAAAAAAAAAAGCAAAATAAGAGGGGTAAAGGGGGGGGGTTCTGAATACAGCGAAGTTCGGTTCCCTGGGCAACAATTGTGTGACAGTTGTACACGCCCTTTCTTTGTCAAAAAAAAGAAGAAAAAAAAGAGTGGAGATTTCTAGATTCTCGGCGATTCAGAGTCGCAGAAGGCTATTTTTAGCTCCTTTCAGCTCAACTTGTGCCGTTCCTGTTATAAGCTGAATGACAGATTCCCAAATAATGCGACGGAAAATAAATAACACACTGCTCTTGAAACGGTCAGAATTCCCAGAAAGAAAAATATGATCTTTGAAAGATGTTTATTTGGAAATGATTTGAAAAGTTTGAAATGTAGTCCATCAAGTCAGGACAAAAACACAATGATCATCTATACTCCATCATCATTGATTTACGCTGAAATAACACTAACAAGACTTCCTCAGTAGTGTTGATGTTGAGTTAAAACATAACTGAAACTTTTAAAGAAGGCATTACACGTTAGGAAAGTATTTTTGTAAGGGTATTCAATCACTGGCTCAACTTCACCAGTTACGTAGTAATATCAAATTGAGGTAGCATTTTTAACTTATTTTCTTAAGAACGTCGTGACGTTCATCAAGTCAATCTGTGTGTGATTTCCTAACACTTTTTTAACTGTTGGATGAATCTTCTAGAAACTTCGCTTGCTCATTTAAGAGCAATAAATGTATGTGTGTGTGTCTGTATATATATACGAAGGATATATGAAAATGGTTTTTAATAATATTACATATTATTTTTTAATGGAAATAGTGGTTTATACTCGTAAAATCATATGATTTTCTTGTTAGTGTTATTTACTGGGAATTATTTAGGTAGTTGTCTTTAGCTATTAATCCGCCTTTAAATCCTATTAATGCTTGCACGAGCTTAGATACAATTAAAATTAATTGAATTCAGACAATTTGAGGAAATATACGGATCTAATTAAATTTTTCAGGTGAAGAAAAAAAAATGTTTTTATTCAGCAAACATTATTTTATTATACAGTATAAAAGTTCTGTCTGTCATTGTCATAAGACTTTACGTGTTTCCAATTTTGTGACCAAACTATAAGGGATAGATTGGTCATGTAAATGGATAAAATGTAGATCATTTTACGACAAACAAAATGCAACAAAAATCTTTCGAAAAAAGTTATTGGTTTCCACGATGGCGCTTTTTAAAGGGTCAAATTTGGATTTTTCCTCAATTGAAACGAAAAGTATAAAAGTTGGAAGAGAACATTATATTGAGAAAATGTTGGTATTTGAAAGTTCTATCGAACGATATATCAATCATTCACTAACGTTTCTGCGTTTGCAAGATACACGCAAAATTGAAGTGTTTTTGTGGCAAACCCCAGTGTAAGTGCCAACGCGCAATACAACAGAGTTAAGCGGAGAAGCCCACAACGACCTGGGAAGTCCTCTATTCTCCGATCTCCATATTAATTTGCTAAATAATAAAGTTTTTTTTTTTTTTTTTTAATGCTATACATGCAAAGGTTTCGGAGCGAAGTGACGGTACCCGTTTAATTATATAAAAAAAAACAAAAAAAAAAACAATAATACAAAAAAAAAAGATATCCGTTTTTTTTTTTTTAATAGAACTTAAAAGAAAAAAGAAAATGAAAGATTTTAAGGAAATTAGAGTTCAGTTTCTTTCAACACAGGTGTTGAAGAGGGTCGTCCGCATAGGAACCCGAAAGGCTCCACGTGTTAAGTATTTTATTAAATGTTTTTATAATGTTTTTAAAATCAATTTGTGTGTTGTTTTTAATTTGATAATCAGAAAGAAGTAAGAGAGAAGCATTCACTGAAGTTCGCGACATGCTTAACAGAAAAAAATGTCTACCGAGTCCAACTGCGATGAAGTGGATACGAAAGAACAAAAATCAGATCTGAAATAAATTGAACTTTAAACATCATTTGTTGAGAAAATTAATATTACGTAAAAATTACTTGGACTTAGTTTGTGTAGCTTTGAAAGAACGTCCCAAAGATTAACTACGAATACGATAAGTGGTTAATTATTCAGAGGTTATAGAGTGATTAGCCCAGTTTCATTGCAAATGAGAACTAATTTATATAAGTTTTGTGTAAATATTACACATCTACAGAATTTCCAAGATTATTTTGCTTATATCTTTTTTTAGAGACCTTCAGTTAAAAAACACTAGAATGTATAATTGGTTTTCATGTTCAGCGACAAAAACTGAAAAAAAAAAAAATCCCCATGTCTGGACAAGAATTGAAAAAGATTTTGTAATAAAGATTCACTTTCTATTTATTTTTATGCTAAAAAGAATTTCAGAACACATTTTTATATTTAAAATTATTTTTTTAATTAAAAAGAGTAAAAAAAAAAACGTGGACAACAGGCCGAAACTGTCCTGACCCGGTGTTTTTTACCCTTTTTAATTAAAAAAATAATTTCAGATGTAAAAATGTGTTCTGAAATTCTTTTTAGTATAAAATTATCTTCTTAATTATAAAATATTGCCACATTGAAAGTGAAATTAACTTTCTGATAAGAAAATACAAATACTAAAATTTCCTGTAATACAATTCTTAGCCTTTGTTGCTGTCTTTTGGATCTTAAAATGCTTCTCAAATCTTTATTAGACAATAATAGTGCTATTCTTTCTGATCAAATATATTTTGTAACTATGGAATTAGAAAGATATTAAGAAGATTTTGGGAGATCCCCACTCCCGGGAGTGGGGAGAGATCCATAATCTTTCGCACCTTGTTGCAGTGGCGGCTATTCAGGAGAAATAGGTGAAGTGGCACTTCACCAATTATTTATAATACAATATTATTTATTTATAATATAACAATTATTGTAAGGAAAAATGTATTTTCCTTATCACGTATGTTGGTTTTAATAGAAACGTATTTTTGTATTTTGTAAGTCCCGCGCCGTTGGTGCGGGACTATTCTGGCACCCAGCCAAGTGAAGTAGGCTTTTATATGAAATTTCTCAACCTCAGGGGCTGAGCCTAGCTGGATAACCGAAGCGATGGTTGCTATGACAACCATGACATCACCCGCTGTATAGGTGAAGTTACAACTGAGAAATATATTCTCTTCTTCCAATGTGAAATTCTTTCGGAGCGCGCTTGTTTCGCAGTCCTATGCTGTTTTAAATATGAATCCTATTTAAGATATAGTGTGTGTTTTATTAGAAACATCATTTTCACGTTGGAAAGACGAAGATAAGAAGAAAATTATAATATTTTATATTATATATTATAATTATTTTCCTACCAGCTCTTCACCTAACTTCACAGCCACGAGCCGCCACTGCCTTGTTGAACCTATCATCGAGAATAAATCTGGCTGTTGAGTCCTTATAATGACGAAACAGCCGTCCCAGAATCCCATCGATGATGGTTTAGGGTTCGAAAGCAAACCTTTGGTGCTCTGTTGTCGTTTTTCATTTGTTTTGTTATACAATATGCACGTTAAAGCTTACTTGAAAAACAATTTGACTTACAAAGTTAAACAAAAAGAAAGTTTACACCAATTTTGATTTTCGTATAAAGTAAAATACGCAAATTACGTTTTAAAGTATATTTTGATAAAATAGAGAACAATAATCTAAAAAACCCCCAAAAAACCCAGTAAAAACAGTAAATGCAGTTTTACTTTATACTTTTTGAATATATATATAAATTACTTTATATACATTTTTAAATACAGTTTCAAAGGACCAGCTTGAAAGAGCATCTTAAGCGTCTAAACGAATTGAATGTCCAGGGACCGACGGAAAACAGCGTCTTAAGCGGGAGCGTCTTAAGCGAGTTTTACTGTATTTTTTTCCCTCCCGAAATCCTGCGTTATTCTCAAAAGCTGATCATATCATTTTAATATTTTTTTTGACAAAAATATTCTATTCTTTATCCTATATTAACAATTCTTTATTATGTTTCATTGTTGTTTTACATTTCTTATACTTTAATTGCACAGGTACTTTTGCACAGGTAAATTTGGCAATATGTATTTTTGTATAAACATCTGTTGACCAGTATCCCTGTAAAATCTATATCTATACATATAAGTCAAAGTTGGTGTGTTTGTATGCTCTCTATACAATGTTACACCGTTCGACTGATCAGAACCACATTTGCATTGATACTCTCCATTACCCTGCGGAAAATATAGGCTATTTTGGAACCCGGTTAACCATCCCGAAGGGGGTGAAAAAGGGTGAAATACCGCCACATGTGGACCTGGTGGCGACAATGGGAACCACACAAATATTGTTCTGGAACAATTGGAGACGGTTTGAGGTGATAGGGTTGTGGAGAAGAGGAGAAGCAGGACTCTCCACCCCTTCCCCACCCGCAACCCTTCCCGGGCAACGCCGGGTTCTTTAAGCTAGTACATGTTTTAATGGGTGTATAGTAATTCCAAACAGATAGAACAAAAAACAGAGTGTAGTTGCCGTGCCAAGTTTCGAATAGCATCAGAGTACGCATACTACAGCTTAGCCAGATGAAAGAGACTGGTCACGTGATTTAATGGTCTTTCTCCGCGTATGTGAATATGTGCCGACAAGAACAGAAACAAACGACGTATAAAGGAAAGATGCATAAAGTGAAAAATTACTGCACAAAATTCAGTTTAAAATTAACGCGAGAATAAAATACACGCACACAGAATAAGAAATACATGTATAATAAACTTTTAGAATGTAAATCTCCCCTTCGGCCTGTTCCATTATTTTGGCAGTGTGCCAAAACCAGTCTTTATCGCTTGGGGAAGCAGTACATTGTTAAGAAAAATTGCTCAATCTCTAAATGTAGACCTGTTTTTGAATCGTACGTTTTCTTCTACTGGTACGATTTTTACCAAAGCTAATAAAAATCTGTACTGTAATATTACTGCATAACACTATAAATTTTAGCTTTCTGAGATAAATAGTTTCTGAGTAATCGTGGGACGTTACAGAAGGTGGGACATTGTCATGCGTATTGCGACTTAAAAAATGCATATTAAAGAGTTTCTAACGTTAACCATTTTTTCCCACTCCTAGGTATTAAAGGATGTGAGACCATAGCCCTTAAGGTTATACAAATACTTTAAAAATACATGCGGGTTTAAAAACAATAATACTTTGAAACCGGTTCCGTTACGTTTATTTAAACAACCGAAGAGTCTAAGCAGAACCAGTACTTTGGAGGGACGCGAGAGAGACAAGTTTAGAAGAAAGGAATTTTGTTACTGTCTGCAAATCTTTCATGTGTGTGTCAGTATTTTTCTTAGCAAAGACCAAAAACAAAACTTACTCACCTTAGACGGTCAGTCCATCTCACTTCCAAAGGTAAAGATCGAGGCAATGATAATCCTTGAATTGGCGAAGATTCAACCCATTCCGAAAAGTGAGGGGGTGTTGTTCAATTGATCTTGTGAATTTCTCTAAGGGTGTTTGAACTGAAAAGAAAAATTCGACGGTTTCAGAAATATTCAAAGAACAAAAAAAAAAAATCAAAAGAAGCAATATTTTTTTGTTTTAAAAAGAAATAAATAAAAACTGAAGTAATATGTTAAATTAAATATTAAAAAAATAGTCAATAAATGGATAACGAGCTAAAAATTTTGGGAAAAAAAAATTTGTTCAATTGGTTACGTTTCTCTCATCTAACTAAATTTATTGTTTTACTTGAATATCTTGACATTTTCTGAATTATATACTTTCATTTTGTAATTTATGCAAATGATTTAAATAGCTTTATTTTTAATTTAAAAATAAGCTACTTTATCTCGCGAGTTTACGTCGTAATTTAACTCTAATCAAAAAAATAATTCAACGAAACTTTTATATTTTTAAATTACTATTTCTTTTATAAGAAATATCTTCGTTATACAGTAAAACCTCGTTAAGTCGTCACCCGGATAAGTCGTCACTCCGTTTAAGTCGTCGTTTTCCTTTGGTCCCGACAAGGTCTCGTAGACAATAATGCAAAATAACCCTCTTTTACTCGTCACCAAATTTAATTCTACTCAGGATAACTCGTCACCCTCAAAAATGGCAAAAGCATCTTTATTCTCAATTTTGCCTACTATCTTTTCAGCCCCACCCCTTCACTTTAAGAAAGCCTAGCCTTTACGGGGAATTTTCACGTGGGAAATTTACTTGGGAAATTACACACTTCTCGCTGCGACTCTTGTCAAGAGTAGACGTTTTTCTTGACCGCTACTGAGTGTGATTTTATTTCATAGCGAGTAAGCTCCGAAAATTTAAAAGCGATCGAAATTGTTTTTCTTCCTCCAAATGTAACTGCACTTCTTCAGCCTTTAGATCAAGGGATAATTCTTGACTTTAAACGAAAGTACAAAAAAATGCTTGTAAAGGACATGATAAAAGCCATGAATAGGAACGAAAAGCTAGATGTTTCGGTTTTAGGTACGATTAACTACGTGCACAAAAGTTGGAGTTCCATTTCATTACAAAGTGTTTCGAATTGTTACCCGTAATAAGCACCTTCATCAATCAACACTGTTGGATTATTTTAATGCCAGTGAAAGAAAATAAAATGTTATAAGCATAAAATGTGGTTTTGTTTTTTTTTTCTATTTTCCACTCATTCATTTGCATGTATTGATTTCTGAAAAAACTTGTTTTTCTCACCGAATCCTACAGCAATTCATAAAAATATTGTATTTCAGTGGGTTTTTTTTTTCAAAAATGCCCACTCCGCTTAAGTCGTCAAAAATGTTCGGTCCCTTGAGTGACGACTTAACGAGGTTTTACTGTATATTAATTAACTAAATATATTTCTTCAAATTCCTTACAACGATATTTCACAAAAGCTATCGCTCTGCTTTTTCAAATTTCGCAAATTAAAATAATAATAATATATATATTAACAACAATATCAACAATCTATACATATTGAAGATATTTCAATGGCTTAAAAAACAACAAATAATAATTCCTATCCTTTAACAAACAATTTTGATATCCATTATTGAAATTTATCTTCTTTACGTCGCATTAGATTCTGAAAGTGAGACAATGTGTTGCTATTAACTGTATAACCTTTATCTCTGTTAATGCTTGGGTAGCTGTTTTTATAGTGCAGGCCTCTATTATATATCTTTTGTGTTTACCATCCTTTTTACAATGTAAATTTCATTTTCATTGTATTTGGCTAAATTTTGTATTTTTAATGTTTTTTACAAAAAAATAAGACTGTATACTTAACTATTCTTTAAAATCCTTCTGTAATTATAATTAATTATTCTGCTTAACTAGTCTTTTTATTCTTACTAACAGAAAACTATTTCTTAGAGAATACATACTTCGATATATAATATAGCAACAATTTGTTATGATAATCGGGTCCGGATTTTTAAATTCTGATGTTCTTCCATTTTTTTCGGTGAACCTTAACCAGGAGCTATTAGAATTCCCGTGTCTGTGTGTGTATGTGTATAATGGCCTCCAAGCCCAAACATAGAGTCGGAGCCCCAAGAGTTATACATTGTTGACTCCCATGGCCTGAAGATTTTGGGGGAAAAATCCTTTCGACTTTCGGTCCAGGCCACTTTCGATTTTATGTGGTCTTTGACCGTTTCAAGAAAGTAATGGTAACTGGAGTCTATTTGTACTGAACTTACTACGCCGAGAACGAATATGATGTGACCACTGGTCGCTTACTCAGCGTCCACCAAATGGTACAGAATGGGGTCTAGACATACTAAATTAATTCAATAGAGGCGTCGCTTTCACTAGGAATGCTCGGTCGGCAACAATTCTCTTGCAAGCCAATTGTATGTCAATAATTTAGAGATAAATCTATATTTGGCCCTTGAAATACAACGACTTGAATAATTTAGTCTTTCGCGTCAATCAATAATAGCGTCCATTTTTAACAATGTAAGCATTTGATAGATTGAAGACTGTACAGGTTTTTACTAATTGAATTGAATTCTTAGAATACCCAAAATTAATATCTTAGAAAACAAAATAGCAATGAAATACATTAATATCAATAACAATATATTGCAGTCTAATTTGATATTACTCTCATTACATAACACAATTTTAATATTCTATATAAAAACATATTTAGACCATTTTGAATTTTACAATGTATTTCAACTAAATAAATATTTAACGTAAAATTGAGGAAAAATACTGTCTTCAAAATTATGATACATTTTAGTTTAGAGTATTAGGGAATTTTATTCCAGTAATACTCAATCAGCGACAAATTCGGGTTATTTTTTTTTGGTTGGATAATGTAATTTTATGGATAGTTTGAGCTCCAAATCGAGCTTTGGTTAGGAATTCCCAATCACCTGTCGCTCAAAAGGGCTTTCTTTGAATAAACTGCAACAGATATTTGTCTTTTCTTATTAAACCAAAACGTTCCTCTTAAAAGGGAATATCTACGAGCACGAAGTATCATTTTAAAAAATTAGTGACAGGTTACAAAAATTAGTAATTTCACACAACCCCTAATAATAATAACTTTTAGAAAAGAACTATTAATAAATTTTTAAACACTATATTTTTTTGTATAAAAATATATGGGCATAATATGTGGTTGTATGAACAAAAAATATTCTGTGCTATATACTTGGAGCATCCTGAATCTCATTACTGTTGTTTTCCTTAACAGTTATCTGTTTCTTTTTGTTCTCCATTTCTAACTTGTATGGAAAGTTAGAAAAGGAGAACAAAGGTTCTGAAAAAGGTCCTTTTATCCATTAACTTTTGAATTAGTTAATGGATATTGATGAAACGTGGCTTGCACATTTAGACACAAGACACGCAATATCTTTTTTAATTGAAAATCTCTCCTTGTGGTTGAAAGTAGAGAAATTTGCGCGTGTAGTTGACAAAAATTTCTTAAGATAAGCATTAGAGATGAAATAATTGACAGGATTTCTTTCAACAATACAAGTCTTTTAAATTTGCACGTGCTTATATATAATTAATATTAATTGTATCTTAAGATTTTCTGGTTTCATCAGTTTTTAGGAAATGGAAAAGCTTGATGGTAAGTAATATCCAACGAGTATAATTTCCTTATTTTGCCTTTGCATTATTTTATTAAAAGTAGAGTCGTGCCAATACAGACCATGCAGACCCTTAAGTGCGCGAGAGATGTAGACTTCCAACGATTCTCGACCAAGGGAATTAGTTGAATCCTAGGATCCCTCTGAAGGAGAAATAACCTAAACCAGTGGACTACCACTTTAACACTTTAAAAAACAAATAAATTAACAAAATATCCGGAAGTAAATTTTAATAAACGTAGACTTCAAGGTCTTTAAGGAACTTCTTGTTAATAATTATTTCCAACATATTTATTAAATATGATTTACATTAAAGTTGAAACAATATACAAGAAATCCTGTTAATATAATAACACTCTTTTTGATAGTTTTCAATTGTTAACTTGTTTACGAAAATGTTTTATTTTAGTTCTTATTTGGAATCCTAATGATATGTAGAGGAAGAAGAATAGTTTCTTGTCCTCTGGTACCACCTGATGAAGTCCTTCTCAAAGAAGGACGAAATATTGTAAAGGACTGTTATGATATTAATAGGATTTCTGGGAGTAAATTATTTACAAGATAAATGATTATATAGAGAATGAAAATATACAAGAAATTATATTTAAGAAATTATCTGATTTTTTTTTAACATTATTTAACATAACATGACTTTTCACAATTTTAGAAACTACCTACAATAACCTCCTTACAATGTATTGAAGCACATTTTTCTTTTCTCCACCTCGTTTCCTTCCCTTCATCTTCTCCTTTCATCTTTTTCATAGAGTCTTATCTCCTCTTCCAGTGTTATTATCGGGTTTCTGCCTTAATCCGGAAAATGTTATTGAGTTCTTTTTTGATCTCAGAATATGTCGAGACCATTTCCACGTTGTTATTTGAATATGTCATTTAGAATACTTATGTTTAACTATTCATTTCCTGTATGTATTTCAACTCGTCTCAGAAAATTCATTCCTGAATATGACTGCGATCTTCTACGATTGCAAAATTCATTTCCATATGTTAATAAGAGGGAGAAAGATACTTGTAAGAATTGCACAGTAGTTCGACGAAGAAAAAGTTTGTAGATTGACTGCCACTGCCACGAAGAATAAAGGGGAAGAATGATTCATACAGTTCACAAATGAACAAACAAGTCCTAATAACTCAGATATCAAGGAATATTGCTCGGTATATGGCTGCAATAACAAAGTGCTCTTAACTTCAGACTAAGGTTTAATACAGAAAGAAACTGGGCCATTAAATATAAATTACTAGAAATTTATGAAATTACTTAACTTAAATAAACGTTCCATATTTCGTCTTCAAACCTTTTCTATTGTAAAGTATATTATTAAACATCTTCCACTACACCAGAAATCAATGTTAAAACATTATATTTATTTAAAAAAACCAGAAAATTTTCGAGGAGAAAATAAAACGCCTCCTCTTTTTCAAGCCTTTTACAAATAATAATATTAAGTCACGAGATTTTGAATTTACAATATCCGTAAGTTCAAAATATCATATAAACAATACAACATTAACACAATATATTATTAAGTTACGAGATTAGAACTTACAATATTCGTGAATATCATACAAACAATACAATATTAATATAATATTATGGAATATCGTCTTCTATTTCACAACAATGTAATGTTTTAACATTTATTTCTTGTGTCGTGGAAGATTACTTAACTTGAAGATTACTATCCTTAAAATTTTAATCTTTTTAAAACTTTTGTTTATTTTTTTATTTCGTTTTATTCTATTTATTTATTTTAATTCGCGAAAATAGTACAAACACACGTGTCTCTCTCTTAAAAATTTACGATGCATAATATTAAAGAATAGGATTTTTTTTTCACTTTAAAAAAAAACAAAAACAGATTAATTAAAAATACTTTAGTCTGGATCCAATTAATTTGAATGATACTAAAGCTCGCGCAAAGAGGAGAATTAATAAGCAGTAAATATCGTTTGTTTAAGTCATAAAACCCATTATTCCGGTTCTAATACTTTCGTAGGGGTTTTTGTCACTCTCTCG
>JAFIDM010000002.1:64179099-64198541 GCA_023159025.1 Thereuonema tuberculata
CATATAAAAGGCATTTCTAAGATAATAATATGAAGTCAATTTCTCAGCCTTTCAAGACGAAAGAAACTAAATAATAAAAAAAAGGCTGAGGGATATAAGCTTTGTGCACAAGTGACAGATTTAGTGTTTTGAAGTGTTTAGCGATGAAGGTCGAATAGGATAGGAAGGAAATCACGAATGCACTGAAGGAGCAGAATGCGACACAGAATCTCATTTGCTTTTTCTGAGACTTTGACAGTTTCTTTACATTGTGACAAACTTTTAACCTTTACTGAAACACAGAGAAATCAAATAAATACATATTCAGTGAGTCAGGAATATCAATGCCAAAGTTCAATGTCAATTCTCTACGTCATCATATCTCTCTCAATCAAAAATTGAGAGAAATAAAGGTCTGGTCTTTCTATTTTATTTGGTTTTCTATTTTTCATTATTTAAAATGTGTATTTGTCTGTGAATTTTGGGGTACATTCTAAATTTATGTTTTTAGGGGGATCTGAGCATATCCCCTATAAGCAAGGAGTCAATTTTTGAGATTCATAGATTAGAGGCCAAAATAATCGTTTTCATATTTACAGTTGGATCCTAAATAAGCAATGTACCACACTTTAAAGAAATCCGTCCAGTCGTTTTGCCGTGATATGCCTACAAAATCCGTTTAGAAAAATAAGTTTATATCCACCGTCAGTTACATCTCAAAATATCTTTTTGGAATTTTGCTAGCTATAGGTATCCTAAACACTTGCTAACACTTGAAAGTTATTTTTTGAACTACACACTTAAACTGCGTCAAATTATAGTGGCCTAAGCATTTAAGGATATTTTTGAAGATGTATTAACCTTACGATCCCTCGCTATGCAGGGTGTTTCGGAAATGGTAGACAAAGCGAAGAGATGGTAGACAAAGCAAAGGTCATTTTGAGTCGAAAATGTTCTGCGACGTTTTGTTGTACGGGCCGTTAGAGTTAGGAAATGAATTCTTTGGGAATGGTCCCTCATCAAAGAAAGTTCAGTTCATATTAGGAAATGTAAGTAAATAAGGTTGATTACAAAAAGCAATCCGGATAACAAATGTCATGACTGAAAACAGGTACGTAATTAAAGGAAATGCTGATAATGGCCAGAACTGAGCTTTCTTTGATTAGGGACCATTCTCAAAGCATGCATTTCCTAACTCTAAAACTTCGGCCCATACTACAAATGTCAGAGAACAATTTCGACTCAAAATGACCTTATCTCTTAGCTTTGTCTACCATTTCCGAAATGCCCTGTGTATAACAAGATTACATAAAGCAAAACAAAATCAACGGGAAGAAAAGAATGGAATTCAATTAAATAGGTTAATTTAAAGCTTATAAACCGTACTCAACATTACACCTTATTTTTACCTTACCGTTAGTGCTTTGTAAATACTAAAAAATGTCTAGTACTTACAGGCTACCCGTCCTTAGTTCGACTCTGACCTTGAACAATGTTGACTATCAATTAATCATTTCAGGAACTATTACTCTTTTTCCGGTTTTTATCAGGGCGGTCAAGTTAGAACAAGGCAAAGCTTTATGAAGTAAAACAAAAGAAGTTATTGTTAATGTAAACTCATAGTTTGAGAAGGAAAAATAGGAGAAGAGAGTATTACTGCCATTCGAAAATATTATGGAAAGAATATACGCTGCCACGGCGATAGGATTAGCATCGGTGCCCTATGTTTCCCGTGGTCTGTTTGCCGTGCTTGCAGGAATGTTTTTCAATAGTTTTTAATAAGTAAATAATTTAAAAAACAATATAACGGGCGTTATATAAATGCAATAATAAAAACACACTATACACATACTAAAATGTGTATTTAAAAATATTTAAATTGCTGTATATATTATATTGTCAGTTGCAGAGAGCTTTCGGACCCTTTAGGCAGCGGTCGCTTTTCAATCTTACAATTACATTAAGAGAATCTCTATTTATATGTAATTGAGTCAATCAAGATTTAAAAATTCCAAGACAAGTGATCTTTAAAAAGCACTTCCTTTCTTCTGTTGTCCCTCTGTCGGAGAAATCACTTTGAAACTTTTCCAATTGGTAAAAAAAAGACACTTGGTAGTTAAAAATTATGTTCAAGATCTGCTACCGTCGCTTCGCTCCGGAAGCCTTCCATATGTAACGTCAAAAAAATAAAGAAAAAAAAAGCAAATTACATCAAGCAAACTAAAAGCTCAAACTTAGAATTAAGGACGTTTATGTCAAATTTTTTCATAATTGCACATCATCGGCTGTGTTCTCATGGAATTCCGGGATAGCCGATAGCTCGCTAGTTAAAGAATTGAAGAATTAATCCCAACAAATCTAAGAGATTCAAAAAGATAATATCTCAGGATTGATTTGCTAAATTTCAGTTAATTTCTGAATGTAAATTTTGCCATATTAAAGGCTTCAATAATTTATCAAATTCAAAACTTTAAAATGATTTTCGCTATTGATTCGTAAATGAAAAACAGGCACGTAAATGAAAACTCCTTCAAACATTATCTAGCGGATTTTGATGCATAACATTACTACATTTCAGTGTAGAGATTGTTTCCTGCCGAATCTTGATCTTTCTTATTACAATAATAGCATTTTTAAGTGCATGGAATTGAGATATTCAGCGGAGCAAACTATAAATGATAGTCATCAGTGACGTATTTCAATTCTGTGCTTTATTGACTGGATTCCCGAAAGTCATGCATTCAATATCCTGCCATGTTCTAGTCTGAAAGTTGCATCAAACACGTTTCCGCCAGACATGTCCCTTCAAAACGCACGATCGGAATGAATCGTGTTCTCCTAGCTTTAGGATCCGAACATCGAAAATTCGTTGAATATGCATATTTTAGATTTTGACAAAGAACACTCATATCAAATTTCGTGCTTCCAACTGAAGAGGTTTCAGAGACATACGTACCCTTCAAGATATTCGCCCGCTCCCCGTTTAAACCCTTAGTCCGGATCCGGGTTTCCGTTGTTCATACATTATTCTGGAATATATCTGAACCCCCGTGTCAAATTTGGTAAAGATTCATTGAGAAATGGCAACGTTGTTTCAAGACAAACAAACGAGCAAACAAACAAACACTCGCACTTATTATAAAGATATGTATGGATATAATAACAATAACACTTTAACAATAACACTAACGTATACATCCTTTCTGTTAGGTGACAAGGAATTTTAAGTATCGCTATTCATTGTTTAGATGACTTCAGAGAAATATCACATTGTCAGCCATCACTGACTGACTCGTTTTCCCCAAAGAAAGTTTGCCATACACTGTAAGGAAATGTCTATTATTCCTAATCATGCCCGGAAGTTCACGTGACAGTTATTCAAAACGTGAAAACAGATTAATCTGAATTGAATCTGATAATTAATAAATAAGGTAGGCCTAGGTGTTTGAATTTATAATAACTTGGGCATTGCGAAGTTATAAAGATATTACGAGATTATACAAGGTCACGTTATTTTTTAAATTCTTTTACAAACATATAAAACATCACTAATACTTCAAGTTAAATTATACCAAAACTCATTTATTACAAATCTTCTACAAAATAATGCAATATTTACAAACAGTTTACAAAAGTTCAGTTCTCAAGAATAGATGCCACTGATATACCTGGTTTATTACTAATTACCACTCCTTCTGTATTCTTTTGTGACCTGAAATGTAACAGTAGGTCCACAGAACTTTCAAATCTAAAATCACTAATAGTTTTAGATGGTTACTATTAAGACTTTAAAGTAAACATCTAAAAAAAAAAATCTTAATCATTAATTACATGTATATTTTTCCAAAAATACAAAGCTTGATTTATGACAGCAAATTTATAGTATCGCTTTAAAAGCTTTGGGCTGTTCTAGCAGCGCCATCTGTTGCCGACAAATGAAAGTAGAGCAAGGATTTCTTTTTCCACAGGGAAGCTACCATACTCTGCAAAAGACTGTTTACGCCGGTCATTCCTGAAGAACACGAGCACCGATCGATTTTTTTTCCCTAAAAATTTACAAGTATTTTAAGAAATTCCTCATGTGAAAATAGTTTTATATATAGTTCAGAGGATTCAATGATGGCAAGCTATGAACAAAAAATTAAAATGCAGTCGACTCTCGTATCCAGTTTCGCTCTAATCCGATCTGGGTTTCTCCTGAGAGTGTCACACTTTGTGAATAATGAAAAAGAGAACAAAAAGAGGAGAGATATTTAGGAATTGCCTCCTAATGTTTGATAATTTGTCTGCTTTATTTACGTAATATTTTTATTTAATACATTTATTATAATTTCCAAAAGTAGACAGTTAAAGAATTCATTGTTTTATTAAGGAAGTTGAGGAATTTTAGGGGTATTTTGTTATTAATTCACAGCTAAAGCTTCTAATTGGTATTTTAAAACTCTTTGAACGAAGATGCCATACATTGAAAGGCAAGGCCTACTAAAAATACAGACCTGTTCGCGGACCTTACAGAACAACATGATAAGCAATGTTACAAAAGTAGTCCTATGAAATACTAATAATACTTTTTAAGAAAAAGACAATTTTGAAATGCCTATAAATAAACAAAGGATCTCGCACCCTGAGCTACCATTTCGGGAATCTGAGACTGATATTTCAGCCTTATTAGGCTTTCTCAGTCAGATTTACCCTTGATGATAGCTCAAAGTGCGAGACAAAGAAGAGGTAACCATTCCGGCCCCCTGGAATGCCCCCCCCCCCCCAAACAAAATCAAGCACCAACAATAAATCACTGTGCACCGCCGGGACAAGGATTGAGAACCTAGATTTAAGAAAGGATTGAGAACTCAAAAAAATATACAATGAATGTAAATAAAAAGCTTAACGTGCATCAAAAGTTTTAAGAAAAAGACAATTTTGAAATGCACATAAATAAACAAAGGTTCTCGCACCCTGAGCTACCATTTCAGGAATCTGAGACAGCTGTTTCAGCCTTATTATGCTTCCTCAGTCAGATGTACCCTTGATGGTAGCTCAAAATAATTCTTCTTCTACAAGCGTTACCTTATTGGTACGTTAGTCCAGGGGATGCTGCTATTGCGACGTTTTTCTTTTCCGCGCCCATCCCTGTATTTTTAGTTGGTCTTTTTAAGGGATGTTTGGCCCGGTAGTCGAGTGGCTAAGGACGCTTGGCTGAGGGTTGGAGGTAGGGTAGGTTTGATCCGCGCCCCTCCGCCGAGGGTTTTCCCATTCTCCTCCGAAAGTCCTAGGGTCTACCCAGCCCTCTATTGAACGGGTACCGGGTTTCTTTTCCGGAGGTTAAAGGCGGGTTAAAGGCATCGGGCTGGCCACGCGACCTCAACTTAATCCGTTGGTCACGAACGCCGGGAGCTTTACCTCCCGCGACCTTAAGGACCACATAGGCCTATAGTGGGACACGTTAACTTCAACGTGTTAAGGACTGGTTTGAGATTTTGCAATAGATTCGCATGTTTTTCATCCGTTATCTTTAGATTGGTATTATTAAACAATAGTTTAGGTTTTATTCGTACAAGCTTTAGTGAAATAAAATTAAAATTCACAGCAATCACTGTTTCATAGCATTTTTATGAAATCGTAATGAAACAAAAGTAATGTAGAAAAAAATAATGGAATATACAGTATATTTAACAAATATTCACTTTATTAATAAAATATTCATTATTTGTGCTCATTTATCTTTATTAGTTTCATTCATTCTCATTTTCAAAAGGAATTTTATTAAATTTGGATATCAAGATACGATCTTTAATGTTTTTCTACAAGCGCTAAAAATAGTTTCACTTTCGTTAGTAAACTTTAAAACGTTTCTATATTAAGACTTGCAGTTCAGTAACATTTAAAAAAAATTTCGAAAATCCATTGATGGCTTCAAATTCCTTTATAAATGCGCTTCAAGTTTTTAGAGCTTCAATTTCGATTGTTGGTCTTACGACGTTAGAGGATAAAGACATAAATACACAATGATCGGCTGGCTTATGTGTCGTTTATTTTGAACGGAAACGTTTACTTGTAAGAAACAAACTTTTTAATAAAGTAAATGTAGAAACTACAAATATGTTATTGAATTGTTTATAATTTATAAAATTTTTTATACAAATCTTTTCAGAAGAATTTGTTGCAGATCGTAGAGTCACTTTTAACAACTGAAGAGTTTAATAGATTATAAGTTGTAGTTGCTAGATTTTGCTCTTACAACATCACTGTGAATTAACATGTTTTTCCGTAACCTTCTTCCTTTGTTTAGTAAACTATACTTGCTTGGGATTATATCTGTGTTTAACAGTTAACCGGTAAGCTTTTTTTTCTATTAGGTCCATCGCAGCAATGACCAATGATAATTAAAATTCATTATTCACGTAAAAATCATTGTCACGTTAACCTATGGTATGAAACTATGTAATAATTTAAATGTTACATATTTAATAATGGTGCACGGGAATTTGAGATAGACTCGAGCAAATGTCGGAAATGTAATTATCAATCCCACCCAAAACACTTCGTGTAAAATAAGTTGCCAAGACTCACATGTCATAATGCTTTCACTGTTAAAAAGATATGAGATCTCATGTAGAGCCAAGCCCCTAACTCTACAAGCCCTAACTCTAAAAACCCTATATCTTGGTCAAAAAGTATGCCTTGGCCGTTTCGTGGCTGTCACACAGACAATCCCATGGAGTTATGTAAAGGATATGGAGTATGCCAAGGCACACTTTTTGACCAAGATAGTAGGGTTTTTAGAGTTAAGCATGTACAGTGAGGGGCTTGGCACTATATGAAATCTGATAACTTTTTAACAGTGAAAGCGTTATGAGCATCTTGGCAACGTATTTTACATGAAATGTTTTGGGTGAGATGAAATAGTTCCATGAAACGGCCAAGCCATACTTTTTGACCAAGATATAGGGTTTTTAGAGTTAGGGCTTGTAGAGTTAGGCCTCGTAGAGTTAGGGGCTTGGCTCTACATGAGATCTCATATCTTTTTAACAGTGAAAGCATTATGAGCATGTGAGTCTTGGCAACTTATTTTACACGAAGTGTTTTGGGTGGGATTTCATTTCTTCTTGTAGGATGAGATCTGATAACTTTTTAATAGTGAAAGCGTTATGAGCATGCGAGTCTTGGCAACCCCTTATTTTACATGAAATGTTTTGGGTGGGATTTCATTTCTATTTGTAAGATGAGATCTGATAACTTTTTAACAGTGAAAGCGTTATGAGCATGTGAGTCTTGGCAACTTATTTTACATGAAATGTTTTGGGTGGGATTATCTATTACAACTAAATTTAGTTTTAAGATTATTTACAAAATGGATTTTTTTTCAATACCCTACTTTTCTGTTTTTCTATTGGTCAACTTGTATATACAAGCTGTTTGCACTTTGGAAGAAATCACATTATTACACAGTATTATTTAGGCCGAAGCATTGAGGGTACGACGTATTTCAGATCTTAATAAAATCCAAAGTATAAAAGCTAGATAAATGAAACTTAGCGTATTTCATTAGTATGGTAACTGCATCTTATCCTGAAAATTTGAGCTCTCTAGTATTATCCAGGCCGAAGCTATGAGGGTTCGATAATACATAACCAGACCCCCCCTTTATGAGGGGTTGCAGGGTGAAAGTTTCGGATTTCTTAATTTTTTTGTTGTTTGTGTGCTAATCCCAGCCTGCATACCAAATTTCAGCTTTCTAGGACTTCAGGAAGTACCCTGAAATACGGGTAGTATGGGTATAGATGGCCACATGGAATATGAATAAGAGACCAGTGCAAATCAAGCTGCTACTTTATTTTTATAAAAACTTATGAAACGAAACAATAAAATTAAGTTGAATAATGATATTTTTGAAACTTTTTGGAAAAAGCTATTTAATAAAAAATAAAATTCCCTGCTGATCAAGACATTAAATATATTATTCAATATATATATAAATATATTTTCTCAATTTCAGAAATTTACAATAAAGAAGTTTCTCATCAAATATATATAAATATTAACAGAAACATAACTAAAATTCCTTTAAATAAATCCAATATATGACAATATCGCCAAGGTCTCCTCCCCACTTCCTTCTGACTTCCAAAATAAACCACTTACAGCTATCAGATTTGCAAATTACTTTAGATTTAATTTTTTTAAGTCTACATAAAACTTAGTGGTAATTATTTTTTTTTAAAATTATGCAAATTGTAATAATATTGTGTTGAATGTAAAATAAAAGAAAGACAAAAATAAAAGAAAAAGAATAAAAAAGGGGAGAGATGACACGTGATCTCCCCTTTTTAGGTGTGTTATCTCTCCCCAAGTGATAGGACAGATGACACACACCGCCATTTCCACCAAATGGGACCCAAGACACTAGTGACCGGTACATAACCTTGCTTACTCTAATTACATGTTTACACAGTGAATTACAGCGAAAGATGCCTTAAAAAAGGGCTGTTAACTAAACAAATTCGCAAAGTCAACGAAAATTCGAGCACAAACCTGGCTACATCAGAGGAAGAAAAACTCAATAAAATCTCATATATCAATTCAGCACAAACACTCCACACACACTGGCCTCGGGTTTTGGTCATGTGATCCGCTACAGTCTATTGCGAACCCTTCTTGAAGTTACATTAAATGTGTCATCTCTCCCCATGTGTCATCTCTCCCAACTTTACTTTATTTCATCCTTAAACTAATAATCCACCTTGATTTTGTATGTAAGTAAATCCCACAGGGGCCCCTGGAGATAAGGTTCCCAACGTTTCAATAACCTGGGACTGAGATGAGGTCGGGTAGTTAGCCTGTATCCCTGGCTGATCGCTTGTATCCCTGGGTTTTAGACTATTAAAATTACTATGTATAAGCACTACTTTCTATGCACAATTTTGTGTGATTGTAACTTCGTTCTCGTTTGATTTCACTGCAAGCTTTTTATAATAAAACAAAATTAAAAATTATGGTCAATAATTATTATGATTATTATATATATATACAGCGACCAAAAATTACATATCTAAATTAATTGTTTTTTTATCTTAATTGTTCGTAATTGCTGGTCGCTGTGTGTGCTTTTTGTGGGAAATATAATTGGAGTTATAATAATGTAAGTTACAGTTTCTTGTTGTCAATCAAGTTTAATGCCAATTATGAATTATTCTGCACGTACGGACCTTGTTTTTAGTGCTATTTATTGTTTCCACCTGCTAAAATCATTATTATTCATTTAATTCATTGTTGCACGGCTATAAGTTTTGTTTCGAAACCCTACAAGTGAAATATGGAGCCTAACATTAATAACAACTTTCCCGGGGAGTGATTTATTTTTCATATTATCATCATAAAAATGTCATGATAAGAACTTGACATTTTAATAGTATTTTTTAAATTTCTAGTTGTTTCTATGCCAATTTTAAAATCTTACTTATTTTGCAACACATTGGAACAGGGAAGCAGAGATATATCCAATTACTTTTTAGTGAGTATTCTGCATTGAATATAAATGTTTATATTTATACAAATATGATTTCCTTGTACGTTAGACGAGTATATTTTATCTGAAATGACAACGTAGAATATACATTATTTAAATAACTGTCAATGCTTTGTAATTAAATTGCACTTAATAAACACATTATTATTATTATTTTTAAATTCAGAATATGGAGGCTATTAATATTGTTTCTTTTTTTTTTAACATAATGAAATTTATATATTTATTTTACAAGTATTTCATTAAAAAAACTCTACATACTAATACAAAGCCGTATATAATACCACCCCAACAAAAATGTATTAGTAAGTTGTACATACCTGTGTGTACAAGTTGTACTAATCCTAACCTGATCAGCTCAGCTTGTATTAATAGTTGCTGCTATATATCGTTCAATTCCAGAATGTGTAAACAATAAACTACAGCATTAGTCATTACTTTAGCATTTTGAATGGCCTCTATGTTCACCGCATTTAAAATTCTGTTGAAACTTTTGGACTAAATACATATTCAATTTAAGTAAATTTTTATTAATTATGTGTAAGTCTGAATCACTGAAATTAAGACACATTTCCGTTATTTTGCAACGAAACGACTCGGAATCATGTAGTTCAAATCGATTAATTGTTTTATTTTTTGGTTTTAGTTTGTAAGAAAATTCGATATTTACTTGAGTCTCCTTCGCAGGACTGTGGATGAAGACAAGATGGCCGAAATGGAATTTCAATTCAGGGTCACATAGAATTGTTTTTGAAATGAACTCCACATAACAGCCTTTAACCAACAGAATCTAACCCTCTCAGCCGTGCTAACTAATTTTTCTCCTACAACAGTGAAAGATGACTATTGTAAACATAAAATTTACAAAAAATCGCCATAGATTTTGATATAAACCATGTTTTTACAGTGAAGAGATAATAACGCCATGCCAAGCGAGAGTCAAAATAGCGAAAGTTTGTCTTAATTTCAATGCTTCGGTGTTCTACATAATGACCAAAATTTTCCCTCAATTAGATTTTGAAATTTCGACAAAAGATATTTTCTTTATTTCAGGTAATGAGGATGGGTTATTTTTTTCTTTCGTTGGCATTTGTGATCAAACACTTGATACAGTTGGGGTTTTTGTGTGAAAGTATTGATGACGATGAGGATAAGACGTGTATGATTAAAGAAGGTAAGAGTAAAATCATACCTAATAATAGTTAAGAAAAGTAGTAACACAAAATCACACCTAATAATAGTTAAGAAAAGTATTAACAAAAAAATTACACTATATAAAACATTACTTTCCCTGGTAGATTCTTTGACCCAATTTATAGTTAAACGATGTGCTTTTGAACCTGAGTTTTAAGGTTTTCTATAAGAATTGTTCAATAGTTTAAGGAGAGCAAACGAAATTTGGATAAAAATTAACTAGATTTAGAAATTGTTAAAAAGAAAAGTGTTCTAACAATGCTGTTTTGCTTTCTATGGTGAAATATGCATAGCAGAGTTATAATAGCAGGCGCACATGATGCAGCTTTCGCTGTGCAACTCGGTGCAATTAGTTCACAAATGAAGGTTGCATACGACAGTCAGGGGCGCAAACGATGCTTCATGGTTTGCGCCTCCGTGCGGACAACAAACGAACTGGAGATTGCAGTAAAACAGCGAGCGACAATCCTGTAAGTCAATGCTCACCGCTTGCGATGTGAAAAATTAAATAAATCGCATTTTTTTTTTAGCTCTGATACATTCTGCCGCATTAAATTACTGCATTTACATATAAACTGTATTTCTGCGTGAACAAAATTCGCAATACTCTTTTATTCATTGTGTACTCGCTATCTGCCCATCTGAAGTGACGGAAATCTGTTTCGACGCCATGTTTTCCCATGGGCGTGACGTCACGACTGACGTGTTCCAACGCTGCGCTGTGATTGGGTAATACCCAGGCAGCTTTCGGAGTTGCACCTGACAAAAATCCTCGCCTTTGCAACTTTTTCTGCATGCAACTCCGGTTGCAACTTTGCTCAAGCAGCTCAAAAAACGCTCTAGGCCAAAAGTCGCACGTATAACTCGGCACAAAAAGTTGCATCATGTGCGCCCTACTTTAGATTTTTATTTTCCTTAATGTAATATATCACATAAACAGAATTGATTATCGTTTTATAATACAACACAAGCAGTGAGCTTAGTAATTTCATGATTCATTTCCAAGTAGATTTTGGAAGACAAATGCTGCTTATCTGTCAACATTCATTACCTGGAGGTATCCATGACTGTAAGAAACAAATATCCTGAAACATTTTGAAAAAGTATATTGTAACAGCAGACAGGCTTCAATTATCTTCAAATTTAAACAAATAAAACAATTTGAAATGTATACACAGTATTTCGATGGATATGTCATAACATGAAAATTGCTTTCTATAAGTCGCTACATGTCAGAGTGTCAGAATGTTCCAGTTGCTACCAAATCATTAGGAGAACTAACTGTTAGAATTTAGTGGGAATAAGCACGGTTTTAATATAAAAATACAGTGAATGACCAGTAAATATGAAAGAAATAAGGTAATGTTGTTTGTGTGCATAGTCGCATAAAAAATCTAATATACCTGGAACTTATTACAATTTAACAAGGTCTTTTATACAATGTACTTCCTTCAAATAAACACATCGACATAATTCTCGAATATTTAGAAGGGTCGTGCTGGCATGAATGATTAGAATGGACATATCGTGATTTGGACATGTCATAATATGATGTTTTTGATTTGTAGTGATCTCGAAGGTGGATGAACATATGTTCCATAATCTAAATTATATATATTAAGATAAGTATTGACTAAATTAATAACTGAGTTATATTGTTTCCTACATTTCAATTTTTTATTTAAATTTTATAGATAAATTATCTATAAATATAAAAAAAGTTAATAGTAATTATTTGTGTTTACTTATAAACACAAATAAGACCTTTTTTTACTAATATATATCAATGTAAAATTTTAAATATGATACCGTTAATTATAATTTCTTATTATTTTTTTTCTTCTTGCTTCTTGAAATTCATTTTATTTAATTTCAAAGACAGTCAATATTTCATGAGCCTATCTTTTAACAATAAAAAAAAAAGTTAATCAAAATTTTTGATCTGACAACTTTTTTAATATGACCTTTTTATTATTACCGCGCTTTTATTGACTCACACTGTCTTATTTCCAGGTCAAATCTGTAATCAATTTTTAAGTCACTTCCCATCGTTCAATCATCTAGAAATTTTGTACACTTGCTTATCTCTGATAACAATACAATAATATAATGATATATTAAAATATAATGAATATAAATGATATATTCCGCCAAGGCAACACATCCTTCCGTGCGCCTAACTACCGAGACCAGCCGCTAGGCGGCGGCATATATCTATACCTACTATTATAAAGCTGAAGAGTTTATGTGTTTGAAACATTTTACATAAATTATTTTACCACATTTCACGATTTCACAAAGCTTTAGCTAAATGCGCCGTTATCGTAAGTTACTTTGTCTCACACCAGGGGGAATCCCAATTAATCAAATTTTCCTGTTCCCGCGCTTAAGAGCCATTTCTTGACGACTCCCGACAGAGACAATTACATAAGGTAGGGGGGGGGGGGGAGTGCTTCTTAAAAGGTTTTTTTTTTAATTTTTTTAAAAAACTTTTTTAGGATTTTTATGATGAAGAAGGAACTTGACCCACTGAAGTTCCGAAACGTCCGGAAAGGGTTTTTAAAGTTTTAATTTTTGAATTGTTTAATTCGTGTCGAACAAGTAGGCGTCTATTTAATATTTCATGAGACGTTAAATTATTTCTTCAATTACAATTGCTGTATTGTTCCATATTTGAAATTTCATATCTTCATTTGCATAAGTAAAAAAGAAAAAAAGATGATTTGAAATTGTCCTTAACTAAGATGATTTCAAATGACTTTTACTCCAGCCTTAAAAAATTGAAAACTGTTTTTATTATTGTGAAAAACATTGGTAGTAATAGACATGCGTAGTAATAGACAGCAATTAGACATTCACATTTGCAAAATTATAGATAATTGAATCTATAAAATTGAAATTTCAAACTTAAGAACAACAAGTCAAAATGTATCTGGGCATCAACTGACAAGTATCAGGGCACGAAATTCAAGGGGTGAGTATGATTTTTTTTCGTGCCGAGATAGTTTATCTCAGCTGTAGTTGCCCAAACAAGGCAAGTTAATTAGATGGTAAAATTGGTATGTAAAAATTCAAGTAAAAAGACATTTATTACAAAAGGTGGCCTAATACCAACAACAATTTAAATATAGAAATTCACTTAATTTGAAGGAAAATAAAATAAAGGAAAATCTAAGGAATACGATGTTAATAAAATTGACCATTGTTAATTGAAAATAAGCCAGAACATTATGAAGAATTTGGTATGACCGAGTAAAAGAAAAAAAAATTTGAGATAAAGTATATAACGATCTAAGAGCTTATCTACAATACAGCTTTTATGTTTATATTAGCCGTCTACCGTCGCTTCGCTCCGGAAGCCTTGAATATGTAATGTAACAAAACGCTCTATTTATTTAGCAAATTACTATCGAGATCGGAGAATATACGACTTCCAGGCCTTTGTGACCTTCCCCACACCCCTATCACTTCCAACCTTCCCCAGTTGGTAAACATCATGTGATCATTACAACGTATTAATTAACCGTATCGTATATTTATCACCGTATACATCTCCTTACAGAATTATCATGTAACTCGTAAGTTAATCGTGGTCCGCGCCTGCAAAGAATCTCCTGAAACTCATTAAAACAGCGCTAGCGCCATCTATCGAAAGTTGTGGGAATATTTTAAATGCAGTGATTGTCCACCAAACCATAGAGCGATTTAAAAATGCTGTAGCGCCATCTATTGACAGGATTGGGAAGCTTTCCATTCAGATCTGCTATGGTGCCGTACAGACGTAGAATCGTATTGCACGGGAACTACTTGAGCGTCAGGAATAAAAAGTAGCTTATATCCTTTCCCGTGTCATAGACTATCTACATGCAAAATTTTATTCAGATCGGTTGAGGCGTGATTGAATGACAGAGAAACTTACAGATTTTCGCTTTTATATTTATACAGGATATACCGATATTTTTTGTATTTTCAACTTAAAACAAAAAGAAAACAAATTTTCTTACAATCTTCTTAGATTATTTGATCAGTCTGCAAGCAGTGACGTAATGGTTACTTAATTCTATTCTTCGACAGATCTGGAATCCTCATATTTGCTAATCCTGTCAAGATTAATTTAATGTCTCTGAATTGATCTTTTCTTGTAATTCTTGTTGCCTTGTCTTACTAGCCTATTTTGTAATTGTTGTGTGGTGTCTTTACCTTAATAAACTTCATGCTTTATCTTATTGGTTTAAAGATGAAAAACTGAAAAAAATATGAAAGAGGCCTGCGTCATCAAGCCTCTTTCACCATCAAATCGAAAATTATCAATTGTAATGAATTTTAAGTTTGATTTCACTGAATAATGTATAAAATATGCAGTTTTGAAAAATTCCTTATCCAGAACCAGTTCGTGTATTTCGTTCACTTTATATTATAACTGATTCTTATAGATGTTTTCCTTTATTTTACAGCGGCGTCCTATATCGCTCTGGCTTTTAAGTTTACACTGACAGTAAGTGCAATGGTCCTGTATTATGTTATACGTGTAAAGCCATACACTCATCTAAGGGACATGTTGATTGTGGATATCATTATTTACATCCTAACTTTAATTGCTGAACTTACTTATCAGGTAAAAATCTTTTTACATAATTTAAAACTGTAGTTTAAATATTATTAAGCCTGATTAATGCGATTCAGTTTTTAGTCTGGTACAAGTACCAGAATGCTAATGATTATTAAATTACATTCAAAGGACTGGCGTACATTTATCTCATCTCAAAAGTTGTAAGAGGTCTGGTGTTTTGAATGATTTCTTTTATTATAAAGGAATTATTAACAGTTATCATTTAAACAAAAGAAATAGAAAAACCAAAGCAAAGTGCTTACCATAATATAATTCAAATGAAGGGCCTATTTTGAAATTAAAAATATCCTATAAAAGCAAGCAGAAGTTTTAATATTTACCTAAAATTACTTCATCGTAAATACTTCAGATATCTCGTTACACATTACCACACTTGAATATTTTTCAGTTTTGGTAATTTTTTCAATGTTATCTCTACAACCACAAACACTTAAATCAGCAGATCTTCAAATATTTTTTTTCTATTATATAAGTTTCAGTTCCATTTATGGAGCAGAAAAGCTTTACACGGAGAAGTAGAAGACTTAACGCAATGCATTTTATTTATTTATATAGTAAAAATGGCTTTGTGGAGGTAGAGCTATTATGGCCAGTTATTAAGCTTTCTCCAGGATATCTGTAATTATAGTCCGTTCATTATATCTGTGGAGGCACGTGACAGCTCCATATTATGAGCAGATATAATAATTAGACGCTTACACATCAACGGGCGTAACTAACAGGAAGAAGTATTGCCAGTGACTACATAAACAATAGACAGAAACATACATCACACAATGATATCCGGGAAATAACTTGTAGATTAACTTTCAACGCAGTGTGATGGCTTGTGTTTGTTTGCACTTAACACTAAGTCATTTCTTGATATTATTTCTAAATTAAAGATCATTTATTATTTTTAATACACTTAAAAAATTCATCTTATCCCAGGAGTTAATGAGACATTTGAATTTTTCTTTCATTTTTACTGTATATTTAATTTTTTTTCATTAGTTGAGAGATAGGCTGAAAACATTTTTTTATATATAAATGAAAAAAAAAGTATTAGAAATGGCATACTTTTAGTAAATAAGCACTCTTTTCTTTGTCATTTTTTAAAATAAGTATTTTATCGTTAGGTATTGAGAGCAGTTCATGAAGAGCATCTTTATGAAGTATTTCTCATCTCTTGTATTGTGTCCATTGTTTTGACAATTGATCTTTATCATTATATAATCCTATATTGCTACTACAAAGAATTGCATGAAACCAAAACTGAGCTCATTTCAAAGATAACACTGACTGAAAAAGTTGAGAACTTACTGGAAAATGATCAACTCCTCATTTCAGATACATCATTGACTGAAAATAGTGAGGATTTAAAGGAAAATGATCAAATCCTCATTTCAGATACATCATTGACTGAAAATAGTGAGGATTCACAGGAAAATAATCTGTTCCTCACCAATTCCCAAGAAAAACTATAAAAAAATTCAAAAACTATTCAAGAAATAAAGAAGAAAAACGAGGCCGTTTTCTCCATTAGGCCTCTGCATGCATCTAAACTCTTAGACTAAAAGAAATAAGTTTGAAAACGAATTCTGCTCATACCAATCCCTATTCTGTTTTTCTGATAATTGAATCACTACCAAGTCACCTTACAATAAGTAAACTATAATAAACATTTACTGTATTGCTAATAACTGTTGTCGTTGTGTGTTTTCGAAAATGTCAATAAAACTCTTATATACCAGGTGATGTATAAAGTACTGGAAAGTACTGGTGGTTTCAAGCGCCCCATATCTTTTAAACTACTGCTCATAAAAATCTAAAAATTTTTATATAAAATCGTCAAACATATAAGTTATATTTTCTTGTTATTATTTATTCATTATTATTAAAATTCATCAATATAATTCTTATAGGATTGATGATTTTGTATAAAAAGTTTCAGATTTTTATGAGCAGTAGTTTAAAAGATATCCTGGGGTGGTGAAAACCACCTGTACTTTATGAATCATCCGGTATGTTGACTGATGTTTAATTAACTGAATCCGGAATTTATGGTAAAACCAAAACTTACTTGGGAAAGTTAATTAAACAAAATTAGGATAACTATTATTAAAACTAAGATCTCAGTTAATTTATGTTCCAAAACTAAGATGTCTTGTAAATTTGATTATTACATAAAAAAGACAGCTTCACATTATCACATCATAGCGTCTCTCAAACTGCAGAAATATTAAAATTTCGACCTCAAACTTAAAATGTTTTCATTAATCTTATTTTTTTTCAAAGGCTTTTAACGAAACGACTTTTCTTATGAATATTGAAAACGATATTTCAGTTTGGTAAATCTATTTATTTTTTTCCTTGATAATATAAAGATGTCAAAACGGCTTAAATTATTCTGTGTTAATTGAAATGTGTCAGTTTCGGTTATTGCAGTCTTCATTAGCTGTAACTTTTAAAATTTTCAATTTTAGATGTTAGATGTAGTTTCAGCAATTTAGAAAACGACTCACAGTAACTAATAAAGATTCAACAAGACTTAAAGTATTTAAATCGACGATTTTTTAAAAAAAAAATCAGAATCACACTTGTAAATTAATAATTATCAGTTGTTGATTTAAAAAAATGTATGTTAAAAATTTAAAAAATACTTATAAAACGGAACCAGACAGGACAGGTTCGACGTGCTACGATTGCGTTATGATGACGATGCAGTCGTAGCACGTTGAAAGTGTCCTGGTTCCGTTTCATAAGTATTTTTTAAATTTGTAACATAAAATTTTTTAAATCAAAAACGGATAATTATTAATTTACAAGTGAGATTCTGATTTTTTTTTAAAAAAATCGTCGACTTAAATGTTTGTGAATACCGTCACACGTTAAATTGTTACACGTTAAATTGTTAAAGTATTATAAAGCATAAGTAGTAAGAGAAATGTCATAAATGCAACATAGAATTCCAGAAGCCATTACAAGGAAGAAGCCCTTACAACAAATAGCACATCAACAACGAAACGAAAAGACGTATTTAGTTTAAAAAACAATAAGGAAAGCTTTAATATTATAGTTAAGATATGAAAAAAAGCAAGAAATAACAAAATAATAAATGTTTGAAATTGCTGCCCTAACCTCGATCCAACCCTTGATAACATACTGCATTTTCAAACAATTATTATTGATATTTTTGCTGGCATCTTTTGTTTTACATTGATTTCTTCTGTATATACCATACTAAAGGCGTTTCAATATTTTCGCATTCTTTACTTTCTTTTCTTTAATCTTATTTCTCCAATTTATCCGTTCGTTTCGTTGAAAAGCCTCAGTCTTAATACTTTAACGATTTGGACATACGTAGACATGGACATTGACCTGTAATGACTTGTTTTAATTTATGATATCTTGTCTTGAATTATACTTCATGCAAGTGATGATATAGACTAATATCAGCTTCATCAAAATAACATATAATTGAATCAGACATTGCAACATTGAATCAGTTCGACAAATCTATTACAAATCTATTAAGTGGTCATTTAGATACTTGAGATCTCTAAGTAGCTCTTAGAGATCTCAAATAGACTTAAGATATCTTTGTTGATGTTAAACTTACATTATCAGCAAGGCATTCCTATGTAAAAATCGATTTTAGATTGCTGATAATATTCTTAGAATTCCTAAAATTTGGATACTAGAAGAACTCAGTTTTTTAAAATTTCATTTTATAGAAAAATTGTATTTAGAACACTTCTCGGATAATGTACGTTAGTTTGATTTCTTTTTATCAAATCTGCTGATCGTGTTTAAATCACGATGTTTGAAGATATTGTAACTATTGTCAGATGAATAAATCAGTGAATAAGTGAGGCTTTCAAGGACTTTCAATTGGAGTTTGACAGAAATTGGGAAAGAATTGTTCATTTTACAATGAAGCTTTTAAGTTAAGAAGCGTCTTTGTGTTATTTAAATAACGTAAACGAAGTAGATCAAATATTAATATTGGTAAAAATCATTTTTTTATTAATAAAGTAGAATTAGAATTGTTTTCTTCAGTAAGTTGAACGATAAATTTAGTTTTTCTTTCAAACGAATAAAGTATCTTAAATGAACTACAGATGGAGCCAC
>JAFIDM010000002.1:64204881-64224554 GCA_023159025.1 Thereuonema tuberculata
GATCACTTCCGATTTTAGGGGGTCATTTACCGGGTCATAAGATTTTTGGTAATTGAACAAAATTGAAGTCTATCTATATTGAATCGACTTTGTTGAGAACGAATATGGTGCCCTCGTCCCAATGTGGTCAATGACTACTTACTGAAGAGTCGCTGAATGGTACAAAATGGGGGTCTCTACATACTAAAGGAACTAGGTACGGGTATCTCTTCCACTGGGAATCCTTCAGCGGCAACAACTCTTGCAAACTCATTTGTATGGTAATTAATGGTGTACCGAAGAGGAAATTGCATTTTTACAACGACTTGAATAAATATGAGCCTAAATCAAATGTCAAATTCTTCATTATAACTTCTACTATGTAATAAATCCGATTATATACAATATTTCGGACTGTAATCTCGACCTTCTTCAGGTCTATTTTCAGTCTTATTTACATTTCTATATCTATAACACTGAGATAATAGCAAAGTTCAATCGTAAAACAATATTATCATCTCGTAATATTTGTTATTATTTCTTCCTGTTGATTTCGACATGTAAAGAAGGTGACCCGAAGAAGGCTGAAATAACAGTGCAGCCGAAATATTGTACATAATCGGATGTTTTATATAGTAGTAATAGAAGTTATAATGAAGAATTTAAATTAAAATATTCAACGTAAGTACATTTCCTTATATGAAATTTATATCTTAATAGTAGTATAAGGTTGTGATAAATTACTTTTAAAATGCAAGGTTGTGATAAATTACAAATTGTAAGAAGTCGTTACATTTTTTTTAAGCTTTGCAGGATTCTCATTGATTCCAACGAAACTTCAAGCATACTTTACTTAAAATATTACGAAAATTCATTAAAATTTAAAAGAAAAATAATGAAATAGTGTAAACAACAAAAGCCAAAGACCCTAATTTAAAAAAAAAAAAATCATAAATAGTTAAGACAAATGCTACATAGTTTCCATTTTCTGAAGGAAAAAAAATCTACAATTCACTGAAGCTGCTTAAATCGGATTAATTATATTAAAACATGCTCAAAGTAATGGATTAGCTAAAAGGATTAATATTAATTGGGTATTACATCGATATATACAGGGTGTTACAAAATTCGTGTGTAATATTCAAACCACGTGTAGGGGCATGACTAAGGATCAATATATTCCTAATGAACCCATGTCCGGGAACGCCCCATTAAGACGCTAGGTGGTCCTAAAGTGAGCCTTTCCGAGAGAACATATCCTTTGCTACACCCTATGAAATGTTTTGCAGGCGAGCTTACACATTGATCTGGGGGTGCTATTTTTGTTTGCTTCAATGGATGTGGGCGTAAATAGTCTTTAAATATAAACAGCAAGTTTCATGAAGATCTATCGAGTGAACGGTTCCAAAGGATTTAAAAGAACATACACACACTCAATAAAGCCCTCTTTTCCAGGAAAGTAACATAACTCAGAATAAACAAGTGGGTGACTATCACATACTACCTTACTCTGAATGGTATACGTGATATCTTGTGCTGTATCAGCGCAATTTTCATCGAAGTTATCTTTTTTAATGGTTTCTCTTTCAATATTAGATGGTTTATTTACATTGCATATATGCATTACCTGAAATACAAAGATTCATATAGTAAGAAGTCGTTTGCACATCTTTTTATTGTGCACTAAACTGCCACTGACTTTTTAACTGCTTTTACAAGTTTAAGGTGATTTCATTTCGAAAAGCCTATTCCTCACAGCTTTTCATTTATCATTCATCAAGTATTCAATACTGAATAGTCTGCGAAATTTAGTTGCAGATCTTGAAGCTGATTCCGTTAGCTTCAAGAATGAACCAACCAACTAAAACACAATGTTTTACCAAAGGGTTTCACCAAAGGGATTCTGAAATACCAGTGTTTTGAAGTACATGGTGTCCCATAAGTCTGGACCCATCGGGTGTAATGCGGCGGAGTATCGTCTAGTTGAAACCATGTTGGGAAATTCCCTTCTGAAGCACTGTGGAGTACGTAAAATTCAAGGAGACGGCATCTGTGGTCGACAAACCTCGCAGCGGGCCACCTAGGACATCAACAGATGAACAGACAACTTCGAATGTTCTGGTAGCGTTCACGAAAAGCCCTACGAAGTCCCTGTGTAGATTATCCGCAGAGACGAGGATCCCTAAAAGTTCAGCCACCATATTCGGAAAAGCAGTAAATGTTCAAGTTGTAGTTGTTACAAGCATTAATGAGGAAGTTTTCGATCGGAGAGTCGAATTCTGCGTTTGGTCTGTGCAACAGTATATTATCCATTTGCCGTTTCCAATCCTGTTTAGGGAAGAGGCCAAGTTTTACGAAAACGGGAAGGTGGATAAGTAAAACACACGTTATTCGTCACAAAATACCATCCTAGTGATCTGTAGTTCTCTTGTGCTATATACAGGATTCTTATCCTCACATCTCTTAGGAACAGCATGTCACCCAATGAGATTGTCATTACTTCGAATGGCAGCAGATAAAAGCATATCTCATTCAGCAAATTTAAATGCCCATTTCGACATTCCAAAATATCATTTCTCCATAGTCACTTATTTTCAGTTTTAGAACTAAGTAAAGATATTGTGTAAATGTCAGGAAAGTCAATAATGGTGATGGAAAATGGCTTTTTTCCCAATTGTTATACTTATAATATAGTCTGTTATTTCTATATAGTCTGTTAACTTGCTCGATATCACTTAGCTCTAGGATTGTAACAACACAGAACTTGTTGAGTCTTTATATATTTCACGTGAAGAATTTTTAATTCTTCAATTCGTCAATTCTTTAGCTTTTAAAATAACACAAAGACAGCTTGCAGACAACAATGTACGTTATTATCCAACGTAAATACCGTGTAAACAATGCACATTACGATTAGAAAAAAAAATATTTCCATAATTTCAGATGTTCCACAAATACGGCTGAAAACCTTTCATAATAATTTCAATTTTAAAATTAGATGCATCTACCCCAGTTCATTAGATAATATCTTGTTTTAAAATGAGAAACACTGCAACGAGATATCATTAAAGAATGATATTTTAGTTACAAATTACGCAGTTTTAAGGGGGAAAATATTAAACACAGTAATCGTGCCTCCGGTAAACATGCCTCCTGTTGTATTAATCCCAGGTACAATGATATCTTTTATTTAATAATCCAAATGAATTTTTCTTCGTAGTTAAAAGTGGGAAGTTCTACATTTTTTTTCAACTAATGTCTTACAGAAATTCGTGTCTGCTGTGGTGTATTTTCCTTACGGGCAGGATCTTTAATCGTAGCAGTTTTTCTATGCGTAAGTAGATGCATTATAATAAATTACTCACTATTCGTTCTTTTAATTTTATATATCACTTTTCAACTTAGCAACACTTTAGCAATACTTCTTAACTTGTGGAAAAAGAAACAGCATTGGTATTTTTATGCTTGCATTTAGCCTAATATTTAAATTTAAGAAAACTAACAAATTATAAACATTGATTAAAAGAAGTTTTGCTAACCAGATTTTTAAGATTTGCCCATCCTATCTGCCTGATATTCAGTCCTAAAATTAACCTAAAAACACGATGTTAGTATTGGAAACTTTAAGATACATTTCTGATGCAAGCCTTACTGAAGTGATACAATAAGCTATATCTAAATATGCTGTCGAAGTCAGAATATTCACTGATGATTTAAAGTGCTATTGGTTTTCTTTCACTGATTCTACTTCACTTTCTTGAAATAAAAAGCTCGAATTTGCAAATGATTAACTCCATTAGAACTTATTCTACTCTGAACTTTGATTACGAAGCTTAATGTTCAATTTATTGACTATTTCCTGCTTTTAATACAATTTCCACATACTTTCAGACAAAATAATTATTTTTACCGTAGCCTACCGATTTATTTAATATCCTGTGGTACAGATATCTATAGAAGTACTTTCATTTGTTGTTAAGCGGTACAGGGTGAGTTCTTAGCAAAATTCTCAACTCAAAAATAATTGGAAAATGAAGTTTAGCAAAATGTCAGAATTTCTTTAAAGTAAACTAGCAATCCTGTGATCACGTGATATTCGGTTCTGAGATAATTTTCTCACCACCCGTGACATCGACCGATTTTTCACAATCCGCGAGCGCGTTTTGGAGACCGTCTCGGAGATGCGGGATGTCTCGGGATATCAGGTTGACCCAGGTAGATAAAATTTGAGCGTCCTCAATACTATACCTAACATTTTGTATACCTTATTTGTATTTCTGTGTCTTATGGTTTCGGAAGAGATAAGGTCAGAAAAAAAATCAACTTTTCTTTTTTATATAGATCGATATTTAGAAGACCTTTCAGAATTTTCCAGTACGTATGAGTATTCTAAAACAGAGTACAGATGGTCGGTTAAATCATTTATGCAGAATCGGTGAGACTGAATTTCTCTGATTGAGTACAGGCTTTATGTCGCCTTTTGTGATCTTAGAGTTGGGTTTTATTTACTGTATAAATCAGAGCTTCTCAATCTTTGACTGTACACACTTTCAAATTTCGTTAATTCTTGCGGTGCTATCAAAGAAAGAGATTCCTTGTTGTTTAATTTCCGAATATTAAGTTTTTCATTTCCGGGTTTGATCTCAAGCTAAAATTATAAAATCGAATGTAATAAAATGTAATTCAAAATTTGGAAAAGCACGTAAAAATTTATTACAAAGGGCCGAAAAAGTAATATAATTTAGTTACCTAAACCTAGGCTATAAATGAAACCATCCCTATCAGCAATAACATGCAGAAACCTAACGCAGACAAGATCAGTAAATATACAGATCTAGCACACGAGCTTCAGAAGCAGTGGAGGCTGGACCGAGTACGTGTTGTACCCATCGTCCTGTTCGCCACTGGTCTGGTGCCACATTGCACCACAGCCTCAGCACACTAGGACTTCACAAAAACACTTATGCACAACTCCAGAAGGCAGTGGTACTCAAACAACATGCACAGTTGGAAAATTTGTGGACACAACCACACATCGCACACTTCTCGTAATAATTTTTTATATAAGGTAGAATAAAGGCTGCTTTATACTTACCGTTAAATGTCGTCACATACAAGTCAAGGTTGGCAATTGGCAACTCATCGAAGATCGATGGCTTTAAATTGAAATAAAACAATTCCTATCATAGCAGTCTGTCACAGTGTTGCTGGAACACCAACGCCACTGGTGGTGTCAGCAGAAACAACTAGTAATCGAATTATATTGGAATTTGTTAAATTCAAGCTACTAATCTTAAAATTGATATTTACTAATAACGGCCATCTTTCCACAATGTTTTGTCAGGTGCTTACAAAAGATGCAGTATTAAATAAACCGTTAAGAGAATTCTGGCCTCAAAATCCGTAGCGGCAGACCCAATTCTAATCTCGCAGATACGAAGGATTACTCGGCAAATCTAGGGAGTGAAAACACAACAAATTTAAATAAAAACACAGATTTCGTATTTTAATAAAAACATTCTCTCGTATTTGAAGCACTAAATACATAGATTATAATACTATAACTAAATAACTAAATACAGAACAATGCTTATTTACGTAAGCAAAACATAGTAATGGCAGTATTGAATTTATAATAAAGAAAATTCATCAAAAATTCCTGTCAAGTTAAGCTTTCCATGATCATGTTCGACAAAATTTTATAGCTTCCTACTTCAAGCTAATTGCTGGCAATTATCCCTGACATTGCCCCTCGAATGGAATGAACTTATGGCATGTGAAAAGTAATGTTTAGTTTTCAGTATAAGATAGGCCTAATCATCTTTTAGTGCGTTTTTATGTTTTCACAATAGCTTATTAATATGAAGTAATATGAAGAACAGTTAGCAATTGAAAACTATTCAAGCATCTTTGAATTAAGCTAAATAACTGTGAAGATCTTTGAAAATATCTCTAATTTTGAAATTTTTTCTATTTCTATTTGATCTTAGCTTATGCGTTTGATCTTGCTTATTCTTGTGGCTGTTCTTGACAACGAAACGAAGTTTGGCTGTGGAACCTCTAATCTCACTTGTGAAGACGTGAACTGTTAGTAATATAAGAACTGTAGATTTTTCTTGAATTCTAATTTAAACCAATTTATTCAAAATTTTCAATTTTTATGACTTGATAACTTCTGAGGAGTTTTACGACTAAATCTCTATTCCTTTTCTACTTTTTTGTAGCTACACATTCGACCGAGAATATCACAAGTTCTGACAATGAAACAAAGTCTGGCTGTGGAACCTCTTATCTCCATTGTGAAGACGTCGACTGTTAGTAATATAAGTATAAGAACTGTAGATTTTTCTAGAATTCTAATTTAAAACAATTTATTCAAAGTTTTCAATTTTTATGACTTGATAACTTCTGAGGAATCTTAAGACGAAAATCTCTATTCATTTTCTACTTTTTGTAGATACACTTTCGACCGAGAATATCACAATTTTCGGGAGTCAGAATTTTCATGAGATAAATTAAAATGATTATAAATGGTATAACAGATTGTGGTCGCTGTTTGTCATGGGCTTTGATTGAAACCATGATATTGTTTGTGACTCATTCCATCCTTCATACTTTAAAAGCAAATGTTAATGTCAGCTTTTCCATTTATGAACACAAACTTTCTTTCTCATTGAACGGATTATGTAGGTTTTAATGAATCGGAACGGAAATACTAATTTTGTTTTAAGATTCAAAAGTAATAAAATAAAAGTTTCTCGAATGTCCTAACGATATTGTAAGACATTTTTATTACAAGAAAGTAAATTAGGACAATGCCACTGAAGAAAGAAGAAGAAAGGAGTGGCAATTAATAAGGAATTAATCATTCCAGGTATCTTAACGCCATCTATTCTGGAAAAACTGAACTCCTGTAAGACTTCGTGACAGAATGTAAAAATAATGCCTTTTTGTTTTATTTTGTAATTCCTTATACTATATTATTTTTGTAAATTCAAATATCAACTTAATTTTTTAAGTATCCATTTCAGTTATTAATTGATTTGTTTTTATTCATATTTTGAATAAAGGCCGTTATGTTGCCAGGATTAAGAAATATGGTCATTTTCGTATTATAATAGACTTTGGTGGCCACAACTAAAAGCAATAAGCTATTTTTTATTTGAATATGATTTAAAAATTTAATTTAAAAAAAAATGAAGCCAAACAAACAAAAAACAAAAAAAAACAAACAAACAAACAAAAAAAACAGACCTGAGAAAGATTTCAACCTACTATTAAAGAAGTTAGAAATTAAAATTATAAAAAAATATTAATGAAAAGTTTTCAATTATTATTTCTTCAATTTTGATATTACAATACTGAAATTAAATTTCAAAAATAGATAAAAACTGAAATTCAAACTATACGTTTCGTGGAGTTTTATTAAAATCCTTTATCTTCGTATTTTTGACGGAATTTTCGTAATATTTAAATACAGGATGGACATAAAAGAATGGTGGGTTTCAGAGACATGTATTTTCTGTATTGCTTAACGTATACAGTCAAGACATCTCTTAATTGGAAGTACAACTGTCCAAGTTTGATGTGCATCATTCAAAGTCCCTCAACGTGGACACATTTCGCCATCACTACCAACGACATATTCAAGAGGTAGTTCTAATTTCTGCTAGATTCGATGAAGCGTGTCCTCTGTGATGGCCTCCACATCATCAGTGATCCGTTCCTTGATATCACTAGGGGGGTAAATGAAAGACAACGGGCAAGGGCGTAAATAAGGCCCCCCCCCCCCCGAAATAATGAATATGAAGAAAAAAATAAGTACCGTAATCTGAATTATTATCATGAATATGCAATAATGAATTCAACATTCAGCGCAAATTAACTTCTGAATATGAGCAGCAAATATAAAGTATCATGGAGTGTCTACTTAAAATTACTTAACCTAACCTTACATTAATCTTGCCCCCCCCCCCAAAAATTATATTCTATATTCGCCACTGACAACGGGTATCTCGGATGTCCAGTTCCATCAATGGAAACGTATCACCCATGCTGTGGAGGGTTTGGGGACAAAATCTCGCGGCCAGAATCTCGCTGGACAAAATCTCGCGGCCAAAATATCGCCGGGACAAAATCTCGCATGATTAAAATGTCGCGTGGACATAATCTCGCGTGAACCAAAACTAAAAAAAAAAATAAAAACAAAAAAACACTCACTTTTCTCGGGCTTGAGACCGACCTCTGCGTGATTAGTGTTTTTTATTGTTTTGTTTTTTTTAGATTTTTTTTTCTTTTGCCCCACAAAGCCTGTGAAAATGCATTTACGAATGTGCTCGCACTTGCAAATTATGTGCAATATCACATAGGTCGTCCTCCATTGTTCTATTGCTCTAATCTTCTACAATATTTAATAATCTAACAGCCGTGTCTTCGTATTGAGGGCTGTCAACCCATGTATCTTCCACATAATCTAATACTGATGTTAAAGAACTTCCTGTAAAAATATCACTATTTGAGAGAAATTCGAATAATTCAATAACATCTTCCTCAGGGAGGAATGCAAAATCCGGGTCATTTGTATGACATCTGATTTGCAGACCAGCTGCTTGAAGCCTAGCTAGTCGAAGTTCTTTATATTTTGTCCCGCGATATTTTGGCCGCGAGATTTTGACCTGCGAGATTTTGTCCGAATACCCTGTGGAGGCCATCACACCGGAACTGCTTCATCGAGTCTACCGCTTGGATGTTGCCGGATGACGAAAGGTGCGGCCATTGAGGGTCTTTTGAGTGATGCACATCAAACACGAACAATTGCACTTTCAATTGAAAGATGTCATGATACAAATACATATCTTTGAAATCCCACCCTGTATTAGTTACTTCTTTTATGCCCACCATAATAGTTACGGGATTTATATGAAATTAAATGAACAACAAAAGGAAAAAAATGAAGAGGCTAAAATTATAGAATCTGTGCGTAGCAATAAGGAAACCATCACAGAAGACCAAAGTGATAAACTTCAATTTTTGTAAGTAACAAAACTATTAAATACAGTTTTGATATCAAAGCAGAGGATTAGTAAAATATATCAAAAATATCACTTCCGATCAAAAAGTACAAACCAGAAGGGCATTTTACAACTTGCTTTACAAAAAGTTAAGTACTAATCTTGCTTTAAAATGCAGAAATTTACAAAAAATGTGGTTGATCAGTTGACTTCTGAGAGATTCATGAGCAATGAGACCTATCAGTAAATAAATAAATAAATAAATAAAAATGGCTAACCCGTTAAAATGAGTGCCAAAATCAAAATGTTAATCAAAATGTTAATTTCAAATTTTCTTTAAATTCTATTAACATTTAGGGATCAAAGAATTGTAGTTTAAAAAATTTAATTATTCTATTCTCCAATGACGTGGATACCTATTATTTAATAAAATAATATTTTTTATTTATTTCAGTTTGGACGTATGTGCTGATTGCCTTTACAGTTGTGTATCTTATTGTTGGATTGATTCTTCTCGTAATGGTTATTTTAGCCAAGTACAAATTACTCATTTGTGGATGGATTATTGATGTTATAGTCTCAATCGTTGTCATTATAGTATATTTAATTGCTGTGGTACTGTTATATTTTTTTTATTTCTTTTTTAATTGATAGTTTTTAAGATAAGGCAAGCTGAACAGGGAAATTTTCTCTTTTAGTCACATGAGTTTGTATACGACATCAGCGCCTGTTTTTCGATGTGGCGTCATGAGAAACTGTTGTTGTGCTACTGTCTATTGTTGGTGCTTGCTTCTTGATTTTGATTAAAATTAATTTATATTTATATTGTCCAATTAATGTTTACCTAGAAACTTATATCTTCCAACTATTTCTATACTACTATTTTAACATAATAATAGCGCATGCGTATTAAAGTAAAACGCTGCTATAATAACAGCACATTCCTCATTATACCATATCGAGAAAATATCCCATTTATACTCAACAAATTTTCAAATTTTGTGGAGGCATGGGTCATTGGGATATACCCGTTTAAATCTAATTCTTTTATAAGTATACAAAGATTTTCATATCGAATTTATTAATAGTATAAATACAGTGGAACCCCGCTATTCGTACACATTCAGTTCCAGGAGGCAGTTCGAATGGCGATTTGTACGAATGGCGAATCATTTTTTCACATAAGATATAATGTAAATTGGATTAATCCGTTCCAGAACCCAGAGATGATTGCTTATTTAAACCTTTATAATAATATTTTAAGCGTAAAATACATAAAAACTATGAAAACAATAAATATATAGGCCTCTCTTAGTATGTCTTTCTTTTTCAGTATAAACGATATAGTTGATTTCGCCATGCCATACTGAGTTGCCAGGTCAGAGACACGAGTTCCATTTTCAAATTTCGCAACGATTTCATTTTTTCAATTCAATTGTCGTTCTCACTGCTTTCGTTTTAGGCTTAGTTGAATATATAATCTTTTTTAGACCAATGGCTGCACTATTTTTACTAAAAATAACAAAAAATTAACAATAAAATAGCACAAAGTTTCACGAAGCTTGCGTGGATGATGCGTAACGTACGGAAGCTAGCACGATACTGAACTGAAGCGACCGCGTGGCACGGCCAGTACCGAGGTCTCCCTGTCCGAATCGCGAGCAAGCGTACGAATGGCGAGTTCAATTTTACTTGAAAAAGTTGTACGAATAACGAGTTGTACGAATAGAGAGGCGGACGAATGGCGGGGTTCCACTGTATATTTTAAAAATTGTTTTTGGTAGAACACTTGTGTTACATTTGTAGTTATATTTATGACGTCATGTTAAATTTCCATACTAACTTATATGAAAATGTAGTTGTTTAAGAATCCTTAAATCATAACGTATGCACTTCATAACAATTAAAAAAAAAAAAACAAATACAATTCTTTGAAAAAAGTCAAAATCCAAAAAAGTTTGTATCTCCTTAATGCAGATACATTTACTTTGATGGGTAAAAAATAATACATTCGAAAACTGTAAGATTGCTTAATCAAAGTCCTTTACAGCAGCATTGCATTGTTATGAAAAATGGAGTCAGTCAATTGCTATTTTGACATATCTTCAGAGATCATGGCCGAGAAGACAATTAACAAAGGGAATAAATAACACAACAATGAGGGAAAATATTTACAAAAGAGAAAATAACTGAAATTTTAGCAAATATTCATGTTTATTTTTGACAGAGAGAACGTATTTAGGTATTTTGGATGCGTGGAATAAAGGAAACAGGAATAGTGTGAGGGATTTGGTGGATACAGAAGAGATAAGATAGGAGAGAAAGAGAAGGTGATAGGTGGAAAGGGATTCGGATCGAAATTTCAGCCTGACATCAATAGTAGGTGGAGTATTAGTAAATTAATAAGGTTGAAATGTGTTTTTTAATTTTTTTTTTGAATTGGGTAAGAAAAGGACATTCACGGATCTCTTTAGGTATTTCATTCCAAAGTTGAGGCGAAGCATAGCTAACAACTTTTCTTTGATAGTTAGACTTAGTTTTCGGAATGGATAGTAACAGGTGTGTAACCGATCTGGTATCATAGAAATGGGTGTGAGGGTTAATGGTTAGTGGGATACAGGGATAGAGTTTTTTATTAATTACTTTATAGGTGAAGACCGCTAATTGTAGTTTATAGATTTGGGGGAAAGAGATTAGATTATATTTAGGCCAGGGAGAATTCGGACACAACATTCGGACACAACATTAAAAAAAGTCATAAAATTGTGCTTCTATGAGTGCAGTCATTATAATGCTTTGCACTAATAATTATGCCTTAATGTCCAAATCGCATGATCCTAGTTTTCTTCTACGTTTTTGATTACTGACACTATCATTGAAGCTCTTGGGGATTGTGTCATTTGCTTCTGTCACACGTTTCATCGTTGAAATGGGTTTAGAACTTGCTCTAAAATTCAGGAATTTCAGTCAAAGATTGTTAATGAGCATTGAGCACAGTTGGCGAAGCTGTGATGTACCAGTAACAAACGAGAACCCCCTCATTCGTCTATAAAAAAATAGTAGGGGCCAGGTTTGCCAATGAAACCAAGATTATAACTGATTGTTATATTCCTGTGTTTCCATTTTAATCGTTGCGGAATGATGTTATAGTTTGTTTTAGCAGTAAATATTATATTTAAATATTATAAGTATGTTAAAAATCCTTACAACTCCACTTAAACTTAAATAATAAGATTGTAAAATACAATATACATGCAGTTTTTCGAACAGGTTATTCCTAGCAAATTGCGTTTGCTTTTTAAAGGAGATCACTAACAAATACCGAAATAAACATTCTTTAGATCTCGCTGCTGATTGGTCATTGACTTTAAACAGTTTCAAAAAGCAGCGGTAATCACATGACACATTACTTCTTATTTCTATGAGCGTGTGATTTGGGAACAACAAAATCAAATAACAAAATCACAAAGTCGAAATGATGACTATTTCAGTGATCAAAACAAGGACAAAATCTAAGGTCATGTGATTTGGTCATAACCAATTGAATTCACTTAAATAATAAGCAACTACTATTATCCGTGGTGTAGTTTTAAAAAAAGGCCGCGCACACTATAATTAAAAAACATAAAAACAAATTAAAATCTCGACCAGGTTTCAATCGGGCCTTCCGATCGTTTACAGGTGTTTTTTCAGTTTTTGAACTATTAAATCGATCTTCCAGAAACTTGACATGCACATTTATGAACGAGAAACGTCACTCTTTCATTTAAGTGTCTTCCTTGTGCATTTCTTGACCATTAAGAATTGTTATATTAAAGCATTATAATTTTCGTTTTGTCGTTTTCACAACTTTTGAAAAAATAAATAAATAAAATAACTTATAATAATAAATTTAAGGTGTAACAGTTCTGGAAAGTAGCTGTACGTTCTTTCAGGGAATCCTTGTAAAACTTTCTTATCTACTTTATTTATATTTTTTCTCTAAATTATTTATATTTTTTCTATATAATTTATTTGTTCTTTGTTTTAACATTAGATTAACGTACTTACTCTCCGACAAAAATATGAAGATCTCCTTGAATTGGCATTGATCATCACAGCTATATTTCTTGTGGTGGTTATAGAAATGGCTTACGATTACTATATTATGTACACATATTATAAAGAGCTACGTGATCTGCAACGACCAATTGAGCAATTACAAGCTGCACAAGCATCAATTAAGGAAAAGATTGAACAACATAGAAAGGCGCAAGACGCGAGCTTGGCCCCCGCCATGTCTACGTCAACGAAGAGATTTATTGATCTGTGAGAAGTTGAGTGTCATTACATACAGCGCTTACTCTTTTGGATTTCAGTTCATATAAGACGCTAGTACATATGGCGCTATTGTTGAATAAAGTGAGAGAAAGAAAAGTAACAAAATAGTATTTTGAAAAGTATTCGAGATTTGTTTGATTATGAATATGTTTTATGAATATGTCGATCAACAGGAATAAAACAATGAACTTTGGTTTTATTTTGTGAAATCAAAACTTAAAAATTGATTGTTTTTAAGTTTTTATTATTGGATCCAGACATACCAAAAGTATTGGCAAAATTATACTGAAAAAATGTAATATATTATCGAACTTAAATTCTGTGCAATATCTATAATAAACATTTTATTTTAAGGCATATGTTAGTATTTAGTAACTAAATAATAATAATAAATGTTGCTTCCTTTTTGAGGTAAAGAAAAAAATGAATCAAACAGTGAATTTGAAATATTTGAAATATCTGTATTTTATTTATTTTTTTATATAAAGACTCTTTATGAGCATTGTAAATAATTGAAAATCATTGTTATAAAACAGTTATAAACATTGCAATAAAGAAATAAAATGAATTATCTTAAAAGATACTGTTATCAAATGTCTCTTTTGATACAGAAAGATTAAAGAATCTACTATAACGATCCCAGGGGCTGTGGTGAAACAAAATTATCGAAACAAAAATAGATGTAGGGAACAGATCGGTTACGAGAACCATGGGGCATATCTACAGAAAAAAATAACCAGGGAAAAAAAATCTTTGATCTCTCAGGGTACGGCCTTCCTTGTTCATTAGCAATGGCTTACCATTTGAATAACTGAGTTCCTGTTATAATTCACTAATCAAGATCATACGCCTACTGTTAATGTTATAAAATTACTGGATGGCTTCAGGTATTTTGCTACGAATTGCTATCAAGTGACATTGAGGCCATAAAATCATGCTAATTAAATATAATTTTAAATGAAAAAAAGGTTGAATGCTATTACGTAGCCTATAAGTAAAAAAGGTCGGAAGGCATCCTAGTAAACCAGGACGCCTGAGTAATATTTCATGACCAACATGGCAAGGGGATACTCTGAATAACACGTCTGTAGTGGAAAAAGGCTAGCAAATTGTGATGTATAGAGAAAAGAGGGGGGAAAGTGTTAATCGAATTGCGACTAACCCCTTCTTTGTTTTGAAAAAGAAAATCATTAGTTATTAGTATTATAAAAATAGCACGGAAAGCAATCTACATAAGTATAATTACATGTTTAGGCTTAACAATAATGAAAAAAAAATCGAAAATCCTAGAAAGGAATTACCTCAATTTAACATCAGTGATTTATAATAATTCATACTAAAGCTTGGAAACAATCTATGTATTGTTCAAAAAGAAAAATAGTAATGAATCTGTTAATATCTCGCTTTATACTCGTATATATACATTGGAAGGTACATTAAGGTTCAGAAATAAAAGACAGCAAGCAAGGTAGACAAAATGTTTACAATAGACCTATGTATACAATATGACAGTAAGGTGTACACTTAAGGTTCACAGTAGGTGTTCAAAGTTCCTTCCACCAACACTAATGCACAACGTCGATGCATGGATTGCCGAACTGTGCAAATATACGAGGCATTTCGCGGACACATCCAACTACCAGAGCGACTCTTGCAACGAAGTCAGCATCAGAGGCAATGGAGGTCTCGTAAACGATACCTTTGAGGTAACCCCAGAGGAAGAAATCAATGCCGGACAACTCACACTGCCCAACTAATGTCCTGCCAGACAGCGATCTCTAGTACATTCGGATGGCGTTTGCGGACATACCTTCTACTATATGTTTTTTTTTTTTAATTCCTGACCTATCTTGTGATTTCCCTATATTATTATATATTCAAAATTCCCTGACCTAAGTTTATGCAGGGAATTTTGAATATATAATATGTATGTGTGAGTGTGTGTGGTGATCAAACCACATCAAAACTTTATAAAAACACTAAAAAAGATAATACCAATACTTATGTTCCTGAGAAAATATAATAGATTCGGAATTAGAAAAGTTGGAGATTAAATTTTTTTAAATATATATTACCAGTTGATTACATAACACATCTTTTTTCAAGTTATCGTTAGATGATTCTGGTAACTCAGAAAAAAAATAATCCAGTGCCAGAAGATTTAGAAATTTGAAACTTTAAAAATTTGCAATTAGTGTTTCCAAACTTTACAAAGAATTCCAAAAGATTTAAGAAAAAAGAAAATTTTTGAAATGCCTATAAATACCTTTATTTATTCAGGTGCATTTCAAAAATTTTCTGTCTTCTTAAATTCCAAAAGAATTACAAAAAAAAAGGCTTTCAAAATGAAGGTTTAAAACTTCGACGAGGAAGGAGAATGGGAGGGAGTCAAAAGTAATTGAAATTTTATTGAAAGTTGACCTCTAAATAAAGCAAGATATGAATTTTTACAATATGAGACCATTCAGCAGTTTTAACGTGATATCCATGCAAACAGACGAGTAAAGTAGAAATGTTGAAGCAGAATAGTAAGAATTTCAATGCTTTGTCAATTACAGTTTTAAGAATGAATGGTATGAGTGTATTTTTGTTACTTTGTATGTTTTAAAAATCTTTTTTATTCATATTTTTATTAAATTATTGTTAATATGTTAATCTATAATAGTTCACGAAATAAAAAATATTTTCCCTTAGTAATTACAAAATATGTAAATACAGTATTGGCGAGAAGAAAAAGAAATACCTACAACCAAACCTTCCATTTAATGAAAATTTCGACCTCTGATGTCGATGAACAAATAAAGAATTTATTACAGAATCAAAGCAAAAGGACTTTTTTAGAAGAATTTGTCATAAATGTGATAGCAGTATTTAGTAAAATCCAACTTTGGCTGAGATTCCTGCTGACATCCACTGTATTTCTTGCATTTCCTGCATTGCACTGAATATCTTAAAATGTTTGAGAATGACACTGATCTAACACCTTAGCTGCCCTTGATTCTGGTTTAAATTTACAGAAAGCTAATTAGAATTCTCTGTTTTAGACTCATGTCTTCGTAATATACTCAAGGCAATATTCAAATGACAGAAATGGTCTATCTTGATTAGACATAAAGGTAAGAAGCAGGGCTTACTCTGAAACAATCTTTATTTTGTAATTCTTTTTCAATCTTCTATGTACAAAAAAAGTAACATTGGGGTTTTTTTTTCTGCCCACTACTCCTCTGGAAATATATGATACAGAAATACAGATAAGGTGTCAAATGTTAGATATAATACTGATTAAGGCTATATTTTATTTTTCATTGAAATGGATCAATCGTCAGTCACGTGATGTAAGGTGAACTTATAAACCTTTCATTTTAGGTGACCAAAATGTAAAGACGAGTTGTTCCTCTCATTGAGATGAATTTTTTTATAGGTAATCCCGTCGCGATCAAAGGTCACGTGACTGAAAAAATGACCTCAGAACTCACGATCACGTGACCATTAAACATTTTACTTGACAGTTTTGCTAGTTCTTATTTAGCTGAAAGCCAAAGAAGTTAAGATGAAACTCTACAAAAGGATAGATTGTATTCTGAAAGTATATGGGAAGCTTTCAAAACCCCTTGATAACATCTTACTTGATATACAAACTTAGTTTATCCATCGCGTAGTGGGACTGAGTATGGGAATCAATTTTGAGTACGGGTGAGAGTGAAGACCAAAATAATCCATCGTATGAAATTTCAAAGTAATCAGTCCAGCAGTTTTAGCAAGGTATTTCATGTTATTTTTTGAAGGGTACAGAACAAAATAAATGTAGCTATGTTTTAAGTTGGAACCTAAAGAAGCAGAGTAGAAGAATTTTATGAAAAGCCATCCAGCCGTTTCAGCGTGATGCACAAACAAACTGATAGAAAAACAAGCAGACTAATTCCAGAAAAAAGGGCTTCTCAGTCTAGAAGAAGGATATAAGTAGCAGTCAGATTTGTTAAATTGTTAAATGCATAAATTAGAGAGATCTTACGTAAAATTTATATTATAAATTTATATTCATTTTTATCAAACAACAACAAAACATGAAGATCTGTAATTATTTACGAAACTTCCATTGAATCAGTTTCTAAACTTTTGAAGTAACAATCAGAAGGATCCAGCTACAAAGGTCTCAGTGATCTTTATTGTTAGATATTATTTCTTTTATATGACATCGGCTTTCTGTTGTTAGGCTTCCTAATCAAAGGAAGCGGAATGTAAAAGTATTTCAGCTTTTGATACTACTTTTACCTTTCCTTATTGCATGATTTACACAGTAGTGTACATCCATTATGTCTCAGGTTGTCCGAATATGCTGTAAAAGCTACACTCTCAGATCGTGGAGTATTATCTTTACTCTCCTATTCTGTGTAAGTATTGAAATATAAGCAAACTTTTCAAATCCTCTGCTAATTTAACTCTATTAACAGTCATTAGAAAGTGTCTCTGACGTTAAACTTCTCAATTTCTGAATGTTAAAACTTTTTCAGGAAATAATCCATCTATTTGATAGAAGTTTAGGTTAATCTAGCAACAAATCCCTGAAATAAAAACCGTAGTCTCTCGTATTATATCTGAAACTATTTAACGTTTTCTGTCTATAGATGAACCATGATTTAAAAACAACATTGTACGAGAGAAATATACATTAGACAGATATCAAATATTTAAGCAATATAGATGTCAATGATGGAGTTGATATGTAGAATGTCAGAAATACAAAATATCTTGAATACATTTCAAAAATTAGAATTAAAAAACAAAACGTAACAAAAATAAAACAAAGTATCCATCAAGTTTCTGTAAATGAAGCCGGACTCTAATTATTGTTTAATTGGTTTTAAATTCTTTAATATTAAAACGCTGAAATGTAAGTCATCTCTATTTCAAATCCGTACATGTAAGAATATCGAAAGAAATGTAAACACAACAATACATACACAAGGTAAATTCCAAATCTAATGTGTGTAAATTGATATAAGAAACTCATGAAGCTATCACACAGAAAAAGCATAAATTAAAAAAAATATGAATACATTTAAAAAGGCGAATAGTTTCTCGTAAAATTCAAAAGCTTCTCAAGCTACTGTTAAACCTAAAAAAAGTTTCTGTTTTTTTTTGTAGGGCTGGCCATTGGAGTCATAAGCTTAATTATTAGCTTAAGGAAACTAAAGGCTTGAGTCTTAGCGAAACTAAATGCCTTTTAAATGTATTCATATTCCTTTTTTCAGCTTTCCCCATCACTTTTTTCCCTGTGGACAGTCGGCTGTCGTTGCTCGGCGGATTACCCTCGAAGTTTAGGTTTTAATGGGTTGTCCTTGATTTTATGCTTTAGCACACAATTACTTGTTTTTACTTGTTTAATTTATGCATTCTGTTTGATGGCTTCACAAATTCCTTACATACACAAGGATTTGAGTCCAAAACCAGTTCTACCCATGATAAGAGATTTTTGGCAAACTACTCAAAACTTGCCAGTGCCATCTTAAACACTATACAAATATTGTGTTTTTAATGTCATGTATTAACAATTATCATCTAATTTTTTGGGAAGAATACGATTCATGACTGCCATCTGAACAGATATCCAACATTCTCATTTCTTTTTGGTATTACACGTATATAACTACGAGAAAAAAGTTAATTAATAAAACGAAATACAGTTCGTTAATAATTAATTTTAAGGGGAGATAAAATATATTATTTCAGTGTATTGACAACTTTTTACACCTTTATAAAATAAAGCAAAGAAAATATTGATTCATATAAAATAATTTTTATAGATTTTTAGAATTAAATATTTGAATTTGAGTCGATAATACTTAATTTACTTTGTATTCATACGTTTACAGTTTTTTCGCTTAACTCATCTCCTTACTGCAGTTTTACTAATAGTGGACGATAAGACTAAGAGGGGACTTGGCTGTGTCAGCTTTTCAAGCAGGCCCTGTATCCCTTTGGGATGTGAGTAATGCAGCAAATTTTGACTGACTTTTTTTCTTAGATTTTTAAATTATTGTAACTGTTTATGATCATTCAGTGTGTTTTCCTTCAAAATAACCTTCAATTGTAATATCCTAATCAGACATAAGGGTAAAAGGTACTAGAGTACCTTCGAAGGCTTTCGAGAAACGTACTCCTTGGACGTGTCGAGATTTCTTAAGTTCACTTCTTAATTTTTTCTCCGTTGCTTCAATCATTCAAAATGAAATAAGATTTAATTCTATATTTAAGTGTTATAGTTAAGCTCCCACGATCCTTTGCGAAATGAGTATGCGTTTCATCAAATTTTGAGAAATTTCTTTAAAAAAATGGATGTTGTTCTGATGCTTAAAAAAAAAA
>JAFIDM010000002.1:64229554-64248088 GCA_023159025.1 Thereuonema tuberculata
GATATAGAAAGTTTTACTTAAAGGGACAGTGATTATATCTTATAAATTCCTTATTAAATTTTTGTTTAACAGCTGTTTAGATGATTAAAACTACAAATTAATTCCTTATTTTTATACTGAAGATTTATTTATTTATTTATCAATGTCTTATAAACATTGCAAGCATTTATTTTTAATATAGAGTATTTTGCTTATAACAAAAAAATAATGACTTTGTAATTATTCAGTATTTACTTTGAGTTGTACTGATCTTTTATGAATTTGTTTGGCTGAGATTATCCGGTTTTTTGTATTTTTTTATCCGAGTGATTTTTTTTCCATATCGAGAATCTACTGTATTAAAAAACAGTTTAATTAATAATTAGTGTACGACTCAAAGATTTCAATTCATCCTGGCAATTTTTTTGTCGAATGGCAATTAAGATATTCCTTGAAGAAACTTTTATACGATTACAATAAAATTTTATCACAAAGAGTTTTAAAATTTTATTACAGAGTCCTTGATAATCAGTCCAGCGGGAGTCGAATTTTTCTATATAGAAAAATATAGAAATTCTATATATTATTCAAGTTATGTTTTTAGACATATTAATCGGCTATATAAAAGTAGAAAATGATAACATAAGGTTCATTTTAGTTTGAAAAAACTATTCTCATAAATAATGATTACTTCTTGATACAGAATTGAACTAGTTATAGACTGCATGTAGTTCCGGAAAGAACAAGATAAATTAATTCTTTGACAGTGTCAAAAGCAAAGCGGCCCCATAATATGCACAATTTTATAAACAAAATGTGTTCAGAAGGATCGATATTGGGGGGACATCTGTAGTCGTTTTCCTCTTTATCGGAAGCGATTTTTGACACCTCAACTTCCGGTCAGGGAGTGGTCCTAGAGGTCTGATTTTTTGGACGTGGTCACCCACTTTATAATGGCTGAACACAATGGTGAAGGTTTCATTCTAATATTTCTAACCGTTTGGCCACTACAGAGTGACATCCAGCAAGCATAAAAGCAAGAGCAATCCCCAATGTTTTACAGGCAAGCTGTAACCTAGGGGCCGCTAAAAATAAATTACTATTTAATCCATTTTTAGAAAAACAGCATGTTAAAAGTTATTTACTAATTGTTTCAAACTTGAATGAATTATTCATTCCAGAATTTCCTAAAAATTTCTCAACCTCAGTACCTACATCCAAAAATCTTTAGGACCTTACGCTTGCCCTCATGTTCTATCATATATCTAATTAAAAAGGGTTCTGTAATTTTTTTAACTTTTGTTCTGCATCAAACTTAAAACTAATTTTGATCAATTTTCACCACTTTTTAACGAAATTAAAGAAATTAAGTTCTTTCGAACTAAACAGTAGAAAAGCATTGGTAAATCAATTAAAAGTTTTAAAAACTGAATTAAGTCTTTTTAATGACTTAATTTGTGCCAATTTGTGATTAGTTTTTTGTTTTTGTTTTTCCAATCAGAAATGAATTAGCAGTGTTAAAGTGTATCGGAAGCGCAGTGGTGCCTCAAAGGAAAAACATACACCAAATGAAAAACTCACCAATGAGAAAATCCATGTGTCAGCGAGAGCGGCCTCAATGAATGTTTTCAACGCATAAGACTGCGCATTTGAAATGTTAAAAACAACAATGGATGAGACCAAATTATTCACAAGTGACATCCTGGAACAGCTGTTTCACACTCGTTGGTGATCATCTAGCCTCAGTACGGAAACCTTGTTATTTATTGTGACTTCTCCTGGCTGATGATAGCCAACGAGCGGGAAACAGCTGTTCCAGATGTCACTTGTGAATAATTTGGTCTCATCCATTTTTGTTTTTTAACATTTCAAGTGTTAAAGTGACAAGGCTTAAAGTTTCACATTATGATTTATAATAAAAAAACATGATGTAGAAAGGCTGCTTACTGTTAGAATTACGTGTATTTTTGCTCTTTTCGTTATTTTTTGGAGAGGGAGGAGGAAAAAAACCACCTTTCAGCAGGACCTCAGCAAGGACGATCATCATATTAAGAACATCTACTGAAATTGAGAAGCAGTATATTCACTGAAAATGATATATTTATTGAATTGTATATGTGTGCAAGCAAAAATGTAGGTAGAATTGAAAACATTTCAATACGTGAAATACACTCTTGTTTGTGAAAATGCAACACCATGAAGGAAATATCCAAATGAAGTGAAACTTACAGGAAATGAAAAGCAAGGTATGTCTAGACTCAGCAGCGCCCTCTGAACAGTCGTGTAAAAGCGTAGAAGTAGAGGACTGTTGTGGATCCAGACCAGTATTTTTTAATCGTCAGTGAGCTGTACACGTGTCTACTGGAGTCAGTACGCCTCGTCGACGTCAAAGGGCGCCTTATAATCAAGCAACGGAGTTGGAACGGGGCCAAATGATCTGCTTGCGTGAAGGAGGATGTTCATTACGTGAAATTGCTGCTCGTATGGGGCATAATGTCACGGCAGTGATGCGAGTGTGAAAGCAGTGTACTAATGAGAACAGGACGAGTCGAAAATCCGGAAGTGGACCACAAAATGTGACACCACGGGATGATAGACACCTCATCCGCATGGCATTGAAGGACCGTTCAGCTTCTTCTCAATTGTTAGCACAATGTTGGAACACTACAACAGGTCTTTCATTATAGAGTTTCACGGTTTGTCGGCGTCTGCTACGCAGAGGACTGTGTGCAGCATTCCTTTGTGAAGGATTCCCTTCGGCCTGAGCCATCGACGCCTCAGGCTACAGTGGGCTCACGAACACACCCACTGGAGTGCAGATTGGCACAATGTCGTGTTTTTTGTAATCCAAGTCCCGTTTAACTTGGATTACAATGATAGCCGCAATACGCATTAGACGATATCAAGGTGAGCGCCATCTTCCAAACTGCATTGTTCAGCGTCATTCTGCACGAACAATAGACGTGATGGTTTGGTGAGGAATTGGGTATCATAGGCGATCTCGGGCACTCTCAACAGCAACCGCTGTGTCAGGGAAGTTGTGCAGTTTGAAGTCCTCATCCGCATGGCAGTGAATGAGGACCAGCCATATTCCAACAAGACTTCCTTCAACCATATTCCAACAAGACAAAGTCCGGCCAAATGTTGCCAGAAATGTTCTGGCTGTCTTCGAAACAAGGCAGATACCCTTTCTTCCCTGGTCTGCATGTTCGCCCGATATGTTACCTATTGAACATGTCTGGGATATAGTCACTCGGCAACTAGCCCATCATTGTCATCCAGCAGCCAATATTGTGGACTCGGATAGAAGCAGCCTGGCAGACGATACCATAGGAACACATCCCAGGCCTGTTTGATTCGTTGCCATGGCGTACAGCAGCCCTAATTGCAGGCTTTACACAATACTAATTTTTTGCAAATACTGTTGTTGCATTGCTCTGAAATTTTAATCGTTTGTTTGTATCACTAATAGTAATGTGTGTAATAAATTGTCTTCCATTTTGATGGTTCCTTCATTATACTGTAATTTTCACAAAAAACATGAATGTATAATAAAAAGTATTTTAAATGTAGGGGAAGACATTCATTATAAGAAAATGATTGTTTAAAGTTTGCAACTACAGCTCCAGATCGCTCATACCTGTTATCCGTGGTAGGGTGGTTATCCGTGTCCAGACAAAACCTGGATTAATGGGTGAGACCAAATTGTTTACCAAGTGACATCCTGGAACAGATGTTTCACGCTCCTTGGCGATCATCAGCCAGGAGCAGTCACCAATAAAACAACAAGGTCTCCGTACTGAGGCTAATATGAAAGATCATCAGAGAAAGATTTACTGGTGACTGCTCCTGGCTGATGATCGCCAATGAGCGTGAAACAGCTGTTCTAGGATGTCACTTGGTAAACAATTTGGTCTCCCCATTGTTGTTTAAAAGATATTTATTATCCAGATCTACGCTTAGTGATATATTCCGTAATGAGCAGTATCATTAACATTACCTTTCGAGAAACTTAATTATTAAAAACACAAGTTATGATAAATCTTTACAGGCTGCAAAACTATCGTAACTGTAATCAGCTTTGTTATGTAGATTTGATGACTCAAATTCGGAAAAAGACTGTTTTAACTTAAACTATATTTTGCTAATACATAATTACATTTCAAAATTTTAAATTCGTCTTCCAGAAACACTTCCAAATTTTGTTTCATGGAGAATAGGACAAACAATCATGATCGGATATTATTTGTGCTGCAATAAAATATTTTCTGCAAGTCAAAAATTCACTATTCAAATGCGTTAAGTCATAATAGTTCATGTCGTTTCCGATAGAGTGCAGTTCAGTCAAACCAGCGTTCAGTGATGTGTACATTTGTCAACTCGTGAAATGTATGAGGGAAACGTTTTTCAATATTCATTATATAACAAGGTTTAACATGCAATAAATGTAACATGAAGAACGGAAAAACAATAAAAATGTACAACCGTTTGCTTTCACTCCTTGAACAATCATAGACTGAATTCTGGGACTGCTGTTTCGTCATTATTAGGACTCATCAGCAGATTTATCCTCAATGGTCAAGCTCAGACCACGTGAAAGCCTATTGCATTTTTATCCGTTTTGCATTATCAATTAATAAACAAGCTCCAAGTGAGGGAGCTAATCTGTGTACACTGGAGAGGAAAACAAATGGTTCTGTTTTGGATGCAGAACATAGCAAAAATATATTGATACAATGACAGTGACGAATCATTTCTTTGTTCACCAAAAGAACTCGACAAGGAAGCGATCGGCATCGTTTGATGAGTAAAGCATGTTACCATGCATATCGACCTAGTTTTGTAAATGAATGACATGATCACGATATGCATATGCTGCGTGAGAAATGTGGAACCTTACTGGCTGCTTTCCAACCACAGCAGCTTGTCGTAAGGTTCTGATGACAGATGAATGTGCGGTGCATCTCAGCTCCCGCTCTCTGAATGTTTATTTATTGGCCAAGAACAATATTCATTACTGTGAAGAAATTCAACAACATCGCCCTCATATTATGATAGAGGCTGGAGTTACCAATGAAATTATCATTAGGCCATTTTTTTCTAGACGTCTGTGACTGGTGCATCATACCTCGACATATTCGTGCACTGGCCGCTTCCGGAACTCGACAGTCTTCTTAATACCGTCGTTCTTCAGCAGGGCATTACTGGACATCTATCCAAGAATGGCTGAGCACCTATTGTGGATCGGATGAAGTGCATCTCTCAAGTGGCTTCCAAGATGTCCTGATCTGTCAACTTGAGACAACCGCTTGTGACCTTAAGTCAAGGAAAACCTTGGTGGAATTCGGATGAACTCTGTTGAAGAATTATAAGGAGAGATTCACCGTGTCTTCACGACGATTACTCCCGAAATGGTCCACCGGCGAGCAGACACACGGGTGGAAATCCAGCAGGTAAGCTCACAGAGATGATTGGCGACTGAGGGCTACAGTGACACCAGTATGTACTTTTTATTGTTATATTGTAATTGCTTACTGTAACTTTTCCATTTTCCTAAACTTTTTGAATTGATTTCCGCATTTCATTATTTTGCACATATAAAATATCCGATCGTGACTTACGGCCCACCCTGTATACAAAGTCTAGAGAGAGCGAATTTTTCAAAATGATACCAAACCAAACATATTCCCTAATGTATGGCTGCCTGCAAATAAGAATGATATGGATTCGTAAAATTAACCTTTTTTTGAAAGGTTAAGAGCTGGAAACGAAAATATTAATAGTAACTTTTAAGTTAATACATAAATGAGCATTGTATCAAATTTAAGGAAATTGTTTTGTGTTATGAGGCTACAAACAGACAAAGTAGAAATATTTTCAAATTGAATAGTACTTTATAGGATTAGTCAAAAATTAGTAATAAAGGTTAACGATTAACTTTTAAATGGCTACGTAATAATTAGACCAGAATAGGTAGACTAGATAATGTTTTTTTTAAAAATGTGCTACCATGCAAAGCCTTTTGAAAGAAAATTAACAGAATTCAAACGTTGCTGATAACTTTAGCAGCAGACATGTGACTTTAAGAATTAAAAACTTATATCCGGAAAATTTTAGATGTTGTTGAGAATCATTTATAGTCACCGCATGTCGATGTGGGCTAAAGGCAATGTGAATTTATCATTCTACCATAAATTTTGCAAGTGTGAGTGGATGGGAAACTCTGTTAATAGATAGATAGTGAAGTATCTTTTATCATAATATAAGAAGCATTTAGTAAGAGAACACATTTCACTTTGTTTAATATGTGTGTGTGTGTGAGACCAAAGGTGATCCACTTCATATAGCTTTAAAAAAAAATGAAAATTAACAAGTATGTCTTCATAGGATGTGACAACTCAAGGATGAAATGTTATAATGGTGGTGAAACATTAGGGTAATCTGTAAATAAAAAAAAGACATTAAGATGGGAAAAAGAATGGAACCTCCAAGAATAAATTAAAAAGCAAGAAAAACATTAAAAGTAAAGGACAAGAAATTCATGTGCCAGTCTCCACCGGCCTCAAATGAATTTTCTGTAGGCATCAAATTAAAAAAACGCCTAAAAATTATTAAACACATTAAAAATGGACCTAGTGTTTATCAGTGCAAAGCGACATCTCCCGACAGCTGTTTTAATTTATTCTTGGAGGTTCCATTCCTTTTCCCACCTTAACTAATACCCACCTCCGTAACTGGACCTAGGGGTTTTATGCGTCTACTCTCCGCTAATGATCGGCAAATTACCGAGAAACAGCTGTTCGGAGCTGTCGCTTTGCACTGATAAACACTAGATCCATTTTTAATGTGTTTAAAAAAAGATATTCATTGAACTTTAATTAAAAAAAAAATTTTCTATTGGCATTAATAAAATTTTATTAAATGCAACTAGATTAGATTAGATTAATTGAAAGTGGGTGGCATGACTGCCGAGCACGTCGACTTGAAAGATCTTTTGTACTATCCCACGGAAAGAAGGACAGACGGAGAGAAAGACTGAGAAAGGATGGTGTGAGAGATGCAGGGGAAACGGGAGAACCCCGGGAAACCTGCCCAGCGCGGATCGCCACCATCAACGAAACCCACATAAGAACCGAACCCGGGACTCAGAGGTGAGAGGCCAGTGTCTTAGCGACATCGCCAACCGCGCGGCGCTAAAATGCAACTAAATATAAATGAATTTAAATATTATTGATCTTTCTTTCTTTTTCAGTAATATGACTAGTTGTTAATTATTTAGTTTAGAAAACCTCTTTATTCGGATTTTAAACCTAACTTCTTTATGACACCCATTGGGTATTGCTTGAACCTGTCATACCTGTTAACTTACATAAAAGATCTCGATTTTTATCTCTGAAAAGATTCTAATTTGTATATATTACATATAAAGGCAACTTTTCATAATGATAGGGCATTGCGTAAGAATTTAAACCAAAAATTCATATCCTCATGTACATGAAATTTCATATTTGTTTTTTTCGTACATTTTTTTTAAACTAATGTATTTATTTGTTTTGTTTTCGTATTAAATCCTTTACCTTATATAAGTCAACTTTAATGGTGGTTTGCGTAAGAGCTTTTTAACACTGTGGTCAAATATTTTTTTGTCGCAGAATTATTTGCAGTGAATTATTAAGAAGAAATTCAAATCCTTCCATTACCAGTTACAGAAATAAGAAATGGGTTAACAAATAAGCATCCGTACAATGCTCATATAATTATGTTGCTTTTATGTTGCAAACAAACACCGAATACGAAATATTAAGCATTGATCAGTGTATGATACAACAATATCTGCCATCTCTGCACTGACAACAATTTATTTTGTTACTTGGTTAACTATTCTGTTACTTGGTTAACTATTCTGTTCGTATTTGGCGGCCGCTTCCCTGCAGATGATGAGTCTGCATGTGTTGTATTCTGAATTTGAGTTAGTTTATTTCATCGTAGCTGTGAACAGATATGATTCAGGATTCAACACAACGGTATGGGAATCCCCATTTTACAAAATTGTTGTTTTATTTTTCCTCTAAGATGTGCCAGCCTTTCGATTGCAATTATGTTTATGGTAGGTCAGTCTCAGCTAACTATGCAATTATACTTTTTATGTTTTCTAAATCAACTAATTTCTGGTTGTTAATTTATATTATCAAGAATAATTATGAACAGTTTTTAATTCTCTCTTTTCTATATTTTATTTAATATTTATCGAATTAACATCTTACGAATTTGAAATGTTAAGAGAATTTTCAAGTGCCTTAATGAGAAGAATTTGTCTTAGACATTGGAAAGAGACAAATTGTAAAAAAAAATAATTAAATGACTCTGGCCATTAAATCCTAAACGACTTGAGAAAAAAAAATTTAAATTATTAATAAACGACTTAAGTTTTATAATAAGTCATAAGGTTAACCATATAAAGAATTAGAAACATCTAGTTTTTTGGCTAATTATTTCAATTCTATCTTCATATTTCCAAATCCTCCAAGTTTCTCAATATCTTTTAGCATTACATTGCCGGAACATTTCATTAGTGATAGTGCATTTATTGAAATCTTTTAAAATGTGATCAAAAATATCCGGACACCTACCAGAAACCGGTGTCACTCTTTCCCTATGACACTCTCCCCAGTAATGGACATTAGAATTGGGTGGATCCGTCTATTGCCTTTGTCATAGCCGTGGTAAGTCGGGGAGATTTACCAACAGATGCCTGAACGTCTCTGGAGGAATGGCAGCTCATTCTTCCCGATGTAGCCAGAACAGGTCGTGATGAACGCGTTGGGTTCTGGAGCGAAGTAGACGATCTTATTTGATCGTGTGGCGGATCAAGCTTGCATGGGGCCCCCGGCTGAAAATTTTGTCTGGGCCCTTGCTTCAAACTTATTTCGTTTCCCAGCAAAAAGAGATGATATTCTGGTCAGATATACATAATTGGTACACCACACAAAGTATTAATAAAACTGGAGAACTAAAAAAGAAAATTGCGTTTTTAAGCGGCGTATTTGAGAAAAGCACTGACTGTACAGAAGCGACTAAATGTGACACGCGATTACAGTAAGTGCAATCAAGCAAATATAGAAATTCGAATGTGACGCGAATTCCTCGTTAACTATTTAATTGTAGTATATTTTGAATTACATAATTTGGGGCCCCTAAAATGGTGGGATCTCTTGCTGCAGCCCAGTCAGCTCCCTCCCCCCCCCCATAATCCTTCAGTGCATAGATGTTCGGTAAGGTTCAACTCGGGATTCTGACAGACCAGTCTATTTCCGAAACTTTATAGTTCACAAACCATTCCCTCACAAATTCTCACGACAAGGAGCGTTATAGTTCTGGTAGGGGCAGTGGTCATCACAGAAGTGGTTCTCTACCATGGCCAAACTGTTCTTATACTTTTTCGCATTTACTTTGCCGTGCAGTAATACATGAGTCCAATTCACGAAAAACACCCCCACACCGTAATGCCACCTCACTACTGTAGAGAGGCATCCTGATATTTTTGATCACATAGTCTGTGTGTACCATTAGTACACCATTCTAAACTCTAAATATTGAAAAAAACGAAAGCACATCGATACTTAACTGTTTTGGATACAACTTTATAATAAATGACCAAATTAATATAAAATTTATGTTTATTTGAAAATTTGAAATTTTACGGACACAACTTATCGTTTTTGACATTTTTTTCACTTTGATACAAATAAGTGTATTTCAGGTGGTATCTTTTTTTTCAAGTAAAATATCTTATTCTAAAGATAGTAATTACAAGGTATAAATCTAATTAAAAGGTTTGACCTAACTTTAGAGAAAAAAAAAATCAACCCGACCACAACCTATTCAGCGACCAATTAAAGAACATTGATCACACAATGCTGAAGTTAAAGTCTTTATTTTCACCAGTTTAGGCAGCGCGTAGCGGAAGTGACGTCGAAGTCAGCAGCCATGAAATTTTAAATCTTAACCCTCAAGTGTCTTAAAAATAATAGTATAGAAATTTAACTCTGTAATTTTTAGTCGTCTTTTTTAAACAAATAATGATATTAAATAAGTGAAAAATTATTTTTCTTTCCTGAGTCAATGTTTTAAACAGACAATCATTATATATTCTAGGTTTTTCGAATCTGTTGCTTGACGATATACGGCGTCATCATCGTTGTGCCTAAATTGATATGTATTATAGAATTTTTAAATGACTGCATCAAATACTTAGGTCAGTATAGCACTTAAAATATATTCTTAAGGTTATGATTCTTTACAAACGCCTTGAATGATGTGGCGCCATATGACCATAATGTTTGCAGTTTTTTGGTATATTTTCAATAGTCAATTGCTTGTCTGGAACCAATCATTAAACGATTGATGCATTATCTGTAAATAGTCACAGTAGTCCAGGAGCCAAGACTCTTTCTGTCGAAAGACAGTCTGATACAATCTGTTTGATGAATTGTTCGAAACAGTCTTGTTCATAATGCAGCTACTGGGGGTTTAAACATTTTCAATATTGGACCGAATGTGCCTCCTGCTTAGGTCACCATCTTTTTATCACGAAGTTTTCCTTTCGTAGAAATCAGCGGTAGCATCGTGAATGAATCTGTAGTAGCAGAATGACCTTTACAACTTCTTCAATTTTGAAGGCCGGGCTACGATTACCGATCATTTTATAATTGAATCTAGGTTAATCAGCATCGAATCGGGCCATATAGTTTGTCAGCAATGATTTTGGAAATCTCTTAGCAAACTGCTGACTCTCTTGCTTAGCTGATCCTGATTATCAAAAGCCACCTTAAATCGGTGGACCCAGCTGTATGAAGCATCAAGTTTGAGCTTATATTTTTTCCGAGTTTTCGATGGCCTATTTTTGGATTTCTTCTTCGTATCTGTCAATGCCTGTTGCGTCAGCAGCAACAAAGGTAGCAAGTGTTCCTTTGGCCAACAGTTCTTCACGATCATCGCCTGTTTCCATTTGCCTCCTCAAGCTTTGTATTTGCGTCCAGATTTTGACAAACGTATACCTCAATTACACAGTCTCTATCTTCTTTGGTTTGGCATCATCTTTCCATGCGAATGCCAAAAAAGCTGTTTTTTTTTTACCCTCTGAGATCTCTGGTTCATCCGTGGAGATGAATGAAGTCTATCTAGCTGAAACTTTGAAATCAATTTGGCCAAAAGGTTATGGAATCGGCAGATTTTTTTTTTTTTTTTTGGCTCTTTGTAATCGGGGGCACTTAATTCTATCGTTTAACTTAGTCAAAAGTATAACTTTTTACTTTGTTCACTGAAATGAAAACTAGCATCGATTTCAAACGTTGACCTGCTTGATGATGACCTGCGTGGACCAGAATTTAACGATAGACTACCACTTTGGCATTGCATATCCATTTCTTCGTCATCATCTTACGTCATTTCGTTGATTGTCAGACTTTCTCTGAAATTGTCTTTAAATTATAATACCGAGAAATGTATTTGCGAACGCAATCTCCTCTTCACTGGGCCTCGAAACAACTTGATAACGGCTGATGCGCGCCCATTCCATAGTCAGGTCAAACAACAGATTGGATACGTTGATTGAATTAATTCTGATCATTGTTATAACTTTCATAAAAACAAAAAAAATGTCATAATTTCTTAAAGTGTTAGGTTGTCAGGTATGGCTACAGAAATCATTCGGCAAGTTGATGCCAGTATTTGCCCAAGAGCTCAATTACAACTGTCGATAATGGCGACTTTTGGTTAACTTTTATTTAGCCTGCCGGACAAACTAGAATATAGGTCTATCTGCTGAAAAATATCTAGCTGAATCGGTTGCTCTAGCTACATTCCGGTTGTTCAAGTGCGTTTCCGGTAGGAAAATAGGTAAATCGTTTAAACTTTGAACTCAAAAGATTATGGAATCGGCAGAAGTTTTCTTTGGATCTTTGTAATCAGAGCACCTAAAATCACATTAAATCTAAAAAATTGTTTCAATCATATAAACTAAGTCATCAGATCTTTTATTTTCTGGTTATTTGTAGTATGAGGCCGACTATTTGATCACTTTACCCTGTAACAAAGATATGTTAATCTCCTAGAAGATGTCTGGAATGTGTCGTCTTTCTTTTCTCATACTTCATTCAGATCGTCCATATATTTTGTCACTCTACTTTATTTAACTATTGTTATCCTTTCAATTTCACTCATGAATTATTTTGCCAATACATTAATTAGTCTTATATATTTTACAGACTTGCTAAAACACGTGTTCTAGTGTTTGTCTTTCTGTAGTTCGATCTCTGAAACATCCTCGTAAGTGTCAAAGAGAAAAAGTGAAAATGGCACTAAATCTTGAATACATGATTTTATTTATTGACCTTTCTTTTTAACATTTCTGATGATATGTCTAACAATGGCGACAGCCAGTTTCCTTTGAATATTATTTTAATGATCTATATTTGGAAATGACAATAACGTCAATGCAATTACGAACAGATAAATATGATTCTTACATTTGCATCAGAACTATGTTAATCAAATATTTTTAAGATATTTTTTTCCAAATAAATTATCAAATTGTTGAATACTTTAGCAAAATTGTATTCAATATTAATGAAATAACCTAAACATTTACATTATAAATATTTTGTACTCTTTTCAGAACCTTCAGCTTTGGAATATCTTCTATTTTTCTTATCAATACCGCAACTAATCTGTGCGTGTTTGATGATTCGAGCTATAATTTCGAAACAAGACATATTTCTTTTATGGTTAATTAAGTCGAGTGCATGCTTAACACTAGCAGTTCTGCCTCTTTTGACAATCGGAGTGGTAAGTCTGTTCAGTTTTGCTTTAATTTCATTTTATTTTTTTCATAGTACTGTTCTAAAAAAAAAAAATCTAACGTCTTCAACCATTGTTGGAAATTATCAACAAGACTCCATAAAGACTGTTATGGAGAATGACAAAGCAGTTCTGACATTTTGTCAGCTTAACATAAAAAGAAAGGAGTTATCTAGTGCCATTTATTTGGATCTTCAGTGAAACTTGTGAATAATATGGAATAATGTAAAAAGGATCACAAGTTACACTGAAGATCCAAATAAATGGGATAAATTACTTGAAAACATGAAAACAAAATTTTATATGAATGAGTACCTTATTCAATTTATTGGAAATGTTATTAAATCTTATTTAAAAAGTATGAAAGGTAAAAACCAGGCAAAATTAAATACGAATGAGGATGAATATAAAAATAAATGTATACCTCCCATTTATATTAAAAATTAATAAGGAAATTAAAGAATTATGTATTGAAAATAAAATAAAAATTATTCATTTCAAAGATAATAAACTATTCAAGTTAAATAAGAAAACATCAAATGATGATTTTCTGAATATGGGAATTACTTATAAATTACAATGTAGAGATTGTGATGAATTTTACTACGGAAGTTCTTCCAGAACGCTAAAAGAATGCTTATTAGAACATATTGAGCTTTCAAGAGCAAACAACCTAATATATCAGACTGGGCATATCATGCATTAAAATTCAATCAAAACCCAGACCCCATTGCGTAAGTATTTTACAAATGCAATAATGAATTAGATAGGCTGCTCATTGAATCATGCTATATAAATTCAAATAAATGCTTCAAGAAAAACAAAACATTAAAAGCAATGTCACCTTCAGCAATGTCACTTTCAACAATGTCACCTTCAGCAATGTCACTTTCAACAATGCCCCTTAGGATTTTTAAAAAATGCTTAGTTAAGAAAAAAAAGATAAAACTTAAATTATATATAAATGATTAATGAACTTTTCTTGATTGATGATTATATTGTTGTTTACTAGTGTTTGATATAAGAAAATAATACTTTATTATATTTAACTTATATTGTAAATGTATAACGTTTACTGATTGTCATTTAATAATTATATTTTAAAAAGTATACCATAACATGTCTGTTATTTTAGTATTATGTTTTGTAGAATGATTGATATTTCTTAATTGTATACCATATCACACTTATTATTTGGATATATTAATTGTTAATGTTTGTTTAGTTATTCCAATGTAATTCTGTGGAAAGAATCTTTTCAACCCGATGAAGAATAACCGGATAAGTTGTTCGAAATATCGTTTTATGAGGAGTAAAGAAGATAGTTGTGAAATATTATCATGAGTTTTCTGATCTACATTTATGTTTCAATAACTGTTTTATTTTTAGGTAGAAATACAATTTTTCGCACCTAAATATAGACAAACTTAAAAGTAAATCTCTACACAAATAGAATTCAATTTTTAAGCTTTCTATAAACATTTAATTTTCAAAAGATAAAATCTTTGATTATCCATTTTTGCTTTCTTTTCTATCGTAAAGAATGAATATACAAAGGCATGAATATACAATAAATAATTCATGCAAATTTATATTGTACTTTAAGACCTCTATTCCTTTTTAGCAAAGTTGAGAAAAAAGAGACTAAATCATATAGTCAATAGGAATTTTGTAATGCAATGTTATGCAATGTTATTACAAAAACCTCTTGTTGTAAGAAAGACAAATGGTTTTAGTGTTTTAGCAAGTCTGAAAATATGTAAGACTAATTAATTTATTGGCAAAATAATTCATGAGTGAAATTGAAAGGATAACAATTATTAAATAAAGTAGAGTGACAAAATATATAGACGAACTGAATGAAGTACATTATGAGAAAAGAAAAATGAATTGTCTTACACATTCTAGACATCTTACAGGAGATTAACATATCTTTGCTGTAATGAAATTGGTTTTTAGCGACACATTTGGGAGTTATTGTGATAGCAACCAAAACGGAACAATTTCCGAACGGAACAATTCCCGAACGGAAGATCGGATCGGCAAACGGATTTCACCATCGTGTTTAGAGTCCCAAATAACATTGGATTAGGGTATTTTCAGGAGTCATATCAGTAGAAATCCATTGTTTAAGATAACAATAGAAATTGAATGTTTAAGCAGTAGAAATCTACTTTTTAAGAAAACAGTGGAAACTCTATGTTTAAGACAGCAGTAGAAATCCAGTACTTAAGTTAGAAGTAGAATCAAACATTTACGATAGCATTAGAAATCCATTGTTTAAGATAGAAGAAGAAATTGAATGTTTAAGATAGAAATCCACTATTTAAGAAAACAGTGGAAACTCTACATTTCAGATAGCAGTAGAAATCCAATGCTTAATTTGACAGTAGAAATCCAGTGTTTAAGATAACAGTAGAAATCCAGTATTTAAGATAATGGTAAAAATCCAGTCTTTAAGCTAACAGTAGAAATCCAATGTTTAAGATAACAGTAGAAATTTTGGGGATAACAGAAGTCGGTTCTACTGATTTTCTATAATAAGTTTTTATCCTCAATCGCTTATTTCTTAACAAGAACCCTTACTAGTGAAATGTGAAATACAAGTAATGATATCTTGAAGTGTGCAAATCAAGTTTCAAGAAGATTGATCCATCGGTTAAAATGCTGTTACAGGCTGAGTGATTTCATAAGCCATACTTTCTATAGAAAGTAAGCTAAATATTAATAAGTAAAACATAAGTTTACAATTTGGTCTCATGCTTAAAGTACAACGCAAATGTTTGAAAAGGTCGCTTAAAGGAAATGTTTCTCAAATAATTGTGTTTCTGGAAAACCCAGCGGTAACGGAGACCTCGTTAATTAAGCATTTTTTCTGAGGGACAAATATGATTGGTTCTCGCGGACCCTCTTCACTGTACACTTTCGTTTACAAAAACATACGCTTACGTTCTTGTAAAGTATAATTCCTATAATGCATTACAAAATTTACAAAGGTATTTTATACTCCCGGATGGTTTAATTCATATATTACAACAAGTACTAAATTATCTGCCTTTACACTTAGGAACGCTTGGTAAAACACTTTTAAAAATACTCTTCTCTTCGCTTGTCACTGTTGAAATTTAATAAATTAATCATAAAAACAACATAAAACGCTGAGAACACGTGGAGTTTTATCAGAACGATGTAGAGAGTTATTAGCACAATAGACCATCGCAGCTTCCCTTGGTGGAGCTCTTGTGAACGCTGCGCGATAGGGCGCTCAGAATTTTTCTGATGCACCTGGCCGCGAATAGGCGTTACTCTTTTAGAAAAACGGATAAGGGAATAAGCGGATAAGTAATATTAGAAGCTGCAGATAACAAGGATTTATTGCATTTGTTTTGGTTTATTTCTTTTTCAGAACGCCGAAATATTTAATATCTGTATTTCTCTTTTAGTTGTTCAAATATATCTGGAAGACGTACGATGCAAAACAAATCCACGTTGGTCTTAATTATCACGTCATAGTATACTTCTCAGCAATGATCTTCCTTTGGCTTCTCCTACAGATTTATTTCTATACTGTTCTGTATTCCTATTACCATGAATTGAATACATCACGGAAAAAAAGGAACGAGGAACTAGCAGAAGTGAAGCTTCCTGAATAGTTTGATATGAAAAGCAATCTTTACAAAACGTGTACTCTATTAACTTTGTTTATAATAAATTTACATTGCGGTATTGATGAAGTCTATCCTTGCTGTCTAAAATAATTTTTTTGTTTTCAAATAATAAGTGAACAATTGCAATTACAAGTAATAAAACTGTGTATTAAAACAGATGAATTGCATTTTAGTCCGTGTTTAACTATAAGCTTGCTTGATCGTAAGATATCTCAAAGATATAATGAAGTTATAACAACTTCATTATTGAAGCAGTTAGAGAATTAGCATAGGATGGGGTTCAAATCAATATTCCGGTTGTCCGGAAAGTTCTGAGCATTTTTGACAGGTCTATGTTTGAGTGTTCCGTATGCAGCCTTTGAGTTTGATAGCCTTACTGTCTGAAAGCACGTGATATGTTGGTGTCATGTGAAAGATGGCATATGACTGCATCTCTCAGTAAACTATCAGTAGAAGCTGTATGTTTTTATTGAGTTTCGATTATGGGTCAGCAAAAGTTGCATTTTAGGCATGTGATGCTATTCTTCTATACAAAGGGAGAAAATACCGCACAGACCTGTAAAACATTTGTGAAGTGTATGGAGAGGGTACTGTTGATGAATCAACGATTCGGAGGTCGTTTGCGAAATTCAAAGCGGGGGATTTTAGCTTAGAAGATGAATCGCCCTGGAAGACCTTCATCAATGGACGATAATCACATAAAGACAATCGCATTAACGAGTCGGGAGTTAGCAGATACTTTGAAAATTCCCAGAAGTACTGTTCATGAACATTTAGTGAAGTTTGGGTACACTTCTCTGTATGATGTTTAGATCCCATTTAATCTGCCTGAGAAAAACTGCATTGGTCGTTATTCCATCTGCGACATGCTCCTGAAACGCAACAAAACAGATCCGTTCTTGAAGCGAATAGCGACTGGAGATGAAAAATGGATTGTCTACGACTATTTATAATAGCAATCCCGGTGTCAGGTTAACGAACCATCAAAACACACCTAGGGCCGGCCCGAGGGGTGGGGAAGCTAACGTAGATTTTGACAAAGAACACTCATGTCAAATTTTGTGTTTCTAGCTCAAGCGGTTTCCAACATAAGCATAATCTTCAAGAAAAGTCACCCCTCCCCCATTTGCACCCCTTAAGAGTAGTATTTTTAAAAATCCTTTCTTAGTTAGCGCTTATGTCATAAGGGGAAACCCGTCCCGAAAATTTCAAGTTCCTAGGTCTAACGGTTTTGGCTGTGCATTGATGAATGAATGAGTCAAGTCAGTCAGTGAGTTTGCCTTTCATAGATATAGATTGGACAAGATACTGAGTTGTTGAGTTGCTGCAAAGCAGAGAAACATAGATAATCCTCCATACTTCCCAATTTTTACAAGCGATATACTGTTTCTGGATACAGATAAATTTTGAAAGTTTCATTGAGCGATATCTGGGACCGAATAAAAAATAAGAAAAATAGTTAATTTCCTCTTTCTTGTTTTGCACTGTCATTTTCATTAGAATAACATTTTGAAATAAGTTAAATAAATAATTTTAAATAACAATTCCCGTTTATTTACAGTTAACTGCATATTTAACTGCATATCTTAACTGAATATTTAGATATTTCTCCAATTCTCAATTTAGTTTTGTAGATACTACTTTCGCTACAAATGAAAATGAAATGGCCTGTGACGTATTGCACTGTTTTTTTCTATGTTAGAGAATCTAAGTGAAATATTATTGCTATTTAAAAATATATCGTTTTAAAAATTATTTAATTTAAAAAATTAAAATAAAACAACCAAGCAAATAAGAAGAAATTAAAATAAACAACCTTTTCAGAGCCAAAATACTGCAAGTGTCAGCTTCAATACTGTTTACTATCAAAATAATACAAAGATAATAGATTTCACTTTATAAAAATATCTATAAACACTATTAAAAAACTTGATGGAAAAAGTCAAAGTTTTGACTTATATATATATTGACTGAATTATATAATAATTCAGTGTGTTTCTTTTTTTCTAATTGATTAAAGATAATCACT
>JAFIDM010000002.1:64280129-64329408 GCA_023159025.1 Thereuonema tuberculata
AATAAGTTCACTCTGGAAACAGATCTCGATTTAAAAAATAGTGAACTTTGGAAACAGATCTCGATTGAAAAAATAGTGAACTTTGGAAACAGATCTCGATTGAAAAAATAGTGAACTCTGGAAACAGATCTCGATTTAATAAATAAGTGAATTCTGGAAGCTGAGTATCTCTTCCAGTGTAGTGAAAACACCCTACTCCAACTTTAAAATGACTGTTTAAGAGAAATCATAAAAAAACAGAATCAGTGATCTAGCTTTGGATTTATTAGTGCAAAAATGATAAAAAAAATATATCTTCCAAAAAAAAAGCACATTGCAATCTTAAATTGAAAATTGCAATTTACTTTAAACAAACATCATCTTATTATAAAACACCATATCGACCACCAAAAAAATATTAAAATAAAATGCTTTTATTAAATAAATTAATATTCATAAAAAGCAGGAAATTTTCGGAATTTTTAATATATTTATTGGTGGTCGATGTGGTGTTTTATAATATTACGAATACTACGAGAGAAGAAATAAGAAGAAATATGGACTAAATACATCATCTTATACAAAATAAAATTTTTCAATTATTAAATCAATTTTAAACTTTGGGAAAAGTTTTGGCAAACATATATTAAAATATTATATTCTTATAAATTATAAGAATGTATAAGGAAAAATACAAAAAAAAAAAAGTAAAGAGAAAAACTGGAAACAAAAGTATATATACATAATTGAAGATTATATCGGCTGCTTTCTGAAAAAATTATATATTATTATTCTGGTATTTATTGCTAGATACAGTACATGTTTCGTAAACTCTTGGTTGTTTCTATCTAATATCATAAAAATTTATAGCAAAGGAGTTAATCTCATAGTTTTAGGATTTGCTGGGGAAAATAAGTCTCAATTATCAAATTGTGGATATTTCAATTAAAAAAATAAAAATTTTATAACAACATTTAGAATAAATGCATTTTTGTTCTTCATCCTGATTTCTTACAACTGAAATATTACTTAAATCGGATTTGCTTTTGATACTAGATACAAAAAAAGCTTTTCTTTTTTGTATCTCGTTTGTATTTAATTCCCTATCATACAAACATTCTCATATACAATTTATTTTTTGATCATAATGCAAACATACTTCAATTAAAAAAAATAGAAATTCTGACAGCTTATAGAATAAACACATTTCATAATCTAAAGTTAAATATTGACATTTAATTTATTCTAAAAAAAATGTTCTAAAAACTGTATTATTATAAGAATTAAAATTATTCATTAAAGTTTTAATATTAATTTCAAAATAGACGATGATATTGGCACCGCAGTTATCTTTCCAAAGTTTGTGAATTGATATTAATTTCATGTGATTAATTCGTAGAACTTTAACATTCATTTCAGTGATTTAATAAATGCAGGAAAAGCAAAAAAAATATATATATATTTTAAATTTAATCATTAGTCTTCTGATATTCATTTCAAAGAAGTATATGGTATTCAATTGATATGCAACGACAGCAGTAGTCTTTTGAAGTGCTGAGAAGTGATCTGCAAACAGAATCTGCATTCAATATTAAACAATTGGCCAAATAATTCAGATGAAAAAGGTATCATTTATAAATTTCATTAACTAAAGGAAGATTTCCCAACTATATTACAATGCAAAATTAAAAAGGAAGGAAGGAGCAGTTAAAACGGCAATTTTAGAAATTAAAAATTCAAAAGAATCATGTCTTAGGTTTCCTATTTCCTAATTTATCAAACAAATTTAGGTTTCCCTGTGCCTTTGAATTCAAAAACAAAACAGAAAATCATGCACTTGATTTTTATTGATTGGCGCTGCGTGTTTGTAGAGTGATATTTCTAGGCTATTCCGATATAAGATATACATTTTTAAAGGAAAGACATATACTTATTTTACTAAACTTAAAAAGAAAGATATTACATTTGGACGCTGGCATGGCAACGAAACAACTTACAACACCATCAGTGACTGAACAATCACACATCACACCATGATACCAACTCATTGTTTCACAACGAATTAACGACTAACAGTTATATTCCCATGCAGAATTATTGCTTAACACAAATGAATTTGTATCTAGTCATTGTAGGAAATCTGCCTTTGCCGTTGTTTGATTGGTTTTCTTTTCATGTTGAAAACAGTTCCATTCACAATTCGCTCACAGCCATCAACAGTTTTGTAGCAGTAGTCTGTAAGTTTTTGATTTTTATGCGCTAAGATTTTAATCTTTAACAACTTTGCAGATATTAATAGAAAATTCATCAGTTGCTTAAATATTTTTTGCTTAAATTTTAATGCCTTCGTTTTAAGCCTCTTGTTGCTTTTTTTAGGAAAAAAGCTAAAAGAAAACCCTATTCTTTTCCGTTACTTGCTTTTTTGATGGTTCTAAATAGTTATTTTTTTATTTCTTCAAAACGTATTATTTGCTATTAATTCCTTTACAATATTAATCGTTCGAAAAGAAAATTGTAATATTCGAAATGTTTGAAATGTGACTCTTATTCTAAAGTAGATCTCTCACAGATCTAAGAAGAAATGAAGGCACTAAAAAATACACTATAATTAAGAAGGAAATTTGGAAAATGAATATCAGGTCCCGTATTGCAATATTTTGTTCAATACTATGATAAATTTAATTTATTATTTATTTTTCAGTAAGTGTTAGTAAGTTATTTCTTTTTTTTTTCCTTTTATTTTATAACAGTTGATACTTTGCAACATTTTTGAAATATTTAAATGGATATTAAGAATTAAACTGACGAGAATTACAAATGGGCGAACATGATAAAACGCATTTTTTTTTTAATTTAACTATTTAATATGATTCTGGTTTTAGTATTCGAACAATGTTTCAGAAAAATCAAGAAAAGCAACCAAGCGAACCCTCTGCATTATTGGGCGACTCTTGAAGAAGTGATGAATGGCCATATTGAATCGGAATTGGGACATATTGGGTCCAGGATACCATATTCACTATCAATATGGAAAATTCAGTGTAGTTAGACCCAATTTTGTCCAATTACCACTATCTCTCTCTCTAGGTTAGTGGCCATCTAAACTTTTCAGGCCATGCGGAATTCTCCGAGGTATCATTCACTGGGATCCGACTTCCGGTTTGGGCTGTGGAGGTCGTTACACAAGCGCACAAGGGAATTCTAATATTTCTTCTTACGGAGTCACTAAAAATTAAGTTTTAATTATCATGTAGTAAAAATAGAGTATCTATATTAGAAGTAGTAATATTCGTTCGTATATGATCAATAAGTATAAGCGTTGCAAATTTTATCCAATAATAATTTAAAGTAACTGCTGCTATATATTACATGTTTTGTTATAATCAGTAAGCCTTTTAAAAAGTGGTGTTCTACAAAAGGGGCTTTATTATTTTAATCTTTGTTATTTTAATTTTAGTTCGAACAACGAATGGTTATTAATTTTCCAACTTATTATCCAATATCCCGGGAAACCGATAATTCTCATGAACTGAAGTTGACCTCCTGTGTAGTTGGTATCATGATTTATAAAGGGGAAAATATCACAAACGTATCCCAATTGCTCAACATACGCCTCAAATTACCTCATCGAGCGTTTTACTTGTAAAGTTGTTTTATATGAAAGGGTAAACATTCAAAATTATCGAATTTGGGCTTCCAAATTACCCCATGCCCTCCAGGAAGTTCCATGGGTGAACTCAATGTGTTCGAGTTGGATAACAGGTTTCTGACAACACATGTGTTCCATTAACTTTCACAATTATTGTATTAAAACTAAATTGAAATTAAATGTTTTATTGCTTAACATAAATGCAGCACAAAGATAATCATTCATTGCAGTTTAGTCTTTGTGATTTATTTATCTGTTTATTTTCAGGCTATTTTTACATTGTACAGAACCAAATTCCTGTTTTATCAGCGACTTTTTGGACTATTTATTTTTTTCGCAGAATCTATTTCCCAAGTCCAGTCTTCCCTCCAAATTTGGTGATATTCGATTGTTAGATCGAGCTAAACAAGCGCTGAATAAGGGAAGTTTAAATATGACCGTTTTGGGTTTACGAAAATGTTTAGAAATAACAAGGAGTGTCTGATAAATAATAGACTAATTTATAAGACTTGAACAGAAACCCAACAACATCGGAATTTCAATAAATACTAAAAAACAAAACAAAATAGAGGTTTTGCGGTTTCTTCTGAGTTCCTAGAAATGTCTATGATGCTGAAGTGTTACAAACGGAAAATAATGAATAGAATTTTTATCTAAAAATCCCTATTTGAACAATTTTTTTTTTATTACAATAAGGCTTATCATACGCAGAGTTTGATACAATGATCTGAGGAATTATAGTTTTCATTTTGAATAGTTCGACTTTTAATTGTATTTCAAACTATAGGCTTACGAATTGAAATGAAGGCCTTCTTAACCCGCGAAATACGACGGAGTGATATTTTAATACAATCGAATTACAACATTAAACTCTTATAGTTTAATGAAAGGAAAGACGTAGGTAGTTTTAAAGCACAAGATGTTTACTGGTGGGCCTTAGAGATCGAGGAAGAAATTGGATATTATAAATAATATAAATATCTTATAAATTATTTAAATAATACCTAGCTTTTGTACAAAAGTGAGTCCTTAGGCTATCGAAGTTAAAAATCTTGAAAAAAATATTCCTTTTATGTATCAGCATTAATATAAAAAATTTACAGACAAAAAGAAATAAATCAAAGAAGACATGAACTTAGCAAGGGATTTCCGGCTGTGTTATTATTATTTAAAATTTTATTACAAAATCAAATTTCTCCTTTTTATCTTTTTTTTTAATAAATTAAACTGATTTTGAAATGCTAATATTTATAACAAGAAAAAAAAGCATAAAAACGCACACAATTAAAGATTCACTGAGTTATTTTTGGAATTTTCGTACCCTGAACCCAAGACAGACAGTTTCGAGATTCCTAGCTCTCGTCCATTGGATTCGCCCATTTACTCATAGGTCAGTGTAACCAAAAGAAACATAAACAAAGGACAAATAAACAAAACAATGACCCTTAAGTTAAAAAAACATCAAAATATAAATTAGGAAGAAAAAGGGTAATAAATTAATCCCTGCTAGCTCAACGCTTAGGCTCTGAAGGATTAATTTGTAAAGAAAACATACACCTAATAGTCACATTTAACGTGCGTTAATGATATAAAACAAGAAAAAAAAAAAAAAGCTTTTTGGTTCCACTGAGCTATTGAGTACTGGGCGACCCCAACTCTCTTAACGGTCTGTCTTGGGTTCCCGCTACGAAAATTCCAAAAATACTCAGTAAATCTTTAATTGTGTATGTTTTATGTTTTTTCTCTTATTATATATCCTTAACGCATGTTAAATTTGACTATAATATTTTTAATAATGAATATTTCCTTACAGAAGCATTCGAGACAAAATGAAGCAAGTGTCAACTGCAGTTTCGGATTTTGTGCTTGCCATGGGATGTCTCTATGCCCTGTATCAAATATGTCAAGTGGCATCATCTCAGTCCATTCTGTTCGCCATATTTGGTTACTTAATGTTTCTTGTGGGTGCAGTTTTAGGTTGTATTAGGTTTTGTAAGTAAATTTATATTTATTTAATACTTAGTAATTGATAGTCTAAACTCATGAATATTCAAATAGTTGTTTGACATTGTACTGTATTATCTTTTAACATAGTGTTAAAACGGACATATGCTCTAGATAAAACCATGTTAAATCACAATTCAAGATGTTTATCTTCAAAACTGAAACCCTTACCAGAAGTTATAGATTTTTATAACGAATTAGATAGGGATTTGGTGTTAAACTAAAAAGTAAGGCAGAAATTCCCATTTAATTTCAAACATCTGGGCAAGAAAAACAAAGCAAAAGAAAAACTAAGTTCTTTGTTTTGAAATACAGTATAATCGTCTTATCTGAACTTTTTTCTTTTTCTTTTCTGAATTTTTCAGAATTAAACACCAGAAAAGCAATCAGATCACGCGAATTAACCAATCACTTCAATACTAAGTTCGAAACTTGAAAAATATTTTAGCACTTTTCTTTCTTTAACTATTAAAATTAAGAAAATAGTCAAGTTGCTATTTAGGCCAAATATTTATTGGGTGAGTGCAAAAGTTTTACCCGTTTTTATTACCCATAAAGAAGAGCAAATAAACGCGAAATGAACAGTACCTATTATTGTGCATAATCCCCATTGCTATCTAGGACCTCTTGCCATCTTTCTGGTAGGAGATGAATCCCACGACGATAAAATTCCGGCGGTTTCGAGTCAAAGTCTTGAAGGCAGTTTTCACAGCATCAAGATCATCAAAGAGTTTCTGACTGAAGGAATTGTTCAACGCACGAAATAGGTGATAGTCAGTTGGTGCCAAGTCAGGAGATAAGGGAGGGTGGGGTAAAACCTCTTAACCAAAGCCCAGTAACTTTTGGCGAGTAATGACAGCAGCATGTGGCCTGGCGTTATCGTGGTGAAGGATAACACCGCGACGATTGATGAGACCTGGCCGCTTTGCTACCAAATTTGAATGCAGCCTGTCTAATTGTAGACAGTAGAAGGCAGCATTGATGGTTTGATTGGCAGACGATTTGCGTCATTACAATGTCATGTGTGAGGGCAATTCCATTGCAAATTTTCATATCCAAAAACGGGTAGAACTTTGCACTCACCCAATACTTTAAAGAATTGATTTGTATGTGAAATTCCATTTAATTTCACGATGATTGTTGGTCATACATAATGCCATGTTGTTTTCTTCTGCAAATGATGAATTTGTTTATATTCTACGTATTTGATACTTTGAAAAGTACTACTAATTGATTGTAGAATAGTGAAAATCATAATTTATATTTCATATGATTTATCAGCTCCCATGAGTCTGAATCAAAGTTCAATCCTGAGAAGGCTTGGATGTTTCCTTCTCTTTGTTTCTTTCAGTTTCTCTGTCGTCCCTCGTCATACGAAACTTATTTAGGTCATTTGTTTTAATGAGCATAATGTTACGTGACAGATTTACCATTTTTAATTTTCAATGTGAAATACTGAAATGCATTTCAAATTTCTATTTTTATATATTATGGGTACTTGTATGAAATTGCTAGTATTGAAAATCTAATACAGTTGGGTGTATCAGTTGGACCAGGTCAATTTCGCAAAAATCAATTGATCTGGTCAATTCGTATCGACTTTTTCGGACTTTTCACCAGCGCTTCGGCTATGATGTGTTGACTCTCTTCGATAGTGATTGTGATGTGTGACCTATCCGCAGCAAGTTTTGTTGCAACAGAACCAGTGTCTTCAAATTTCGTTCCGATTGCAGTCGTTTCGGAGAAAAAACATTCTTCATCAAATAAATGTCTTAAGGTCCGTTTATACTATCCGGAAAGATACGGAGCGCTCTGCCCAGGGCATTTTGGGGAGAACTTATTTCCCTAATTTTCAATGGGATTGTTTATACTTTGCATACTGACAACATTACCGACAACCGGCGTCGGTGGCGAGGGTCTTCAACATTCTCAATAAGAAAGTTTGTTAGTTGCCGTTTGCCTTTGACCTTGTCTTTGTGACCCGCTCGGACAGTATTTTCAGTGTCCAAGCGGTCAACAAAGACAATTATTTTTTTTAATCATAAGTCAAAACATCTCACTGTTTAACCATTCTGACATTAGATACATATTTTGATCAACATTAAATCTAATGGATATCAAGATCCATTGGATTTAATTTAATAAAAAAGAATGGGATTTTTTTTTTTAAACTTAATGCTAAAAGCTTTATACTTTGTTAAACTAACTGTTATTGAGAATTTTATTTATTTTTGAAGTATTTAATTATCTTATGGAGTAGTTTTAGTTTTTTTTTTTTATCATCAACTTATATAATTGGCTAAGTTCGTCTGTCTGTAACTCGATATAATTAAGCTATTAAGATAGATCCAAGGGTTCTAATGGTATCATTGAATCAAAGGTACTCAAATTGGATGAAATATTATTTGGTCATTCCATGTTGTTTCCATGAAATTTTATCCTTGAGAACTGACCTAGACAACCGAAATTCTAACAAAATATAAGTTCAAAACCAAATAATTTTATTACCACTGCATTTTAATGAAATTTGGCATACTTACTCAGTTTTGTTACGCTGATTTTGAAACTCAAAACCATTTTTGCCGTAGAAACTTCGTTCACAAGTTAGCGCAGTATTTAGATTACAAAGGTGAGTTTTAAATGCCTTTCGGCGTTATGAGTCAAAAATAATAACTATTCCATTCTTACTTTTAGTAAAATTTATTTACAAAGACAAACTTTAGATATGGTTGGTATTTATTTCAAATCAAATCATCAATCAAATCAATATAAATTGGCTAAGTTAGATACGGTTGGTGTTTATTTACCAGAGCCTGTTTTTAGTCAGGGACAGTTATATGTTGCTATTTCTCGAGCACGTCGTGATTGCGACGTCAAAATCAAAATTCTTGATCGAATAGATCAAGGAGATCTGATAGAAGGATCTGATGCTGTTTTTACAAAAAATGTAGTTTATAAAGCGATATTTACTTTATAGTTGATAGTTGATAATAAAATGATTTTCAGATTTTTTTATGCCTGTCGTCCGACAGGCTTTGCTGCTAGTTGTATAATAAACATCTGTAAGTGTATTTTTCCTTGCTTTATTTATATTTTATAAACAAATAAAACTAAATATTCTACATTAAACAAACAAATAATTTTTCTTAAGGGCTAATTGCTATCTTAAAGGCAGCTTTCTGCTTCTTAAATTCAAAAGAATATTAAAGACATATTGTAATATTCTAAAACACTGAGAAAATAATTGTTTGTAATCTATCAATGGTTTAAATAATGTCCAAAATTCTCCCTCTGCTTTCTTTTATTTAAATATCTATGGATTCTATAACACATGATCCTTTTCTTTCGATTTTGTTCTTCAAATTAAATCATAACACTAAGATCTATTGCGGAGGTGCCATTCAATGGTGACAAGAAATTCTAACCAAACTCCTCACTTTAGCCAAGGTCACCGACTTATGACGGTTAATATAAACACTCGTATCTTAGCCTGTGAGGGGTAATAAAAAAAACGCTCCGTGTCAGTAAACGGACTTTACTGTAGAGCACGTCGACTCATAATAAGCTTAGTGGCAGACAAGTTGTTTTAACGTCAACCAGAACGCACCACTTTCGTGGCCTGCAATTGTGAATTATTGCACGGTCACTAATGCGAGCCCAATATCATGAGGTGCTCGTACTGATGTCAGGTGCATGTCCAGTGTTGTACGCATTCCGGTGTAATAGAAATACTGTTATTCTTAGAAAATGTATAATTTGCTCTCGAAAATAGCTCTCAGGAATAAAGTAACCGAGTTGAACTGATATACACTGTATTTTCAGTCTGTCTTATGGGATAAATATAAACAGGTATTTTTCTGTCTTTTTGGGATATCGATAAACTCAGAAAATATATTTATTATTTGAAAGATTTTTACCACATCCTGATTTTTTTTTCATCTGTAATATAAACTTTTTAGATTTGTTAGTCAATAACCTCTTTCGTGCAAATCAATGTTAAATTAAAATTAATAAGGTGTACATCTCTGTCCACAGCCCAAGAAGATCCTACTGCTATGTTCATCAAGTGCCATGAAGTCCTGACCTGGCTCTCTACAACGATTGGTTTGTCTATGATGGCTGCTCAGCTGCAGTATGTTGCAGGATGGGATTTCGTCGGCCATTTGCACTTGGTATCTATCCTTGTTCTATTGGGGATCAAAATATTTTATGAAGCCTATATTGTTCTGGTAAGCGAAACCATTTCCATGATCTCAGTTGTATCGATGCTGGTCTGTGCCATCATTAACAAAAGCCTGGACGGATGCTTAGGCACTGCTCTATTCATTGTGATGGGCTGTATGAAAGGTCGTGGCGGAGAGTGGTTCGGTTTGCCCAGGGTGGATATCTTCCATTATGTCATTACAATTGGGTTGATTTTCTTATCATTTCCCATTACAGCCCATGAGGAATATGACGAATACTAATTGTAGTTTTAAATATACCATTGTATTGTCATGTTTTGAAGAATCCTCCTAATTGTCAAAGGGTGAAATAAGACTATTTCCGTTTCTGATTTAAAAAAAAATGTTTAAACATTGAAAGAATGTTTTTGTTAACATTACAATTTATTAAAAACAATTTATTTTAAAATAAATTTTTAGTGTAAAATATTAAAAAAAATCAAAATACCAAAACAATAAAAAATATCAAATTCCTATAAACTAACTATTAAGTTACTTTAGGAGGAATTCATATAGTATTTTCCATTTACAAAGAATTTTTTTTTCTATTTTTTTTAAATCAAATAAAAATAGAAAATTTATAATATTACAATTATTCCATTAACAAGAATCATATCTGTAATAAAAGTTAAAATCATTATCATGACCTAATAACTTGAAAAACTGTTTTGTAACAAATGTTCAGTCAAAGATAGAAGTAAATTTTCATTAAAGAAAAAATGGAATAAATATTAATGTGAGTCGATATGAAAAATTAATAAATAAATGCAGTTGCTGCAGGAGCTGACTTATCTCTTTGTTGATTTGTTTTTTACTATTTTATTTATTCTTAAAAGATTACTTAAATTAAAGAGTTTGATAACTTTCAATCATTTTAAACAAAATCCAAAGAATTCCCTGCCCCTGCCAGTGCTGATTCTGATGAACGAGTTAGACCTACGAATAGGGTAGATTAATAGTAGATTTCGTCAACTTTATGGAGCAGCTGAATGACAACAAAATAGCTAAAGCTGAACGCGCATTGAACACCGTATCGCGTAAGCGTCAAGCGTATGCGAATCGCGTACTGATAGCTGAACGTCACTGCTGGTCGTTTAGCATTGGGCTTCTCGTCGTTGCCTTGTTCCTACTTGTTGACTAAATCTGCAGCCATGCTTTATCTCTCTCTACTTTATTTTGTAACTGTTGTACCCAATTGCATAAAGCTCTGGATAATTTTGCACTAATTTTTAACAAAAGTGTCTCCTTGACATTGGTGGTCATCGTGGAATGAAGCCAGTTGCGAATTTTCCTTCACATCGTGCTGCTGCGTTGTGATTGGCTGACGTTGTTCCAAACTCAGCATTCTGATTGGTGAAGTAAAGATACGCAGATCTTCAAGCCTGGTCAAGGTTGGAGTATCGCGAAAAAATAAGTTAGTATGACGTCACAAATCGACGAAAAGACATCGCGTATCGACGCAATGACGTCATTTCTACGATTTCGCGTGACGCTTACGCGATACGCTGTTCAATGCGCGTTGGCCTTTAGAATGACAAAGCCGTTCACTTTGGTTCATTGTAACAGCTCGTTCACATGGTAATTTTAAACATTTCTAATATCAAACCAGATTGATAACAGCTTCTAACTTGGAGACACGTTATGCTGTCAAACACAGATTATATATCAAAATGTTCAGCTTTAAAAATAAAAAAAATGAGACCAAAATTTTTACCAGTTGATATCCAAAATCAAAAGTTGTAAGCTTTTAAAAATCTCTCTAAAATATTTTTAAAATATTAAGATAATACGATAGAGAAAATAAAAAATCAGTTTTACACTTAAGTAGGAAAAAATAAATAAAAAACAAACAAGTAAAAAAACATTTTGTGGTAAAGCATAAAATTAAAGGCGACCCATTAAGCCTAAACTTCACTGAAGGAGCGTTGGAGGGTCATCCTTCGCGCAACGACAGCCGATTATCCACCGGAAAAAGATGAAGTTTGGAAATTTTTTTCCTGAACAGCTACTAACATGATCGACTTGAAATTTGGATATGCTTTAGTTTAGAGTGTCTATTATACAATGATTTTTTTTTCTTCCTGCCTATCCGGAAAAAATGCCGACACAGTCGACTGTTTCCGGAAAAAGTCGACTGTGTTCGCAAACTGCTAGTTACGGTCAAGTAAAAATAGAGATTGTATAGCAGACACACTAAAATCTACCCAAATTTGAAGTCGCTCGGGTCAGTAGTTGTTGAGGAAAAAATTCCAAAGCCTGTGGAAGTAAAAAGTCGACTCTGTTTTCATTTTTCCGGATAGGAAGAAATAAATACCCCATTCCTACAGTGTTTGGGCCTCTGAACATAATGGTGAAGTCCGTTTGCCGATCCTACTTTTCGTTCGGGAGTTGTGGAAAGAAACAGATACGGACGGACCCACAAGACAAACCCAGTAGCTCCCCAATGGGTCGCTAAAAAAGCAAAAACAAAAGAAAAGCTGAAAATTTAATTTTATGTCGATTTAATGATTGATCTTGGGATCACTTCAATGTAGTGGAGATAGCTTTATTCCTTATGATAAATATCCTACCTTTATTCCTTATATTAAATTAGCTACTACGATAAGGCTACACACACACGTGAATATTTGCACGTGATAAAAGCAAAGCGGCACCATAATATACACAATTTTATAACAAAATGTGTTCAGAAGGGTCGTTTTTGGTTAGGGTCGTCTATCGCCGTTTTCCTCTTTTTCGGAAGCGACACTTTTGCCCCCCCCCCCACTTCCGGTCAGGGAGTGGTCCTAGAGGTCTGATTTTTTGGACGTGGTCACCTATTTTTTGATGCTGAACACAATGGTGAAGCTTTCATTCTAATATCTCTTTAACTGTTTGGCCACTAGTGTGTGACTTCCAGCAAGCATAAAAGTAAGAGCGGTCCCGTATGTTTTACAGGCAGCCTAGAGGCCGCTAAAAAGCATACAAATTACAAATAAATCAAATTAAAATCACTCAACAGAAATTAAAAAAAAAAAAAAAAAACCACAAAAGATAAAGTAGGAGAAGCAATCCCAGTTGCGATCGCATAACGCCCCACAGCTGCTATACAGAGCAAATGTTAAAATCTCGGAAACTTTACAACTTCAAAACCCCGCAGAAAAAATAGATGCTCTCCATAGATTTGAGAGATTCCATTATAATAAAAATTAGACAATCATTGTATGATTTATTTCAAGAAGAAAAAAGGAAAATTAGCATTATATAACTAATTCATAATCTTAATTCTAGTTGAAGTCAATATAAAAAATGAAGAAATAAATTTTTATAATACTGTATATCAGATTTTAATAAAACTTTTAAATTAAGATTGTAGAGGAGATCTACAACTTATGAATCTCCGAAGTTAAAAATAAACTCTCAATGGTTATGAGCTAGTCTTGGCAAGAGCTTTTTAACGAGGTATAGATCATGTCTAGCGTATGTTCTTCCTGAGTTGAACATATGAATTTCTCGCTACGGACGGACAGACAGAGGAAGGATATAAAGCTTCTCCTGCTAAGAGCTCTGTATAGAAGCCTAACAGGATTATTCTGATATGAAAGACAAACTTAATAAAAAGAGAGAAGAAAAAAATATTAGATTATTAAAATTTTGAAGAGGAATTCTCTGACTAACGAAAATATTTAAACAACTCATTCGTTTTATTTCTTCTTCAATGTATTATTAAAGATTTATTGTTTTGTAACACTTTAATTTATTATTATATTCATTAAAATAATGGCAATATATTTTTTAGAACTAATTTATTGAAAATTTTGACCAAAATGCAGAATTTTATTACTTCAGAAATAAAAAAGGAATTATTTGTAATATTATTAACATATTTGAAATATTATTATTATTATTATTATTATTATTATTAATACAATTTAAATACAATTTCTTGAAATTACAAAATAAATAAAAATTACAAAATGTACGTGCTGGGGTGGAAGTATAATTAGACAAGAAACAATTCTTAATAGAACAGACATCGCCGTGCTGGCGTGGCCGTGCGGTTTAGCCGGCGGGCTGCCGTTGTGCCCGATGCGCCAGTACCCGGGTTCGAATCCCGGTGGTGGCATGGCTGTTTCTTTCTTCTGTGTTTCGTCCGTTTCCACCTGGGACTTACAATTTCAGGGTTATCCTGGACGGGTGTATAATTCTCGTTCCCCCTTTCTTGAATTTCACTAGCCTCGCCCTGACGTTGTCAGGCTGAGCTAGTTACGTCGTCCCTAGTTGGCCAAATTCGATAAAAGGAAGGAAGAACAGACATCGCAATCATGAATGCAAGAAAGAAAATGGCGCCTGGTCGGCATTTCATTAACAATAACAACAACATCTATTTATATGCCGAGGAAACAACGTATTGCAATAAAACATCAGCGGAAATTAGAAAAAGTTAAGGCTTCTAATATAATTTTGATTACAAAATTAATTCATATGTTGAGTATTCACTATAATATTAATCAATATGACTTAATTGTAAATAAGAATTTATTAAATTTAAAATAATTTTCCAATACAATTTAAATTAAAACATTAAAAGTGAAATAAATAATTCTGTCAGTTTTCTTGTTGTGCATAGATAGATTTATGTCAATGTATTTATATCTGTATAATTTATATTAATGTAGATCTGTATAATTTATATTAATGTAGATCTGTTTGGCTAAACTCGGTGTGCGATTTGTGATTTTGCCAGAGGGGAGGAGGCCTAATGGGTTCACTACCAGAATGAAAATTTTAAATATGTTTAGCATCCCTCCCCTGAAAACTGACTTACAAGGACACAGAAACTTACGTGTTACGTAGGGACTGGTCTAATAGATTATTAATTTATTAAATCGTGATTTCTTGAAATTTAGTTAGGGTATTAGTGTTGTTATTTAATAAAAAATAACATTCTGTGGCCCTGGTAGTTCTGAAATCAAAATGTAATAAAATACGAGACTTACGTAAATCAGTTGAAGAGATATAAATGTTGTTCCTGTTGGTTTATTAAAACTATGATGGCACTATGATATTTAGACTTGATCCATTTTGTCGCAAACATATCTGCATTGAAGCAATTGAGATAAAAAGCAGATTTGAAAGTTAGATTCATGGCACTGAATCCCCGCTGACATTCGGCTGTAGAAATGCGAACAATTTCGACTGAATATACAAGGTCCTCCGCACGAAGGAGGAATAATTTTGGATTTTCTTTGAATACGAAAGTCGTTCACAAGTGTTTTCGCTAATTTTGAATTTCACCTTTCTACATAAAAGAGGTCTTTTCACATGATTTTTTGGGGGGGTTTAAAGTACTTCACCGATTTAATTTAAGACAAAAAACTTAACGAAATTTCTTACCATGCAAGTAGAGTTCGGCTTCAAACTTTGCATCTTTAATTTTATTACAGCAAATAATCCTTTCCCTCCCGATTAGTAAAAAATGTTTTTTACTTTATATTTATATCTATATATAATTGTTTTCAAATAACTTTTGTTCAGTGGGTGGGAATAATTATCCCTGGCAAAGAATATCATATATAATTATCCTGGAAACCAGCAGGGATGTAGCATTCATATCCAGAGGTTGGAATGGTCCAAGCCAGTGAGGGGGGCGGAATCATAGGGGTATTTATCCCCCCCCCCACAAATCGAATACTGTCAAACTAGTAGTCACTAAACTTAACTGATTTGAAATTTAATTATATTTATTTCACATTTAATCAATGAATAACTAGTTAAGATCTAATTTTGTACTTCAAAGACCTCCATTAGTTAACATAATTCAGATTTTTTCTTCTTTAATAATTCTACACTTGTGAACAAATATATGTTGATATTAAAAGCCTATAGTTTCACAAATTTATTAAATATGCAATCATGAATGGTTTGGATCTAGAACAGGAAATGTTCACCTCATTCATCTGTAGTCTGTTTCTTAAGTTTTATACAATAATTCAAGGGGCATAATTAATTACAATTATGCTTCACTTAGAATCTGTATCCATCCAAATAAAAAAAAAAAGTCAATCAAAACTACTAAGCTTTTATCCTACTGCCAGTTGTATTTAACATCTGAAACAAAAACGATTCTGTCGTTATGTTATTAAATTGAGTCTAATAATCACCGGAGCATTAAGTGCCCGTCTTCTTAAATTATATAGTTTTCCTTCTTTCACGCTTTTCTTTCTTTTTTTTCTTATTTGTTCAGTTACAAAGATTTTATTAGGTGAATTGAAGTATTTTTGCAAAGTGAGGAAAAGAATATTCTTTACGATTTGTTTTGATCTTTCCGTTTTGCTTCTTAAACTGTACCAATAAGTGTTGCCTCCAGTGAAGTGAAGCAGCAATCACAGTACGTCTGTGACGTCTTTTTTTGGAAGTCTGGCTAAAACTGAAATTGTGAAAGATTTCCAGTATTTAAAATGTAAAATTTCAATCTCGTTCTTAGCGTTAAATGTCAATATGAGGAAAGTTTCTATTAGTGTATAATTTAACAATTCTTTTGCTTCGATCGTATCAGAACAATCATGAAAGACTATTAGCTGAAGCCTATCATTAAACATAGGTCTTACAACTTAATCACAAACGGAAGCAACTTTAAGCATTATATAGGGTGGACATAAAAGAATGGTGGAGTTTCAAATGGTGTATTTTCTGTATTGCTTCAGTGTACAGTCATGATATCTCTCAACTGGAAGTATAACTTTCCAAGTTTGATATACGTGACTCAAAGTCCTCCATTTGCGCACCTTTCTTCACCCGGCACGCATCCAAGCTATAGTCTACTTTCTGCCATACCCGTTGAAGCATGTCCGGTGGGATGGTCTCCATAGCATGGGTGATCCATTCCTTGATACCATTGATGGATCTGGGCATTGGGGGTACGTACACGTTGTCTTTCACGTTCCCCCATAGGAAAAAGTCATATAGTGTTAGGTCCGGGGATTGTGGTGGCCACCGCAGGAGAGGGTTGTGTTCATCTGTAGTACTTCCAATCTAGCGCTCTGGAAGAACACGATTGAGGAGGTGTCGCACATCATATTGGAAATGGAGAGAGAGGGGAGGAAGGAAAGCCCTTCCTGTTGGAAACAGTAATCACAAAGGACACGCTTCATCGAGTCTGGCAGGAATTAGAACTATCTTCTGAATATGTGACGATGGCGAAAGGTGTGCACAGTGAGGGACTTTGAATGACGCACATAAAACTTGGACAGTTGAACTTCCAATTCAGAGATGTCATGACTGTATACGTTAAGCAATACAGAAAATACATGTGTTTGAAACCTCACCTTTCTTTTATGCCTATTCTGTATATAACTATCAATCATTATTACTAAAAAAAAAACTTCTCCTCCCTTTTAATTTAAGTTTTTATTATTACCATTTACATAACCTTTTAGATTAGCTTTTTAAATTTATTTAAAGATTTTCTTTTTAATATGTAAACTTCTTAATTTACTGACTCATTTTTTTCCCTTTTAATTTCTTATTTCATTCCTATTCTTTTTTTTTCTACAACAACAACTCATGTAGTTAATCGTCCCCAAATCTTTATTGCTACCCATCCTATCCAATAAAATTTTCCCTTCCAACCTTCCTTTCACTTTAGTTTCTTTATTATCCCTTTCCTTTACTTTATTTTGTAATCTCTATTTAATATTGCTTTTATTTTCTCAATTAATTCTTTCTTTCTGATTAAACCATGTCTTTCCTAACGTTTCGTATTTGACACTAAAAAGAGAACAAGTGATTAACGTCCTGCGAGGATTGAACTCAGTTCTCCAGTTCTCAGTCAAATGCCTTAGCACTTAGCTATCAGATCAACATTGTAACAGCGCTTTTTTGTTTTTGCTGCTTGGAATTGCTTTTGTCAGCATTACAGTTCAGTTCATGAAAGAAGAGCTTTTGATGACGTCATTTCCTTATAGATTGATGTTTCCAGGACGTAACAGCGCCACCTATTGCTAAAATCTGTAACTGAATCATATAGACATAACGAAAACATTCTGGTTTTTGTATTTTCTATAGTTACGAATAAGTGAATAATAATTAAAATTGAAAGAATTACCAACGTTCCACACTATTCCCCTTGCTTGGCTATGCTGTCCTTTCTTGGTCACGCTTATGCGGTCACAAAACGACGCCATCTTGGATTGACTACTCGGAGGTCAAGTTGATGACATCATGACTAATGACGTTTGTTCCAGACAAAATCGATCGCTACGTAATGACCATATAAGGCAAACCCTTCTTTTTTGAAAAATATCAAAAGCAGAGTTAATTTTTTTTTCGTAATTGATTCCAGCATGTCTATAGAGAAAAATATTATTTATTTTTCAACAATGATCAATTGTTTGAGATATTCAGTTATAACGAATTCGATGAAATAAAAGTAAAATAATTCAGTGAAAATCTTTAATTTGATACGTTGTTTTTATATGTCTAGCTGATAGATTATACTGTAAAAAAGTAAATTGAAATGTTTTTTATCTAGATCTATCTATGTTTTATGGCAAGGTACATTTTTATCTAATGAAAATATGAAAGGCTTTCCAATGTTTTTAGTTCTTGTGAATCTTGTGTAAGAAGAAAACTATAAAATTAGAAAAATTGGTTCTGTTGATAAATATTTAAAGTTATTTCGATCTTTAAGCTTTCGTTTTCAAAAGTAAGTGTGGATGATTCTCTTCTAATCTGTTATAGTAGTTTTCAAAAAAGAAGGGTTTGCCATATACGGTCATTATGTAGCGATCGATTTTGTCTGGTACAAACGTCACCAGTCATGACATCAACTTGACCTCCGAGCAGTCAGTCCAAGATGGCGTCATTTTGTGATCGAATAAGCGTGACCAAGAAAGGACAAACTTTGCATAGCCAAGCAAGATAATAGTATGGAACTTTTGTAATTCTTTCAATTTTAATTATTATTATTTCAAATAATAACGCCTTTTTGAGTCAAGCTGATACTCTGGGACGGCCGTTTCCAGCTTGTTGGGCTCTCCTCAGCCAGAGCTAATCAGCCAGTGCGAGACTCAAAAGGCGTACGAGAGTAGGGAATTATTATTATGGATTCGTAACTGTAGAAAATACAAAAACTAGAATGTTTTCGTAATATTTATACGATTCAGTTACGAATTTTAGCAATAGATGGCGCTGTTACTTCTGGAAACATCAATCTATAAGGAAATTACGTCATCAAAAGCTGTTCTTTCATGAACTGAGCTATAGATAGTGTTGCATCAAAGGATAGAGAGGTGTTGCATAGACAGTGAGGAAAATAAGTGAGGTTTTGCAGGTATTTAATATCTGACGCTAATATTGTGGTTACATTTCGGATGAAGAATAGGGTTTTTGCTATTAAAGAAAAACAACAAGTTAATCTTTTGGACTTTTAAAAATTTATACAGATGCTTTCAACTACTCGGTTACATGGCAGTTCTCCACCTATGAGATAACTAAGCAGCTTAGGATGTAAGATCGTGATGATAGAGTTGTGAACAAATTGATATCTTTTTAGCTATTACTATAAAGAATGTCGAAAAATAACAGAAGTTTTCATAATTAGATCCTTAAAACTTTTAATTAAAAAAAAATTGCTCCCTTTCTCTTTTTCATATGGTTTTATTTCATCAATTAAGTAAGTTTAGAATCTATCCAAATTCCACAATCCGAAAACGTCCAAAATCCGAATGATTCTCGAGTACTGATATGATGCTTCACAATTTGGCGCCCAGTTAATTTGACGCCAGTTTGTGGTCAGCGGCCGCCATAGCCGAACCTTCGTGTGTCCGTGAGTGCATTATTTACCAAGTATTTTGTGGAATACTTGTGAAGATATTGTTGAAAATGTCAAAAAATACTTAAAAATTTATCTAAACTACCTACAGGTGTTATGTATAACCTCTATTATGAAACGTAAATGGATATCGTGTTTAGGCTTTGTCCCATCCCAAAGCTGTCCCATTTTATAGATGCAAATATATAAATATTCAAAAATCCGAAACACTTCCGGTCCCAAGCTTTTCGGATGAAGAATTCTAAACCTGTACAATCTGAAATGTATTACTACAAAACTGTTAGAAAGTGAAGATTTAGTATTAGAAACAGTAATAAAGAACGAGGAAACTAAATTTATTTATTTCATTTTACATGCATGTGCGATTTACAGGAATATTATTTTTTATTTGTGGTTCCAGTACAGATGCAGTTATTTTCATCGTCACAGTGACCTTCCTTTTTGCCAGTAGTAAAATGACAGAAAGCAGCACAAACATCATCTCCTCCAAACGTACAAGCCAAATCAGAACGAGGTTTGGGATTTTTCTGTACAACTGTCAAAGAAATTAAAAAAAAAATCAAATTATAAAGAAAAAAATGTACATTCCCGAGCTGAATATTAACGTGTGCTATATTTAATAATTTAAGTATAAAAAGGGGAACACACTAGACAAAAATTTGAAACAGTTTAACTGTTAAAAGATAGTTAAAATAAGTCCAGACAGTTTCGTCCTGAATAGTGACGGGACTTCCTCGATGGATCGATGAAATATCTAATGAAATATCTAAGTTACGACTTAATACAAGTGAATTCGGTTAAAGATTCTGATTGTATCTGAGGAGACAATCACTAGAACTAATCACATTTGAATTATTCATATGAATCATGTGATAGGCTTCGCATTGAAACATAAAAATAAACAACAGAAGTGTTGATCATTAACAAATGTAGTTTCTCTAATGAAAAACCCTGATATTGTATGATGGTATCAATAATTCCTTGACATGCTTAGCCTTTATCAGTCTTGCGCCATTTAATACTTCAATGAAAAACAAAACAAATTTAGATATTGGTAGGAAAAATATAAACTTGAATTTATAATATTTACAATGTTAGAATGTTCTCTATATCTTTCTAAATCATTTTCACTTACCTAGAGAAAGTTATTAGAAAAATTTGATTCAATAGTTATATGGTGATATATACTTCAATTTCATTAAAAAAATTGTTACTCCGTATTACTTGTCATAAAAAAACTTAGCCTACTGAACATTTATTATTCAACCAAATATATAGCTTATTTGTTATTTTACTTAATTTTGTAGTTAATCTTTTCTCCCTTTCATTTTTAGGATTTTATTTTTTACTTTAACTCTAGCAGTCACTACAAGTGATAGTGACAAATGGCCAACAATGGACCACTTGAGGTTTATACCCCTACCGACGTCACGTATGACGTGTAAGCACATGCTGCCAGATCTTGTGGGATAAACAAACATGTAACTTAGTGTGAAATACTCAAAAAATCTTCGATTTTTCAAGACGGAATGGTTCAGTACTGTGCAGTTCCTTATTGTAATAATTCTGTAAAATACGTTTGGAATATCCTTCTTTAATATAATATTTCTTCTATAACTACATGGGTTAAAACAAAGCACAGGGCTTTGTTTATCCCACAAGCCAAGCAGTAGCCTGGTGGAATATTTTGTAACTAAGAAGCCCCGCCTATCCTCAAGTAGTCCATTGTTTGTCAAAGATTTTTCTTTTTTTTTATCCTCCAGAGAGTTCCTATGAAGGAATGAAAAAAAAATCCTATTCCGGAATTTAGAGCCCTTCGCTGAGATTAAAGATATGTGAGATTAAAAATATTTCTTTTTATGTATGGATAACCCAGTGGCGGATTTAGCACTTGAGAGGCCCTAGGCGCAATTCAATTTTGAGGCCCCCTCTAAATATTTTCATTACCAGTGGCGTACCAACGCCTTTGGGGGCCCGGGGCGGGAGTTCCATTATTCCACAACCAAAAAAAAAAAAGGAAATACTTGGATGGATGGGGCCCCTAGGCTGACTGGTGGGACCCCAGGCTTGCTTTTACAACCAAAAAAACAAAACAAAAGGAAATCTTGCTTTTACAACCTTTTCAGAGGTAAATTTTGAGGCCCCCTTGATTTATGAGACCCGATGCGCGCGCCTCCTGCGCCTATGCGGAAATCCGCCACTGGGATAACCTTTTCAATTTGACTTTTATAGCAATAGTTACTTTGATATTTCTTCAGTTTATCAAATGAGAATTATTTCATTCTTAATTAATTTACAAAAAAAAAAATGAAAAACCGTATAAACAAACAAAACATATAACTTGAAAAAAAAACACACACACACACAAAAAAATTGCGATATTTTGTTTGTAAAAGGAAAATATATTGAATAGGAAGTTTCGACCAGCTGAAAAACTGCAAGATCATACTCAGCTTTAAAACCAGCAAACAAATAGTTAACGAAAGAGCTGATATTTAGCTGAGTTAGCTGGAGTTAGCTCTTTTGTTTGGCAGTTTTTCAGCTGAAGGTGATCTTGCAGCTTTCCGCTGTTCGAAACGTCCTGTTCGCTGATAATATTTTTTTTATTTTTTAAATGTATGGGGTATTTTTTTATTATTTGCGTATCCGGTTTTTGATAAAATTTATTCCAAACGTTAAGGGTGAGTTTTTTTTTAAAAAAAAATGTTACGTTTTTTGTCGCCACAGATACAGTCGTTATTCTCGTCACATTTTCCAGCGAAATGTCCTTGTGAAGCTAAACAGTTGATTTCACAGGCCAATTGTCCACCAAGGATACAAACTAATTCAGTTTTGGCTGAAAGAAAAAGGAAAAAGATTTTTAAGCTATTGAGAATAGAAGCTGACATCACAAATACAAACTAACGTTAAATTAATTTCAATGAGAAACTATCTTGTAAATTTGAAATTTGCAACCATTGAATTTAAGAGCAATATAGAAAGAATCAAACATATAGAGAGAGTACAAAATAAAAATAATTGATCGTATTAAATATCAAATCCAAAAAAAGTAAGATATTGATTTTAAATTAAATGTTTTGTTTGAATGCAAATTTAATTTTTTTTTTGTTAAATACTTTATATATTAAAACAATGATTAAAAAGTCTTTAAACGAGATGAGATTTTGAATATGATTTTTTGCAACTTTTGAATACCTGCTTGTTAAGAGTACGTAAAAAGGTGTTTAAAAAGTCTATAGCTGCTTATCTATTATTTCGAGTTTTATCAGAATTAATAGAAATCTTTTGTGTAACAACCTACAACTACCTTTTAAATTTCAGCTTTCTAGGATATATAGTTTTTGAGTTATGGTCACCGGACATTAGACGGATGTTCACTTCGACTTATAATTTCATCTTAATATTTTTTATTTTAACTGTTTTTCTCTCCTCTTATGTCAAGGTGTTACAACATGAGATCAAAACTAATTTTCATAAAGGTTCAGTTAAAAAATGTAAATTTAAGTTATTTAAGGAATTTATATTTTCTTATGGAACGTTGGAAGCCTTAAATGCCATAATAATTGAAGAGATGCTTTCCTTACGTTTCAATGGTTGTTCTTGAGTGATGCAAGTACAGTCGCCATTTTCATCACAGTGTCCCCCGTGCAAAGAACCACTTGCAAGGCAGTTGATTTTACATACGGTTTCACCTCCTAGTTTGCAGACTAGATCAGCACTCACTGAAAGACAAGAACATCAATGACATTTAATATAAAACAATATCTTAAGAATTATGAACACACTTTAAATGAAGATTTAAAAAAATGAGATTTTAAATACACTGAAAATTATTCTAAAGTCGTCCACGAACATTCTAGAGCTATTTGTTATATAAAAATTGAAATTTTCAAGCAGATGTAAATAATCAAGAAAGTGCGAGATAAATAAACTTATATATCATATAATATATGAGATTTTGAAAACTTCCGGAAACTAACTTTAGAAATGATCTTTAGATGTTTAGGATGTGTTTCTGTTTATGATTAAAATGTATTACTTTAATTGTCTAACTTCCAACTACATAAGTTTCAGTTGCAGTTTCTTAAGAAAGTATATTATTAAAAATAAAAATATAAAAATTTCTACTTTTTACGACTTACACCTTTTACTTAAAATAAGCTCATATTACAGTCGTATAATTTTCAAATTTTCCGGAAAATAAAGATTAACGGGTACCGGATATTCGGTAGAGTACGTCTGTTAATCCTTATCAGCATTTATATCTATCTATATTAAGTAACAGTTTAATAATGTTAGTAAAACGCACTCGATTAAGCGCGTATGTGGATAGTGACATACTAGGTCTTTCCACTCTAACCTAAAAAGAAATGATAACTTATCGCCAGAGCTAACGATTGATGGAATCCGAATAAAAGTAAGCTAGGAGTCAGAAACCCGTGGCTCTTGAAGGTGATTTTATTATTTTGGCACTTCCGGAACTTCGAGATACCTTGTTTATTTCTATATTTATTTATTTAATGGACCACTTGAGGTTTACGCCCCTATCGACGTCACGTATGACGTGTATCCCACATGCGGCGAGAGCTAATGGGATAAACAAACATATAACTTTGTTTGAATTACTTAAAAAATCGTCGATATTTGATATTTCAAGACGATGGTTCAATACTGTGCAGATCCAGTACTGTAATAATTCTGTAAAAACGCTTGGAATATCTTTCTTTAATATAATATTTCCTCTATATCTACGCCGGTTAAAACAAAGCACGTGGCTTTGTTTATCCCACATGCGAAGAAGTAGCGTGGTGGGATATTTTGTAATTACGAAGCTCCGCCTATCCTCAAGTGATCCATTAAATTATATCCTTCTTTGAGAATATATTGCTGTCGCCTTCTTGAATAGGCGATAATCAACTCTATATCCAATCTGAAGATTTTGGAAGGCTTACAATCGTTGCATCCAAATCAAATCTTTCAGTTCAGCCTCCATATCTATTAGGGTTAAAATGAAGCACATGGCTTTGTTTATCCCACAAGCCAAAAAGTAGACTGGTGGGATATTTTGGAACTACGAAGCCCCGCCTATCCTCAAATGTCCATTGTTTGTTATCTATAAAAATGTGCGAATCTTGAACTTATCTTTCAAGATTCGCACAGCTTTATAGATAACAAATAAACATGCTGATTATAAAATTTATTAGTAATAATTTCACATATTACACAGAACTTAATTATTAAATTCACATAGTTTTGAAGCAATGTAAATACAACTGTAAAATTTTTACTTATCTTTCTCCTCATTATAACTACCTCTTTTTTTGTATTACAAAACTGCAAATTAAAATCACTATAACGATTTTCTGTATTATAATTATTTTTAATATTTAAATTAAGGGCTAAACGCACTTACATGATAACGTTACGTTTATTACGTACAGTGTCTGATATTAAATATGTTTTATATGAAATAATTTTGTGAGTTCAAATTTTAGTTATTTCAATCTATTTCATAATAGTTAAATCTGATAATTTTATTTAAATATGAAAAAAAGAATATGTTATTACCTGCAGCAAAGCAGACAGCAGCTAAGACGAATAAGACCTTCATGACTGTTCTGAAATCTGAATGGGAAATAATCACATTATATATTATAAAAACGCATATTTTAAAACGTTATTTCTGTGTGCCATTCTGTAAGCAAAATGTTAAATTACAAATTACTAAAACGTCGGAGCAAGGAAATTTTTTGGAAAATAATTCAAAAATTTTCACAAAAATATTATTATTTATCATGAAGTTTTGTAATAAAACCTAATGTATTTCGTTATCAAAAATGTGTTTGATTTTTTTCATTCAAATGACAGACAAAATACCTTTTTTAAATTTGAAATATTTAATTGATCAAGTGCGACAACTAGAAATTATCCTCACTAAGCGATTGAAAATTGTAAACAGATTAAATTTTAAATTATAGTAGTTTTGTTCATATACCAAGTTCAGAATAGCAAACTAATCGTTAGAAATCGATTGAAGTCGATAAGGCAATTTTATAAATTGTCTTTGATAGAGAATAATGTGGCAAACTGATCATGAAGTGTGTGGTGGCAACCCCAGGTGTGTGCCGCCAACCCCCAATACATCTGAGTTAAGCGGAGAAGGCCACAACGGGCTGGGAAGTCGTATATTCTCCGATCTCAATATTAATTTGCTAAATAAATATATATATATCTTTTTAATGCTATATATGCAACGGTACCCGGCAAGTGTTTATAAATAGTTCATTTACTTAACTTCACTCAACAGATGTGATTTCTGGATAAATACATTTTTTTTTGCAATTAGAAAATGTTAATAAAATTGCATAAAGTCTTAAAGTGGCAAGGAAAGATAGAGATTTAAAATATATAAGGAATCAGTGAAATATACTCCTCCTTATTATATCAATGAGGGCAGTGATAATCCAAGTGTTAATTTCTTGAGCATTTTTCAGTTAATTTATATTAATTTACATTTATAATATATACAATTTTCGTTTGATGAAATAACAATCTTCAGTATTTGATGCTCGGTCACTTTTTCCAGTTTTTCTTTAATAAAGAGTTTTAATATAAATATTATGTAATTTTTGTATAAACAGTTGTTGTGTGAACTTTCCAAAACCATCATGATAAGATTATTGATCAAAATAAAAAGAAAAATACAGATAAAATATTTTTTTTTTTTTTTTTTTTTTACCTATGTAGCATCATACATTTAAAATTTCGTATTATTTGACAGACATAATAAAAAAAATTGCATTCAAAAACGCGACGTTTCTGTTACTTCTAACTTTTAAAAATAGTTTGGTAGATAATGAAAATATTTGAAAGCCGATACTGAAAAGAAGAGAACAAATAAATAGTGAAAGATCAGCTGAGAAGAGATATTTGGTACAAGAACACTAACTAGGCTTGGTTGGGTTTTTTTCTTCCAATATCGTTATACTGAGAGCTTTCCTTAGCTTTTCCAGCATGTTCCAAACCAGTAGCAATTTTGCTTAAGAAAAAATCTAATCCTTCATTTAACTTTAATTTAAGTTTCAGGCTGAGCTAGGGAGATATGTTATGTTATGTTATGATATGTAGGGAATGTGGATGGCAGAGAAGCCAAGCGGTGCGACCGGAGATTTACTGTACTAGCCCACGGAAGTAAGGACAGATGGAGAAAAAGACTGAGAAAGTAAGGTGGGAGAAGTGCATGGAAAATGGGAGAACCCCGAGAAAACCTGCCCAGCGGGATGAGCTAGGGAGATACTTCGATTTGTAAAATGTTATGCAACATCAATCAGTTTTAAATACTTATTAAGTAAAATCTGTTTTTATGCAGAATTATTTTAACACAATGGGCGATATTGATGAGTTGAAGTATTTTTACTCTTTCTTTAAGTGTAATTGCTCAATTCAGGGGTTATCTCAGATAGTAACCTCATTTAAAATTACCTGATATCTTAAGAAATGTGGTCATGTGATTAGTATGTGCAGAGCATTTCATGATTGTATCTAAACCCTCTTACAACGGGGAACTGAGTAAAGGTCTTTGGATGGATGTTCTAGAACATGCTAACTTCCCTTCAACTTGGTTAATGAGACTAATTGCAGCTTAAAAATGTAATAGAGACATTTGAAATTAACTATACTATTTAGTTTCCATTTTAAGTTCTCAGTAATTAAATGGCATTTTGTGCAATAAATATGGACTGGTTTCAAGCTTCGAAAAACCAAAACGCAATTTCCGCACTGTAGCAGGGGATTTTGCTGTGCATATCCAAAGAATGTAAGTGTGGTAAAATATTTATTTTATTTTAATAAAATAAAGTTAGTAAATATAAAGGCTTTAAATATATTTTTAAAGTAAAATTAAAATCGTAGTAATCTAAGTAAAGAATTTCACAAATGAGAGAACTTTCTGCGGAAATGCCGGAAATCAAGTTAATGAGAAGTTTGGTTGCTATAGAAACGACGAGCAACAAGGGATTATTTCTCGAAGCCGAGCTAGGACACAGACGTGTTGATACGATGCTGGGATGTTAAACAAATCCATTGAGTTATCAGATATAAAATCTGATGAAGCTAAAGTAGCTTTAGATGGCATCGGGCTTATTATAAATCAAAGTAATGTTAGTAAGCATTAAATTAAACTATATTTGAGTTTCGTTCAAGTAGAAATCCAAACCAATATGGCGTCCGAATGAATAAGTAGATGGCAACTAGATTCGTTCAGAAGAAACGAAGACCATATCACAGAAGGCGATTATATCTGGCAGACATTACCGATGTATCACCACGGGACGATATCTACGAAGTGAGAAGTAATATATCAGAATGAACTCAACTCATCCTGTAAGTATGAACTTATTTAAAGATTCCAGGGACATAGCTGGTTAGGTATAGATGAATCGAACGTGCAAAAATAGCTCACCTTGCGAAGTTGGAAGAAGAAGACGATCGGGATTAATTTAATGCAAAATAGGAATAATTCCGTCATAGATTAGAACTTTTAAATATTTAAATCTAGTGCGGATAAAATGAATTGATTTATCTATCGAGCAAATAGATGTGAAACTTAGTTAGGTTACATCGAACGATCTGATTCAGCATCAATAAGGATAGAATAATTATCGAATAAAATAACAGTGTGAACAGTTTAAACAGCGCCTAGGATTACACAGATGTGTTATATAATTTTAGCATTTAATGAGTGTTGAGAAATAAATTCAACTTGTGCTAAAATTAAGAAAGCTGAATGAGTACCAATAAATATATTGATTGTTGATAGAATGAATTATTAATTATAAAATAATTCACTGTTATATGTAAGCAAGTGTTAAATTATACTAGATAGAATAGCCTGTAATTTTCATACAAGTGAAAGGGCTTAGTGATAAACAATAGTGCAATTAGAAACTTTTCATACAAGTGAAAGGGCTTAGTGATATACAATACTATAATTCGAATCCTATGACAAATCATCATACTAATTATGAGTAGTCATTAGATTGTAGGACATAAAAGAGTCTAGGAATTAGCTCATACTAGGTGAATAGCCAATCGGAAATATTATCCATTTGGGCCTTGCGACCAACGTTAAGAAGACTGGCGGATTAACGTGAAGAAAGCAAGAGAAAAACAAGATTGATGTTTGGACTTATAAACTTTAAATCCTAAGAAAATTGTATATAGAAATCCATGCGAACAGAACTTGTATAATTTGTTATAATATATTTATAAAAAAAAACATTAAGTTTCCCCTCTCATTTTACAACTTTTAATATTCATTTGTAAATACTAAACCTTATACACCTCTGCGAAACCAGTCTCTTAAATGGTTTATTAATAATAGCAACTAACCCATTTAAAGAAAAAACAGTAAGTTTCATTATGCAAACAACAAAAAGTCATGCCCAGAAGTGTATTAATTAGCAATATTTAAAGTTAGGAACAAGCTTTATCCCATTTTGAGATTTTTACCCATTTTTTTCGCACCCTCATTAAAAAGAAAGGGACAACATTGAAAACCCAGAGAATGTTCCACACTTGCAAATTAGGTATTAAAAATATCTTACCCGGTTGAAATCAAATGATTCTCTCCAAATCTACGAATCTCTGAGCTTTATATACTATCTAATGCTTCAATTGTTAAAGGTTTATCTTATCTCTCAGTGAGAGATGACGAATGTCACAGATGGTGATTTAGATTACCCAGAATAACGTTGGTTTTTTTTCTTATTTATTTGTAACTTAAGATCAATTAGATCCAAACAAAATTCCCTAGTGAAAAATTACCAATGTTAATTTCTTTTATAAACTTTATACCTGGACATTGTTAGAGTTCTTGTACTGTAAATAAATATGATAATTTTTTTTCGGAAATCAATCTTGATTAAACAAAAAAAATAATAAAATCCTGTCCTTTCTAATTTTTTTTATCAACTTTTTATTTTTTTTATCTATTAAATACATCTACTGTCAATCAAATTTCTTTTGTTTTTAATCATTTCTGATTTATAAAAAAATATGAATCATTTCCTGGCTTTTATTTTTATCTCTTATCAATTTATTAAATCTCAATTCAGAAATTGTAATGTTTAATATGTTATTGGGCAATTTTGCAAAAAAAAGTAATAAAATTTAATATGGTTTAAAAAAGTTTAAAGTGTATGTGTTTTTCATTATTATTTTTTTCATCAGTTTTTTAAATTTGATTGTAGTTCTGAAAACTTACAATGTTAAAATGATGAAAATAAAGCAATGAGTTAAATACTTTAAAGAAGAATTTTAATGATTATTGTTTTTAATTTTTTTGATTTTTATTACTTAACTGGAATTTAAGTCTTTGAAGTCTTTGTTGCTTCGAGGTTTAAAATAGTATTCACATTTCATTGATTTCAAAACCTGATGCATTATTACTGCAAGAAAAAATGAAACACATTTTTGATAACGAAACATATTAGGTTTTATTACAAAACTTCATGATAAATAATAACATGTTTTGTGAAAATTCTTGAATAATTTTCCAAAAGAATTCCTTGCTTCGACGTTTTAGTAATTTGTAATTTAACATTTTGCTTACAGAATGACACACAGAAATAACGTTTTTAAAATATACGTTTTTATAATATATAATGTGATTCTTTCCCATTCAGATTTCAGAACAATCATGAAGGTCTTATTCGTCTTAGCTGCTATCTGATTTGCTGCAGGTAATAACATATTCCTTTTTTATTTTTATTACCTGCAAGAAAGATCGTACATTAAAATATTAAACAATCCAATTTTAGGCTTTGTTGGTCCCTTCGTGGGCTTTGGAGGCTTCGATCAACAGTTTCGCGAGCATCAGATGGTAAGACGACGCCCTAGTGGTTTTAATCCCAGTAAAGAAATCTGCTCCTTATTCTACGCAGGGCTGGGTAAACCTTAGGACCTGTCTCGAGGAGACACACTCACATAAAAGACCTCCGGAATTGAGCCCTGCAGTTCCAGTCCGCATCCCAGCGATTTATACCACTGGACAAAAGTTGCAATGAAGAATGAATCTAAACCTTGGAATTAGTAATTACCATTAAAAAAGTAAAATCTGTTTAAAGGGAATGTTACAGTACAAAATAACTATTCTGAATATAATTTATTGTAGACATTCTTTAAGTAGAAAGTTTTTGTCAACATCATTGCATGATTACTGAAATTAATATTTTATTTTACTATTATTATCAGTTACACTATATTCAAAAGAGGTTGAAACCCATAGTCCGTCCTTGCACTGGATGAGAAAAGGAAATTATCTTTAACTGGGCCATTTAAAAAATTCATTTTTATTGAAATAGGCTTTTCCTGCAAAATTAGAAGCTAAATAAATAAATAAATAAATCTGTTTTATTTGTTTGTTTAGTTATATGTTTTCCCATTAGTAGATTTCTTTACATGATCTGTTGATGACATGGAAAACGAAAGGCATCAACCTTCTTATTCCGTCATGTGAAATAATTTCCAGATATAGGTCATTTTTAGTAAATGCAGCTACCGACACATCACGAGTATCTCACGTGATGAATTCCCTTTAGAATATTCCATCTATCAGGATTTCGTATTCTTAAATGTCATTCGCAATTCCATTTAGTTTCTTTGCAGCAATAATAGCTGAAAAGGTACCTTATTTCTCTCTCTTATCTCTCGCTCCAATATTTCGATTTAGACAACTTCAGTAAGAAATGCGTAAGTTACAGTTGGCCAAACCAGAGGATGACTTTGACCTTGAACGAGACCCATGATCTCTTAATCATCCCAGGACTAAGAGAAAGAAGATTAAAAATGGCGACTCTCCGACACAGAAAACTGTTGGAAGCAAAACAACGGAAATTATTGCTAACGTTACTTCTTATTTCGAAAAGGCCGTATGATATGCTTACTTATGGCACATCAGAGAAATTGTTTTCGATCCCAGTGCCGTGAGTAAAAGACGAGACGTGAGTAAAAGAATCCCATCTTCGTCTTCGTGTTGTCGATCTCAGGGATGCAATGTCGTCAAAAAACCAATTGAGGAAAAGTAGGAGACTGATTTTGAACGATTGAAACGAACGAATGAATAAAAATAAATTTTTGAAATTATATTTGATGAGAAATCAGAATAGTTCAAGAAGATAAATATCGTCTTTTTTCCGTAAACTTCAAACTCCGTAATTGTTCACTTTCCCGCCATAAACACAGACATATACAATCGATTCAAATTCTACTATTGCGACATCTGGTGGCCACGGTCGTTCTTTGGTTTGGCGGACTTTAATTAATTTGTTTCAGAAAATGAAAAATTTATACTATTTATATTTAGCAGATGTCAAAAGTTCAATACAAATGTGTGCTAATCATTCTTTTTCTCGTTGCCATGCTTTATAAGTAAAAAATATATACAGTAAACAAATTTCAAGAAGTAAAACGTTAAGGAAAGTAAACTTCAAGTATTTGTTAAAAAAAAAATCACTAATAGGTCAACAGACAAAATAAACATAAGATAAAAATATTTTCTTGTTTAAAACTTATTCATATTTTTTCCTGTGTTAGTGAAAAAAAAAATTGTTAATGTGTTTTCCTTTAAGCAGTTCTTGTAACTAAAATGAAAAATAAATTGCAAGCATTCTGTAATCGACAGTTCACATTTTATTTTAGGAAAGAAAAAAGAGACAGCATTTAAGAAAGCTGCAGTTAGTTTCCCCAGAATAGGTTTCGTTTTCCAATTTAAGCCTAGAAACAGCTTTTACAATATTTATCGATTTTAAGGAAATAAACAACTAAATTTAATTCGCACTTTCACAACGAAAATCTAATAAAAAGAAACCAAAAAAACGGAAATCACAAACTTTAAACACTGAATACAAATTTAGAATTCTAAATCCGACTGTTAACATAAAAAATAAAAATGAAATTAAAAATGATTTTTGAAAATATTAATCAGTCATTATTATATATGGATTTACATAATCATTGCCTAATGTTTGAAGTCAATATTTCCCAATTTAACGTAAAATAAAAACTATGGTAAGTCAATCAAAGCTAAATCAAAATTTGTTACTTAAAGAAGTGTTTTTACTGAACAAAAAATACAATTAATAAAACAGAATATATAAGAAAATAGTTTTCAATTCTCTAGAAGCATCCTCCACATTCCTAATTTCCTTGTTTAATGTCAGGCTAAACGAATCATTGCCAGGATAATAGTGCTAAGTAATCTTACAAGGTAATTTAGAAATCCACATGATCGTAAATAGGCCTACAGGAAGACTTTACAACTAAAGGAACGTTACCATTTAGAAATAGATGAAAGAACCATATTTGAGAATCTTACGATTTGTGGAGGTGAAGATTAGAAACAAAAAGAAACTTTAATAGAACAGTGATTTATTTTTTCATGTAATTTTAATTGTTTTTGTTGTTCAGAAGTTAGTTTTCAACATCAACCATTACAAATATCCTTAAATATTTTGCGAACACATAAACAAGGACTTCTAATTAGTATATACACAAATATAATAAAATTCTGTACTTATGATGAAAACAAAGAACTGGCAAAATTATATATCTGTTCATATCAACTTTTCGTATTTTGAAGAATGTTGGAAAAACTGATTTTTTTTTTTTGTTCAGTAGCACAACTGAATTAGTTATTACGTACAATGAATAAAATTGAAAACAACTTTAAAGCTAAATTTCTCCCAGTTCACATGATTTCAATCGAAGATTAGCCTAAAGAATTTTTTTAAGGGGAAATTAAAAGTGAAAGGAGCTTGGTTTTTAGTAACTTGAAAAACATTTTTAATATCTTCACTTTAACATCCATGAAATGTTAACAATTTTTAATCAGGTGAAGCTAATCAACTTAGTGGGTCTTATTATACAGGGTTTCTACAAAAGGGTTGGAGTGGTTTCATAATTGTATTATTTAACATATCAAAAAAATTGTACAGACACATACAGAAACTCTCCAAGTTTTTGTTCAATTTTATAGATGCTCGATATGTGCATCGGTAGTGACACTGAGCACATTAACTCAGGATATGCTGGAAAATTGACTCGTTCCACAGCTGAAGACAGATAGAATGGACTTCATCTTCCAACAGGAAGGTGCTCCGCCCCATTGCCATCAGGACGTTCGTGACTTCTTGAACTATACACTGCGAAAACTTTGGATTGGCCGTATCGGTAATGGTGATCACGCACTTCTGCCATGGCCTCCACACACTCCTGATTTAACCCCTTGTGGCTTTTTTTTATTGGGTATAGTGTTTGTGCCACCATTATGGCTGTTCTGCCAGAACTACGGATTCGCATCTGCAATGCTTTTGCTGGTATTGTCGGACATGCTACATCGAGTATGGGACTAACTTGTTTACAGAGTTGTGTGTGCAGTGTCATTAGCGGTGCACATATCGAGGATCTTTAAAATGGAACAAAAACTTGAAGAGCTTTTCTATGTCTTTTATACAATTTTTTTGATGATATGTTAAAAAATACACCCACAGTGCAATCATGAAATCACTCCAATCATTTATAGACACCCTTTATTTTTTATTACATCAGTATATTAAAAAACTGACTTACTTTTATTTTTAAAAATATCTAATATCCATATATCTTTTTCTTTTTTTGTTTGCGTTTTTGGAGAGGAGGAAATCGTCTACCATGAGCCTGTATAACTGCAATGATCCTTTGAGGCATCTTGTTAATATATGCCCTGTATTGTCTTTGAGGTATACTGCTATATTGCTGCAACATTGCCAGATACAAGTCCTCGATTGTGGTTGGAGATGGTCTGAGACGCCGAATACGTTTTTCCAATGCTGACCACAAACATTCAATTGGGTTCAGATCGCTTGAGTTTGCTGGCCACAGCATGAACTGGAAATCCTTTTTGTGCCTGCGCAGCCAGCCTCGAACGCATTTCTCCTTCAGCCCCTGTTCATTTTCGTCCTCGAAAATACCGTCGCATTTTGGGAAGTATTTGTGCATTGTGGGGAGAAGTTGGTCGTCCAGTATACACAGATACGGGTGTTTAGAAGATTGGGCCGTTACCTTTAGCAAAGGACCAAGCCCTTGCCAAGTGAAACAAGTCCAAACAATAAGGGTGTTATGGGACTGAGGGATGATCTCTCTTGAAAATTGGTTGCAACGCCGCACGAGACGAAACCTCCCGTTTCGATCAGGTAGTTGAAATTGGGTCACTCCACAATACATGACTCTTCTCCACATGTCCAGCGTCCAGTCGCGATGATCCACAGCCCAGCATCGACGAGAGTAGATCATTGTTTTGGTTAGAGGTAGGTTCAAAAGGAGATAGTGTGGCCATTCCGTTTGTCTCACAATTTTGCTTGGCTCTCTTCTGGAAGTAGTAGTTACATTCGCCATTATCAGAAACGGTCATTCTGTGTTCTAGAGGTGCCACTTTGTATTGAAAACTTCCATTGTCACATTGCTAAATTGATAACAAAAGACAATATATTAAACTGTTTTTCAAGGGATTACTAAACGAAATAAGTCAAGTCAATAAACAAGTCAAAAATCTTAAAATAAACATTTTTCTTAACTCACATTGAAATATTAATATAACATAATTGCTAAACTGTTTTCATATTTGTCTACTTCTTATCATTTAACATTTAAAATAAGAAACTAAAGCCATTGCAATTTTCAAATAAAATTTCAATGTCGAGTTTTCTTTACCTCTTTGTTGAGAATTGCAGAAGATACTGAATTTATTCACAAAACATTTTATCGAAAAACTGATTTACAAGTTAAATTAAGCATTTGGAAAAAAAATACGAACTTTTAAAACTGAGAAAACTTATTTGCAAGTTTTCTCAAATACTCTCTGCTCTTACGATGTACATTTGTCTAAACGTAACCATGACAACGATGGCAGGAAACAATCGAAAATTTAAAAATAGAAAACGTGAACTCAATGAATTTTAAAATAAACGAAACTAACAATACAACAATCAAATTGTAATGTCACTATTCACTAAACTTAGTTATATTAATCAATTTCGTTAGTGATTTAACTGTTGTTGTTACTAGGACTTCTTTTAGTCATTGCTAACAGCTTTCTTAATGATTTCATTAAACTTCTCGTATTTTAAAGTGTTTTTTTGTAAAGATTACTCGAAATACTTAATGTCGACTGTTTTGTTTTGTGTCTAAAAAAGCAAGAATTAAAACATCAATTCAGATGTTAAGTCACTTGTCCTCAAATTTTATAAATGATTGTTCTGGAAATTCTTTACAAAAATTCTCCCATATTAGCAGGATGACGTAATGTAAATAATTTGTAATTAATGCCAATAAAACTTATGGTCATATTTTGATTAGTTTTTAGCTATTGTGACAGTCTCCTTCCACAAGAGAAGATAGTGAAATTTCCCGCCATTAATTCTAGCGCCGAAGAAGTCATCTACTAATATTGGAGATTTGGTCTCATGAGAAATCGCTCTTCCGTCTCATTCTATATGATAGATTTGCGTTTTGATTTTTGAAACCAATCGTCATAACAATCCTACAGATCTTGCTTCGCTAATGCCTGATTTTATCTTGGAAAAATAAATCGCCTGTCCTGGGTTTCTGCCTAAAAAATATCAAGAATGGTTGAGGACTTCGTACCATTAAGTGGAACATGCACTGGAAGTAAGAGGTCTAATTCTGTATCAACAGTAACATCACACCAACAGGCGGCACCAGACCCTTAGGAATATGGCTTCCACTTAGTATCAGCCACACTCTGACCTCCATCCACTTACCAAGTCGTTCATTCCAAAGAATGAGTTCCCATTCTTGCAAAGTTTAATGGTCTCTACACCATAGTAACACGAAAGAAGATCACGCAAGTTTAAAGCGAACGACGGGATACATTAGGTGCTCACGTTACCAGCAGTAGCCTTTGGCAGAGGTTTTTAAGAAATATAAACATTTTATTTTTAAGTTAATAAAAAAGATGCTAAATGTAGAATTTATTGATTGATAGCTTTTTGAAAAGCTTATTTTGAATTTTTCAAATTAAACGCATTTATAAAAGAAATAGAGAAACTTAACGTGCCGTGAGAAATGGTTAACGAAAGTAAAACAAGAACAACATCTGAAAAAAATAAAATTGCCTTTCTGATTCAATTATGGGAAGGAATTGTGAACGGCCGTTTCGTTCTTCAACGGACTTATCCGATCTTACCTTTGTGATTCTTTTATCGGGTAAGGAGGGATTGGGCTGATGATGCCATTGAAGGACGAAACGGCCGTTCCCAATTCCTTCCCATAATTGAATCAGAAAGGCAATTTTATTTTATTCAGATGCTGTTCTTGTTTTTCTTTCGTTAAATGCATTTATAGTTTTATAATTGTAAAAAGTCACATCTAAAAGCTTTAATATCGGAATATGCAAATTACTATAAATAAAATAAAGCCAGGATTCATTATTATCTTTCATTAATAATGTTAATTTTCATATTTACGTAACATTATCATTAGCTGCATTCGATGGTTCCTTCCCAAAAAGTGCTAAAGTCTTCGCGTATGTGATTCGGTCCTCTGTCGATTTCAAATTTCATTAGCACATCATTTCATTATAAGAAAAAGATTCAACATCAAAATTAACAAAATACGACTTGGAGTTCAGTATATTAAAGAAAGCAATTGATAATTTAAAAATATCCTGTCTTGTGTTTATTAATTTCAGTTTAAATTAAAATAAAAGTTTATTTTAAAATATAAAATTACAAGAACTTATTATTTTAATTTAACCTGATTAGTATTCGTTTCAAAGTAATACTTAAATTCTATTAATAGATTTCTGTTAAGTTTGACGCTTTGGATCACTTTCATTTTCGATTTATACAGAAACACGACGCTGTAAAACAGAGTCGTTGTGTTATAGAGAAACAAGAATTGTTTTCTATTTAAACAAAATACTGCTTGTTTTTGGGAAAAATCAGCGATAGAATCTTAAGAAATGCTTGATTTAAATCAATGAGAATCGTGTATATTAATAACGATTGAGCAATTCGTCATATAAAATATTTCCTATGGTGTTAAGGCTCTATTAATAGTTTTAAGTCCTTTTTTTTATCATACGTCTTAACTTTAAAATTCATTTCGTTTCTTTTCCTGCAACGACATTTGATCATGTTTTATTTAATTCCTATTATATTGTATTGTTTTTATAAAACCTTTTTAAAATGTAACAAATCTTAATAAAAGGTTTTTATTAAGTGTAAACTGAAAATCCTCATAATAAGAAATGAAATTCTATTCGAATATGAATTCTATTCTCTTTACTACAATTTAGATTATTATTTTGATTTATTATTTAACATTTAAGTATAATCACTCTCTTATACAGACATACATATATAAATTATATAAAGCCGGACAATGATGATTTGAAAAAAGAGCAAAGTCTTGGTATATTGCGTTTTTGTTTTCTAAATTGTTTCTAAATTTCGCCGCTGATGAAGTGAAGATAGATTGGCCGTATCTTCATAGATTTGTTTTTTGTATTAAAAGTTAAAGTATCCCACTTACAGGCCTACAAAGGCCTATGGGGTGGCTGGAGGGTAGGCTCCAGCATTCATGACCTAACGGGACGAAGTTGAGGTCGGGGGGTCAGCCCGTTCCCGCCCGCCTTTAACTCCCGGGAAAGAAACCCGGTACCCATTCTAGAGAGGGCTGGGTAGACCCTAGGACCCGTTTGGAGGAGAAAGAGCGTGGAAAAATTCCGTTGTTTTTTGTATTGGCAATTTCAAACATCACTGATGGCTTTATATGTTTAATAATATAAGTTAATTTTATTCTTTACTTTCTCCTCAAATGACTGATTGAAATCTTTGCTTTGCGAAACTCGAAGGGTATGCTTTGAGTTTTGTTTTTATAAACATGGGTCTGGAAATGCATTATTTCCAAGATATGAACGATGCAACAATCAGGGCCGTCGCGTAGTTTGTTGGCGCCCGGAGCAAGATTCATCTGGCGCCCTCTGAATCTCCAATTCAACAACCAAACAAAAAAAAAATCTCCTGTTGCTGCGGCGCCCCCTACCCGCGGCGCCCTGGGCAACATTTCGTTAGGCGCCCCCTCAATCTCTAATTCAACAACCAAAAAAAAAACGGAATCTCATTTTGCCGTTGCCGCGGCGCCCCCCTAGCCGCGGCGCCCAGGGCGATCACCCCGGTCGCCCTGCCCACGCGACGGCCCTGGCAACAATACAGAGGTATTGCCGTACAGTCGATCAGTTTCATAGAGAGTGCTCGAAATATCCTCCACCGGACGCAATGCACGCAACATAACGTCGTTCAATCGACTGCCGAACACGGTCGAAGATGCCAGTATTCACTATTAAAAGTTATTAAGGCCAGACACAAAATTTAAAAAGTTAAAAAAGTTAGACAATTTAAAACATGACCAGGTTTCGATTGGCAGGCCAATCATTTACAAATGATAAATCGGTGCTAACACCGTAATATATTTTTTTTTGTCGGGAAAAAATGAAACCATAACAGAACTCATTTTTAAAAGTGGTAAACTGTAGAGCGCAATAATTTAAAAAAATGGGTAGAAGTAAATGATTTGTCTCATTTAAAAAAAACCCTAATATCTCATTTATGGAATCAGAAAAAAAACCACAAGAATATCGTTTAACGTAAGGTTTTGGAAAAGCAACTCAAAGTAAAATAAAAAATATTTCACTCACTAAACTATTGAAGAAGTGGAACTAAGAAAATACTAAGTTATTAGCAGTCTTTAAAAGCTACTTTTATTCCAATCAATTGGATCAATTTTTATAAAGAAAGCTATTGCTTGATATTAAAGTTTCTTTCACTCGCTAGATGGCACTGGCTGTCCTATTCAGTTTTACTCCGTCAAAACCAAAACCAAAATTAAATTTATTAGTTTTTTTAATTTCATCAAAAAAAATAAATCTTACTATAATTCATTTTCTATTAAATACGTTATATCTACGTTATTTAATATGAAAATAACATTTTACTATAAGTAGTTAACTTAAAAATTACTTCTCCAGAAATCAAGATTAGATATTACCAGAACTAAATACTAGTTATGTCATCTGAAAAATCTCTTTATAATTAAATATTGTTACAAATCTTTATAGAAAGTATTGAGTGATGTTTGCATTATTCCCAACTCTAATATAAATCAAAAAAGCTGAATCTAAAAGCAATTGAAGCTTTAACTGACTTCTAAAAATTGTCCCTGATAAGATGTTACAGATTGTACAGTAGAGTATACACAATATTTCCTATATATGGCTTTCCGAGTAAAGCATGTAAGGAATACAAAAATTCCGATACAAAAGCATTAGAAATGAAATAATGCATTCCTAAAGATGTCTTCAGCAGCAGTGAATATTAATCCTTTTAGACAACTTAACCAAGTAAAGCGATTTAACTTACTCTTTCAAAAATATGGAAATTTGAACTGTTTCTGTTCGAGAACGTATTTTAAATAATTATCTGAGATTTTGTATTATTATCACCGTGATAAAAAGTTAAAATGTTTAAAGGGAAATAGATTCTAGATTCTTTGTTCAATTAATTAGCTTACTGAATTTCAATTAAACCTTATTGCAGATTTACAAACGGTTAAACAGTTGATGTAGGCCTATGTAGCCCTTGGAGGTCGCGGGTGTTAAGGCTCCTGGCGTTTCGTGACCAACGGGACTAGGTTGAGGTCGGGTGGTCAACCCGATACCCATCCACCTAAAATCTCGCGAGAGAGGGCTGGGTGAACCCTACGACCCGTTTGGAGAAGAATTCAGCGTGGGAAAATCCCCCAACCTTGACAGTTTCGGGCGATTGAATCTGTCTTCCCACTTGGTTACTGGGCCCACTTTGTAACGGTTACAAGTCGTTAATTTTGATGCTTTAGTTTCATTACGTACCATTAAAATAATCTATCAATATGTTTAATAGGTGGACAGTATCTAAATGCACTTTTTGTAATTGACTCCCGGTATTTTACGATAATACCCAGTTACTATTAAATACTAAAACAATTAAAAGAAAACCTGATGAGATATATAATGATGTATTGCGTGAAAATAACACAAAGTTGGACAGAGATAGATTTTCTTAATTTTTAGTCAAAATTAGGTTAAAAAAAAATTTAAAGGATCGCCATAACAGGCCTATGCAGGCCCAAGGGCTCGCGGGAGGTAAGGCTCCTGGCGTTTCGTGACCAACGGGACTAGGTTGAGGTAGGGTGGTCAGCCCGACGCCCGCCCGCCTTTAACTCCCGAGAAAGAAACCCGGTGCTCATTGTACAGAGGGCTGGGTAGGCCCTAGGACCCGTTTGGAGGAGAATAATTCTGTTATGCTAATAGTATTCTGGTATGTTCTAAATACATACTTGCTCATTATTCTTATGTAACTTTGTAGTACTCACCTGTGCGTTTGAGATTTCCGTCGGCCATGATTTGATGTACGTTTTATTATGTCAGAGCAGCAATCAAGAATGTTGGAAAAAAGTTACTGTAATAGTAATCTAACAGACATACAGCATGGATTATTGCTACTCTGAACACCTAATAAAGGTCTATTGAATTCTGAAACGCACTGTATAGGATTGTTACGCATATTATATGAGTTTTGAATATATGTTAAGCAAAACTAAATAAATTACATTAAATCGACTTTAAAGTCAACTGAACCAGGCAGGTATCTGTTGCTATGGCAACTGATGGATGCGGCGTTTTGTGGGCACAGGTAGATGTTCTAAATTCCTCATAACCTCCGTGCATTTGGAATTTGAATACTGGTGCACTCAGAGCCTAAAAATGCCAAAAATTAATTCCGGTATGAGGACAGGAATTCAACTTTATCTCTCACAAATATTTCAAACATTTATAATAAGGCCTTCCTCGTTTATTTATTCGCATTCACACACACGCAAAAAAATATATTCATCCAGTCCTTCAAAGGAAAGTCAAAATTCTTGACAATTGATGAAATTCCGGATATCCGATTGGAGAAGTAAGGTCACAGTGATGTATTGATTTTTCCGCAAAGGCAGCTTTTCCTCTTTTGCTCATTAAAATTCCAATCGTCTCAGACGCCCCATGTTTTATGGTTTTAACGATACTTTTTCGGATTCATAAATATTAAAATGTGGATGTCGATATCTATTTAATCAAAATTCGGAAGCTTAACATTAAACTGATGAATAATTGATACGGAAACTTCAGCCGCCATTTTCTTTTGTCTATTTTTTCTTTCTTTTACTTACATTATTAATATAAAAGTAATTAAGAAAAGAATCAATAAAATATCAAAGACTTTTATGAGCTTAAGCATCTTTGCTCAAGATACTTTAATGAGTTATTTCCCTTTGAAGTAAAACAAGAAATTTCTAAATGAACTTAATATCTATTTACCATAAATCGTATTGTTTGTTTGTTTTTATTCTTTTTTTTTTTTTTTTTTTAGTTTTTCAATACAATACAAAGATAAAGAGTGGGCCCGGTGGCCGAATGGGTAAGGGCGCTTGGCTGCGGAATTGGAGGTAGCGGGTTCGATTCCCGGCCTCGGCGGAGGGCGGGAATTTTTCCACGCTCCATTCGCCTCCAAACGGGTCCTAAGGTCTACCCAGCCCTCTGTAGAATGGGTATCAGGTTTTTTTCCCGGGAGTTATAGGCGGGCGTCGGGCTGACCTCCCGACCTCAATCTAGTCCACGAAAGGCTGGGAGCCTTACCTCCCGCGCTCCAGTAGCCCTGTACGGCCTGTTTATGGGATTGCTTTAACTTTTTAACAAAGATAAAGACTCAAAATACTTTAAGTATTTTAAAAATATAATATTGGCAGAAAAAATTTCTTCCAATTTTTAAATTCCAGAAATATGGGATATTTAACCGCTTTATTATCAAAATAATTCTACACAAATTAAAGCAAAAAATAAAATATTACAGCCTAAATAAATATTTCATCTCTACAACGATGTATTTGTTTTTATTGCTAATAAGAGAACTAGTCAAAATTTTGTTTAGCACATGAATTGATACCGATTGTGAGTTTTTTTTTTTTTTTTAAATGAATCTCTTGTGATTTACCAAAGATTTACCGTTTCTTTGTAATTAATTTATATCCAAGTATTTAATTTCTGTAGCTTTCCATTATCTGAAGGAGTTCAGGTTATTTTCATTTCATTCGTTTTAACATTATATAAATTTCAATACAACCAAACATTTACAACTAAATAGCCTATCTACATTCCAGTTGCTATCTCTGAACTTATCTAATGCAAGAAGATAATAATTTACTAATAGATAGATCTTATGCAATATGATATCTATTGATTTTGATATAGATTTGGATCATGGATTTTTTCCCGGGTTAAAACATCAATCTGATTAATGCTGTTAGCATGATCCACGTGCAAAACTTAGAAATAACCTCAACGCAACAGCAAACTGATTACTTCGCTGTCTTTATTGACAACTGAACATGGTGTACAGGTACTCGGAGATTCGTACACCAACTGTACCTTTTTTTTAATAGCTCTATCTAACCACTGTGCGGACTTCGCTTAATGAAAAAGGAAGTAAGATAATCAATGAATGATAAAGTGAAGTGTATATAAAAATATCATTTGTGTTATTTGAAACTGATATCAGATATCAGTGAACAGATAAGCAGGTAAAGATTTATTTAATTAGGTGTAAATTTTACCTAGAAAAGAAATGAAATAGATAAGATTTCAGATTAGCCAAACATTCGATTTTTAAACTTTTATTTTTTATTAAAATTTGTATTATGTTAACAATAATGGAAAGATTATATTATAAAACTAACCTTTTATATAATATAGCTTCTAGAACATAAAATAAAGTTTTATAGTTTAGAAAGTAGGTTTATCAAAATTACTATCACGAAACTATCATTAGGATGTTAAAAAATTGAAATCAGCGCGTATTTCAACGCTTAATTCAGCGCCCAAGTATAACTTTAAAACCTGATTTTCCGCCTTTACATATTCACATAGTAGCTAGTTATCATATGGTATCATAGGTGCAACTTTTATAATACATCTAAATATGAAACAGAGAGAAAAGGAAGTTAGAACATAAAAGTTTTCAATACAATTTTATGTTGTAATACAATATCTGCCAGTCTATCTTGATCACGATAACCTAAAAACTACATATCCTAGGAAACTGAAATTTTAGAGAAAGCTGTAATAAATCGCTATTGATTTTTAGTACAAATCCGATTAATAGATAAGAAGACAAAAACTTCGATCTGTGATTATGATAATTTATATTAATTCTGCAAAGCTGAAACTTCGACATAAGATTCAGGTGCTTACAAGTAAAACATCTAATTGATTTTGGGTAATAATCGCAATACGGCGAGAAGAAAATGTCCATATAAGTGAATGAATTGGCAACACTGCTCTGGGGTTGGTTGGTGGAAATTGGAACGTCATGATGTACGATTAGATAAGATGAGAGCGGAGAGTTAGTTCGTGCTATTTTGGAGAAATATTGAAAATAGGCAATAATTTATGTAAGATTGATGACCCCTGGGACGAGCGCTACCGAATAGTAAAGATGTAGTTCGTTATGAGTATTAGTTATTAAATGTTATAGTAAAGATGTTCCTTTTTTTATTAACAATTTTCATTTATTCTTACTATTCTAATATCCGACTCCTTAACTGTATCATTTTACGCTTATTTTCCGTATCTACTTCGCTTCACGATCGAAATGAAAACCAACGCGACGAAACAAATATAAAGAAACAATTTTGTTGATGGCTAAATTTTTCTCCCAGGCAACAGAAATATTTTTTAATAGTTGTAGTATTTACATCATCTTTTAAATGATAGAGAAAACTTGCATGAACATGAGCAACGGAAATTGAGGTTATACGGTACAAGGTATTTTTTAATTGTGATGTTGATGTTGTTGGGGAGCTGAAGCGACAACCTCAACTTTATCACGCACTCTGAGCTACCATCAAAGGTAAATCTGGCTGATGAAATCTAATAAGGCTGAAACAGCTGTCCCAGATTCCCGACATGATAGCTCAGGGTGCGTGAACCTTTGTTTATTTTATGTACACTTTAATCTTTTCTTCACACGTTATTAACAAGCGCATTAATTTATTTTCTGGAAATAAATAACGCTATGGAATCAAATACGAACAGTTGTATTTATCTTCAATATAATAATAGGTTCAAACACCATACTTTGTAGATCAAACAATAAGCTCTCTTCTTATATTAATTCGAAAAGCACTATTATCTCTTCATTTAATCTGCCGTCTTTGCACTTCGTCTTATTATTCTGGTTAATCTCTATAGACTTAACTCTAGTCTCTAATTAGACTCATAAGGTTGTATTGTATTCACTCTAATAACCCTACAACGCACAACTTATACTCTGTAATTGAAGTCCTAATGAAAATCGATAGAGCAGTGGGCAACCAAAACCTCTCTTTCCTTCATCGATTGAACTCATTAACAAGGTAGAAAAAGACGCACGCCCCCGTGGTTTGTTTTGGGTGTTAATCTTTCCGTACTCTTTTCAACAGTCTTCGTGAGTGTATTTTTTCTTTCTTCTATAATACGTAAAAAACATTAAGGGAATAGCTTCTAGTAATTTATGGCAGATTTTAATTTTCATTTATATTGGATGAAAAGTTTTCTACTTCTTGGACAACAGAAGACTTTTAACGTTTCGATTTTTGGCGAAAACTTTAAATCTTGTCAGTGAAAACATTTCTAAGCTGATAAGTGAAATCTTATAAATCTTTTAAGTGAAAACTTTTCGAAGCTTCAAAAAGAAAACTTGGAAAGTCTAGACGTGAAAGCCGTTGAAATAATTAATAACTGTTCAAAGATTATTACTGAAAACTTGAAAACTGAAAGTTATAAAATAAGGAAAGCTTTACATGAAAAATTTGAAAGCTTGTAAAGAAAACAGATCAATGTTTTAATTTGAAAGCCAAAACTAGAAAGTTTTGAAAGGTAATTATGAATTTTTAAAAAAGTTTTTAAACGTTAAAGTCAAGTTTTTGTACTAGTAAAATGTGTTGATAGATTATAAGTGAAACTTGATAAAATTTGTAAGAGTTTATAATAACCTTTAACGTGTGCCAAGTTGATAATCTTATTTGATAAAAAAATGTCGATAATCTAAAAAGATTTTCCACACATATCAAAAATCAGTTTCCAAAGTGGAGAAAATATTAAAAAAATGTGATAAAATTTTAAAAATAATTAATAGACAAGGACAGATTTTATAAGAGTTTGAGTTGAAATTTACAAGTTTTATTATAAAATTTTGACAGCATTTAACTGAAACTGAAGTTACTCAAAAGCTTTTGAAAGCATAAAAAATACTAGAAGATGTAAATAAAAAAAAAAAAAAGATGTAAAGTTTATTTCCTGATTTGGTTAGGAAAAAACAAATTATTTTAAGGTTTGAAATCTAATTGGTTATTTGGTGGATCCGGTGGTCCATATGATAATACAGGTGCGGAAGGAGTCGGATTTAATTGCCGTTGGAAGCCTGCGATTACTTCAGGGGTGTAATCGTGCCAGGGTGCGCCATGTGTCACCCCGGTACTTTTTCTGCACTCTTTTATTTTATTTTCGACCCCCTCTCCCCTCTTGTCACACTTTGTCACAATCTTGTGACCCCCCCTTCCCTAATATTACGTTACAATATAAACCCCCCTTCCCATTTATATTCAAAATGTCAGTATTTATAAGATGCAATTCAGCACACCTATTAATAATTCAATGACTACGTCGTAGAACTGATAGAGATCTTTTAACTGGCAAACGGTCCTCAAAGACCGCGGAGCAATAGAAAATCAATTGTGTCTTGTTATCTTTAGGCAATTAGTGAACAACCAGAAATAAAAATAAAAAGTCTGAATGAATTTTAATTCTCAATATAGCTTACTATACTATTAAAAAATAAATTAAGTATTTTGTAAATTTTTCTAAAAAGTTTACATCTGTTTAGATTTAGAAACTATTAAAGTACCGGTATCATTTCTAATTGTTAACCTTAATTGCTTTTAAAACTGCCGAAATATGTTACTTAATTTTATTTTGTTGCTAAATATTCCTTTAAAAAATACATTGTCCTTATAAATTTTAGCAATGTTGCATTTTTAATCGTAAATAATATTACAGGTAATTTGTATTTATTAAAATTCAAAAAGTTGATTTCCGAAAAAAAAAATAGTTATCGAATTTTATAATTCTTGTAAAATATATAATCAAGTAACTGGCTTTTTTTTTTAGTTGCTTGTTGATAGTGCTTATTGTATGAACTACAATTCTACTTAATTTTATTTTAATTTGAAAAACAACTAAATTTTTAACCTAGTCTGTAGGTTACTAATTTACCTCATTTCATTTTGCTGATGGAAATGAAATGATTTAAACATTTCTATTATATAAACATATACACTTATATAAGCATATAAACTTTCTCTTTGTACTCTACACAGGGCCGTTTCTACCATTAGGCAAGTCTAGGCGGCCGCCTAGGGCGGCCGAAGGACGGATTCCGTTATTTTTTTTGGTTGTTAAAATAGGATTGCGTTTTTTTTTTGGTTGTTGAATTGAAGATTCTGTTTTATTTTTTGGTGGGGGCGGCATTTGAAAGGGAGGGGGCGGCATTTTTCAGTTCTCGCCTAGGGTGGCAGAACACCTAGAAACGGCTCTGACTCTACAATGTAATTAATTGTACTTCTCGTATTGGAACACAATTAATCTTACAAATAATACGTTGAATATACAATAATGTAAAGTTTTAATATCAAGAAATTAACAAAATCGCTAACCAGAAGTTTGCATTCTAAGACTCTGACATTCCAATGGGTAGAATTCTGTACGTCTCATTTTTGTCCACTTGTGAGAAATAGCTTTTTTTATTATCAAGATGGAATTTCCTGCTTTACTTTACATACCTTACCAATACACGAATTCTCTTGCTCACCAATAAATACAAAAGACGCTTTTTTTTTAAACACAAAAATTTGGACTTTCATGAGATTTCAGACTAATTCAAAGTCTGGAAATCTCATGAAAGTTTAAATTTTATCTCGTTCTTTCTAATCGATAGTTACCAAATTCTTGGAAAATATCTTGAAAGCTTCTTTGTAAATAAGAAGCAAAAGTAGAATGTTTACAGTAAGTTTATCTTCAAAGACTTAAAATTAACTCAAAGACGTTGTAAACATTTTACTTTTGCTTCTTTGTAAATAAGTATTCACTGAAAAGACGAGAAGCAAGTTTCCAGTCATTCAAACGTCATGAACTCAAAGAATGGTCAAGTTCTCAAATCAAGGAAACAAACAAACATCTATATTTTTCAACAGTAAATAAACTGTTCTAAAATTCCATCATACAACACTTGGATTCTACAACACGAATTCAATTACACTACAATTCATGCTAATATGTTAATATCATTAAGTTCCAAATAGATGGAAGCACTGGCATTTCGATAGTGTTATTTTTCGGTTTACTAAAATATATTAATATACATATATGAGATACAGTGCAACTTGGATAATTCGAAGCTGAAGGGACCACTACAAAACTTCGAATTATCCAAAACTTCGAATTAAACAAGTTACATCTTTTAACTTTAATTTCAGGTCCACTGAATGCTTGAAAAGATTATTCTGTCAATAAGTAAATATTTATTCAGAAAGATCATGGTGTGAAAGACTTAAGCACTGTATGTATGTAAACAAAATAAGATTTATATTACGTAAGCTACAGTACATATTACATTCAATACAGAAAATTATAGTTTTTCGAAAAATTGTGCAATGTTTGATTGTTTTGTAGAATTCAGTCGCTTAAAGTTAGCAAAATCATCAAGCATGTTTAGTGAACGGAAAACAGCTTTACTTATGTTGGTTTGTCCTTCAAAGTACCGACGAAATTCGGCGCTATCCCGTACTCGTTGGCGATTTGGCATTTCTTCTTCACACCCTTTTCCACCTCGCGAATGACGGTGACCTTTTCAGCAAACGTTAAATTCTTGTACACGCGTGGTTTACTGAAAGACAGGGCGACACTGACAGCAGGAAGCTCGAATGGCGTCTGAAGCGTCACGTGTCGAATGGCATTACGAGTTGAACGGTGGCGGGAAGAGGATTTCAGCTGTCACGTGTCGAATTTCTTAACGATGAAACGCCGAAAAGTCGTTATGGTTCGAAATTTTTTATAAAAAACTTCGAATTAAGGAAGTTGAACTTCGAATTATCTACGATTTCTTAACATTGATTTAATAAGAAATTCAAGGGACAATCTTCGAATTAACCACGATTTCGAATTAAAGACGTTCGAATTATCCAAGTTGCACTGTATTTATTTACTGTATAATATATCTATACTATAAATACGTCGCCTATACTTTTTCTTAAAAGATTTCAAATTGAATATATCTACCTTAAAAGGGCTTGAATAAAATAAAATAAAATAAAAGATTACGATAACCAAAATTTAAGTAACTTTTTGTTTTGTTAAAACTTGAAAAATAAAAGTTATATTGT
>JAFIDM010000002.1:64349644-64366165 GCA_023159025.1 Thereuonema tuberculata
AGTAACTTTTTGTTTTGTTAAAACTTGAAAAATAAAAGTTATATTGTTTTAAGAGTTTTTTGCAGATAATTGGTCCGTGACAGAAACACTTGTTTGGTTTCTCGTGCAGTCGCCCACCTCATTATCGGAAAGAGAGAACGAGAAAAAAAAATCCTCGTTGGTGAAATTGGTTTCATTAAGAGCTCCATCCACACCTTCATAGAGTTTTATAAATCTAATTGAACTCGACGGTAGAAGCTCTTAGACTAATAGACTTTCTTCTTCTCTATGTAATAAAAAAATAGATTTCAAAGAAGAAAATACTGGAAAAGAGAAAGCTGGCTCTAGTGCATCAAATCAACTGAGACATAGACGAGATTAAGGACTGACGCAGAGAAGCTAAGGAATCAGCTGACAGCAATCAAATCGTGTGACGGTGAAAATGTCATCTGTTATTAAGTTGACATGTAAGTAAGAATTGGAATGAAATAATCAAACTACAAGTAATTTAAGCTTGTTTGTGATTTTACAAATTATTATTTGGATATCCCTTTTTTAAATAAATTTATTTTTCTTTCGTTTGTCTTTACAACAATATTCGAAACAGACTAAAGGCAATTGTGATGCATGTTTCCTTTCCCACTTAAATTTTGAAGAATATTTAACCGTAATATAATAATAAAAATAGAGAATTGTGATTCAACAGAAACAATAACATAAAACAAACGTTTTTTTGTACTTGGCTCCAAATACTTTCAAATACTACTAAATACTACTACTTTGTTTCTGTAACCAGAAGAAGTTATAGCTTCTTAATATAATGATTGATTAAGAATAATATTTATCACATGCAAAATAACAATAAAATTTAATTTTTATTCGTAAATAGATGCATATATGCATTTACAGTATTTGTATATGTCTATCTACCTGCGATCACAAACCTGCTAATCAGTGGTTAGCCAATAGTATTATTAAAATTTCAGCTTACAAAGAAAACTGTACTGCTTACGGAGCCTTACCAGCATTTCAAGAATTAGACTTTGGTCCTAAATTCTTATCTGTGGAATGATATAAATCCAAATTAATCTTGAACTCAAATTTTTTTTTATTATCTTTTTCTGTTATCTTAATTTAACAGTTAAGATAATAGAAAAAGATAATAGAAAAAGATAATAGAAAAAAATTGAGTTACTATTACTATTTAATCATTCCACAGATAATGATCCTAAATCCTAATAGTGAACTCAATTTTTTTTCTATACCCTACTTTTTAAAACGCTGTTAGTACTTCGTAAGCAGTACAGTTTTCTGTCTAAGCTGAAATTTTAATAACAATGTATTTTAATCACTAAACGATTTAATAAGTTACAAAAATCACCCAAAACATTAAGCTGAGATATATGAAAAAAAAATCAGCTTTGTAAATTAATGTTTGTGCTACAACTTCGCATTTTTTATTACAAAAAGTTTTGTTATTATTAAAATTATGTTATTGGGAGACCTACAAACCTAAAAAGAGATCGTAATTAATTCATTTTGTTGTAATGAAAGCAAAAAAAAGCTAGTAAGGTACAAATAGATTTACAGCTGAGGAATTAGGATACAACACTTAAATTATATAATAGATACGGTTTTTTAGAGTTCAGTTTTTAATATAGCTTGTTTTATTAAAAAAAAATTGTAATAGGATTGATTTTTTTTAAACTTATAGCTGAAGCATATTTGAGGCGTTAAGAAACAGTGTTACTTTACTAGTAGCTGCGTTCTATTTGCGCTTTTCGGGAAAGAATTATGGAAAGAATAAATACTATTCAAAAAATAACAGGTACTAAAAGAAAAATAGGTCTTAAGAAAGACCATCTCAGCATATCGCCCCTTTGCCGGGTAGAATCGTCTGTGTTGTGTAGTTCTCGCTTTTCGAAACGGATAGTATCCTTTTCTTGCCTCTGAGTACCGAGGTTCGGTTCTCATGTGGGTTTCGTGATGGTGGCGATCCGCGCTGGGCAGGTTTTCCCGGGGTTCTCCCGTTTCCCCTGCATTTCTCACACCATCCTTTCTCAGTCTTTCTCTCCGTCTGTCCTTATTTCCGAGGGATAGCACAATAGATCTTTGAGGTCGCGATGCTCGGCTGTCAAGCCACCCACGCTCACCACATTATATTACATTACATCCTTTTCTTGCTGTTTTGAGGATAATAGTGACAGAGCTTAGTCCATTTTACCAAAAGGGTAGACCGTCTTTTCATAACAAGATTGGTCCATACAAATTAAAATCTCGGGATTTGAAGGTTAGTCCATTCTGCCTCATAACTCCTCATTTAAGATGTTGTATTGCAAATTATTATCCTGTTAAGTTTTACCACTGACTAATAACCAAATAATACTTTCAATCATGCTTTCTTTTGAGACAGTAAAGTGAATTTTTATTGGATGACTATCTGTACCCGCCATACGTTGCAATGCCACTCAAAGAAAGAAAGTGTTTGTGTTTTAATTCTGTTTATTGAAATGCTTTTGGATACACAATATTTTTGGTTTTTCCGACTAGTGCATACACGAATAAATCAGAAGGTTTTCCGACGCGTGAGCAGGCCACATACAGCTATCCATGTGTGAAGCATGGATTTTCCAAATTTAATCCACACACTTGTAGCGATTGTCCCTGTGCTTTGTTGATGGTCATTGCAAATGCGAGTCGCCCCAAAAACTGCAAACATTGAAAGCGGAAATACACTTGGTTGTTGAAACAACTCGCGCACAGGATATGTAAAATGGTTCTACTAATTCAGAAACCTTTGCGGGCGTGCGCACAACAACTCACCAAAGTTTCATCGCAATCTGATGAATGGTATAGGAACACATACTGGACAAACAAACAAATAAATATTCATTTTTATAAAATGAAATAAACTGATGACTAGTATTCATATAATGGTAAATCGAAGACAGTTTCCCTTGGAACTGAAACAAATGCTGCTTTGTATGCTTTTCTTCATTACAGCACATGTCATACAGGCTACTTTTGGTAAAATGAAAGAGTCCATACTTCAGGAAGCTGCTACGTATTTAATTAGCAGACGTACAATACTAAATCTTTCTCTTCCTAATGTTTCCTTTCCTTTTTGTGTTCTCAAGAACAATTGTTCTTTTACAGTAAATAAATCAATATTATTTTCTTCCACTAACATCTGTTTTGCAGTTGGAATATTTCCATAGAAACCAAAGTTCCGAAGAATAATTTTCATTTGAAACGTTGATTTTTCAGTTGTAGTATTATCCTATGAACACAAATTTCTGTCTTAGATTTATTGTTATGCTCAAGGAAAATGTCCCAATTTATTGGAATCACACTTCTTAGATCGGACAGAAGAGTAGGAAATGCAAATATATAGAATACATAGAAATTTTCTTACTTCAGATAATATTTGATCAATATTTCGGCTTGAACCTTCAGCCTTCTTCAGGAGAAATTTGAAATTACATATTAATCAATCAATGTAATCTGTTGCTTAGTTCACTTGTAAATGCCCTCTGTCGATCTTGGCGAAACTAGTAATGTAATTTGTTCATTTATTAAAATTGTATTCAATCAGGTGTACGGCTTTATCAATGATTCTAAAGAACACATACATGTTAATCAACTTTTGAATTTATCTTGAGGTGCTGCGCTGAAATATTATTAGTTTAAAATAAGTAAGAGTAAATGAGGACGTTTCCTATTATAGGAAATTCTTCATTTTTACATTTTTAGCCTACTTTCTAATCAGCCTAGTCTGCATGTGTGTGTGGGTGTGTATGGTCCCTAACAACATTTGAACTACTAGATAGATCTTCTTGAATCTTGATATGCATAATTAAGAACTAGAGGCTTATCTAAGATTTGCATGTGAAATCTTCTTCAAGTGGGTTCTTCTGGAGAAATTAGTGCGAGAAGACGACAAAATTCTCGTAGAATGCTGTGAAATCATTGACATTAATAAAAGAAAGAAGAAATTTTGAAGCTGAGAAATTTTGCCAATTAAATTAATGCTAGATTATGATTTTTAACTTAAAAAATTCCCCGACAAGAAACATTTCAGGGAATAATGACACTAGTAGGGCGGAAAGAGATTACATATTATTTGTAGATTAAAATAACTTTATCTTTAATTAAAATACTTTTTCTAAAGGCATAGAAAAAGCAAAACAGTCAGATCTTACTTGTTAGAACCGACCTTACTTCCAAATAAAGGCTATTCACTTGAAACCTATGTAAGGAAAATAAAAAAAAATGCACAACAAAGAATGTGATACGGTTGTTCAAACCTGAAAAAAAAAATCGTTTTAAGGTAAAACAAAGTTTTTATAAATAACAATGAGAGCTTAAATATTGTAATTAGAAACTTGTAGTATGTAATATAACATAAAGGATGTTATGGCTCGGTAATGAAATAAAGAAGAAGCAAATCAACAAAGCTTCTTATCTTTTTCTTCTCCAAGTGGTTTTTCTTTTCCAGAACTTCTTTACCTCTGGGAGTCTCTCGCAAAATGAGACGAAGCCATACAACTTCCAGATCCGATAATTCAGGTTCGCTTGGGATCTGAGGCCCCAGGATGCATCGAAGGGTCTCTAGATTCCTGCCAAAATAAGCCCCAATTTAATATCTGAAGCTGCAGCAAAGGAAAAGTTTAAATGACATTAACTAATATTAAAGAGAAAAATAAGATTTTAATATATGGGTCTTTAAAATCTAAGAAACATTTCTAAATGAGCTAAAATAATATATAGATTTGAGTAAATGTGCATACTAAAAATTCAGTTCTTTTTATCATTTGGTGCCAGAAAAGTTTAACGTAATGATGGCATACTTATATACAGTATATATATAATATTGTGATGAGTTTTATATTTATATTTTACTTTGTTTATCCTATTTATTCTAGCTTATCTTATTCACTTTTATGTATTGTACTGTTCTTATCATTATAATCTAATCACTTGTATAATTTCAAATTCCAAACCGTTAACGTTTATTTTTGTTTTCTTTATTTTTAAAATCCCAACGGCTGGGAGGCAACCATAGTGCACCATAATTTAAATCTTTCAGTTATTGTTTAAATCCCCCAATCATCTGTTAAAGCCCTCCAGCCAATCACCGATCATTGTACATAGATTATAAAAACTCATGCTCTTCCCTTTAATAGATCAGAACACATTCAGATTCAGCATCGGTCTCGTTCTACTTTTATTTCACGAACCAAGATACCAACAAAAATAAACCACAATATAAAGAAAAGTCCTGATTCACTCAGTCATTCACTGACTTATCAACGCCCAACCCAAACCCTTTGACCTAGTAAGCTGAAATTTTGCACAGAGGCTCCCTTTATGATGTAGACAAAAAATAATGCCGGAATTTTACGAAATTCCCAAGGGATAGGGAATAAACAGGATTTATATTTTCGCATTAAAATTTTGGTGTGTGGCGCCAACCTCAATACATCTGAGTTATTCGTGGAAACCACAACGGGCTGGCAACTCGCATATTTTCCGATCTCGTTATTAATTTGCTAAATAAATAAAGTTTTTTTTTCTTTTATGCTATGTATGCAAGGGTTCCGGAGCGATGCGACGGTACCCGGCTAGTATATATATATATATATATGTAGAAATTCTCACGCTATTTTCACAATATACAACAACAACAAAATTGGTTAGTATAAAAGAATAAATCATGAGAAAGAGCCCCAAAAATCCTGTTAATGTCTAACAGATGGATGTTGACGATCCCGTATTTTCGTGATTTCACGTAATTTACGCGAGAATAGTCTCTATCCATGTCTTCTCACAAAATATTGAAATATTTAAATGAATTATAATACGGGGAAATGAATGAGGCTTTTACTACAATAAACAAACAATAAATTCATTATTTTCCTAGTAACAGACATTAAAAATACTAAATTCATTGAGACCTGCTGAAGTGGCTAATGGCGAGATCTCGTGTTTTTCGTAATTCTCGCGCAAACGTGATCGTCAACATCCATCTGTTAGACATTAGTTATGGTTATTAGACTTGGTTATTAGAATAAGACATGAGATCCATTGTTGGACACTTATAGTAGAACGTCTGGATTGATGATCAAATATCGTAATGCAGAACCTCTCTATGCAAACATTGAAATGCAGAATAGCTCTATGCAGACAGTTAAAGCAGAAAAGTAGTTTATGTAGACTTATGTTTTCTAATAACAATTACTACAGAATAGCATATTTAGTAATTTGTTTTCATTATTTTCGTCGATCATCAATCTTAACTTAGTGGCAGCTTTTGTAGTTATAGCAGAAAACAAAAAAAAATTACTACTGCTAACCTTTTATTTAAGAGTTTTAGAGAAAATAATAAATAAAAATGAGTTTGAATAGAGGAAGCGAAAGTTAATTTTCCCTCCACTTTTATAAATGCCGTGAAAGCCGATTATATCATAAAAGCGAGATTTAATTAATTGGCGGGAATAACAGACAATTACGTGACGAAAAGATTAATTTGTTTTAATCCTAATTAGCATCCTTTGCTGTTGTGTTCTTTATTCTTTATCAAACTGAGTAATTTGTGTGAGTTTAAGGGGGAAAAAATGGAACATTTTTCATTGATGATATAATAAATAAAAAGTTTTAGACCTTTGCTTTCCAGGCGCTATATTTTTGAAGATTCAATTTTATTACTTAGGTAATTAATCTTATCTACTATTATCAGATTATTATATTTCGAAAATGACCGTTAAGTAATAGATCCTTTAGAGAAATTTCAGAATTTTAAGAGCACCATCTAACGGTCAAAAATGCAACTTCCCCCTAATATAAATTTAAAAATAATTTCAAAAATAAATAGAGCATTTGTCTGGTAAAATTATAGTTTTTTTTGTTAGTCTTCACGAGCACATAAATAAAAATAGGGAATTTTGCAATTTCAAAAAACGAAAACAATATATTTATAACAAATAAATGAAATTTAAAGTTAATGGAATTCTAGTGGTGTTTTATTTTTTTTTTCCTTGAAGTTGGATTTCTGCTCACCAGATGGCGCAGCTCTGCACAGGAAATGGAAAGATTGAATTTGTGGTCATCGGAAGCTCAGTGGTGCCTCAAAGAAAAAATGAACATTAAAAAATGAACAATAAAAAATTCAGGAACGAAATATTAGTGAGAAAATTCATGTGCCAGCCGTTTGCCGGCCTCAATGAATTTGTGGTAATGTAAATAATTCAGAATTCTATTTAAAGCTTTGAAATTAATTCATTAATTTTCATTAGTTTGGTCTGACATTAATCATGATAATTCTCCATGGAATTCATAGCTTGTCATCGTAGTTGTTCCGAAATACAAATGTAAAATATCACATTTTAAAACGCTTTCGTGTACCGGATATCCCCCAAAATTTAAACACATTTTGATGATCTTTAATTTATCCATTTTAGAGAGATCCCCTGTATTTGATATATTTTACGTTTTTGAAGAGGCATCTTGTTGACAGCAGATTTCTATATTTTACGTTTTTAGTACAACTGATTCTTGCGGGATGATTCTTACAACTGTCGCCCAAAAAAGAATGATCCGATATTATTTCAAAACATCAATCTTAATAATGGTTCTTACTACTATTACAAGTTTGACGTGATCAACATTTTAGAAGGTTAAGCCTAAATCCTAAAAAAAAAAAAAAAAAAGGTAATGTCTAACAGATGGATGTTGACGATCACGTTTGCGCGAGATTTACGAAAAACACGAGATCTCGCGATTGGCCTCTTCAGCAGGTCTCAAGGAATTTAGTATTTTTAATGTCTGTCACTAGGAAAATGCTACATGATGAATTTATTGTTTGGTTATTGACTGTTTTCAATTTATTAAAACTATATTAAAATGTAGTAAAAGTCTCATGCATTTCCCCGTATTATAATTCATTTAAATATTTCAATATTTTGTGAGAAGACATGGATAGAGACTATTCTCGCGTAAATGACGTGAAATCACGAATATACGGGATCGTCAACATCCATCTGTTAGACATTAATTACATCATTGATACGCGTCCACCACACCATTGGTATTTGTATTTCCAATGGGGCACCCACTAAGAGGGCTGAAGCTCCCCCAAACCAAAAATAAAGAAAGAAAAACAAAAAGAAAGAAAGAAAGAACGAGAAGAAAACCTTTATTAAAGCACTTTATTAAGAAACAGTAATAATTTGCAAAATAATGTTTGAAACAATTTATTTTTAAATAGGCCTACATCTGAATGGACTTTTTACAATATCTTAGCTCTCCTCCCCAAACCTTAATCCTGGGTACGCCACTATGTATTTCATTATATGCCATACAATACAAGATATCGTTAAAGTGGTAATACCATTCTAAAAGGTTGAAAATTCCTGATCTAGAAATCTCTTCTACGACTCATTTCAAATATTTTAAATGTATTTATTTCAAGCATTTTGTTCATGTTGAAAATTATTTATGAAAATCCCGGTAATCCAGTTTATATCATATAAACTACTAGCAAAAGCTCAAAACGTTTTGTGACAAAAGTCTAAATATAGGAATCTTCAAATTGCCTTCATGTCCTTTGTATCTGGATACTAATAAAGCTATATCTTCTATGATTTTCTATTTATTTGCATTTTCTTCACTTGTTTCTATTTACGCATCCTATACTCAGTGTATAGTAGTTGTACCATCCAAATATAAGATTAATTATCTTTAGATACTCAATCTATATTTTCTATATTTTCGTTACCTTAATGCCGTATTGTTTTATTTGTAGGATATCGTGACCTTCCATTATTTCTGCATATTATTATCTTTTTCTCTTTTCTAATGTTTTTATTTTCTTCTTATAATTGTTTTAATTAATTTCTTTTTGTGAGTTGTTGATTAGTATTCACCAATAATATTTAATGATAATAATAGTTCCTACTTAAAAAAATGTGGTAATTGCCTTTTTGTCTGAATGACTAATGCACGACTACATAGAATGTGTCTCCATCTAGCGACTACTTTTGAAGCAACAAAAACGAAAGGGCCTCACTGTCTACTGTTTACCAATCATTTCTTCTCGTAACTATAGTTGTTTAGTTACGAGGTGGATTAAAGAGTTAACAAGACCTCAACACGAACAACACCACAGACAAGAAATACTGCAAAGTTTGCTAAAAACGGTTTGAAAGATCTGAAATGATTGAAATGCTGAAATTAGGACACTTATTGTTCAAACTTATGAGAGCTTTTTGGTACTATATTTTTTTAATGAGCAAATCGTAAAAGGAGCGTAGAACTACTTTATTTAAGTTTGGACATCTTAATCTACATCGATCGCTGATAGCGGCATCCGCGTTTCCCAGAATTACTCCCCCAGGTAACTCCGATAATTTCCAAATATTCCAAAGCAATCATAATATTTGCCAACATTTTCCAAAACGTCTAATCAGGGAAAAAAAAAACCCTTACGGCAGCTGTGTTTTTTCATAAGTCCTAAACTCCCAGAAACGGAAGTTAAAGTTTCTTATCAGAATAAGGAATTTTGCTGAGAAAACAGTTGAAAGCAAGATCACTGTAAGAAAGTAAAAATTAAGTAGCAGAACTATTTTTAGGTATTCCGTGAAGCAGATATTGAACTCCCCATGGTCTTGAGGTTTGAGGAAAAAATCAGACTTCCGGTTTTAGGTGGTCACTTACCGAGTCAAGAAAATAGTGGCAATAGGACAAAATTCAAGTTTATCTACACTGAATCACCTGTATTGAGAAGCAAAAATGATATCGTAGACCCAATGTGACCACCGACCATTTACTGAAAGTTGCCGAATGGCAAAAAAAGGAGGTCTAGACATACTAAATGAACTTTATGCAGCCATCGCTTCCTTTGGTGGTTCCTTTGGTCAGTAACAAGAATGTTAATTTATTTGCCAATGGTGTACTGAAGACGTTGTTAGGAAAATTGTACTTGACAGTTGAATTATAGCGGTTTGAATAAATGAGTTTTCCGCGCCAAACAACAGCAGTGTTCCTTGTAACAACACCAGCGTTTGATAACATTGCAAATTGTAAGAGATCGGTTGGTCTTGTGTGTACTATAAAACTGTGAATTGGAAGTTTGTATTTCCGAAAACTTTGTATTACTTTCATATTTCTTTCTTACTTCTTCTTCTCTTCATATTATCTTAAAAAGAATACATCATCACTCGAATTGCAAATATTGTTTAATGTTGCAAATTTTCGGAAAAGAATGCGCTTTTCGTTCTTCAAGATTTTCTAACATTGAAGATAAAACAATCAGTTTCATAACAAAATGCTAGAACATGATATTAATATCAGATTCACAAAACACTTCACAATAACAACAATAACTAAAACACAAGAATTTTACAATTGAATTTTACAAATAAGCGATGTAATATAACACACTCAATATATAAGTTTTTTTTTAAATTCTACTGTTTTATAAGAATTTCGATGTTTATTTATTAGTCCAATATTTAAATTTGGTAAGGTGTCATCTCTTTCAACACCATCATATCTATTTAAATTATTAATTCTCGAATTTCTTATTAATAAACTTTGAATTAATTTTCTTGTGTAATTTTCTTTTTCTATTTCTAATATTTGTACTTTTATGTTAGGTCTGTGTTCAAATTTGTTTTTGTTGTTGTTGAGCCGGTTCGCACCGAAGTGCGAGCTTCGAAGCCGAAGCCTCCGTGTTCCAGGGAGCGCTAGTGTTCCCAAGATGGCGAACCCCTAGCAGACTCCCTAGAATTTCAAGGGACAGATATTGGGGTGGTTTCCCGTGGCCTTCCCCAGGACGCCATTAAGGAATGACGTCAGACCGAAGAGAAAGTGAAGAAGAGACAACACAGGAAAGGAAATTGAAACAGCCATGCCACTGCCGGGATTCGAACCCAGGTACTGGCGCACTGGCCGCCACGGCAGACCGCCGCCGAGACCGCACGGCCACGCCAGCACGGCGTTCAAATTTGTAGCAATGGTCTGATATTTCAGATGTATCAAGTTTCTTTTTCTTAATATAGTGACAATTTTCGATATTTTGTTTCTTTTTAATATTACTTTATAAAGAGCAGCTTGACATTGGTTGTCTAGGCTTATGTTATCTTACATTTTGCTATGTGGTAGTGAATATAGAGGACAGGAAAACCTTAGGAAAACTTCGCTTTCCCTACGAAAGAAGGATAATTGGAGGGAATGATGAAGAAAGCATGGTGGAAGTAGAGCGGGGTAAATAGAAAGTTCCGAAAAAAACTGTCCAGCGCAAATCTTCGACCAGAAAACCCACAGCCTGGTAATCACAGGTTAGAGGCTGATGTCTTATTGACATCCAACCGCGAGCTCTTATTAAGGGTTACTACAATTAATTAATCAGTGAATATTGTAGATCAACGATATCGTTTTTAATTGAGGCTAAATTACACTGGTTATCACTGATTAAATAATACTGGCTAAATAACATTGGTTACAGACGAGCAGGAAATAAATGTAACATTACTACACTATTACTACAATCTCTACACAGGAAGTGAGAGCAGAATAAATTTCTGCTATATTACAAGCTTATTTTATATTACTATTGGAACTATTTTCTTTTTGGCACTATACAAATAGTAAACACTTTCAAGACTTTTGTGAAACGAAAAATGGATCTAGATATATAAAAAAAAATCTTTGTTTGAAGGCCACTGATTGTAAATCCTCATCAATGCATCTTTTTGTAGTTCAATGAAATAATTAATTTTCGTGTTAAATGTTAAACAGCTTAGTAACTTCGTGAAAACTTTGTGTCAATATTAGACTTAAGAGCACTGTTCTTTTACTTTACTTTGGGCTAAAGTTTAGTAAGCTTTTAATAGAGGTAACATTGTATTAGAAATTAGCTAAAAATAAATAGAGAAAACCTTGCAATGGGTAATTAATAATAGTATAATTTAAAAGGAAAATAAGAATAAAACGCACAAAACTAAGAGTTCACTGATCTGTTTTGGAAATTGCGAGACCAGGAACCCAAGATGGACCATTTCTGGTTTCCTGACCTTCGTCAGTTGGGTCCACCCAGTATCATGTTTACTTTTGTTCTATTTATATGTTTCTCGAGTTCACTGAAATGTAAGATACTGGGCGGACCCAACTGACGAAGGTCAGGAAACAGAAATGGTCCATCTTGGGTTCCCGGTATAGCAATTTCCAAAAACAGATCAATGAACTCTTAGTTTTGTGCGTTTTATTCTTATTTTCCTTTTATATGTTGTTGTACGCACGTTAATTTTATGCATTAGTATAATTTACTTCAAACTATTTTGTAATAACAGGAAAACTGATATAGTTTCCAAAATATTAATCTTAATCAATCATGATATTCAACGAAAATCTTCTTAAAATTCCTTTCTTTATTCACAATATTTCGTTTTCTTTAATAGAAAACTTTTTCACGAAAACTTGTTTAATAAAAGAAATAAAAAAAAAAGGCATTTAGAAAAAAAAAAAGAATTCAATAAAGTAAACGATTTGAATTCAATATTAAATAGAACTACATATGTCTACGCATGTCCATCCGTTGTCCGTCTGTCTGTCATCACGATAACTCGCAAACTATATATCTTGGGCAGGTGAAATTTCAAAGATAGGGGAGTAGTTATTATTTCGAATTTCCCAATTGATTTTGTGAACATCTAACCAACAGATGGAGAGCTAGGAACAAGAAATGGTTAGTTAATGCGAGAACTCAAAAAAATTATAAACTGAACTCTATAAACTGCTGTAAACTCAACTCTTTAAAGTCTTAAAATTCTGAAAATGTGGTTGTGGTTTTCCACAAGAATTTGAACCATATGGGCTAAAAACTTTCAATACATGCATTGAGAAAAATAAAATAAAAAAAGTATAAATTACATTGAAATGCTGAAAAGATATCTTCGCTGCCTATTGGTTAATATTATCATTTATGCAATAACGTAATGTCAGTAGATAGTGTAAATATAAATATACATTAGGTCTATACAAACATAGTTAAACAACTCGTTGTTCTTTGGTTTTTCTAATAATAAAAAGCTCCTCACATCGATTTCTGTATTACGGCAGGGAAAGTTTAAGCGATTATTATTATTTTTTTTCGTTTTGCGAAGTCAGCAACTACAAAACAGGAAAAGCGCAAAAAAAGAAAGGAAAAAGAATAACGATAGAACTTGTCAAGAAATGCAGCCTGTGGTTCAGATTAGCGAATGTATTTTTCGTTCACGCCCAGTCAACGCCACCTGGTGAGAAAGTGGCAAAAAAGAAAATCATAATACTTTAGGAAGCAGTGAAGTGTCATTTTTTTGGAAAACTCCTTGAAAAAAACTCTTTTTAATAAAGTAAACATTTTGAAAATGAATTACAGATTTAGAAAATGGAAATAAGATAAAAAAAAGCCCTTTTGTTTACATAAGGAACTAATAATTTCAAAGAATTTTAACTATCTGATCAACAATGATATATGTGTAGCTTTGTTGACTCAACGCTCTATTAAAATGATTTGAACAGTATTGGTCAAATACTGATCTCTAAATAAAGAAAAAAATAGAAAAAAAATAGATAAAAGACCATATAGTTGTTACTCGAGTGTTGATAATTTCTAATCCCTAAACGTCAAATTTCTGCAGACATCTTAAGAAATGACATGGAAATGACTTCCACATAGGACAACACATTCATTCAATATCAGATCACAAATAGCGCAATTCACTACAGAGAAATTAATAATAAAATTTTAATTAATTTAATAAAATTAAATAAAGGTTTAAAATAATTTAACGTGTGCATATACTTATTAAATAAACATTTAAAATATCAAACACAATTAACTAATTCAAAAAATTTGTGCATATTAAAAAATTACGTGAAGCACGACCGGTTTCGCCTTGGACAACAAGCCTTTGAGGAGTGACAAAGCCTTGTTCTCCAAGACGAAACCGGTCGTGCTTCATGTAATTTTTTTTAATATGCATACATTTTTTAAATTAGTTAAAGATGTTCGGCCTTTAATTTTTTATTTCAGTAATAAAGGTTTATTTTAATAAAATAAAAATTGTTTGTCTGAATCAAAATCTCCAATACATAATGAGGGATTCGTTTATCGTCTTGTCCCCATCTAATGAAAGCTTTTAAGTCATAACGGACTTCTCCGTGCACTTATAATTGTCTTCCGGAATTAAGAATTATAGTTAAGGGAAATCAATTTCGATTGTTATTATTTAAGGAAAAACAAGCTATTATTCATTTTTCACATTTTATAAATATTGCTTCACATTTAAAAATTCTTTCATATGCCACGAAATGGATCTATTTCCTTTGTTGGCAGAATACTGAGGTGTGATCTTCTGGAGAAAGAAGATAAAGATTAGAAACGTTGTAACGCAGTATTTGGTAGCAGGTGAATGAAATGATAAATGGCAGCGAAGCGAATCTGAGTGCATTTCGCCCAGAAGAAGACTTAAATGCAAATTTCGCCCAGAAGATGACTTAATTGCAAATATAGAATTAATGGCCATTAAAAGAGCGTCAAGTATTTCTCTGGGACATTACATTTGACTTTATGAAATTAATAGTAATAATTGTCGTATAAAAAAAATACTTAAACTAATTTTTAAAATTAAAAAAGGCTTTTTACATAAGTATCAATTGGATCACATTCCGCATAATAAAAGATTAAACTTAAATATCCAAATGAACGTAGAATGTATGTTTTCCATAATAGGAAACAATTCCGTAAATCTAAAATAAACTTAATTATGAAAAATTATATCAATGAAAAACTATACCAACGCAACACCAAACATCCTTACAAAAACTGTAGGCCTACATACTAACATACTGCCGGAACATATAAAGTGCGTAGAATTAAGAATATCTAAAATATGTAAGGTGTTCTGAAAATATCTGAGTTGTTTCAAGTTAACTTAACATTATTGGGACTTTTTAAACACACTCATTTTATGTATAGAATTTCTTTTATTTACAGGCTTAAACATTTATAAACTCTTGTTCATTGTCTAGGCAAAGCGACAAAATAAGAAGAGAAAATAAAAAAATAATAATAAAAAAATATTTCTATACTTCTATTAGATGTTCCAAATATTTAGTTATTTATTGCCAAGGATTTAAAATCATATTGAATTTTTATGATATTTAGTGACAGATTGGAATCGTGATGGCTGCAATCCGATCCAACTGTATAAATGTGGGGAATCAACTTGTCCAAGCATGTACACGTTGACACCAGACGGTTTGACAGCATGAAGCGTCATTACCCGACTTCAATTCAAATTTGTTTGGAATTTTGTTATTAAATTCCACTCATTTCTGGAAAGTTTAACCAAAGTAAAAGTACATCATCACAACTCCTTTATTAAACTAAAAACAAGAATACTTCTTCACCGATCCGATCCAATATTTCGTCTTATATATTTTTTCAAAGAATTCTTCAGGGTACAAATAAAAATAAAGAAAAATAAAATAAAAATAACGATTAAACGGTAAGAGAATGAACCTTCTCTAACCTTACAAAATTAAATAATACAGTAGTACATTCAATGAAGTACATCATTGTACATCATTCAAAGTACATCATTTTTAACTGAACATAACAAGCATTCAGTTCTAACATATCCAATTTGTTTTTAAGCAATCTGTTACTGCATTTTAACAAGCAAATAATAAAGTTATATCACTAAATCATATTCTTTTTTTGAGGCAGACATTTAATTTTTGTTGATTAAATTAGAGGAAGAGCCCGGCGTTGCCCGGTGCTTATGAAACAAAGAAATAACAGCAAACATACAAACATCCTTTTTTACTAAAGATAGATAGATAGATAGATAGATAGAATATAAGTAGAAGATAGATAGAAATTTTGTTTTTATTATTTATCATTATTATCACGTAAGTAATTAACAAACAATCACTCACTTCGAATGTAAGGAAATTACAAGAAGCAAAAAATAATAAACTTTGAAAAGTAAAATATTTTCCAAGAAATGTCACCTAAAACATAAAACTTCAAAAAACGTCTGTCCGTAGGTGCCTGTCTTGTTATCCCTGCTTCCTAGGGGATAAAGAGATGGTTTATATCTCTAAAGAAGCACAATTTCTGAGTCCAAAACTCAGAAATCAAAATTAATTGAATGGTTCAAAATTTTAGAAGCGATAATTTGTGTAATTGTCAAGCACAATAATGAAAAGATGCAGTAAAATTACGTTTCGTTTTCGGTTTTCAAAAGAGCTTTTGTCTAATTCACGGGAAAAATCCCGTGAGGTTTTTGAAGCTTTTTCTTCAGAGCTTGAGTACCTAAGGTAGTAAAGTGTTGCTAGATATCCTTAAATCGTTCTTGGTACATCTCCTATCGAATGGTGAAACCAATAATCAAATTAGTTTAGTAGTTTTCAAGCTCTAAGAGAACAGTGTACGTCCAGATAACCATTACCTAGTGGGAGCTATGGCTACAGCATTGGAATCCATTTTGAAGA
>JAFIDM010000002.1:64370313-64385248 GCA_023159025.1 Thereuonema tuberculata
ATTTCTCTGTTGATGGCAAAGATGAGAAAACGGAAATCAACTACAGATTAGATAGTAAATAAAATTCGAAATTTATTGAAATCTGTCAATGACGACTATTGCATATATTGAAAAAGATTTATTAAATCTTAGTCTAGTTCTTAACTCTGCTTTAAATAATATAAGGTTTCAGAAATAGTAGAGTGAAATATCAAAATTTAAAACACACTACAGTATATCCTAAGGCTAAGCTTTTCATCGCTTAATGACGTCTGTGGGAAAAGCTCATTTTAAGACTGAGAGAGCGATGAAGTTCTTAATATATGTAATATCAAAGCTTTTTCAGATAGATGGTTGGCTCTTACCTGGATTGCAGGCAAGATTGGATTCCAGAGCAATTTAGTGGTCGAACACCTTCTAACTCAAATTAAAAGTTTGAAGTATTTAAATTTTTCCCGATTGAAATAATTTTTTAAGATGAAATGAATTATAATTTTTATCTCTAATGATAACTCAAATTTATTTTCCTTATAAAATATCTTTATAAATATTTTCTTTATGTATTTAAAACAGAATATTTCATTGATAAAATGTCGTATCTAATTACGAAAAAGTTTGCCCTGTAAGGAAATTCAAAGTTTTCCTAAACTACGGTAATGTTTTAGAGAATGTAAATTTGCTAAACTCACTTTCCCTGAAAATACAGGGATTCCTCGTTCAAAAATCAAGTAAATGAAACTTATTATAATAACCCACTTTCTGAGATCTATACTTTTTTTCTTAAGATTGACATAAATTGAAGTGTTTATAAATTATCGGAGAAGAAATAATAAAAACTCGAAGTCTTTCAAGTTCACTACTGTCATTTTTACTATTTAACAAATTATTAAGTAATACAAAGTAACAATTTTTTTTTAAATAGTGAAAGAAACAAACCTAAAATTATGTTAAAAATATTTACACAAAACAATTTAGTTTTGTTCTTAAATTGTTTGTTATAAAAATTTTTTAACATAATTTTAATGTTATTTGTGGAAGTTCCTTTCACCATTTAAATTAACGATTTATTATAACACACGTGAAATATCACTTATTTCTACAAAATACAAAAAAAAAAAACACGAATTAAATTTAGCTTTTTTTTCTTCAATTTTTTTCCTAGCATTTTTTTGTTCTTAATTTTCATTATTCTTAATTGAAAACGAAGTCAATTTAGTTAAAAACTAATTTTATTTTCTAATATTTAATGAAAATTACAGTGAAATTTATAATTTCTGTCTCGGTATTATCTTTTAAAACTTCTCTTTTTCGATTTATTTAATGATTTATTTTAGTGTTTTAGATCGCTTATAAATGTAGACTAATATCACAATATTTTTGCGGTAGTTTTGAAAAATTTTTTTTTTTTTGTTTTGTTTTGTTTTTAATTGAAGCATTATTCATTATTTGAATATTAGTAAATTTCTAAGTTGCAATCTATGTGACATCATGCTCAAATAGAAAATATCGGGATTTGGACACCCCCTCTCTCCTAGAAAAATATCCTCTCAAAGCTTTTAATATACACTTAATGAATTCTATTTAAATCTTTAGAACAGTTTTTTTTTTCTTCAAGAAATCGAAACTCATTAAAAAACTATTACCTTTCGTGGTAACTATAAACGCTATTGCTACAAGATGTTCTCAGAGTAATGATGGTTTCATTCCAACTCTAAACTGACCTTTCAATTCTTGAAGCCATCAGATAAAATTCAAATTAACAGAATTCCTAAATAGGTTTTCTAAAAAACATTCACAATATATTAAAATATTTATTACTTTTAAAACTGTAAATCAATATCATCTTTTTAGTTGTAATATTAGTAATTTCATGATCATTTATTCATTCGAAACAAATAAAGTGAAAACGAGGCTTATTAGCTCAAAGCAGAAATCAAAATGGAAATTTACTGAAAACTAGAACTAATTCAAGCAAACCTATTTTAAAGCTGATAAAGTATAATTGATGGTACTAATATATTTCAAGTACAATTTTTAAAAATATCAATATACTATTGGCTTATATTGGTAATATCTTATTTTAATGAAAAAATTGGATCAAGTATTAACTCTTAATTTTGGATCTGCATTTTTCCAAGGGCAAAACCTGGCAATCTAAGGTAAATTTTGTATTTTTTATTTGGACCACAGGATTCACGAACTTACGTATAGGTGGCGTAAGAACATTTAACAGTTCCAAAATCGTTTTATATCTAGGTAAGGAAAATAAAATTTTAAATATGAAGTTTTATTGAGATCAAATAATTGTATTTTTGCTTCTTAACAATTTTCTAAATTTCCAAAAAACAGACATCTCTAAAAAAAAAAGTCTAAAATTCGTTGTAGTGAGTAAATAACTTAAATTTCCATTCAAATCGTAAAATGTATATTTAAAACGAGTAATGTTTCTTTACACATATGTTAAAAATTTATCATCTTTGAATCTAAAAATGTATAATTTCTAGCTGTATAATAATAATCAACCACATATAAAGTCTGAAAACATGACAATGAAAACAAATCTAAGTTTAATGGCTTCATCTTGTTTCTTCCTGGCTTTCTTCAATCCTTCTAAGATTAACCCTTTTTCACAATTAACTATCCTTTTAAGAGTACAGGAGCACCTACGTTTATGAATACTGAAATACTGATATTCGGATGAAAGAATCTGCTTTTATTTGAAAAACATTTTCAGCCAGATTTGCCACTCTCAACAAATATCAATTTCAGACAAATAGATAATTTTGATTGATTTTGGTGTTTTAAAAATTGAAATAAAGTTAATAAAATAATTTTTAATAAACTTTCTCGTTAATAGAATAGAAAACAAGAAAGCACAAAGTAAAAGAAGTTATAGTTGTCGTCCCAAATTATGAATACACCTAATTAATAAATAAATTAATCATAAATAGTTACAGGAAAAAAACTGTAGTTTTAAATTTTAACTATTTTCGTTGTTATTATAGTGATCATGGTTAATTTATAATGATTTTCGAGAATAGTTTCTCGATACTTGAAAATTATTTGTTCACTTTTTTTCGAAAACCTACTAACGAAATAACATTGAATTTTGAAGTATTGAATTCCCACGCGTATTTAAAATACAAATCGTTAATTTAGGCGGATGGATATGACTATTTTATTTTATATATACATTTTTATATACATAGACATTTGCTTCATCTACATTCGCATTAAGTGAAGTAATATTAATTATAAAAATATATGCTTTGTTCATGATCTACCATGGGAGAAGAAGAGCCTCATGAGAACTAAAATAAATTAATCTAAACTTTTCCTCAGCATTTTCAGTCGCTATTCTTTGATACAAGTGTTTTCTATCAGGTTTTTTTAGCAATTAACACGACAACAATAGTGCAATTATTCAATCTCAATCAAACTTCATATTTTAAACTTTATTTTCTTTACCTAGACATAACACGATTTGATACTGATAAATGTTTTTAAGGCACCTACATCTAAGTTCGTGAATCCTGTGGCCCAATTATATGATCTGCGGGCTGGTTCAATTTCTGTCTGATGTTGGGTACTTATCTCGAGATATTCACCTCCAACTTGGCTAAGAAGTTACCCAGACTTCTATAAAACGAGGTGCGGATTTATTTCGTGAGATTACAAGGCAGAAGAACAGCGGACTTACTATTTTATTTTAATCTCATCCCAATGGAAGCACAAATATTGGAACCTGAACATCCAACATCATAAAACAGCGTTTATGGAAGAGGACATGTAAAATGAGTCCTATAATTTCGCATCATTGAAAGAAATTATATAGATAAAAAAATACAATTTACAGTTTCTGCAGATTACACCTAATTTTATTTCTTCAAATGCATAATTAGAAAAAAATGGTTTATGCATATTTTATTGGAATGTTTAGTTAAAAATACGGGTTTGTTTTCTGGTGAAGAAGATTTTGCTGTTTACTTCCAATAATAATCTAACAATCTCTTATATTGTTCTCTTCTGTGCTGACGTATCTTATAAAAACAGATTTTTTTTTTTTTAATTTTTGTAAAATCATTATAATCTCTTCCTTTCCTTTAAAAATTTTCAAGACGATTTCTAAAATTTAACAAAAGTTCATCTAATTTTAAAATTCTCTCTGAAATAAATTTACCTTAGATTGTCAGGTTTTGACCGTAGTAAAATGTAGATAGAAAATTGGGAGTTAATCGTCCACCATTACGAAACCCACATGAGAACCGAACCCCGATACTCAGAGGTGAGAGGCCAGTGTCTTAGCGACACCGCCAACCTCGCGGCCCAAAATGAGTCTTAAGTTAATCCTGTGATTCATCGACGTTTTCCATTTCGTAACTTAATGAAACATTAATGCAATTTATTAGGCCTATATTTTTCAATATTACGACTTACTTTCACAAAACATAGAATATATCCATGACGTATTATTATTTCCATTTTACTAAAGCTCCTCATCTTTATTGAAAAAAAGATTGCTGTTTTGTATTTTTTTAAAAATCACAACACCCAAGTGTATTTTTATTTGTGTCTCGTGATATTTTGCAGACGCATGCGCACTGATGCAGCTTTTACATTCTCAACCAGCAGGGTTTTTCCATAACTGAAAGAACCGGCAACAAATAACCTTCTGAGAAGTCTTTACAGAGACTGCTTTATTCACTGGAAGTTAAATCTCACATCGTCAACCACTGAATAACAAATAGATGAAACCGTGAGATATAAAGCTGAATCTCAAATATCTAAAGTAAACAATAATGGAAATTGAAAATTCCTAAAATATTTTGTAGAACAACAATAATTGGGTATACAATGCCAAAAAAAATGCATCGTATTTCTGTAGATAAAGTTAAAATAGAATAGAAACTAATGCTGCACGTGAATCAACAATAAAACGCCTTTCGAGTTTATCATCAGAAGAAATCGGAAACGGCTGTTTCGTCCTTTTTGGGACTCATCGGCCTGATCCACCCTCCCCGATCTTAAAGTCAGAAAGGCGTGAACATAAGTGGAAGTCACCCTCGCACCCAACAGTGACTCCCAAACCAAACAAACAACAATAAAAAATAAATGCTGTAGTGTACTCAAAAAAACGTTTTTCCAAATAATTGATAGGAGTAAGAGGTTGTTGATTATAAAGAAAATAACAACTGAAAAGGTGTAATAACCTAAATAAAGATATTTCACGTGCAGAAAATTAATTAAAATTAATTAATTAATTTCTTTATTTGTTTATTCATGTGCAGTCTTGTTTTTTATTTTAATAAATTTTCTGCATATTAAGTTTTTTTATTTCTTCAGATAAATAGAAGTGATATTAAGTCAGAAAAACATTTCAATTGACGTCTGCTAAATTTTAGTTCATTTTTTCATCATTGCAGTTTGAATTTGAATTCAAATACAGTAAAACTTGAAAATGAGACAGACTTTCTATTAGAGAAAAAGTCAAGCAATTAAGATTTCTATATATTGTTTACCTAAGCTGTCTGAATAAATCTTTGTTTGTGTTTATTGGTAATTTATAAAGCAAAAATTTTCTTATTAATTTACTGAAGTTTACATTATGAAGTTAAAATAGCAAATCCGGAAATTAAATGTTAGATGAAGATAAATTCTATTTTCAAATTTCGAATCTAAATGATTTCTAAAATTTCTTGTTTTAATTATTTCAATAAAAACAATAAAAGGTATTACAGGTAGAAAAAAATCGTAATAATTATAATTCTGAGAATTTTAATTTTATATCTGTGATATGTAATTTTCATTTTCAAATTATAAATAAGTTGCTGAAAATATTCTTTTTTGTTATTATAAAAAAGTATTGGAATTTCTTTTTCTCAATCCATCAGATTAAGATGGATTAGGTTTTAAAGGGTGATAGTAATGTAATACATATGTCCCGGGATTAATTCATTTGTATCATTGTCATTACCCTAATTGTTTACTAGCCGCTATTTTCAGCATTGACGCTGAATTTTTTTTTTTTATAATCGGAATGTGACCTTTTTTACTCTGACAGAAGATCAAACTAAACACGTTCTTTGCTCCTAATTCAAATTATTGTTTTTCTACGAAATTCAAATTGAAATTCGTTTAAAGTGTATGACTGGGTCTAAAACTTAGCACTTTAAAGGAATCCACTTAAACGGGAGACCATATCTTAAAACTGTTCCTCAACACAGCAAAACTACATGAAAAATGTGAAAAATACAACTTTCTTATTCATATGTGTGCATTTTTCTTAAATTACTAATAAATTTCTTGATGCGTTTTTATAATTAAAATTTGAATTCAGAAGTTCTGGTTGTATTTCGTTATTATTTATATTGACTGTTGACTTGTGATATGAAAGAATGAATCAATGTACATTGTTTCCTGTAACTTATTTATTTTTCATTTAAAATTGTCTTAATAAGTCTTTTAATCCATGTTCAAAATGTGATCTTTATTAATAAAATAACTAGAAATATAATAAATAATTATTAATAAAATAATACAAAAAAAAAGTAAATAGAAAAAAAAAATAAACCGCTGGCACAGGCAATGGCAAATGAAACAATGATAGACACATGCCATTGACGTGTCGTATGGATGCGTAGTGTGACAAAATATTGCCTAGGCCCCAAAATCTGGCATTTTTAAATGGCGTTTTGCAATTCTTTGATGTGTAACTGCAGAGACACGGATAATGAATACTCGTTAAACGGGGACAACCTCATATATGAAAATTAGAGCTTTAAATTAGGGCAATTAATTTAAAAAATTAGCTATGATAAAAATTAGAAAAAAAACTCATTCTACATTAAGAAATTTGGCGAAGTTCAATTAATTTCAAAATTTCAAATTTGGAGAAATGACATTGAAAATTTGTGATTACTCATTCTAATTTCAACTAATCTCTATCTGAAAACATTACATCGCTATACTTTTTTTTTATTTATTTATTTTTTATATATGTATTTTTACTATGTTTACAAGTACAGTGTCTCTTTCCTTAATCCTTTGAAGCTTTTAAACGAATGAACGAATCTTACTGAAATGTTACATCCTGTTTAATTGATTTCTCTCTTTAGCATTTGCAAATTCTTCTTCAGGGCTAATTCTTAAGAAAGCGAGATAAAATCGTACGCTTCCTGAAAACTGCAGATAAGAATATGAAATTTAATACGCTGATTAGATGTTTTAAAATAATTAAACGTTGGTTTGAAATATTATCTTAAAAAATCAAAATTAATGCCTCAAAATATTGCATTGTTAATATCATTGATAATGATTCTACCACTGACGAGGAGAGTTATTTGGGAAACGATAAATAAAATATTTTATGTAAATTAGGCGTCACTCTCTAACATTGTAACTTAACAAATTGAGGTAAAAGAGTAATCTTAGATCAACATGTACCATCCGTATGCTAAAAAAAAAGTTCGTAATCAGTTTCATCTTTTTCACATCAACATTTCTTTTCATGTCTTTGTTTATAAATATTCTGTGGTAAATCAGATATCAGCTTCGTGTTAATTTCCTTTCTTCGTAGATAACATCCAACAAAAATTAAATTACCCTTACTGACATTTGAGCTGGTGTTTTTCTCTGTATCTTTGGCTTAGTTAGCTGTTCCTAATGGAATACCCCTCTCCACTTGCTTTGCCCTCATCTTCTTATCGAGGTCTCCCACTATTTTTGGCTTCTGTGCGCTCCCACTTGCCTCAGAGGTTGTGATTTGATTTTCGCCAGTCGATTAAGTGAACTCTGCGGATAATAGCATTTGCTTCTTGAAGGCGTTTTTTTGGCTGCAAAGAATGCGTCCCTACATTCACAATCCACACCATATGACCTCTAAAAATATTCAAGATTTTTCGTCTTTGGATTAAGAGAAAATTACAAAAAAAATATAAGTACTATATGACTCTCATAAAAGTATTGCTGTAAGCCGAAAAGATTCAGAGCTAAAGCTAAATATATTTCATTTTGAATTTTTATTTAGTTACTTTTCGAAAAGGCTTCACTAAGTTTAAGGCTTTTTCTATAAACATGTCTGCATGTTTGTATACATACAGAACTGCATATTTTCTTTTACCAAGCTTTTGAAATAGATCTTAATGAAATTAGTGTTCATTTTGTAAGCCTTCAACATTATGTAGCATTCAAGTGGTACCCGAAAGAAAAATTCTATTATGGTTGTCATTTTTTTAGGTTGGACAGTGTATCGTTGCTTCTTTGTTTATTTAGATAGTGTTACTTTTTTCTTTTGGTTGGAGGATTCTTAGGGTTCGTCAGAAGAGTTCGGAAACGCCGAGATAGTATAACCAGTTTTGATTTCATGCTTAACTTTTGATAGACGGTGTAGTTTCTTAATGGTCTCTTTACTCCAGCTAAACCTCGCTCATTTTCAGAGTTATTAAAATATCACGAAGTGTCAAGAGAACAGAGAATTAGGCCACCGTCATAGGCATCCTGTTGATACATATTTACAGCCTTAACTATTATGTAAAGTTTCGCAGTAGGCACTCGTTACACAAACCTTGCAATAAACCATATCTTTGAGAACCTTAATAACAGCAAGGTAGAGGACTTTGGCAATTTTGTCATTCCACTACTTAATAGCGTTAATCACTGCTTCACTTTTCTCTAAGACGAGGTAAACGAACAAATAGAAATAGAAAGTAGCAAAAGCATGTCCTGAAATATATATCTATCTTACATTCTAATACAGCTGTGGCTCCATCCAATAAGTAAGAAGAGTTATGAAGATGTTATTGGGTAAACAAACAGATAATTGACCAAAATTGAAGAATCTTAAAAAAATAAGTTTCCATTCACTTCAGTGCAACAGTTGAGTCTTCAAGCATTAGAATTCTAAAAATTAAATATTGCACGTTGTACACTTGGAATACCAATTCCTAACAACCAAACAAACAAAGCGTTACCTCAAAAAACATTAAGTTTTTAAATGGAATCAGTTTTGTTTATAACTTTAAAAGATTGATGCTTTCTAGCTTTACTATCCTCAGCTAAGAGCTCAGTTGGTATAAAAACAATTAACAGGGATTTAGATTCATTTAAATAAGTCTATAGAAAAGTTTCATCTTTCTCAAGAGTTATACTTTCATGTTCTAATACTTTCGTGATAATTCGCTTTCATGGTACTTTCCTTGGACAGCTAATTAACATTATATATTTTTTTAATAATTTAATCATGAAATTTCAGCTTCCTAAAATAACTTGTTTTTGAGTTATCTAGCTCAGGTGTGGATAATGAGAGGATGCATGGCTTCTTTGGACTTAAAATTACATTTTTTAGCGTTTTTTTTCTCCAGTGCTAATTAATATAAGAACTAATCCGTTATCAATCAGTTATCTATAAATAACGAATTCTATCAAATGTTATTAATTATCACAATTAAAAATATCAACACTTTTAATTTGATGAAGTTAGTCTTAATGTATTATGTTCTAAATGAAAAGTTAAGAGGAATTATATAATTTTGCATTTTTGTTTTTGTTTTCTAAATTCAGAGACTGCAGTTAAACTCCTTCAATGAAAGAGCAAATAATGAAATTGATTAGATGTAGCTGTGTTTATTTGTAACTTATTAGCTTAAAGTAACCGGCGTTGCTCGGGGAGGTGAATCCTGGTTCTCCCCATCTCCACAACCCTCCACAAACTTTCCCCAATTGTTCCAATTGTTGCAGAACAATATTTGTATAGTTCCCATTGTCGCCACCAGACGTTGTTCCAGAGATTTTACCCTTTTTCATCCCTTGGAATGGTTAACCGGGTTAACCATCCCAAGATAGTCAAAGGTAGTCGCAGGATAGTAGAGATGCAAAATTTGGTTCTAATCAGTCAAACGCTGTAAAATTGTACAGAGAACATACAAATACACAAACATACAAACTTTGACTTTTATATATATGATCTACAAATTACTATCATTTATATGGAAAAGAAGAAATTCAGGAATGAAGTTGTAAAAACTTAAAATGTCAATCCACTATAGTAAATTAAAATGCTTCATTCTGATAAGTTAGTTGACAAAAAATGTTGAAAGCCATTTTTTTTAATAGAAGATTTTCATTAACTACTTTAATTTGTTTCACTGAACTACGACATGATTAAGATTAAAGTCGATACTTCTGCAATTCTATGTAGTTATTACTGTCTAAAGCTGCAACAATTAATCCAACTATACGCACTGTTGTTTATAAATAAAAACACGTTTCGAAGTTAATGATTTTGAAATTCATGGAGAAATTTATCTACTTCATAAAATCTTATGATTTTAAATTCTAGATGACTTGATCATTGAGCTTATCAATTCCTGCAATGGGAGAATCCATCTTTCTAGCGAAGAGTTTTACTTGATTTTTATCAAGACCACTGCAAGCACATGTGCAAGTTAAATATTACAAAAAAATCACCATAACACAGGTGGCTCCAAATTAAGATTTAAAAATCAATTCTTCATTATTGTATGTCGTTATTATGATCATTATAATACAATCCAAATTGCCTGTCTGATCTAGATAATAGTTCTGTCCTCCTTAATTACAAAAATTTCAAATAAAATTATTAAGGAAGGGGTGACAAAAAAGATTTCCACAAAGGCACTTACAGGTCAATGACGGTTCTGACCTTTATTCTTTTAATATATTCAGCTTAACTCACCTTATGGTGTAGATATCATCTTCCAGAAATGTCCAAATGGTGTCTGTAACACTTTAAGGTAAGGGCGAAACAATCAATCACTGTTTTACTCTTACGGCTGCTTTACACGCTATCGAAAACTTGTCTCAAACCGGCAAGTTGCTAGAAAAACTCTCAGCTGCACGAAAAATCTGCCAGTTGTTCTAATACTAAGTTTTAAATTCAGGCGAATATTAGAAGCAAGTCGACACCAGCGCCCTTAACTTTAAAAAGTTAAGGCTAAAATCTTTGCTCGTGTTTTCACGATATTGCTTGTGATATTCTTTGCTCGTGTTTTCAAACCATGACTTCATTCACCACATTCTTTACCTCCAGGATCTGTTTTTTTTTTTTTTTTCCTTTTTCTTTAACCCTGCTGTGAAACGAGATGAGAATTAATAGCAAAACAAAGCTGCGAAATCAAGTTGTTTGTCACTTCGCCGACCAGTACTTTTAATCGCGATCTAAACGAGAGCAAAACGCGACTTGCCGCTCACACGTGTAAAGCGTCGGCATTTTTCTCAAGCTGGCAACGGCAAGTTTTCGAGCACGTTTGGGACAAGTTTTCGAAAGCGCGTAAAGCAGCCATTAGAGAACCTTTCCTGCGTTGTATAGTTACTCAATTACTGTGAATTAATGAATTTATCAATAAATTCTATTCGAATTTTAAATCTATTTTTCTGCCATTTCCTAATCGAAATATGAAAACAATTATCAAATTTACCAAATTTTCCAATTTACCACAAATACTAATTACAAATTTACCACATGTGATTTGGTTTCATTATAGATAAAATCACAAAGACGAGAACAAGTGCTGTAGAGTCTATAGAGCTTATGTAGCCTACCACTTCCAAATTGCTTTCTTTATGTAATACTAAAAGATGGCAGCAAAACAAATTGCTTTCACGAAGATTACTTAGAAATCGTTTGCAATAAATTTATTCTAGTGAAGAATCTACTTTTTCAGTCCTAAGACAGTTCAAAATCTCCTAATAATTATTTTTTCTCTTTTGGTGTCGGCGTCACAATAATTCCCACCTCCATTTCCAAGAAGGGTTGCTATTTCTTTGATCCTTTTGCTCTTAATTAATAACTTTCCCCGTTTTCTTTGAAAACTTCTTCTGGCGCCGGATGACTTATCATCAGCGAAACCTTTATTTTTATGTGGATCACAAGGAGGGCTTTTCTCTGATAAAATTTGACAGGCGCCAGAGATAAATTACATCGTAAAGAATTGCGAAATAAGAGTAAATCTCTGCCTTTGATTTCCTAATGTGGCGTCGTGAGTTTCTGGAATCGATTTGTCTAAGAACAAAATGAGAATGAGTAGGAAAAGAAATTGGCGCTTATAATTGGTTTCTTACCACAGTCTTTCTTTTTTTGTGGTTCATTAAGTCATTTCAAAAATAAAGTAATTAGGAACTTAGTAAGTTATTGAAAACTAGGCCCAAGTTTCGGTTGCTCAGAATAAAGACCAACTTAAAAAAAAATCATGTTTTACTTTATATAAAAATAGAATAGAATTTTATTCTCAAGTCGAAATGTTCCTATCTAAATTTTAAGTAATTTAAAAATGCAGTTTTATTTATATTATTTAAAGAGCTTTTATTTAAATTATTTAAAGAGATTGTCCTTCTCTACTCAGAAAAGAATGTTCAGTCGGAACAGAACTAAATAAACTAACTAGCTATCTTAGACGAAATTTTATTCCATTTAAGCTTTATATTAAAGAGTTCTATAATTAACTGAGGCTTTTCCTATTATGAGGAACCCTTAACTTATTTAGGTTAGGTTAGGTATCCTACTGGGGCCTACTGTGGGACGCTACAGGTAAGGCTCCAATGTTTCAGTGATCTGGGACTGAGATTATGTCGGGTGGTCAGCTCAACGCTCGTCCGCCTGTACCCATGGGAAAGAAACTTGGTGCCTATTCTACACAGATCTGGATAGACCCTAGGACCCGTTTTGAGTGGAGCGTAGAAAAATCCCTGTCCTCTGCCTAGGCCGGGGATCGAACCCTTTCCACCTTCAACCCGCAGCCAAGCTCTTACCACTCGGCTACCGGGCCCAATTTACTTATTTACTTATCTTTAATATAGTTTATTGATAATTTTATTTTACTGGTAGACACTTCTATTTTTCATTATACATTCTCATTTCACTTTTGTTCCTTTATTTTAATATCATCAAAATTTAAAACAAAAATATTTATATTATATTTCATCCATTTTTTCAAAATTCTTCAGCGATACTTCGCGGAAACTATCGTTCCGCTTTGTCAAGTTTTTTGCAAATACAATTGCAATAATATATACTAATCATAATGTCAACAATGTATATGCAATGGCTGTTCACTGCGTAACCTTTGTTGATGCATGTTTTTTGATATTCATTATTTAAATTTCTCTTCTTTGTTCCGCATTATATTCTGGAAATGAAATAATCTATTGCTTATGACTGTGTAACCTCTATCTTTGTTGGTATATGGGTAGCTTTTAATAGTACAGGCTTCTATCACATACCTTGTGTGTTTGTCTTTGATTTTGAATAAAATCTCTATAATTGGGTCCGGATTATGAGTTTCATTAATGCAGTGTTCCGCCCATTCCGACGCTTTTGGTTTCTGTATTCTCTCTTTTAAGGTTCTTCCTGAATTTCCGCTAAATATCGTTGAAGAATTTTGAAAAGATGGTAGAAATGGAAGATCTATATTTTTGTTTTAATGTATACCGTAACGAAGAACTTCATTATAATCATCAAATTTATTATAACTTTTTTACGTATCTTTCATTAGCTTAATTTTCTCTGGTTTAGTGCCATGTCTAAATATTTTATTTCCATCTTAAATAATCTAGCTGCAATTTTAAAACATTGTGAATACAGTAACCCAAGTATCATTACTAAGATGCCCCAACTTATAAACAAACAACGTCCCTATAAAAAGAAATTACAGCTCTTCTTTTGTAAGATAAGAAGAAAGCGCTCTACTGGACTTTTCGTAAGCTTTTCCAGAAGTTTCTTTCACTGCACAAATTGAAGTATCTTTGCGAAAATGCAATTTTTTTGTCATCTCGTAATTTATGTTTTACAAATATGTGGATAGATATCTGGAAACGTCTAGATTACATTTATGAAATAATATGTAATGTTAAAGTTTATGAATTTCCTAATGACAGCCCAGACCTAATTCAAAATATCTGCTTTGTAAGAATAGTTCCCGAGTTATTCTAGTTATAGATAAACGTAATGAAGAATTTGAAAACTAATTAAAAATTTTTATTTTGAAATACTTAATCCATCTGAATATTAATGATCTATAAATATACTATTTGATCTTTTAGAGCTAGGCTTACTAAAGGGCCTGAAAGTAAGAATTAATTAGTTTTTCTTTCTGTTGATAAATCATTATTAATTCTTTTTTGTAATCTCATATGCCTATTGCTTACAGTGAAAATAACTTGAAACGCTAAAGTCCACGTAAGGATCACATCCTAAGATCCTGAAGTCCATAAGTGAAAGCTTTCATAAGACTTAAATCCATGCAGAAAAAAAATCTGAGACACTGAAATCCACCCAAGGAAAGCATCCTGAGACACTGAAGTCCATGAAAGAACTTGTGCCAATGAAGTCCAATCAACGAAAGCTTCCTGGGATACATACGTTTCCGCAGGAGAGCATCCTGAGATACTAAAGTTCACGCAAGGAAAGCATCTTCAGATACTAAAGTCCATACAGGAAAGCGTCGTCAGATTGAAGTCCATGACGTGAAAGCATAAAGGGATTTGAATTCTTAAAGCAGAATTCCCTTTATTGATAAAAAGATTTCAGATTCTGAAATCATTGAAAGCATCTTCTAAAGCTGAAGTAAATAAAGTTAAAACATTCTAAGATTAATGTAGTAAATTCTTCTCAGACTCTGAGAAATGCGTAAGACATTTCTTTACGCGGAAGTCCATGGAGTGAAAACATCCTGGGATGATGAAATAATACAGTGAAAGAATCCTGGGATGATGAAATAATACAGTGAAAGAATCCTGGGATGATGAAATCATACATTTAAAGCGTCCTGGGATGTTGAAATTATACAGTGAAAGCATCCTGGGATGATGAAATCATATATTGAAAGCATCCTGCGATGATGAAATCATACATTGAAAGCATTGTGGGATGATGAAAGCATACAGTGAAAGCATCCTGGAATGATGAAATCCATATAGTGAAAAC
>JAFIDM010000002.1:64394542-64421325 GCA_023159025.1 Thereuonema tuberculata
TGAGTGACAATTTTTTAAGCATTCCAGGCCGTATTTTACTTTTTTTTTACACCGAATTTGCCGTAGAAAAATATTTCGATGTTCGTTCTCTATAGATCTATTTTTCAAAGTACTCATTTCTTCTTTGAATCTGTTATCTCTGGGAATATCGAGAAATGTAATACAAACTTTCGCTGAATCTACAGAAAAATCTTACAGATAAAACTCACCGATAACAGGAAAGCGATATTGCATAGCAGTGAAGCTAAACTGGAGGCGGAGCTTCCAGTACTTTATGAATCACCCTGTATATTTAACTATTAAATATTACACTTAAATACACTTGGTGGCCTATTAACGGTAAATTTTAGGGTTATTCTTATTTAAATCAATATTCAGCACATCCATCAGATTTAAGTATTATAACCGTTTACAAATATGTTATTATTCAAAATATAAATTTTTTTGTATTTTAACTAAATAAAAAAATATATTTATTACGGGGTTATTCCATGTCAAGTCATCCAGGCCATGTCACCCACTACCTAGTTGAGAACTGAGATTTTGTGTACTGCTATTATACTTAATTTCATGAACTTTTGCCAATTTTTATTGCTTTATATACATTCTGTTGGTAATAATAGCAGAAAGTTTGATGCAATTTGGTACTTCAAAGCGAATTGTGAAAATTTGAAAATTGGCTGCAGTTTTTAAATGGAAACAAGTAGGATGACAATTTTTTCCCTGAATATGCGTTGTGACATGTAGTTTATGAAAACATAAAAGAATTGGCTGAATAATTTTTTTTTTAATTGTTTTATAATTTTTTTTGTTTTTTTTTTGGTTAATTTAAAAAAAAAATTTGGACACTTGCTCTACTCTGAAAATCCTTGAAAAAATTAGGAAGTGATTTACAAATAGTAAAGTTTTGTCACAAAAAAAATCATTTTGTAGAAATGAATTGTTCTTACCAAAAAAAAATCGTAAAAGAATTGGCCAAAAAAAATTTTGTAGTTTAATGTTTTTTTGGTTAAATTTCTAAAAAAAAATTTGGATACTTGCCCCCATCTGAAAATCCTTGAAAAAATTAGAAAGTGATTTACAAATAGTAAAGTTTCATCACAAAAAAAATCAGTTTTGAAAAATGAATGGTACTCTCAAAAAAAAAATTGTGAAAGAATTGGCCATAAAAAATTTTATAGATTAATTTTTTTTTGGTTAAATTTATAAAAAAAATTTTGGACACTTGCCCCCCTCTAAAAATCATTGAAAAAATTAGAAACTGATCTGCAAGTAGTAAATTTGCTTCACAAAAAAAAAATCAATTTTGAGAAATGAATGGTACTCACAAAAAAAAAATTCATCTTGAATTTTGAAAACATTTTCATTCAGCCATTAACATTCCAAAAATATCACAATAATAGAAATACTGTTAACTACTCAAGAAACATTAACAACATAAGTGAGCACAAAAATATACAAATGTAAAAAAAATTGCAATATAAAACAAAACTACAAACTATAAAATATACTCGTACATTATATAAGATATGTATCTGCATTCAAGTTCATTTGGAAATATATATATGACAAGATGCTTTAATGCTTCACATTTAATATTTTTTGTATGAGGACCACTTTTCTTCCACCAATCTAGAAGACTTTTTGTTTAGAGAATAAGTATGGCCTGTTGCTGTAGTGATTTCAACTTCAAATAGAATATGTGAGAATGGGACATCACAAACATCATTATCAGGCCAATAGAAGGACGGGGATGGTCCATGAGGATGCATGAACCTTACTGTAACATCTCCTTCTACACCATTCACTTTCCCAACAATCCCCAGATACCAAGAAGAGTCATATACAAATGCAACATAGCAGTTGGGCTGCACAGAGCATAATGGCATCAGTGGCGGAAGTGCAGAGAAATCATGAATGATACTAAAATCAGTATCATAGCTTAGCCTTTTTGCTCCAATCTTGGTTGGTGATAGTGGTATAATGTGATGCATAGATCGTGTTCCAGGAACAGTTTTTGCACTTTCAAAGCGTGGGAAAGAAAATTTCTGACTTGAACCATTTCATCTTTTGAAACAGAGAACTGAAATGCCTTGTAGGTTTTCCCGACAGAATTCAAATACCTGCGATGCAGTAAGTATTTGATCTTTATATAGTCTTTGCAAATTTGTTTTTGTGACAAGTCTTTTGACAGTGCCACCAATACCATCGCAGGGAGATTTGCCATGGCTGGTTGCAAAAAAAAAGACCAGCTGCACTTTATATTGAAATCGTATTCATGGTAGCAGATATTTCTGAAATTCTTACAATTTTTATATTGTGCAGCACATCCGTCAGAGAAATATTCAGCATAAGCAAGTGGAATTTCAGGAAATTCAAACTTCAAAAATTTCAATACAGTCTTCTGAGTCTGATACACAAGGGCCACATCATGTTCTAGATCATCAGAAATGATACAAAAATTTTTTGCTTGCAACTGTTGATCTTTTTTGTAATACATAACAACAGTGTGAAGAGTGCAGCTACCATTGTTCCAATGGTACCCCTGTACTTCATCTTGAACAACAAAATGGAGATTTTCACTGAAATCCATTAAAATTAACACTGATCCTTCATCAAGTGTTTCTTTCTTCATTTTCAGATAATCAGACTGTGATTGAGCAATAAAAGAGTGTGGAGTAAGTGTTTCAATTTTCTTAATTAGTGTGTCACAGAATTCTGATAGAGTGGTGATTTGAACATTTAAAGTCATTCTATCAGTTGGGCCGTGCTAAGGTAAAAGGAAGCAACTAGCAATTTGAAAACTGATTATTTGCTGCCTTTGAACGTAGATATAAGCATATTGTGAGTCAGTTGCTACCTTTGATCATCGAAATAGGGGACATACTTAACAGCAGATCATTACCAAATTGCTTTGGAAGATGTATAGATACTTCCTTACGTAGAAAATGCAGAAAACGAAAAATCAGAAAATTTGCAGTTACTTCCTTTTACCTTAGGACAGCCGAGTTGATACCCATTGACTGTACTGAACCATCACATCAGGATCATAGTTTTCTATTTCATTTTTTAAGTGTGTTTGAAGTAAAGAACTGGGAAGGGGGGGGGGGCATTTTTTGCACAGAAGGAGCTTACAGGCTCGGTTATTTTTTTTATTTTTTTTTATTTATTTCTTGCAAATTTAAACATTACAGTCCTACTAGGTAAACTCACGTACCTGTGATGTAGGTGCTGAGAGTAGTTAAGTATAATAGATAATAAAGAATACATTAAGTAAAAATATTACAAAAAAAAAATTAGAACAGTACATAATTAGAGTGAAGTAAAAATATTATATGAAAAATAAGAACAGTACCTAATTAGAGTGAATTAAAATATTATGTAAAAATAACCAGCGCAACATGAATAAGATATAAAATAAAACAAGATATAAAGATATAGTTTCTTTAGCTTTTTCATTTATATGTTCCAAATTATTTTTTCGTTGATTATTTTTTCTATTAGAAGATTTTTTAATTTTCCGATATTTTTTACATTATATATCTCAGGATTTAACTGGCTGAACAGTTTCGTTAAAATCCTGTTATTGTTTCTAAGGCCGTAATTATTTTTTGGATTTTCATACTTTAATATATTCTGTAGTTTGCTACGAGTATTTGTTATGTTAGAAACTGTCTTTATTAGATCATGGTATGTTACTTTAATAGAAATAGAATTTAGAAGCAATTAACATTTTGACTAAGTGTTGACACATACGATAGGTGTTCCTGATGATCCTACGAGTATACACTGTTTTGGTCGAAGAGATTCAAATTTTGAAAATCCTACTTTGTCTTCAGGATACTTCTTTTTATAGAGAGAATACATTTCAGCTAAATTACTTAAAACAAGACGCTTCTGTTCATATATATTTTTTATGGTGCTCATTTTACAGGTGACATGATAGTCAGAAATTATCAATTTAATTTTTTTTTTCAATATAGCGTTTTTTCTACACTTCCCATCATTTCTACAAACTGATTTTTTTTGTGTGACATAAAGAAGGATTTATAATAATATTGTAAAATTTTCAAAGGAATCTATGATGGAGCAATACCTTAAAAAAAATACAATGCCCAGGTATCGAATTTTTTTGAAAAAAAATATTTACATTTTTTTTCTAAAAACAAACTTATGATTACTCAATAAAAGAAGCAAGAACATAAAAATATAAACATTCCTCTTTAATTTAAAAAAAAAATCAAGGTTCTACTGCAAAAACTGTACGAACTATTGCATTTTTAAATTATCAAGGAGCTCGTCCATGGAACACCTGAGTTCCTGGATCCATGTAACTTCTGGAGACCATTACTGAAAAATTACTTAACCTGCAACATTTAAATTTTGGAAATGTTCATATATCTAGGTAAACTTCAATTATACAAAATTTCAAAGTTTTCTGTGAGGGTGGGTGACATTTCCTAAAATTTCTGGATGATTTGATATGGAATGACCCTATGTTTAAAATTTGTTGATGAAACATATTAGTCAATGTTGATTGGGTAGCATTCCTAGCGGTAGTTATCCGCAATTAATAATTGTTTATTTGCCTTATTGTCTTACGACCGCTGTACACGCTCTTGAAAACTTGCCTGCTCTTGAAAACAATCTCTTCCTCCGGGATCTTTTTTACCTTTTTCTTTATCTCTGCTATGAAATGAGCTGAGAATTAATAGCAAAACAAAGATGCGAAATCAACTTGTTTGTTGCTTACGCGACCGGCAGTTTTAATCGCGATCTAAACGAGAGCAAAACGCGATTTGCCGCTCGCACATGTAAAGCGTCGCCATTTTCCCTACGATGCAACTGACAAACGGCAAGTTTTGGAGTGCGTTTGAAGCAAGTTTTCGAGAGCATGTAAAGCAGCCTTTACGGTTGTTTTCAAAGAGCTTCCAACTGGAAGTTATTTAACTCCGTCTAATATAAATTAAATTTTTCTTCCTGTTTTAATATCTAATATCGGTTTGAAGATAAATTAAGAAGGAACATAATCATACAAAAATTATTAATCCAAAACCATTTAATATTATCTTTTTTTTTTTTTTGGTTTTACGCAAGTTAGTTTGGGATTAATAATTTTTATATGATTAAAAAGCTGGACTTTAAAATTAGCTTTGAACTTGAGTAAAAGAAGTCAACAAGAAGTTAAGCAATTTAACTGTACCAAAATCTAAAAAAAAAAAAATTCTAAGCATTCTAAAACTTTAAAATTTAAGTATTATTGATTCCAATTTCTAATTATTTTATTTACATTATATAAACCTACATTTCGAAGAGCAAATTTTATTTTTTCTTTCCAGCGTCTCACTTTTTGTCAATTTCATTCCAATTTGTTTTGCAGCTGCACCTATTAGGGCTATGGTTAGATTGAATCATCCCTCCCACACACACTTCCGGTGATATTTGTGGGAAGCGTTAGAACGCCAATCGAATGAGGTTCAAGGGAGAACTGCTATTCGGCTCCAAGAAGAGATTTCCTTTCACTCTCTTTCTACAAAATGGTTCACGGCTGAATACTGAAGTTTAAAAGCAATCTCAGTAAAAAGCGTGTTAAAAAATGAGAGACGAAAAAAAAAAAGACTTTAATAAATATTTAGAGAAAAGGTGAAAATTACAAAGGTCTAAACATAAAGAAATTAAACATTACAAAAAAAAAGGAACAATTCCTCAAGATTAACTAAAAATACAGGCCACGGCACTGAAAAGAAAAATGCATCATTGCGATCCTATGGAGTGGATTACCAATACGTCAGAGGTTGTACGATAGACGGTTTTGAAACAAGTTGTTATTGTATTGATACATCGAGTCAAAGAGCTACTATTGTCATGGTTTTCTTTTCAGTACCGTGACCTGTATTTACAGTTGGCCTTGAAATACCAGAAGTACGTCATCACAACTAAAAACTGAAACTTGAATATGAATACATAAAAATTAATATATTGTTACTAGAATAATAGCTAGCTATTGTGAAATTGAGAATGGAATTTGGCTAAACACATTTGACTAAAAATTAAAATTTAAATAGTCTCATTCTAATTTTTTTGTCATTACATTTAAAAATCCAAGCATTCATTAATTCACTCAGCTGTTTGCTTGATCTCGATTATTCATCTCTTTAAGCAGTCGTTCTTTGGATAGGTTTCAAGATTGTCAGAAAGACACAGGGTCTAATGTATTTATTCTTTATCAAAACTGAAATTAGACCCCGTGTCTTTCTGACAGTAAGAATGATGCTAAGCATCAGTTGAAACCTTCACAATATGTTCTTTTTAACCAAAGATTATATACATCTAAAAAGATAAAATTAGCATAAACTGAAAATTTTTCTCTGTTTTAAAAATTTTAAATTGAGATACTTATATCCGTTCCTTTGTCTGCTCTCTTACGACTAAAGTAACTCAAAAACTTCTTATTTCTATGAAACAAGAACAAGAACAACAAGAACAACATAATTGTTCTTGAAGGCAAGCTCTAAAAGTGGCCAATATATGAGAAGGACATGGCCAAAAAAAAACCCCAAATTCACGGATTACATACTTAATGCGCGTTGTGCGAGAATGATCTTTGTATTCATTTTCATTGTTTCCTGCACATTACATACTGAATTCACAGGTCACCTTTAATATTCATAAATAAATAATCTTCATAAATAAACAATATCTAGGAAAATTGAAATTTAAGCTGTTATTAATGCATTAAAGTAAGTGTTTATGTGCAGAACATATAAACATATTAACAAAATTAAAATAAAAACAAAAACTGCACGAAGGAATGCTTTGCACCCTGAGCCATCATTGATCCCAGATTTTCATCGACGATGGTTCAAGGTGAAGAGGCCTTGTTTTGTGAAGTCTTTGTTTTTATTTTAACAGTTCTTAATGTATCTTACAAAATCGCTATAATTCAAAAGTTGATATTATGTCGCCAATTATGTATTTCTATAGGTTTTTTTCTTTATTGTTTAGTCTTTCAGGCTTTCAGAGCGTAGCTCACAACAGGAGAAGCCTTATATCACCACACTGTCTCTCCGTTCATCGCGAGAAATTCATATCTGAGGAAGAACATATGCTAGAGACATGATCTATACCTTGATGAAAAGGTCTTGCAAGACTAGTTCATAGCCGTTTCTAGCTTGTGTGATTCTCAAATTATAGGTCTCCTTAGAATTTGATCTTAATTTATAAGGTTTATTAAAATCTGATATATTATTAAAATAAAAAAAAACTTTCATTCATTTTTTTTATATTGACTTCAACTAAATTATACGAATTAGTTATATGAAGCCAATTTTCCTTTTCTCTTCTAGAAATAATCTTACAATAAATTGTCTATTTTTATTATAATGGAATCTCTCAAATCTACGGAGAGCTTCTATTTTTTACTGATGGGTTTTAAAGTTGTAAAGTTTCCAAGGATTTTTACATTCGCTCTGTATAGAAGTCGTGGGGCATTATGCGATCGATTCCTGGGATTGCTGCTCCTACCTTGTTTATTGCTGATTATTACTTATTTAAGAAGTTACTGTTCGTTTTCGTTTACGAGAACCTTCAACGCTTTTGCGCATGCGTCAGGTCTCCTTCGATTTCATCAAAATAGAGGTGAGGAGAAATAAAGAAGTGATGTTTACTTTTTATAGTGTTAGTTTACTAGTAGCTGCGTTCTATTTGCTTTTTATATTTTAAAGTTTTATTCTCTGTGTTGGTCCTTGTAGAGAAATTAGCTCGTAGAAATTCCCAAGCATTACATCCGAACAATGGTGCAGAAATTGAGAAATCTCTTATTCTTTTTCAGAAGTTACTGTAATTTAAAAAAAGGATACTTTTGTTCGTATGATTTTCAATATTTAAAAAAAAAAATGAAAACGAGAACGAAAAAGAAAAAAAGATTTGAAGGAAAGTTTTCATTAGAAACTTTTGTTACGAAATCGGTTGTTTCCGGCATCGGTTGAAAAGTATTCGGCAACCAATCATTTTACACGAATTTGTCCATCTGTGTTGTCATTTGAGGTTTCCAATGAATACATTCCCATTCGCAAAGGACAACAGGGTTACACGTTTTGATCGCTGTTGCCATTTATTAATATTAACAGCTCATTGGAAATTAATGAAGCAATTTACTACAATTTGAATAATTCATGAGCGTAGTAATTAAATGTAAATATTAATTGCACTTGTTCCGATGACTCCATAATCGTTGTTCTGAAGTGTCGACTCACGAGTTCTCTGAATAATTATTTAACATGGAAAATTAACAATATTTATCAACGCCTCTAGTTATTGGATTTTTAGCCTACTTTGGAAGACTAAAACTTGTAAATTACCAAGTCTATCAATCGTAATAATTTCTAAATTCATAAACAAATCTTCTAGAAAATTGAATATACAGTATATTATGAACAAGAGATGATTTCTAATTTGGAAATTCCTTCCGATGTGAATGTAATATGGAGAGAGGTGAAATCGTAAGATGGATTTTGTTTTAGTTGATGAGACTCCTAGCGCTACACATTAACTCAACAATAAAGAAATTATGAGATTGTTAGAAGAGCTGTCCTTACACAGGAGCAAGCGGCGCTCTAGCCTCTGACACGAGCTATACAATCAAAGTATATAAACTTTTATAAACTTAGTATATGTTCAGCTATCACTGGAATTGTGGGGAGGTTGGAGACTAATAAAATCGTGCTGATCTCTTGGATTAGACTAGAACTAAAATTTTTACTCATTTTTATCAAAATCCGTCCAACCGTCTTTTTAGACACGTGTGCAAATACACAAACAAATGAATAAACGAAAAGGAATACGTAAAAAAAAACTAAAAAAAAACGCTCAAATAAAAATAAATAAAAAATAGGTTATAATAATAACCTAATAGGTCATAAAATAAATAAAAAAGAAAAATAGATTCCCGTACCCTGAGCCATTATCTTGAAAATTTGGAACAGCCGTTTCAGGCTGGTTAGGCTTCTTCAGCCAGATTTACCGTTGACGATAGGCTGAGCGTGCATGACAAAGTTAATGACGCCATTCTCGGCCCCCTAAACTAGGGGGCAAAATCACTGTGACCTGTACGGCTTGAAAATGCTTATCCTAGCAACCGACAGGTTTCTTTTATTTGGGCGTTTTTTTGAGTGTTTTCTCACATTTATTTGGTCCACGTTAAACTTTATTTGAGAAAAGAAACATGTTCAAGTTGAACAGTGAGATTTCTACGCTCAGTGAACATGGAAAATAGAATAAAATGTAATCATTTTAGTCAATAAAAAAAAAAACAAAAAAAAAAACAATTAAAAAATTTAGAATCGCAAAGATTCTGCGTACGACTGTCCACATTTATTTAAAGCTAGATAGGGATTCTGCAAAATATCCTTGCCCTTATGGAGGCCCTGACTGCTACAAGATGACTCATCAATTTAAAATATAATGAATTGACTTTCTAGAGTCAAGTTGAGTAAAAATATATTTTTTTCAAAATATATAATCTGCTTAGAGTATATTTTAACAGTCCTAATGTTATTAATGAAAAAAACTCAGATAATTGTAAAGAATTTGAAAAATACTTTCAGAATACTTGCAACATTCTTCTTTCATCGACTTTGGCCAACTATGGACCCCGTGCATAGCCCTACCTGACAACGTCTGGGTGAGGCTAGGATATACAAGAAGGAAACTGGAAACTGCAAACGTTGAAACCGGAAATATACTCATTTGTTGAAACACCTCGCGCACCAGATATTGTAAAATGGTTCTACTAATTCAGAAATCTTCGCGGGCGTGCGCACAACAACTCACCAAAGTTTCATGGCAATCTAATGAATAGTATAGGAACGCATAATTTGTTAATTTCCGAGAATAACCGATTTGAAAAGATCTCAGATACAAAAACTAAATTGTCGTGAGTTCTCTAAAGTGCTCATCAAGTGTCAAGAAAAATCAATCTAGTGGGAGGGAGGGGAGCGAAACACACGATCAGACTGACTGATTTGATTTGAAAAGCCAAACTTTTCTCTTTAAAACACAACCTGAATTAAATATAAAAACTGTGGAAGTAATAGATGTGGAGGTTTTGAGCACACGTGACCAGAAGGATGATCAAAGTCAAAATAAAGTTTCAATTTTCAAGAACTACGTGGCATTGTACGTTTATTCATTATTGACTAATAAGCAATTTTAATTAATGATAGGCAAAAAAAAATACGAATCAAATAATTTTGTTTTTTCTGACTCCAATTCTAATTTCAATAATTGTGTACAAGAATTCTAAAGAGGACATGCAAAATTAACACACCCATTAGCAACTCTTCATTAATCTAGATATCTTTAGGGAAATATATCTCATCTTCAATATAATTTCTCCTCGGACTTCGTTCGACTCAAATCCCTGAAGCAAGAATTCTCTTTTAGCTTATTGCCCACAGGAGGATCAAAGGTTATTATAGAGGAACTATAAATCATGGACCAACATTATTGGTCAATGACATTAACCTTTTTTTAACACTTTCTTATTATTAATAATACTATTTTCTTGTCAGCCCTAAGTGTTAATAAAATCTATTAGCTAATCCTTCAATCCAATAATTAAATTAGGTAAATTTGAATTTGTAATTTTTTTTTTTAAAAAAACGAATAACACCAAGTATATATAAAACTTAAGTAACTTGAGTAAAGTTACAATCGTATTTTGGAGAGATTTAGACAAAATTACAAATGGCTGGTAATATTTCAGAAGTCATTGCAGTAGAGGTTTTAAGAACTGAAGACGGATGAAACTAGTTTCCGCAGAGTACTTTTTCACTTCCCGCTTTTTTTTAAATTGTTCTATCTTAAAATGAACCATGACTTATGAGATCACAGAAAGACCATCACCAAGATTTTTACAAATGCTTACTGTTTAAGTTGCCCAGTGTTTTAATCAGTTACTAAATTTTTATTAATAATAAGAAGAACTAGAATTAACACCACAAGTCAATGGGAAATATTACAGAGATTTCTTTGACTGAGTTCTGGGACAAGTTATTTTCTTTAAGACTCTGCATCATTTGGTCTTTAGATTTCGTAGCTCATATTCTGCAAAATGCAACTGTTCCCATTGAGCAACTCCATTAAGACATTCAGACTTTTCTTCTATCAATGGAAGATGTCTTAAAAAATCATTAAGAAAATTTTGGTTGGATTTAATGATAGAAAACCCCCAAATAAATTGGTATTTTTCATTCTAAAAACAATCTTAAAAACTAATTTTGCTGCTGAAGAACTAAATACTCATTACAAAAAAATGGAAAAAACCTACTTCTGATTTCTTATTACATATTTGACAGGTACTTTGCACAAGTGGTATTCGACTTTTTTTTTGTTCACGTACCATCAGAAATAATTTATTCAGTTTGCCTGTAAGGTATTTCTAACCTTTCTGATATTTTATCCATCACAAATTTCATTTTGTTATGGATTGATATCAGGAAGTAAATAGGCCTACTAGAAAATGAAGAGGATTCTATTAACATTAATATAACACATCTCAATGTAATATTCAAGTAACGTAGCTTGAAGACATAATTACAAAATCTTTTAACAGTTGAAGATCTTGCAAGAAAAGATGCATTTCCCCGAAATTGGAATAACAATTAAATCTATTGTTAAATAATTTATCATTTAAAGTTGAACGTAGGTCTTAGCCTTTTAAGTAGAATTGGAAACAAAAAGGATATTAGTTGATTGCATGAACCTCTTTTGCTTTTTGTGGAATATGTTCCTTTATCACTAAACGCTCATTTCTCCATCTCAAGTGCAACAACAAATTTAAAATCATCCTTTTTTTCTAGATGCAGTGTCATTGAATCTCTTCCATTATAAATTACCTATATTTTATAATTCGCTGTAACTGTTTAAACTTACTATCGAAAGTAACAAAACATGAATATAAAGTTATAAGTATGATATCTTTAAGTTTCAGCGAGAGTTCAACATATCTTTGAATAAAATTCTACTTTGTAGTCTTTTGCATAATTTGTAGTAGAGGGAACTCCGTATTCCTGTCTCACCCTTCCCTACGACCTGCTGCTTCGCCGTTGGCTCATCATAAATATTTGATGGATCCTAAATGGAGTCATTTGCTTCCGATGGAAAAATAATGCGGTTCATCCGCAGCCAACCTTTTTATAGGACTCTAATGGACTTTAAAATTCATATAGTATCTATCAAAAGCGTTTTATGACCACTTCGCTGACACAAAAAAAACATAACGATATAAAAAAAATGGGAATAGATTTCCACCCAGTTGGAACGGTTCAGATACGATGAAATAAAATTTTCGAGATGTTGCATCCATTTAATGCGAAAAGTTCGCTATTTTTTTTAGAAGAGAATGTTCTTACAAGAGGAAAAAAGTTTCTGAATTTGTAATTACTTAGTTTCTAAAAAGAAAAATAGGATTATCAAAATGGATGTAGACATGTTTAACACTGAATAGTCATTGAAATTGTCTCATTAAATAGTGAATTATCAGAAGAAAAAAAGATCATAAAGCTTTGCTGTTTAAAACAATATATTCATTTTCTACTTTTAATGAGACAATTTTCTTTTATTATAAGATGGTCAGATCGTTCGTCTTCAACTTCCACATTCCTTAGGGTTGGTTTCCTCCCGTATTATGATTCAAGGAAAAGTGAAAGCCTCCCTGCAATTCTCTGATTTCGGGAGTAGCCATCTGAAAGGCGCTTTACACAAGTTGACTTTTGTTTTTAACTTTACCTAAATACCTAACTAATCATTCAGTTTGCATGTTACACAAATAAAATTCTAGGGCACAAAGCAAGCATAAACAAATAAGTTACACAATTTACATCCAGTGTAATAGTGATAATGTTTAAATTGAAAAGGTATATATTTATAAAAATATATAAAATAGAAACCTGATCAATGATAGTTTCGGCTTGTTTTATAAAACAAAGCCATCTTCAACTGAGTAATCTACAAAACAAGCCGAAACTATTCTTGACCAGGTTTTTATTCTATATATATTTTTATATGTATGTAAATACCTTTTAAATTTACATGTGTGTCCTGCATTATCTTTATTTCATAAAACTAACTTTTTTTATTGCCACAGGTTAAAATTTTAATTTATGGAAATTAAATAATAAAATAGAATTCCTCTTGCCTTAATACCTTATCTTGTCAGTACTCGAAGTAATTTACTTAAAATAATGAAAATTAAGATCGCTCCTCTCCCAATGCATTGGCAATTTTTGGGACTTGAACTCTCTTTAGATATCTTTCCGTACCCTTAAGGGTATGAGTATCTCAGGTTGAACATTACTGCTTCGTAATACATGATGATTCAAAAATTCTCTGTAGAAACTTTAAAGGTAGGCCAGGAACACAAAAACAAACCGTATTCTTAGTGGAACGTATGTTCACAAACGTCATTCGAATGTGCTAGAAGGTACACTAAAGTTCAGAAATAAAAGACAACAAGTAAGGTAGACAACATGTTTATTAGCCCTATGTTTGCAATATGACAATAAGGTGTACACTTACAGGTTCACATAACCTATAATAGGTGCTCAAAGTTCCTTCACGTAAACTTTTGATGATCCACTATGAATACGGATTGCTTTTGTATCCCAGACCTACCTTTAAAGTTTGAACAGGGACTTTGAATCACCCTGTATATTGTAATTTCAGAAGCACAATATTACAGGGCAAAACGTTTCATGTTTCTTAAACTTTGCCATGTTATAAATAATTACAATCGCTAAATGTTTTTGAATCAGATGTTTTCTAACCAATAAACAATTTTGACTAATTCGTATCAAGAAGATCCTTCTCTCGTCCAAAGTCCCTGGAAGACATAGAAACACCCACTCACAAAAGAAACCGACACTGATTTTTTTTCAGACAAGAAAAGATAGACTAAAAAAAATCAGTATCAGTCTTGTTGATTGAAATAATTGTGCACCTTTAAGATTATAGAGGTTTTTTAATTTATTTATTACAGAGTTATTGATTATGTAGTTACACTATTGTACAGTAAATTTACAAAATTAATATTTAATTTCCGGGAAAAAAAATAAATGAAATTCGCCTGTAAGTTTGTTTTAGTCCTCTTTCAACTTGTAGTAGTGATATTAATAATAGCTATTTGGTTTTCGTGTGAAAATATTTGCCATCATTTTACGAGACTTTTTCTTCAGAGAAGCTGAAAGCCAGAGTAAACCTCAGCCACCCATTGCGAGAGTCACCAACACCAGGGAAATTTCTACTCGCGGGTGGCCTCTATTTCCGGGAGACTGAAAACCAAGGAAATGGGAAGATGGAGTCAAGGGGAATACGATAGAAAAAGAGAATAATAGTAAGAGTAAAAAGTTAAAATTACATTAGGATTAGTGAAAAGTTTGTGGAAATGAATAGTGATTCGGTTTTCTTATTTATTACATCAGTAGAAATCATTTTGATTCGTTTAAAAAGAGTCATATTATTTAGTAAACTTTTGAAATAGTAATTAATATATAATTTACGTAAATAAACTAAAAAACCGTTTTGTTCGTCTGTCCATCTCATTATAACTAGTAGGTAATTAAATCAAGCGCTTTAAAATTTTCTGATTTCAAAAGTAATTTTGTTTACCCATCAACTTATCATTGCGAAGCTAAAAAGAAAACAAGTTTACTTAAACTCGATGAAGTAGTAAAAATAAATAATGTGAAAAAAAACACTAAAAGTCAACAAGTTAACTTAGTAGCTTACCAACGGTCGCTTATTGCAACTGGTGTTACGATATCTGCTACATACGTGATGACTCACCTATCTGTGTAGCATCATAGTATATAAATGTACTTGAGAGCAATCGTTGTGGACGTCGCATCGTCCAGCGGATGGCGATGCTACCATCTAGTTCTCTGTTAAACTTGAGAAGACCAGAACAAAGAAAGGGCGATGAAGAGAACGATTTATCCCATGCATTTACCTACGAGTGGTATCGGTGATTCGTAAGACACAGCGAGACTGCTTGAAGCTTCATGAACATTAGGATATTTGTCATATGGATTTAGCCCTATAGAGTTTTTCCTGAAGATGAAGGATTTCCTAAAGGAATGGTAGTTTGCGAAGCTGATGAGTCTGAGATGAGCTGTTGATGATCAAAATGCAGGAAACGGTTTACAGGATTGCTTCCAACAATAGTACAACTACTGATAATGGCATTTAGCACAGTATGATGTATAACAGAAGTATTTGCAAAGTACACAAAGAAGTATTAGCAAAGTTACAGCTTATTTCTTGGAACTTACCGACTTGTACAATATGTACAGTATATATACATTTTCCATGCTCATCTTACAGTGTCATCTGATTGTTTTACTCATCTTGAATGTTTAATGTCTGACTTTCGTACATTTCTTTGACTTTTTTAATCTACATCTTCCTTTTTATAGTCAGGAATTCTGTTGTTTGATAATTAACTGTAAGGCCCATACACCTTTTAATTTTAAATTAAATTAGTCTTATGTTATCTCATCATCTGCAATTGTTAGAGTAAGAGAATATTGTTCTTTTATAGCTACATCCATTTCTTGATAATTTTACTTCATATCTTTCAAGACTTGTTCTACTTAACAATGTGATGGACTACAAATTTGTATTTTCGTAGTTTATGAGATTTTTTCCTATAAAAATAGTATATCTCATTTCACATGCTTCAGCTCCTATTCTGTTCTTTTAGGTAACTCAAGAACATGGGATTTTTGAGTTAGTGATACTTTGTCACTTTGCACTAAGTTCTTCTGAAGTTGCTGTCACTACCGCTAATGAACCCTGTCCATCCGATCGTGTAACCTTGGATAGGGATCCGATACCAGATACTGATGGTCACGTCAACTAATCATTCAATTTTTTTACAAGTTGTTCTCTTTCCACTCCTTTTTTTTCAACTGGTCTTGGGACCTGCTATGGCTGAGTTACTATGAATAGTAAAATAATAAACAATACTTTAAAAAAAATCTTAGAAAGTGCCCTTTGTTGGGTTTTTTTTATTTCCGAAATGTTAATATGATTAATAGGCAGCCTTTAATATGAATTGTTGTAAAGGATGTTTTTATTTCAAATGTAACAAACGTAAAACGTTTTCGGAGAATTGAGTAAGCAAACGAAGGCACAACGCTACAAGAAAGGATTCGCACCCTGAGTTGTCACTGGGAAGAGACTGGCACCGACCGTTTCGTCCTTATGAGGACTCATCAGCCAGCCAAACTCCACCGATGACAGGCTCAGAAGGCGTTGTGCCTTCGTTTGCTTACTCAATTCTTTGAATCATCGGGCACGTTAAATTTCTTTTCATGTACAACGTTTTCGCTTACAATCTTTTGTAATTTGCAAAATACAAAAAAAAAGATTAACAAAAGCAATACAAGATACGTAGAGGAGTTCTAATTTTGGAAAGTTACAAGTAAGTAAGATTAATAATAATTTGGGATTAAATGAATTTAATTGTGCATTTTCAGAAAAGTCAATTATGTAATTTAGCATTCAGTATTATCCCTTTATTCATAAAGCTCGTACATTAAGTAAAAATTCAACTTTCCCAATTTAGTAGTTTTCTATTACTATCCAGCCGTCCTTGTTTCTTTTTGGAATTTCTATTATACATATATAATTTCATACGTAAGAAATAACTGACATTATAAAATAACACCAAGAATCATTAACATTCGCAACCATATGAATAAATTTGAAGCATCAGAAGTTGTGAGATTTATTAGCAGATTTCTTATTATTAATACGAAAAATACCTTTGGTTGCATTAAGATTTAAGATTATGTCAAGATTATAGCAGAGCTTTTCTTTCCATGATTCTTACAGGAAAATAAAAACGAACATTTTGGGAACAATTAAGTTGATAATTGTAATTGTTATAAGACTAATAAAGAAATGGAAAAACAAAAAATTAAAAAGGAGAAAGATAATGCTCTGAATATTTGATTTTCTTTTTATTTCATTTCATCCTTTCTTCTCTTACGCCTCTATTCGGTCAGCTCCATTCAGTAGCGTGGTGGAAGACTACTAAGTCGAGAGAGCTCGGGAAATATTTTCTAGCAGAAACAAAAGTACGAGGAATGAAAATATTTCATTATTGTGGAATTAATACTGTTGGTTAAGTCTGAAGATTGTAATCACAATGCTAGTCATTCATTCGTATAAGTCAGAAATACATACTTAAAATCATATTATAATTAACTACAAGTGTATATGGCTCTAAGGTCTTTTTTAGGAGGCACATCACCTAATTTGATACTGAAGAAGACCCTTTTGAGATTGGGAGAAGAAAACTGCCGCCCCTCTTAGGGTCTTTTCCCAAGAAGCGACCATGGTCGCGCGGCCAGTAATTTTTGGCGCAACGAAAATCGCGTCTCGTGTGAAAGGCTCCATTGAAATCTACAGAACGACGGTGGTTGCGTGTCATGTCGCGATCAGAAGTGACCTAGTGGCCACGTGTGAAAGGCTCCACTGAAATCTATAGAACGGTCTGGCCGCGCTGCCATGGTCGCGTCGTGTGAAAAGGCTCTTATTTAAAATCTTAATATTTCAATATAGGGATAAGCAACACAGGCAAGTTATTTTTACAACTGATAAGAAACTTATAGATGCTGCCAATGCATTGTGAAAAAAGCCTACAGATATAGCTAAATACTACTAAAAAAAACCTACAAATTCTGCCAATACTATTAAGAAATCTATAGATGCTTTTGTTCGTTTCCTTAATAGGATGGAGCACCCCCTTTTTCCAAAGATAAGTTACCGTACGTAATTTCCTCCACTGTTGCTAATTTGCGAAACAACCTTTAGTAAGTACACTCAGTAATTATCGAATTTACTATATCTTACTCAAGAATCCCCTTTGATCTTTCTTCTATTTCTGCATGAGATGGCGTCCAACAATCATTGATTAATTAACTAAGTCATTAATCTCAACAGATTTTAATTAAAAAATCCTATCGAAAATCAATTTCTGAACAACATATAATGATTAAAGTAAATTGGCAATCACCCAGTGAATGTCTTTGTCTTGTATTTCCTTCTCGCAAGTGGGTGGCAAAGAAAGAGAAAAACGCTCAGCTTTTCAGTCAATCATTCGTTAATTCTTCAGGTCTCGTTCTTTCTCGTCTAATCTCGTTCTCCATTCTTTCTACTACCTGTTGCTCTTATAGATTCTCCTTTTTCACACAAAAAAACGGAATTATTCTATTCTATTCTATGTATTTTATCTTTTGGTTTTAATTTCCATAATTCGTATTTACTGTAATATGCGTTTGACTACAGACAACAATTTAAATTTAATATAAAACCCGATTAAAACCATGTTAGATACTATATATTCTGCATTTCTGCAAACTGACGAGCGCTGGTTCGATGAAGCTGCAAACTACGATGCGATTTGTCCAAGAAATTAATTAAGTATCTACTTTATTTCTTTCTTTATTTCTATATTTCAAACTGTCAGATGGCTACGATAAGAAAATATAGTTACAGGTTTATTTGTATTTGAAGAACTTAAAAGATACAAAACAAGGTTCGGATAGCGATGGCGATTAGTAAACTAATCACAATGCTTCGAAAGGCGTCTGATACGTCATTTTTGTTGCATTATTCCTTTAATTTCCTTATTATTATTACATATGTGATTGTTGCGAAGGCCAAAGGCGCAATTGTTGCGATTGTTGTGATTTCTTGTGCTTTATTATTATTTAATAAGATTTTAATGAGATTTGAATGATAATTGTCTACAGACAGACGGACAAACCGGGATTATATCCTATCAGAAGCCTAAAAAGTATGATTTTGAAGAATAAATCTCCAAACACTTGCTAAATCTCTCAACCAAAATTGGATCAGCACTTCACAGTTAATTCAATTACTTTGTTTTGAATATGTTTGAATATGAAAAAGCAAATTTCATATTCTCGCCTATTATTTTTATAGATATAAGTTTCTGTACTTACTGTAAGACAAAAATGTTTCAGAAATAAAAAAGATAGTTTAAAAAATGGCTTATCGCAACAGTGATAATAAAGAAATTAAAGAGTTCTCTTCAAAATGATGGCGGACTTCATTACTTTGAACTTATTACATTCAAAATTTGTTGGTCCAAAACTAATTAATTAACATAAATTATTTTAATTCTTTGTTTGTTTTTTTTGGTAAATTAGTGTCCATAATATTTGACTTTATAGATATTTACAACTTACAATTTGCTTATAACTTATTTACATAATTGTCATTTATATCCAACTTGTAACGTATGTAACATTGTCGTGTATCAGTATGTGGATAAGTAACAGTAGTACTTCGTGACATAAACAATTTAACTGTTAATAAGACTATAGTACAATCTAATTGAAAATAAACGAAACGAAAGACAGAACCAAAGAATCTTTCTTGTATACTTCTTAATTTATGTCTTCTCATTTTTCATATTTTTATTTCTAACTTCTACTTAAAATCCGTCTTTCAAAAATTTGTTATCAAGATGTTTCCATTTACATTATGGAGAAATGATTGGTGCATCCTTTACAGAGATTCATTCTGTCCCCTTTTCTTCCATTTACAGACGTCTTCAATTATAAACCTTACAATAAAGACTGGAAGCTAACCACGACACACAGAAACCAATCAGAGTAATTACACTCACAAACCACTATGACATCACGTTTTACAAAAACTGCTTGAGTTCTAGATTTCTCATTACTTTTATTTCCTGCTCTCTTGCAGAACAAGCGGGGCAGCGGGGGTAGTGGAAGGAAGACCTGCAGGAAATTATACAATTGCTAAACTCTGCTCCGAGGTTTCGGACAAATATATCTTTTAAATATTTTGTATGATTTTGTAGAATAAAAATTGATACGATAATACTAACCAGTAACCAATTCAATTTTAGGTTTTTGTTACTTAATTAATAACAAATGAAATTATTTTCCCAATTTCTATTACCATTCTGCAGAAATGTTTGAACAAATAGCAATTATTTCTACTTCGGACAAGCTACGGGGACCCTGCCGGAGATTTTGACATTTTCCCGCTGATTTCTTCGAACGGATTCTAGGGTCCACCAGCCCCTTTGAAAAACGGCAGTCGTGTAACTTTCTTTCTGCTTAAAATGGGAGCGCGTCGGGTTGACCCTCTGACCTCAATTTACTCCCATTGGTCAGGAAACGTCGGGATCCTTAAACGACCACAAGGCCACTATAGAGGGTTTCTTAACTTTAACGGATACTGTAATTGAAGTGAAACATTTGAGTGAGAATTTCAGCTTATAGGTAGAGAGTCATCTTAGACAGGCTGTACTCTGCTTAAATTATTAACTTAAATGACAATCATGATAGGCCTATCAATAATTTTTGACATACAGCGAATTCAATTTACAAAGTAACAAAAAAAAAGTAAAAACAACATAACCTTGAAAGAACTGTAAGCCTATTTTCCAAAATTCTGCATTTTTTTTATGTTGTGAAAACAAAGACACCATTTTCATTAAGAAAATGTAAAAAATATAAATAATTTATTTTCAATTAATTAAATTTCTAAATTCGCTTAATTTTAATTATGACAATGCAAACAAAATGAATTTGCATGAGGTAATTGCTTCTTTTGTAAGTCTTTCAATAGGAATTTATGTTCGGAATAATAACTGTTCGTACAAAACATCTGAAATTAAAAATTGAAATTTTAATTAAATCACTGATCTTCATTAAAACACTGGTATTCCAAGTTAATTTAAAACATCTTCGAGTTTATTACAATACCACAGATGTAGTTTAACAACTTTAAATCCTATTATTATTCAAATGCTGTTTCATAAAATTTCTTAGTTTTTTATCTTTTTTTTTTTATATAATTTCTAAAGTCGAAAAATGATAAAAACTAAAAGCCTTTATATTAAAATAATAATATCTGCTCAAAATACAAACTCTAGAAAGGTTTCCAGTTCCCAGGTTAAAATTAATTAATCTCGAATGAGAATCCTAAAAATAATAAAATTGAATCAAATTACAAATGTAATTTTTCGTCGTGCATTAAAAAGGTTAAAACAGAACGTTTCACCTTGAGGCTATTTTCAACTGGTTTTTCCAATCTCCCAATTTTTGATTAAAATGAATTAAATTCACATTATTTACTGAAATTGTTTAAATTAGATTAATTTTAATTTTCTCAAACCACGCGTATTGAGTTAGCTAAAATGATTTAATAGTCGTTATTTAAGACAATGGTCTATTAACAGAACAGGAAAGAAATTTTTTGTTTAGGTTCCAGTGATGTTATGTTGGAATTTTTGGTGTCTTCCCGCGCTAATTTCTAGGCTAGGATTCTTTTGAAAAAGAGTTCAAAATGTAAAAGTGAGACCGTTCCTACTCCTGGAATATGCAGACCAAGTTTCAAGAAGACCCTCCAGCGGTACAAAACTTATTCGGGGAACACACACGTAAAAGATTTTATGATCCTCAATGGACCACTTGAGGTTTACGCCCTCATCGACGTCACGTATGACGTGTAAGCACATGCTGCCAGATCTTGCGGGATAAACAAACATATAACTTAGTATGAATTACTCAAATAAATCGTCGATTTTTGATATTTCAAGAAGGAATGGTTCAGTATTGTGCAGTTCCTTATTGTAATAATTCTGTAAAAACGCTTGGAATATCCTTCTTTAATATATTTCCTCTATATTTACACGGGTTAAAACAAAGCACATGGCTTTGTTTATCCCACAAGACAAGCAGTAGCCTGGTGGGATATTTTGTAACTACGAAGCCCCGCCTATCCTCAAGTGGTCCATTAACTATTGAAAGAAATCTCCGTTAAAAACTCAGTATTCTTTGTTTTAGTAGAATACTGTTCCACTGTTAGCGAAGATACTTGAATCTCACTGTAGTCATTATATCGAGAACAAATCCGTTTTTGATTCATGAAAGACAAGTTTAATGGTTTCTTTGTCTACGGTCATAACTTTTGGCAGAAAAACTAGGTACATAATGCTCCAGAATTATGTAAATGTGAAGGTTTATATTTTATCTTTACTTCTATCATTTTTTTCCGAACTGGGTTGATATCGCTTAAATATCTTTTTGAGATAAATTGCATTGGATTCTGACATGCAAGTACTAAGGCTTCCATAACTTCTGTCTAGTGAATATTGTATATCAAAATACCAGTCATGAGTATTCTTCATGAATCTTGTCTTCTGCATCATTTTTTCTCCTTATTTCGGTTCCACTCCCTTAACCAAGCAATGAAGATTAAAGAGGATAGATTTCTGTAGGAAGCACCTAAGAATGGGATCTGCCCGCTCTCACCAGAGCGAAACTTATGGACTGACTTCGGTTTGGACTAGTCCATTAAGCTTGAGGTGTCCAGCTTTACAACCGTACTGGTGTAAAGTTAGTGGTTTTCCAAGCAGTTTGCTTCCGATTTATTACGGATATGTTTTCCCAAATCTGCAATAACCCCCATTTTATGATTTCGCAAATGGCTGTTTATTATTTAGAGAAATTCGTAGTCAAACACATTTTAAAATTTTTAGTTCCTAAAAATTTTATCAGTAAATTCTTAAAATTTACTGAAATTCTATATAAGTTGTCTTTTAATAATAATAATTTAGCTCTGTAAAAAATCCAGACATTGTAAAGTACCAATTATAAAAGGTTTTAATATGTTTTAAACTTTTTCTAAAACTTTACGTATTCATGTCGTCATGGTAACCATTATTCTTAAAAAAGTAAACATCAAGAGATTTTGTTCAGTTTTTTTTATCTTTAATGTAAATAAAAATTTGTAGTTCTCTTAGCTTAAAGAGAAACAGCTAAAATTAAGAATTTATTCGAGCCATTATTTTTTTTATTTTTTTGGCGACCTTAAAAAAGACAAACAAAAAAACATTAATTTTTAATATTAAACATTGACCTGTAAAAATAAATCAATTTTAAAAATATTGATTTTTAAATATATATGTACATAAGAAGTTCGGCTATCAGAAGTTCGGCTATAAAGAGTTATTAAATAATATGCATTAAAAGCATTATACGAGTGCCCATGTGGGCGAAAAGTCGCGTTACCGTATTTTCCTCTTTGCTGTGAAGCATCGCAGTAAAACAGGAAAGCCGTTCTTGGAGCACAATTTTACCGGACATACACAATACCACCATTCGATTCAATAATGAAAATTTTCACGCGAACAACCTGTACCCTGTGGTTTTCGAGAAAAACAGGGGATAAAATTAAGGGCGATCAAATTAAAAAGATAAAATTGTGTTCCAAGAACGGCTTTTCCTGTATTATTCTGATGCGTCACAGAAAAGAGCAAAATACGGTAACGCGACTTTGGTGTTTGGGCCTCTGAACACAATGGTGAAATCATTCTGTCGATCCGACCTTCCAATGGAAAGTTGTTAAGGAAGGACAGATATGGACAGAACAACCCAATAGTTCCAAATGGATCGCTTTCTTCCTGAATTGTGACTAAATAAGAACGTTAGAGAAAAAAAAGTTTTAGAAAAAGTTATTTTTTTTCAAAAATCCTATCCAACGATAACCCGCATGACCTATGTTCTAATTTGAAATTTCAAAGTTAACCCCGATTACCTTTTCTTCCGGTTTCTACCGGACATCCACATTGCCACCATTTGATTCTTTGGGTACCATTTGGAAATGAAAATTTTCACGCGAACAAACTGTATCCTGTAGTTTCGAGAGGAACAGGGGATAGGACATACATTTAAGGTAACATGACTTTTGCCCACCCTGTATATCCAAGGCATTATAAAACTTAGTAAAAAAAATAGAATGAATCAAAAGAGGAAATATGATTTCAAATAAAGGATATTAAAGCCAGGTTTATAATACAATCATGTGTAATTAACAGCTTTAATTGCATTATTAAAGACAATGGAATATAAATTAGTCATTACATTCAAGATTGTTTCAAGAAAGCATCATTTGTTTCAATAAAAAAAAAAATTATTGATGGGAAACTTCAACAGTAAGGTGATAATAGTTTAATTAGAATCGAGTAGAGTGCTCAATTGTTTATTTTTTTAGATATTTAAAATTAAAGCTGAAGTATCCCACTGCGGTCTACGTGGACCCTGAGATGGAGGGAAATAAGATTCCGGAAGTTTCCTGAACAAAAGGATTAAATTGAGGTCGGATGATCACCCCTACACCCGTCTGTCTTTATTTTATTTAACTCCCGGGTAAGAAACCCAATACACCATTCTACAGAGGATTGGGTGGATCCTAGGACCCGTCAGGAGTCGAATTCAGCGAGGAAACATCCTTACTCTTGGCTACCAGACCCTCATAGATAATACTTAACTGAAGGAAATGGCAATGGACACAATGTATGAGAAGTTGCCCCACCCCTGTATAATGATAAGATAGATACCTATAGAAAGATCTACTTAAATAGAACATATTTTATTAGTATGTCTCGTCTCAATTATTAGTCCGTTCGGAGTTATATAATTCTAGATATGACTTACCTAGTTAACATCTTAATTCCCGGATGTATTAATTAATTATCATTTAATAATTATTTTCAGTAACAGTAAATATTATTTTCATTTATTTCAAGTAAATAATAATCATTTACATGTATTAGCTGTACCCGCCATACGTTGCAATGCCATTCAAAGAAAGTGTTTGTGTTTTAATTCAGTTTATTGAAGTGCTTTTGGAAACACAATATTTTTTGTTTTTCCGTCTTGTGCATACACGAATAAATCAGAAAGTTTTCCGACGCGTGAGCAGGCCACATACAGCTGTCCATGTGTGAAGCAAGGATTTTCCAAATTTATCCACACACTTGTAGCGATTGTCCCTGTGCTTTTTTTGATGGTCATTGCAAACGCAAGTCGCACTGGAAATTGCAAACGTTGAAACCGGAAATATACTCATTTGTTGAAACGCCTCGCGCACTAGGTATTGTAAAATGGTTCTACTAATTCAGAAACCTTCGCGGGCGTGCGCACAACAACTCACCAAAGTTTCATCGCAATCTGATGAATGGTATAGGAACGCATACGGGACAAACAAACAAAGAAAAATTCATTTTTATATATTAAGATTCGTCATTTTAATTTTAATTTTTGGAGATATCATATTCTTTTTCATCATTAATTTCAAGATCCTTTATCCAGCGGTTAAGAAGATATTAGAGGAAACAGTCAGATTTGAAGGGTCTCATTTCTCTAGGAAAATAAGTTTAAAAACTCAAGAGTGAACCTGTGATGAAGTTACACATATAATTTGAAACTTATTGATAGTTGCTTTAATCTTTTATTATATTAGCTTTGTTCAGTTTAGAATAAACCTTCTCTTAGTAAATTAACTATAATCGTATTTGTGTTCAAACGCATTTTCCATTTGAACCTTATGTCTTTTTAATTTCTCTAAGCTCTACTTATTACTCAATTTTTTAATTTACTCTAAGTGAATTCTGCAAAATATTAATTTACTCTATAAATATTTCGCAGCATTCACAGAGTCAATTAAAAAGTTGCTTTTCCACGAATTCTAATGAAGTATTTGACATTTCTGTCTTTATAAATAATTTTATGTATCAATTTCAACTAAAATTAGAAAGTTGAAATTTGTGTTTAAAATACAGTTTAAAAATAATAAAATGACAAAAGACACATATTAAAAAACACTACTCACTTATAAAATAACAAAAATCTTTAAAAGATTCATAAAAACGGTGAAGTTATAATTTTATGTTTCATTAGGTGTTTGTCGAAACTTTATGTACTCTGTAAACAGATAATTGGATAGTCCTAAGTTAACAGAAGAGCTGAAAAACATTCTACATGATTTAATTCTTTCAACATTTTTAAATAGGTTGTGTGTGCCTTTCTGGAACAATTCTATTAATTTTATATACGTAAAAATTAGCAAGCTTAATAAAACTTTAAAATAATGTTTAATTGAATTTGTTTTACGAATAGAGTCTTTTACCCTGTCTCCATACAATGTACTATAATATCAGATAAAAAAAAAAAATTTCGGTCAAAAAAAAATTATATGTTGGGACTTTCTCTGGGATAACTTTTATTGTAATAATCCAAAATGCTAAGTTATTTATTAAACCTCTTCGCTCACGGAATGGCATTGAGCATATTTTTATAATTTTGAAATCTCTCCTGTTTTCTTTATAATCGAGGAATTTATTAATTGTGTTGATGAATGCAGCATTAAAAAGTGTGTAATAAATTCTTGATGATATTGTCAGTAATATATGGGATTTCTAAATATTAGTAATAGTGTTTAGTGTGTATTTTGTTATTTTTAATTAATTGGGTTTTGGTACAGACAAAGCTCCATAAAATACATTGATTGCAAATTGGTTCTCTTTTAATTACGGATCAATGATAAAATGATAAAGGAAGCCTCTTAAGTCAAGCTGAGACCCTGAGACAGCTGTTTCGAGCTTGTTAGGTTCTCTTCTGCTATGGCTACCCAGCAAGCAACAATGGTCAAGATTCAAAAGGCCTCCTTTTATCATTTTAACAAGAATTGGTTCTTTTTTTTCCTTTTTCCCCTTCAGAGTTTTTTTATTTATTTATTATTATTTTCCTTTGTGGTCAATTTTTTTTTGTGGTGAGCCTCTAAGCTACCCAGAGCTTTGATTCCACATTTTGATGTTGTTTTAATTAATTTTAGTTTCTGAGGTCATTTGTACCTTTATATTACTTTTC
>JAFIDM010000002.1:64421425-64466562 GCA_023159025.1 Thereuonema tuberculata
TTTTTTTTCCTTAAGGGGATGGAGAATGGTTGAAAGGGACAGGAAGTCTTATGTCGCCCGATCTTGATGAAATTTGATATCTACGGGGCTTTCTAGTTACAAAATATGAATATGACAATCATTTCTAACTATCACCTATTTTTTACCAACTGGGAAAGGTTTGAAGTCACCTCCCAATCACAATTTTCCTCCTTCTCAACATCAGGACACCTCTTTTTTGATAGTTACAATACATTTTTAAAAAATGTTCGAAAGATTTTTTTCACAAGTACTATGAATTGTGGAGAATTAATATCAATATAAATAAAACGCTTGTTATAACAGAAGAATTTATAATTTTTTTTCAGCAATTCGAATTTCTTTCAAAAATTATATATCCAGACTTACAATACATTTTCAGAAATTTTGTTGTAAAAAAAAAAAGAAAAATTTTATTTCGTAACTAGAAAAAGCAGCCTAGGAATAGTTATTCATCCGGTGAACCATTACATTTCGATTCTCATATAGAGTATGTACTGTGATCTGAATATATGATGAATTTTAGTTATTAGGGTATTGTGGCTCAATCAATGAACACGTGGGTTCATGTTGTACATACATATTGCCAGTAGAGTACAACAGAAGCTGACGTTGATCTCCCAGAACAGATGATGAAAAGTGACAATCCTTCAGGTATGATTTAACATTTCAAATTAGAATTTTAATTTTTTAATAAAATAAATAAGGTATTACATAAAAAGACATAATTATAATTTAAATGTAGTCTAAGATTATAAAAGATAATATGTAGTAATTTTTGTTTTGTTTAAAATGTTCCTTATCTATTTTTTTGCTAGTCTTGGGGAGGAGCAAGCAGATTTCCCGTGTGTGAGTGCGTTTGTGTGTATTTTCTTCCATAGCCTAAACTGGAATCTCAACCCCGTGACCTGGACATTTGGGTTAAAACCTGACTTTCGGCTCAAAATATATGCGGTTTTAGATAGCCAATGAAGGGGCAGGAACAAAGTGGCAATGGACAAACTTGGTCTATGTATACTAAATCTATTTGTGTAATGTTTTTAATGATTTTAATTATACTGATAACCACTTCTGAATAACCACTTCTGAATAACCACAAGAGAATAACCACTTCTGGTTCAAAATGACTATGGACCACTTTGTTCACTGTATACCAGTGAATTGGCTTGTTTATTTTTTTTTTTAACAATGAAGAGATGCATCACTTAAAATGATTATCCTTTATAAAAATAATAAATTCCAAATTTAAAACGGTTGTTTAAAATATTAAATGTGGTTACTAAGTGCAAGAAATAATAACTCCAATCTTGCCGATATTTCGTGTTTATTTAACATCAAGACTTTCTCAGGGTTAAATAAAGACGAAATATCGGCAAGATTGGAGTATACTATTATTTCTTGTACTAGTACGATGTTAAAGATACAGAAGTATTGAATTAAATGTGATTGTTTAGGTTTTTAACTGAATCTAATAAATGAATACATTGCTATTAGATAAAAAATTGGAATCACTAACTTTGTAGAAAAAAAAAATTAGCCTGGAGTTAAGAAGCTGCTATGTTTTTCCTCTTGTCTCTCTGCTTTTCTTATTTTTTTATTTGTAGAGCAGGAAATGTTAGGTTAATCAATCTTTCACCTTCTGGGTCTATGTCTTATCTCTTGGTTGCACCTGGGACTGATGAAAAATAAAAGCCTCTACATACTATTTGACAAATGAACCTAGGGTCATTTGTTCGACTTTTATAATGAAAAACCGTGTCACCTGTGATTCGTCATTGCATTTTTTTTACCTATTAATGAAACGCAATGCTTTTGGGCTCAAGGCAATCCACGACAATCGATTCCACTCTTTTTGGCCTTTATTTCGATCGAATGAAATTACCTTTTTCAAAAGCTTCCCCTAAAAGACTGATGAAATACATTAAAAAGAACATTACTTTTATGTATTTGTCTTACCAGATTTAAAAGTTCTGCAGAATTCATTCATTTTTTTTATTCTTGATGGTTTAAGATTTGATAGTTCCAGTCTAAGCCCTTACTTATCTACTTTTTATGTAACGTTTTGGGCAAAATTAATTAGAAACATAAATTAATTAAAAATTAATTAAGAATCAATATTGAACATCTTGCAAGTCTTGTTTTTCTTAAAGTTTCTAACATTTTCCTTTACTAAGTGTTTGAATCATCACTGGGTTCTTTACTGAAACTCTGTAAAAACAGATACAATTTGTTTTTCTTGAACTTATGTATGTATGTATTTCCTTTCCTGTGTTGTCCAGCCTCTTCTTCACTTTCTCTTCGGTCTGACGTCATTCCTTAATGGCGTCCTGGGGGAAGGCAACGGGAAACCACCCCCAGTATCTGTTCCCTAGTATATCTACGGCTTCTCCTAGGGGTTCGCCCTTCGGGGGTCACTAGGTTCCGTAGACCGCGTAACTTCGTATCTACGAAGATCGCACATGATGATGATGATGTATGTATTTATGTATTTAGTCAATGTGGGTGGCAGAGAAGCCAAGCACTGCGACCGAAGGTCTTTCTTCAACTTATCTTATGGAATTGTTTGGATTATCTTACTTGAAGACTAAATTCTTGCTTTTCTCCAACTTGTAATGGTATTACAGCAACATTTTATGGAATATATTGTAATAATTTTTTCATCTGTATTGATTTTTATATATTCATATTTATCCATTTATTCTCTTTATCCTTATTTCTATTTTTAAAAATCTATTGTACATTCAAATTCTACTGTTAATCGCTAATTCTGTTTGTTTATTTACAAATTTTCGCGTTGGCGTGCTTTCCCTCTGATTCGTTATAATTTAAAGATTCAGTTAAAAGTCAGTTAAAGACCACGTGTGCTTTAAATCCCCCAATCAATTGTAAAAGCACGCCAACCAATCACAGCCCCTGCAAATAAGTTTATTTAAGCCCATGATGTTCAGAATAAACAAGTTCATATAAAGTTTCAAGAGTTTCAAAAAGTTTCAAGTTTCAAATAAACAAACCAGTGACCGAAAACACCACCACAATATACTTTAAACCGGCCCCAAAAGGTTTCAAAGTATACTTGGTTCAGGTTTAATTCATGTAGTATGCGTTGAACTGACCTACAGGCCTGACTGCTGGGCTAAACGTCTTGTTGACTTGTTAGGGCTTCTTTCCATATGTTCCGCAATGTCGGCGACAGCTTCTGGGCTTCGTACACGTGATTGTTTCGCTCTCGTTGCGTTGATTATCGAACCAGTTCGACGCCATTTTTTTAACTAAATCCTGAATCATTGGGTTAGCAGGATATTTTGCTTGATAACATTCAAGAACCAACACGAATGAATTTGTGCGAACATACTCCTCCACAAAAAACACGCGTTGTGAAATTGAACACGCCATTACTCTAACGCAGGCCGAGAAGATATAAATTAAAGGAGAAACTACAAAGAAACATGTTAACAGTTAACATAATTTTAAAGTCTTATTATTCTATTTGCTTGTTACTTAACAAAGAATTTGTAATGACCCATTTCAGGACATACTCTTTATTGAAATCATGTATCCAATGGACAATTTTCCCTATATGAAATTTTAATATTTAGACTATAATTGTCCATTGGCTAAATTCAAAAAGCGAAATGAAGCGTGAAAATGCTTCACTTATTAAATTTCAAATTGTATTTAACGCGATTAATTTTCTGATTTTGCAGTGACGAGCGCTAAGTGTTGATAAATTAATTTCACTAATGCCAGCAAATGCCAGTGTTATTCACTGATTAAACTTTAACGGCACTGGAAAGAGGGATTTACAGAGCGCCATAAATACAATTAGTTACTACAATTAGATTCCCTAGTTATTCACTGTTATTATGATAACATAGTAACATTCATTTTCGCCTTAGAATGGAAATTCTAAGGAAAAAACATTACTTATATTTCTTTTTAGAAAAGCTAAAATATCCACACAAAAAAAAGACTGTAATAAGAACGGAATATTTTTGATTGAGTATAAAAACTCTCGCTATTCCATGTTCATGAAATTTTCTTCGTCTGTCCACTTTGTCTAAGTCTCCCAGTTACATGACATGAAAGATTTTTAGAAATGACAGTTAATAATAACCTTATTTTTGATTTTCTACATACGTCTTTTTCATAACTCACAATGAATCTAACATTTGAAACCTCAAAAGCTCTTACAAATCTCAATAAAAAATAAAATAGAGAATTGAATGAAATTGAGAATGATGTTTTACTAAAAATAATTGTATGTTTGGATCCAAGAGTTGTGGTATTCAAAAGAAACCTGGAAAACGTTGTACTGTCTTAGACAAAAATAGAGAATGAATCGGCCATCGCTGGTGATACCCAAGTGTTTAATCTTTCTTGTCCATCTTGGTTATTTTCAAAATAAATAATAACTTCTTTGCCTACACTTATAACAAATTTTTTTTTTATCTCTACTACTTTCCTATTCAAACCATACCATGTTTCTTAGTTCATACAAGCCTGTATATAAACATTAGTAGAAATTGTTATTCTATATAATATCAAAAAGCAGAATAATAATAATAGTTACGTATGGTAATTTTAATACTAATGCTTAAGTTAAGTGTTCATTAAGTGTCGTAAAATTAAAATAAATCAGATAAACATTTACCGAGAGATGTCGGAGTCACTTTTGAGGAATATTTGGGATGGAGACCAAAATAAAAGAGCCATAAATGAGCAAAAGAAAGAAATTTTATGAAAATCCGTTCAGCCGTTTTAGAGTGATTCACGTACAAAAACAAATATGTAGACAAATGTAGAGACAGAGCAGAAAAATTTTCAAGAGAAGAAGCAAAAGTAGAATAAATTTCTTTATATATCCACTAAAAAAATATAGCTACGATATAATTTCTAAATTTTTAATGATAAACAAAAGAAAAAAAAAAGAGACTTTTAACTTCTACAAATTTATCTTCAAATGAACGAATCAATAAATGAAATACCTTTCTTCATTGAATGACACTTGTTTCTGTTAAGAAATATTGGGTCACTTCTATAACTGAAATATTTGAAAATCCTAAAAGTAAAGTAAACTTACTATTGATATACATAATGTCCAGTGTACACGTGGACTGTGAAACATAATCCCTTTAAACCGATGATCTGCGGGTGGCCATTGTAATCGGATTAGAATTTAATGGAATGATTGTATCGTATACATTTGTTGCTCCCAATCCCTTCCTGAATGTATATCTGTCAATCAATATATTTTTACAAGATTAAACAGCTACTAGTGGTAAATTGAAATCTGTCTACAGCTTACTACGCAAATTCAGGCTAATTGAAATTTAATATTTTAGTTTGATATTAAAAATCTCATTTAAGTTTTCACGTGTCAATATCAAATCAATGACTTTCCCACACACTATTATTTTCTTGCTTCTAAAGTAGCTTCTAATCGCCATAGAAAAACCTTTAATTTTTAAGTCAATGTCGTGGTTTAATATTCGTTACTATGTACAATTCGTTACAACAAATGTATATTATTTACATTAAGTTTTACTACAAATATAAAACATTGAGATTAAAATGTACTAAGTAGTACTGAAATGTTAATGTTTTCATTATTTTTACTTTACTTTTCAGCAATTAAGAGTTCTCAAAAATTCTAATAGGAATTTATAAGCTAATTATTAATGTTATCATTATTATTATTAATAGTAATTATTATTAATAGTAGTAGTATTATACATATAAAAAAAGCATTACATTTAGATATCAAATAAAAATACAATAAAAATACAATAAAAATACATATTAAAACGATCGGTTTCGCTTTCTTGACAAAGCTTTGACAAATAACATATTAAAAATTACTTGAGGTTAAATGCAGTGAACAGACCAATAATCATTAATATTAAAATTAGTGATTATAGGAACGATCCTATTCATAGAACTTCTATTGCGTCAGACGACCAAGAAAGTGACGTAACGCAATGATGAAATTAATTGACAAACGGAACGTAGTGATGGTATCCTACAGCTGTGTATCGGCAGTTTTAATGTGTATCAAACTTTTTGCACACGTCAAACTCAAGTCCACATCTATGAGTTTAACTTACTTATCACTTACGATGTCAATGATGCGTTTAAAAAAAAAACAAAAAAACAAAATCACAACATTTTTGTAATCTTTGACGATAGGTATACCTCGCAGAGTGCGGTTAATGGGCACTGACTGAATCCGCACTTCACGAGGTTTTTACAAGTAGTATATAAGTGAGATTGGTTAACGATTATAATTGATTGTTAGGGAAAAATATAAAATTCATTATGTAGTAAAAACTACAAATCTGTACTGATTGAATCCGCACTGAACGAGGTATTACATCTATTGGTAACTTAAGTGCGGTTTTTAATAGTCGATATCCCGAAGAAAGTAACTCATACTAGAAGTGATTATGGTTGATTATTAGGGATAATATAAAATTTCATTATATAATTATAGTGAAAACAACGAAATATTTAGTGAATCCTGATTTAATCCGCACTGTGCGAGGTACTCCTCACGAAAGAAAAAGTCAGTAAATCAGTGTGTATGTGTTTATCTCACCATCCCCCACTAACTTTAAATGGCTAGATGGATCTTTTTGAAACTTGATATGCATATTTAAGGACAACAGACGATCTTAACTTATATTTGCAATTATTTCGAATTAGGTCCTAGTTGAGAAATAAAGTCTGAATGCAACATAAAAATTCTCCTAGACACTAGACACTAAAAACACTGAAACAGTGGATTTCTATAGATACTTTAAACGATCCTTTTAGTTAATGTTCATGCACATTTAAATTAAATCCGCATAGTATGCTTACTTGATACACTTACTTAAAAAGCTGTAGATAATTTAATTAAAGAATTTGATTTACGTTTTTTGTTTAGCAGATATTACAATTTGAAAATAAATGTAGGATTTACTTCATGTCTTTGAGAAAAAAAAAAAAAAAAAAAAAAAAACCTATTTCCTGCTGAGAAATTTACGAACAAGGTGAGGGCGATGAAATTCTATCGATTCCAAGTAACTTCAATCCACGTCGTCAATCTTTCAACTTGGCAGACGACATGCGGTCATATCTACAAGGTCAGAACCTTAAAAGCCACTCAAGAACACGTTTAACCTTTTCACCAACAATTTTGCATTTTACGTTTTTTTAAATAGCTTTGCCGTTTACTTAAATGGTTCGTTAATGAATCTGCTCCGTCAAAATCTGCAATTTTTATAATGAGGAAAATAGGTTAAGGGACGGAGAACGTCTGCTATTATTTTTAGCGATAAATGCTTGTTCCAGATGTACTAACTGCATTAAAAATTGACTGATACCAGTATAAACTATAACAAAGAATAGTATGAGATAATATTACTGGCCTGAGATAAAATATTGCTCCCTTCCCTTCGACTTAGAGATAAGTTTAGGATAAAAGGGATTTTTAATTATGTTAATGAACCACATTGTTATCGGAACTCCATCTGTGCTTCTGTCAGTCTTCGTCTGAAATCGGGAATTTATAATCGAATTTTGTGCGGTTGCTTTAATAGCACCCCAGGAAGAAGAAATTCTGGGATTAATTGATTAATTAGGAGGTAAATCAATTAAACTTAATTTCTAATCATGTTTCTTTCGGGTTTATTAATGCAATTTCGGGTTTATTCTTCGTGACTAAAGAATATGAAGTCACTATATTGAGTTTATATTTTGGTTGGATGACCACAAGAAAAACATAAATATACAGAGTAGGCTAAAAGTTCATACATAGGAGAAATTAATATTTTTTTTTTTTTATTTTTTTAGAAAACTGTTTTTGTAGAGGCGTATTCGACGCTATTTTCAAAGTAATGGTAATCATGTAGAACCTATTTTATTTTAATAAAATCATTTTGTTAGACAATTTTTTTTTTTAGGGATACGTTTGACCCACCCTGTATGTAACTTCATAAATTATTCCTATATTCCTTATTATCTCAAAATTGCAATTGATTAAATGAAATCTTTACAACGCGAAACACGCGTAAGCTATGAATTTGGCCATTCGATATATACAATAGTAATATATATTTAATGTGTTAATATAAAAAACAAAATCTAGTAATCAAAGAAAAAAGGCTTAATATCTAATTTTCATCTGAGAAAATTGTAATGAGGGAAAAATATTTCGTAAAGTCAACATTTTAAAAGTTGCATTTCAAAAGTAACCTCATTCTATTACGTTTCGATGGTAATCTAAATAATTTCTAGATTATCCCTCTAGATGTGAAGCACCAATCCGTACAAAGCAACAAATGCAAAATAGCAATGATCTACGATTTTAATGTGTAATTCATCTATTAATCAATATTAAACATACTTTTGTAGCCACTTTATTTTTCAAGGTACGTAAAGTAAATGAAAAGATACTTTTTAATATTAAATATATGCACCACAATCTTCTGTTAAAAGACATCTTCAATCTTTGTCTATATTTCATCTTTTTATGCCAAAGTCTTCATCAGGACATCATTTGAGGAGAACTTTGTACTCCTCCTCTAAACAGAATACAATTTGAATCAGCAATTTTAAGACAATAATGAAAATATGTTTTGACTTACTATAACATCCCAATTAATAAAAAGAATTACAAAACTTTATTAAACATCATCATCTTCTCAACATCACAAAATAAATGTAAAATTAAAATACATTTATTTATATATATAAAGTTAGTCTATTAACAAGGTTTGAGCTAAAAATAACGATTTTTCCAAGTAAATAGTGATTTTCTGTATTTTACGTATTATAGATAGGAGCTATTTGCATCTCTTTTTTTAAATCATTATTAGGAATTCAGTCTATTATCCTTCTATATCTAGAAGGAGTGAGATGAAGAAGAATTATGGTATGTATATTTATAATTACAAAACTTTGTTTATAAATAATGAACAAGATGACACAAATAACTGAATTACAAAAACTTTTCTTTTTTTTTTAATCAATTAGCCAATATTTTCTTTTCTTTGTCTTCAAATTGATGAAGCCTTTTGCATAAAAAGATGAAATATAGACGAAGATTAAAGATGTATTTTTAAAAGAATATTGTGCTGTTTATATTTAATATTAAGAAGATATTTTTTTTCAAATGAAAAGATCCTTTGGTTATTAAGATGTGATCTCAAAATCTTCTTGAAAGACGTAGATATCAAGCTGCAGGTGATTAAGTGAGATTTTTTTTAACTTATAACTTTGAATTGAACCATTGATACAGGTTCTAGAATAAAATCTTCCCTTAGCAATATAAAAACAGCTTTACAACTGTGTATTGGAGTGATTAAACAAAGCTGATGTTTCTCACAAAGAAAAGATCCAATGAACAAAAAGGATTATAAAGTTCAGGATGTTGGAATGTTCAGGAATTTCTAAAATAAAAATATGAATTTCTATTAATTTCAAATATGAAATTAATGTTGTTATACTAAGAAAAAAAGGAAATGGCAGTATCCAGAAAAAGAAACTTTGGAAAAAAAATTACAGTTGAATCAATAAAAATAATATTGCGAGAATTGGAATATCCATTAATATATCTTTAAAAAAAATTAAAAACACTACAGAGAATTCAAACTCTATATAGAACTTAAATGCTGTATAAAATAGCATGGAAAATGATGGAGAATATTAAAAAATATTATATCTAATGTTTCTTTTACAAATTGTAAGTATTGCTTGTAAATAAAAAATGGTCGTTTATCATTATATATTTATTGTTAAAATAGTGTCAATGTTTTAGTACCACAAAAGCTAATCTGAAGCAATAATTGTACAACTAACTTCGAATCCGTCTTAGAGTTTATCCAGAATCTTTCTTGATCAAATACACGTTTCCTTTTGTGTGTTTCGATTCCTATCGATTACTTCTTGGAAAAATCGCTCTGGGATCCCTTCAGACTCATAAAGAAACCTCTTCAAATGTGATGGATTTGGCTTCTAACGTCATATCCAGGATATTGAACGATCTGACCTGCAATTGCTTCATTCTGTGTCATTCCTCTCTTTTTTCCAAGATAGGAAACAAAAAGAAAAATTGCGAATCTTTCCAATCTGAACTTTATTTTGCGGAAATGTTCACTTTCTACCTCAAATAAAAAATAATAAAGATAAAAAAGACCAACTAAAAGCTACTTAGAACTCAATAGAGGGGACTTCAGAATTGTTACAACAAAATATTAATTAACCAAAAAAGATATTTAAAAAAAATGGTTACTTGAGGACGTTTCAAAACAGAAATTGCTGGAAAATGTCGCAAAACAGAAATTCATATATGTCTAAATACCGTAACAGAAACTACGGCTATTTTCAAAGTATTGTACTACGGCTCTTTAGGGGTACTCAACATGAGGGTTTTGAGAACTAGGAGCCCAGGAAGGGCTGCAGATCATAACAATGCTGTAAGTGGGGAATAAAATTAAATAAGCATCATTACCAAATTGTAAAGTAATCACCCCAGACAGTTTAGCGAGGGATATCGGGCTCATTTTTGAAGGTCAGGAGGAATAAGCCTGAATTTTAAGTACCATTAATAGGCTATTGTATCAAAATTTTTTGGAAATCCGCCCAGCAGTTCTAATAAATGATAAACCGAGGATAAAAATGTTAGTTAGCTTTTGCAAACTCAAATCAATAAAATGTTTTAAAAGATATATTTATTAAGGATAAAATGACATGATTAATAACGAAATGCAAAACTAAACTGTATACTTATTTAGAGTTCATGCAAGAAAATAACAAGTGGAGACAAGAGAATAACATAATGTTGTCTACAAAACACGACAATTTATTCAGTGTATCAAATATTATTCCATTTGATTGCATTAATGGAACAATTATAACCAAAGCTAAATAATTAGCTAATAAATAAGAGAGATTAAGGAGGAACGAGTTGCTAACTATTAATTGCTAATTTTATATGCATTCAATACAGTTAATCAAGATAAGTTAAATGTTCTAAAAATAATCTTCATTTATTACAAAGTCACTGCAGGGCGCCAAGCATTTAAATTACATTTGAATAATTAGTGCAATATGTAAGCGATCCATGAATGTTGAGGGAGTTGTGCACTAACGTACACACAGCTACACTAACTTACGAAATATGTCTATAATTTCGCAGCCGAAAATGTTGGTAGTTTGGACTCGAATGATCAAACGATCAGAATGCGATTCCTGCATTACGACGAAGGATGGTTAGGAAAAGTTCAACAATTAAGTTTTTCCAAATATAACTTGTAACTGCAACAGATATAAATAGTAACTTTTGGATTTTTAAAGCTTTTTTTTAACAACATAAATCTCTTCTTTCGAGATTATGTGCCCATCAATGAATCAACGGCAGAAAAGAAAGTATGGACTGAGAACCTACCTGATCAATGCATGAAATACTGTCAGCCTTTCAATGTGTTTCGATTTCATCCAATGAAAGATTACGTTAGGCATTCGACAAATCACATCAGGAACCAACACATGGATATCTGCATATCCGAACGCAACAACATCATCAAGTTAATGCTATTACGCACAATCAATTCTGATCATCATATATGAACTTTGGCACTACGCATTCTTTAAAGATGATGTGCGGTTCTTCAATTACATTCTAACCAAGATTGTGTTTGGATTTAAAATGAAAGTGACATCAGAAATCAACAAAAATTTTTGATCTGCTCTTAGTGACTCAACACTTTTATTTCAATCACTCCTTTGTGTCCAACTCAGATTACGTATTAGGATATCATTACTGTCCGTAATTATGTCCATAACTAAGCTTTCTTCGCATTTCTGACAAATTTTTTCGCTCTCTGCTGACTTCATCTGTAATGAAGTAAGTAAAAGAAAAACTAATTATGTTAAGTTAAGCAATCCCATAAACAGGCCATGTAGCCCCACGGGAGCGCGGGAGGTAAGGCTCCCAGCGAAAAACTAATTATGGTAAATCAAAAACAAAACATCAAATCCTTCGGTAGCTAAACGCTCACCCCAAAAGACATTTCACCACAAATAAAAAAATAATAAGAAAACATAAAAAAACCTAAAATAGGTAAAAGGAATGGAAATAATTCACAATAAAATGATATAAGGTAACCTGTCAAGACGTGACCCTGGCCCAGCTTATTAAGCTCTCTTCAGCCAGGGTTACCCAGCAAGTAAAGAACTCAAAAGATAGATGAGGAGGAAAGAAATATATTTTTAATCAAACAAGTGACACCCTCACAAACAAAAGTAAAGAAAATAAATCAGTAACAAATTGTGGAAAAACAAAACCCTGGGCACTTAAACTTCACCATAAAAAGTTTTTGATTACAAAGAAAAAAATAATAATAAAACACACAAGAAAAAAAAAACTTTTTTAACAATTGTCATTTCCAATTTGTGCACTTCCCGTTTTAGGTTCTTTAAAAAAAAAGACGACCAGTAGAGAGTAACAATTTTAATTAAACCTTTACGTAAAAGGTTATTATTAATGATAACCTATTACCATGCGCAGAGTTTAACATCCTGAGACAGTCCTCATGGGGATAATGTATCCGGCATCAGAAGGACAGAAATGTTTCTCTTAAAATTTCCTGGATAGACGCAATGTTCATTAAAACTTCATTATCTGTTACTGTATAATGGATCTTTAAAGAAAGAAAAAAAAGATACAACCATTATCATCAGAAGAAAGAATGGATGGCCGTCATTGCTCTAGAAAACTTCATTACGTGTAAGAACCGTTGATTATTTTGAGCCCTTTATATTTTTTTCTTAATAATGATGAGATTTTGGGATAAGTTCTCATCGAGAGATGAAGGGGGAGGGATTGTATTCGATATTTATTGGTTTATGTTCCAAACCACTAAATTGAGCCACCATAAACTGTAATTTAATATTTTAATACCCGTGTGTGTGTGATTTAATTACCTTCGACTCTATGCATTCCGACATGCTAATTAACATAATGTCTTCGCAAAAATATACCACAAAGATTTTATGTCATGATTTTACAAATTTTAAATTTTATTTAGAGTAGACGAATTTTCATATATAGACTATCTAAATTTTCTAATATAGCAAATTTACTGTTTATTACACTTATCACTAATAAATTCTTTAATAAGCACAACTGACAAATAATACAATACTTCCATATATTTTAGAAGATTTTAAAGTAATATTTTATCCAAAAATGAATGAATAGCCAATTTATGTAAAGATATCTAACACCAGAATTCAAGTTTTCTGTTATTTTTTTCAGATCTCAGATACTTCGAATCCTAAAAATCAACTTTTCATACCTCAAGTTTGCATATTACAGAAGTGACCAAATGATTTGGAGACATTTACTCCAAATTTACTCGATTTTTATCTTGTATGAAAGCACGTTAAGATTCTAGGAATCCTTTTTACATTTTTATCAAAGGTGAAATTATATATGCGTCAATTGGGTTGAATAAACTAACATGACTTCGCAATTTTTCTCAAAAAAAGTAATTAAATCTACTTCAGTCAATAATTGGCAATTAAAAAAGTCCCCCTGAGACCTCTTTACAGATAATAAAGTTTTTGTAATAAATGAAGTAAATGAATACGTAGCATTAATAACTACGTGTGATTGTATGATTAAAGTCACGTTTGTTTTAACGTAATTAATTACAACTAATGTTCTTTGATTAAAATATATCTTTTTAAATATGTATTTAAATTTTCTTTTTCTGTCAAGGGTAATAATTTATTTTCATTTACATTTTTTTTTTACAAATACCTTCCATAAGATTGTCGGTTCTTGAAATGAGATTTTTTTAAAAACATTTTAAACAATTCGGTTAAACAACATTCTTAACCGACACCCACACTGAAGATATTCAGATGATGTATATACTGTTATCTTTGCTTTAATTTACAACGACAAAGTTCACTAATAATATTTTTATTAATTTACCAGCGATAATTTAGTATGTATTACTCAGTCTTTATTATTAAAATTTCGATTTTGCAAAGTAAATACGAATCTTCGTATTCAGTAAATATTTTCTCAGTTAGAAACAGGATAATATTGTCTGAAACAAATGTAATATGTCTGTCACAATGTCAGCTGTTTCCAACTGGAAGTTTATTCTCCTGGAGAAAGACTGAATTTTCGTGCTTAGATGGCTGAAATCTACTGTACAAGTGCCCGTAAATCTGGTCAGTTTGTACACTTGTTAACTCCGTTTGAAGTGGTCATTCAGTGTGAATTCACTCGAATGAACGCCGAGATTTACTCAAAGGTTTTGTTCCAATTCCATCTTCTGGATAAACAAACATTGGTTTTGCAGAGATACAAGCTGAAATAATGATGTCCTGAGTTCAGTCAATCACATCATTTCTTCGATTGAATTCATCAATTTTGAAGTTACATAGGACATCCTCAATGAATAATACAGTTTCAGAAGTAAATATAAATACATTATTTTTATTTCTTTTAACAAAATATGTAATTTTAACTTTCTTTATCACAATTAAATGATAACAGATAGACATTTTTTCACAATAATATTTAGTTTAAATGTTCAAAATGAATACATGAGCGATATCTCTTATCAATTGATCTACAAGTTGAAGTCATAAGGCGAATATTTTTCTCTGTTGTATTATCATTAATATTTCCTCCAGAATGTTTGAAGTTTCTGACTGTAAATATGATTTTTCAAGCATTTCAAGCAACCAGTCCAAAGAGTGTGAGATCTGGAGGTCTAAAGGGTATTCGAAAGCTCTTTCATGGCCACCTATGGCAATCTTTTGTCATGTTAATCCCCACTACTGTTTGAAAATGTGGGGGTGCGCCATCTTATTGAAAGAAAAAAAAAAGCAATGTATCTACATTTCCAGAAAATTTTCACCGTTCACAGTACAACCAAATCTGTAAAAGTTTTTAGGGGGAAATGTCGATCATGTATTCATACTGAAGGCTGATATTTTGAACATTTAAACTAAATTATGTTATTGCGAAAAATTGCCTTTCTCTTAGCTTTAAAGATGTCAAAAAGAAAATTAAAATTGTATATTTTTTTAACAAAAACTTTTAAAGTGTGCTCACGTAATTTTGATACATTATGAAAGAGAGTGTCTATATTTAAAGCCTGATCTAAAAAAAAAGTTATTATAGTTTTAAATCTTACACAATTGACATTTTCTGTCTTGATATTGTACTTACCTTCCAGCCTCAAGCTTTTTCTTAATCTTTTACAGCGGGCTTAAGATATTACTGAAAAATGAATAGGAAATTCATCTCTAAGTAGAGGACTTAAAAAAATCAAGTTATTAATTTTGACTGGTTGTAGTTATTTATAAGCCGTTTGAGAATAGTGGGATGGTTAAGGCGATAGCCTACAACTGAGCTGTAAATCTGAATTTAGGTTCGAATCTCTACGTGGGGCTTGGATCTTTTTTTCTTCTTCAGTCTTTCAGTTCCTTTAAAGGACTGCAAAGTCTGACTTTCACCTAGCGATGCCTCCTGGAGATAGCTATATATTGACAGCAGCATTGTTTGCCCTAGATGGAGTATAATCTCTACGACCTTGTGTATAAAGTACACTGGATAATAATAATAATAATAATACTAAAAAAGACTTATAAAAAAATAATCTATTTTATATAGCAACTGTTATTTAGTGAAATGTCGACAATGAGCCGAGTTTTCCATAGCCAACTAAACCATACTTAAACTTTTGAAAATTTCTGGCTTGGAATTCAGCAATACAATCGCTCTACATCCCACAAATTAACTAAATTGAAAATACAATGGATTGTTTTTCATTCGGAGTAGGGTTTCAATATTCTGTAATTTCAAATAACGAAGAAATAAAACAATATTCTTTTTTATTCAATAAAACAGAATTTTAACAATATCATTGGATATTTTTATTTTTAAGTCTATTTATTGAAAATCAAATTAGTTTTGACACTAGTTAATTTTATTCTCTTTTTCCTTTTAAAGATTTGCTTTAAAAAAAAATGTGATATAATCATCTGCTTGAATAAAATAAATTAGACCCAGAAAGACGGATGCCAAAAATAAGTTGAACTATTAATTGCGTTGAAGAATTTTTGTACATCAACGACAGCATTGATTTGGCGAAAAAACTTGTTTATTACGAACCTTTACAAGGAATTACCAACTTCTTTTTCTGATTAATATTCCAAGTCCAAATAGTTGCATCCATCAAGAAATTGTTGTGACTAAAGTTTGTTCAAATCTGTATTGAAAGCACCGAAATTCACTTAAAGGTTTTGTACTAATTATGCAATTTAAAATTAGCGAAATTAGTTAGTTATAGTTGCTGTGAAAGTATTTACAATAAATGGGTTTATCTGTTGAAAGTTTGTTAGTTTGTTTATTGTGCATTAGGTGTTACTTGTAAATTCACAACTAACCACTATAAGATTAAAATTTTAAGCATTATTTAGGCGTTCACAACTTTTCAAACTGCATCCGGAGGTGGTTCCCAAGACAAGAGTTGCAAACTGGTGGACTGGGAAAGATCAGATGTTCCATAAGTGGGATCTTTTTTCGGTGGTTGGAATGTTTTAGAGTAGATCTTGAATACCCGAGAGTTGCATGTGTAAGCTAGGGCCACAAGAACACCTTGAAGGGCAAACAATATTTGGAATGCTACCCAGAACACTCCAGAATGAAGACCTTTGGCCAAGAAAGCACATGTCCATGTAACGGCCACTAATAGAAAGATCTTCGCGTAAAGAAATAGCTGTAAGTAGCGCTTCTTCGACATCTTTCTTTTGGTTTTTCTGTTCATCTGCATCGAGGCTATGTAGCGAATAACAATGGCTGTCCGCACAAAATAGATGGCTTCGAAGATGGTGAGAAAGACCATGGGAAGTGCGAGGGTGTACAGCAGTGATGACGTATCCACAAGCCAGCAATTGTTTTCCAGCATTTCCTCAAAGCTGTGGGGTGGGGATGTGATTTTCTTGGTTGAGACTGAAGTTAGGGCAGAATGCGATGAGTTGGTTATGATGGCTGTGTCTGATGCGTGGTTTCCGAAGTGGATGACCAGAGCACTGCCCAAAAGAAGGGCGGGAATACCCCAAGAGATTACTGTGTACTTGCAGAAATTGGCGCGCAAACGCAGATCGAACACTGGCTGTAGATTGACATTGTCCTTGAAGGTAACGTACAAGTCGTGAGTCATGGACGCGATCCAAAAGAACACGGCCAGTGCCAGGTAGTGAAGACTGAATGCTAGACCGAGGCAAAGGCTTTGGTCACTCGTGCGCTCCACTCCTACAACGAAGAGGAGCTGAGACAGGAACATGGCCGCAAATAAGTTCATGACAGTGGTGCCAGCCAACGTGCGAAGGTCGGAGAAGAGGCTGTAGGTGATAAAAGAGAAGACGAGGCCGACCAGCGATAAACTGCTGCCAACCACAGTCAAGAGACTTAAGAGATCGGCGGCCATCGACGACGCCATAGTGGCATTGGTGGTAACATTAATATTGGTTGGCAAAATCACAAGAGAAACGGGAAGGGTTTCCATTCTAGAAAGAGATTCCATTGTCGGTTTCTTTAACTTCCGTTCTTATTTTATTTCATTACCTACAAAGAAAAAGAAATACGAATTAGTTCAAAAAAGTAAAAGTTTATATAACAAACAAGATATATTACAATGAATAAAATAAATTCTACGTTACAGTAATTGAAGCAAATTATTAAGGTACTTGTATATTTCATTTATTATATATATAAAAAAAAACAAGAAGCACTATTTTAATACTTTCTCGTTACTTTTTATAAACTGATGTTTATAGTTAATGTTGGATAATTAGTTAAATTTCTTTTATTTATAAATTTTTAGGACGCATTTTTAGTGTGTATTCTAACTTAAACGAATAGAACTAGAAACATATTAAATTAAACATATTTATAAACATAATAATATAATCTCCTCAAAGTCTATACATATGCTTTAAATATACTAGAACATCATTACCTATAAAATATCTTATTGTTATTATTGTAAATTTTTAAAGTTAGTATTCATAACGAATTATGAAGTCTTAGAAGAAAGAGATAGCTTTTCTTTTCCTCGACTAAAACCTGAAGAAGTTTCTTGTTCAAAGAAATGAGATATTGTTTAAGAGTATTAAAGAAAATAATAATATAATCTTATAAAGATAAAATTCAAACTAAGATCATTTATGATATTCGGAGGGGATTTTAAGTTGAATTTTATCGTTATTAATATGCTTTAATTTATTGTGTTATTAAGTTAAAGTTTAAGGGTTTTTTCAACATAATAAAAAAAAGATTTAACTGATTTGATTTTTTTTTTCAATTTACTGTTTCTATTTCATCTTTAATCCTTATGAAATATTATTTTCAAGGATTAAGAATATAATGAAATAAAAGCAAATAAAAATTCTATTTGAAATGATGAATAATAACTTTTATAATAAAAGCTACTATCATTAGATTACATTGATTACCTAATAGAGGAAAATATAGGCATCTTTAACGAAACGACTATTATTACAACATTTAATGTAAGTTAATGGAAAGTATTTATGGAAAATATTTCAAGAGCAATGTTGATTACTGAACATTTTCTCATCCATTAATTTACCATGATTTTAAAATAGAAAATCTCATTAAAAACTTAAAAATGGATAACGTTACTAATGAAACCTTTGAAATTGATCTACATAAACTCAAGTTTGATGGGTCTTCATTAACTAAAATTAATCTTTAATCAGAATTTAACGTTGTTTTGAGTAAAGTTGATAAATTGTTACGTGTATTTAGTAGTAACAAAGTTTAAGATAATCATAGAATATTGCAATGAAAAATACTAAAATACACAAAAATCCAATCATTTCTAATATATTAAGTTTCTAAGACTTTTTTATTTAGAACATAACTATTTTAATTCGTGTTAAATTTTAGAACTTTCTGGATGTACAACAGCATAGAAGTTGTGTTCAAATAGAATATTAACATGAAATATGGTTATATCAATTACAGTGAATATTAGTGGTCTCTAACTGAATTATTAAGTAAATATCATAATTTTAGGCTTCTGAAAGACGCCTTATATTCCATGTTTGTCTGTCTGTCTGTGATACACATCCCACAATGCTTCGCAACGGCTTCTGTTAGCTCAGTTGGTTAGAGCGTCGTGCTAATAATGCGAAAGTCGTGGGTTCGATCCCATCATCAACTTAAGTTTTTTTGTTTTTTTTTAAATCATTATTAGGAATTCAGTGTTTTAACAAGGTTTGAATTAAGAATGACGATTATTCCATATAAATAGGGGTGTTAAGATAGCATGGGGTCCCAAAGAGGCTCGCGGCTAACTCGAGACCAAACGGTTAGACATATTAGAATGAAGCCTTCACCATTGTGTTCAGCACCAAAAAGTAGGTGACCACGTCAAAACTTCTAGGACACTCCCTGACCGGAAGTTGGGGGGGGGGGGTCAAAAGTGGTAAGCTTGCTAGATGTCACACTCTGTAGTGGCCGAACGGTTAAAGATATTAGAATGAAACCTTCACCATTGTGTTCAGCATCAAAAAGTTGGTGACCACGTCCAAAAAATCAGACTTCTAGGACCACTCCCTGACCGGAATTTGAGGGGTCAAAAGTGGTCGCTTCCGATAAAGAGGAAAACGGCGTTAGACCTACCCCCAATTTCGACCCTTCTGAACACATTTTGTTTGTAAAATTGTGCATTTTATGGGCCGTTTTGCTTTTGACACTGTCTTAAAGCTTTAAGTTATCTTGTTGTCTAAAAAAAAAATAGTCGACAATTACTTTTATCTCGAGAAAAATATGTTCCATTTTCATTTGAAACTTCTTATGTGTTCGTTCTACAAATTGTAATTATTCGTGATATTCCTCCATCATGAACACGATACGATGGGAAATGCTAGAATGATTGCAGAGAAATAGAAACCTTAAAAAAAAAATCCTGTTCAATCATAATTCTTCTACTTCAAAGCCCACAGGATTATCTATGTTTGGATGCTAATCTGAGATTATCGACATGAGAGGCAGTTATCCTTACGGTCAATTCTTATCTTGGAAGACTTATTGCAGATCAAAATCATTCAAAAACAACGTTGTGTGATAAGGAATTTGCTTCAAAGAGATCAGAGTTATTTTACAGCGACAGTCCAGGACAAAATATTGTTTTAAAAATAAATCTATAAACTTATAATTCGGAACTTATTTTTTCCAATCATTTCCAATTGAAACTGAAGTTGTTGGGGTTGTTTTTTTTCAGTTAAATCTTTCGAAATTTGTCTTTTTCCTACACATCCAACAGAAAAGCAAATGATTACATATAATTATTTAGCTTACTATAGCCACGTTTACGCAAAGTCAGCAAAGGATATTTTATTATACTCTTCATTTGAGTATAAGTTTCAAATATTCGTTTGGTAAGAGACCATAAGAGATCATTTAAAAAAATAGATTGTTTATATTCGTATTTATGTTGATGGTTTCTGTGGCGCATTCGGTTTTAACAAATGATCAATAGGATATTTCTGAAGTCGTTTGTTTCAGCTTTGTAAATGTATCATTTTGAGTAAACTTGATCACAAGTTGACGGAGAACCAACCGACAGGTTTTCGCTGTTAGCTTATTAACTTATTCATCGACGTGTTTCAAAATCAAGAGGATCCACAAAATTATAGACCTACATTTAAAATTTCACAAAGGATACTTAATTGTCAATTATAGAAAGTATTACGTGTAACGTGACATGACAACATTAGTCTTAAAAATATAATTAAAAAATATAGTTAAATAACTTTATTAAAAGTTATTAGGCCAGGCATATAATTTACAAAAAGTTTAAAAAACATATATAGACAATTAAAACATGACCTGGGATTTGATTTGATGGCCAATCATTTACAAATGATAATCATTATCTGCCTATCGAAACCCGGGTCATGTTTTAATTGTCTATATACGTTTAAGCTTTTTAAAATTGCGTGTCTGGCCTAATTACTTTTTGATAATGTTATGAACTTTTTAATATATGTAAAAATCTCAAAATAAAAAAGAGATAGTTAAAATTTAAGTTATGTATGTAATTTTAAATGTTATTAATTTTTAAAGAGAAAAATCAATGGATATGTTTCCTGCTACAGTCTACAGCTACCTTTCAAATATCATCTTTCTCAGATGTATAGTTTTTGGAGTGATCACAGACGAACGGACACGCGTTTTTCGACTAACTTTTTGTTCTAGCCGCCTTTTTTATTTTCTCCGACGCATCCTAATGTTAGGAGCAAACAATACTATGCAACCTTAGCTAATTATCGTGCATGTTTAGAAAGGATTCAAATAAAGCTAAAGTATGACTTTAATGCGTATCTTCTATAGAAAATTTTACAATTTATTTATTAAATTTTGCAATTTAATTTTAATTATAGATATTTTGAAAATAGATTTAAAATTACATAGAACTTAGCACTTTAGCTAAATTTTTAAAATTATAATTTTCAACTGAAGTAAAATTAAAGTGCCCAACAAAAAAGAAAATGAAAAGATTTCGCCCCTGAGCTATCATCGATGGGAGTCTGAAACGGCCATTTCCCCTCGATGAAAGCTCAGATCGCGAAAGCAGAACCCCACAAAATAAAACTATAAAAATATTACCTAAATAAAGTTTTAAATTAAAGATTAAAGGGTCTTGTTGTAATTCAAAAATTTGATAGCATGATGGCCATCACTTTTAACTGAAAAGACAGTTCATCCAAGTCCATCGTTTGTTTACTTTGGCCTCACTGTTGATGCAATATTTTTTTTCCCATTGAATCATTCGTAACTAATTACCCGAATACTGATGCCTCCCTTATCGACTCTTCATTTAATCGACCCTTTACAATTAAAACATACGCCCTATCCCATACAATATTGAGCGTTTCGTCCAAAATAGAGCGTCTTTGCTTTAAGTTGATCCACAAAAGAACAACATACTTAATTTCAAAGAAATTAATTGGGCAATTTCAGGAGAGATTTCGCGGGGTTTTCTTCTTTTTTTTTAGAATGGGAGATGTCAAAATAAATGTACTTAGATACTGGTTATAGTCTTGTCTGAGGAATTTTCTGCCCCCGGGGTGAAATTTGCTCAATATTACGGTCCGGAACCTCGGGCATTTTCCAGGAGATTGTAGATTATTACATTAAAAAATTATTATTACATCTGTTGTCAGTATCCATGTCTCCGAGTAACAGGCCACGAAAACAACTTACTCGAAAAACTGATAACAGAAATGCTCTAAACTTAATGTAATAATCTACATCTCCTGAAGAAAGACCCGAGATCGCAATATTGAGTAAATCTCATCCCAGAGTGTGAAAATTCCTCAGACCAGTATCATTGTTACCACTTCTCCTTGATATCCAAACTTTGTGTTTAGGTTTTTAAGTTGGACCATAAATAATGTACCTATTAAATATTATTAATAGGTATTATGAAAATCCGTCTAGCCGCTTTAACGTGATGCGCTTTAACAGACTGTGGTAAATTTAAGTAAGAAGACGTGTATTAAATCAAGAAAAAAAACCCCCACAAATGGACAGTAAATACTGCTTAGCCAGACGAAAGAGACTGGTCACGTGATTTACTGGTCGCTCCGACCTCTTTCTCGGCGTGAAAATAAGGGAGATGGGTATGTGCCGACCAGAACAGAAACAAACGACGCATAAAGTGATAAATTACTGCACAAAATTCAGTTTAAGATTAACGCCAGAATAAAATACACACACATAGAATAAGAAATACATATATAATAAACTTTTAGAATGTAATTCTCCCCTTCGGCTTGTTCCATTGTTTTGGCAGTGCGCCAAATCCAGTCTTATCGCTTGGGCAAGCAAGTAGGCTTCCGCACACTCAGTCAACATTAACGATCCTGATGTTGACTCAGTGCGCGAAAGCGTATTTACTGTCCATTTGTGCTTTTTTTCTTGATTTATAAATTATTACGGACGTTAAATTTTGCTTTTCATTGCATTTAAGAGGTGTATTATTTACGAATTTAATGCGCAGCTTTGAGCTAACCATCGGTGAGCGAGAAGCAAGCTCACGAGGGAGTATTGTTAGCGGCGACAACGGAAAAGGTTAGCAACGCAAACTAACAAGAAATCAGAAGAGAATGTAAAACGCCTCGGTTATGGAAGAACTTGGAAGTTACAGGCTTACGACTCCGTAGATTGAATCCGATGCTAAAGAAGAATTCAAAGAAGAATTGCTGCCAATACGTAAGTGAATTCAAGAATGATAAAAACCGAAGATAGTGTTCGGGAGTGGAGACGGACGAAAGAAGATTTCTAGTCTGCCAATTTGCTTATTTTATTTTTAAATGGAAATGAAATCTAGGTGCAGGAAATTAGGCCTACCTCATGGAGAAGAACTTCACGACGGATGTTAGCGTGGTCTAAATAAGGATGGTATAAGTATGGAGTGGAAGAAAGTTGTCTTCGCATCTTCGGATCTAATTATTTTGTAATCTCCTTCAATTCTTCTCTACAAACATGTCATTCTCAATGACTCATCTTTGGATAATTCTCCTGATTCTCTTTTCTTTTTATCCCAAAATATTCTCAGTATCAATGCAATTTGGGATGTTTTAATTTATAACTTAGAAACACTTAAAAAAGTTTCCCGATTTCCTTCTTCTAACTGAAACTTGGGCTACGAGTCGACAAATTTTACCTCATATTGAACATTATTCTGTAGTCTCTGTTAAAAGAAATGAAAAAAGGTGGGGGTGTGGCTTTTTATTATAAAGATAACTTTAATATCAAGGTATTAAATGAATTCTCCTTTATCAATATAGACTTAGAGTGTATTTGCTGCTCAATAAATGAAGATGTTATAGTGGTAGGCATCTACAGACCCCTTCAGGAATCATTCGTCATTTCCATAATTATATTGATTCGATTACACAATTTATTAATCAAAATCACAAAAGAGGAGTATTTATATGCGATTTTAACATTAATCTCCTAAATACAAATGACAAAAACGTCATAGATCTCCTTACAACAATGAATTGTAACTCTTTCTTTCCACTTATTGATTCTCCAACCTGTCACTCTACCTCGCACTCATCTCGTTCACTTCTTGATCAAATCTTCTCTAATTTTCCGACTCAAAGTACAGGTATCTTTCACGCCTTCATTACTGATCACGATCCGGTATTTTTCACTACAAAACTTATAGCTTTATTTAAAGGTTTCTCGTTTAAAAGAGTTACGAAAATGAAGAATCGCAATTTCTCTCTAAATAATAAATAAATTTAAAGAATATTTACATTCAATTTACTGAGTTACAGAAATGCAAAACATTAACTTCTGCTGAAAACTCCGTTTCAATATTCAACAAACTCTTTTTCTCAGGATTTAACAAATATTTTTCTCTTATCTTCCAAAATAATTCCACAATAAATAAGAAACTATGGATATCCTTTGAACTTTTGAAAATCATCCACCACAAAAATAGACTATATAAATCGTATAAGAGAAATCCTACATCAGCAAAAGTAGAATGGCTTAAAGTCATGCGGAATAACTTAAAAACACGAATTAGAGCTTCCAAGGAAAGTTACTATGAAAATTTATTTAATGATAATCTCCAACTTCAAAGAAAAGTGCAATAACGTCAACAAATTAATATCTAATCACAGAAAACCAAAATGTCCGTCTATTATTATAGACAATAATTTAAAAAAATAAAACGAGCAAAACCTAAGTAAATTTCTTACCTTCCTTTTACCAAATATTCCCTTCAGCACATCAGATAAAAATGGACATCTCACAAAGAAAACAATTCAAGTCCTTTTTCTTTTTTATCTCCTACTTCCCCTTATGAAGTTAAACAAGCTATCAAATCAAATGCAACAAAACTTCTTCTGGTCCTGATGAGATCTCCCCGCTCTTTCTCAAACTCTTTTTCAAAAATATTTGAAAAATTATATCATAGTAAACTCTCTATCTATATATCAAAAAGAAAGTAATTGCGCAACAACAACATGGTTTCATTACAGAGAAAAATACCGAAATTGCGCTAATTGATCTCTCAGAGTTTATCACGGAGAATATGGCGGCTAATAAGATCGTCTTAGGTCTCTTCTTGGACTTGAAAAACGCTTCTGACTCAATTAATATCAATATTTTACTTCAAAAATTAGAACGTATGGGTATTAAAGGCCCACCTCTTACATGGATCTCTTCATATCTATCACAAAGACAATACCAACTGAACATAAACGGATATTCCTCTTCAGTATATCACACGTCGACAGGTTTATCACAAGGGTTTACCCCCTTCTCTTTAATTTATATATAAACGATTCTCATTCTCACATCACCTGCTCGCAATGTATCTACTATGCCGATGACGGAACCCTTTTATTTGCTCATCCTAATGTGGAAAAACTCAAGCACGAGGGCCAGTGCTCACTTTTCTATCTTGAATCTTGGCTAACCTCAAACGATCTTACTTTAAATACAACCAAAACGGTTTATATGTTTTTCTATCAAAGAAATAAAATACTCAACACTGACAATTTCTCTATCACTTATAACAACTCCTTACTACAAGAAGTTCAATCCTTCAGATATTTAGGTGTTCCTCTTTTGCACGATCTGTCATGGAATTTCCACGCTAAACAAATCGCTCATACAGACTCAAAAAAATTTGAGCATCATTAGGAATCTTTATTTTCTTCCTAGGCAAATACTTCTGAGTCTAGATTGGTCACTAATTCATACAAACTTGGGTTGTAGTGTAATCATTTGGGGTACCGCTCCCAAGTTTCAAAAAAAATGATAGTCAAATTTCAAAAGCATTTTCTAAAATTCCAAGATAAAAACCCCCGCCTCTACTCTATCCAATCCCTTTGGGCAAAATATAAAATAATTCCTTTCAATCATACGTACAAGCTTCAGTTGGTTCTTTTCACCTATAAAACTATCAATATAAAACTACGTCTTTCAATTGCTTTAAGTACTAAATCCCATTTCCATTCTTATAAAACTAGACTCAATCCTGTTCTTCTACTAACAAAAACAAGATCGAACTATCAGAGCAGTCAGTTATTCAGTTCCTCTAAAATTCCAAAGGAAATTCTGGATTGCTCTTCTCTGGCACAATTTAAAAGAAAACTTAAACAACACTTATCTACTCAACTCAATCCTAATAAATCCTCATAGATATTTCATTCCTCTTTTTACATGAAACCAATAATTGATTGTAGTCTTTCCTCTTTTTTCCCATCCTTCCTTTTTTTTTTTCCTTCCTCTATCTAGGTAAGCGCAATCAATCTAATTTTATTTTATAATAAAATTAGACTGATTGCGCTTAATAATTTCCTTGGCATATAATTTCCTGAAACTGAATTTTTTCCCCTTCAAAATGTGCATGGTAAAAAATTTGTAAAAAAACAAAACAAAAATAATTCAGTTTCTTCATTTATTTTTTTATTATTTTTATTTTTCTCCCTGCATTGCTTTTTGTTTTATTTTCATCTTATTTGCTTTGATGCCGACACCCTTTTTTCTTTTCGACGGGATCCCTCTTGAGACAACTGGGATGTCAAAACTAATCAATATATACTGTTGTAAATATTTTTTTTATAGGCAATAAATTATTATTATTATACAGGACACTACAAAACAATGTGTATCACAGCTGCCAGTTCTTTGGCTGGTGTTGGCCTTCAAACGCATCGAATTCTTCCCAAGAATCTAGGATGTCGTAATGTATCGGCGCAAAATATGTGCTGATCCAAGCAGTGCGGCTTTTTGGAGTTGACCGATGGAGATTTTGTCAATATTTAGATCTTGTAAGTGCTTACCAAGGTTTTTTGGTATAGCACCCAGTGTGCCGATAACCACTGGAACCACCACTGCCGGCTTGTGCCATAATCGTTGAACCTCGATTTTTAGGTCTTGATACCGTGTGATTTTTTCCAGTTCTTTTTCTTCCACTCTACTATCACCAGGTATGGCTATATCAATTAGCCATATCTGTTTCTTTTCTATCACTGTCAAATCTGGCGTATTGTGTGCTAAGATCTTATCTGTTTGAATTCTGAAATCCCACAGTATTTTCACGATATCATTTTCAATCATTTTTATTATTATTATTATCTTATGACGATATGTAATGTAGGATAAACTTCCTTACAGAATATAAACGCGTTCAGCAATAATACCTTAAAGGAAAGTCGGATTTAAAGTTTAAAGAAAAAAAGTATTGAGCTAAGAATAGCTAAGAGAATTCTTACAGATAAGACCAGGCAACAAAATTAAACTTTTTCTCTCTATCTTTGATGAAAATAATTGATCTTTAAGATCTCGAGTATGCTAAATACGAAAACGGCCATTAAAATGCATGCATAGCTCTAGTTTTTTTAGATATCTCAGCTTATCATAATTATCCTTAAAAGCGTAATGCATGTATTTACCTTAATGTTTCCCCTCGGAGGAATGTCGGAAGGTGCAATTGCTTTGCCTGTCATTTGTATTCTGTTGCTGGTGATTCTCTGATGAAAAATCTGACAAAAATTCTGGATTCTACAAGTGTTTCGTTAATAATATTATTTTTTCCCGGTTCAAGTGATTGACGCATAGACCATTCCTGCTGTTTGTAGTTGCATGCCTTGGCACGACTGTCCCACATACACAAGAATCAACAGAATTTGGTGAAAACTGTTGCTAGCCAAATAATTCGGCAATGACTTTCAGATCACCGGAAATGTGCCACTTAAACTTCTCATAGTTTACTCTGCATCACAGTTGCTTCATATAGTCATGTTTCCTTCATGTAGGCTGCGTAACCGTGGAATTGGTGCAGATGGAAACAAGTTACCATTGTGTAGAAGAACAGCCTTTAGACTTATCTTTGATGAATCTATGAACAATCTCCATTCATCACTTTTATAGTCAATTTTCAGAGCTGTCATGAGACCCTCAATATCCCTGCAAAATACCAAGTTAACTTGTTCGCTGAAAAACTGAAAAACTGTTCGCTGTATAAGTATAATAGCGAATACTTAAAAAAGAAAGAAAGAAATATTTGTTGAAAGAACAAATTAATGTCTTAGAATTGTACGCAAATGGAGCAGCAGAAGAATTAGATGATTGGAATGACACTGTTCAGTTTTCGCAATGCCACTTCAGTTTAGGCAATTATTCGTTTAGAATTGAAATAAAAGTTAGGTTTATCTTTTAAACTTGCAACTTCTTTCAAGATACACTAATGTTATTAATGTTTAATTCACTTAAAACATATAATAAAATCTAAATGGTACTTATATTAAAAGTTGTTGTAATAAACCTGTTTTTAAACCCATCCCCAAACAAAAATTATTCCTAAAGAGCTAAAAATTGAATTTTATTAAAGATATTTAAAAAAAAGTGATCTGTAAATAATGAACATTAAAAAAGTAAATTCTATTTTAAAAGAAATCTACTATAAAAAATTTTATTAGGCTTTTTTTACTCTCTCGATTACTCTTTGCTATTATGCCTTCTGATAATCCAGAAGAGATACCAATTTGTGTAATACTTCCATGGAAGAAACTTGATATTGAAATACAAATAAATCTTCCCTCCCATAAAACAACAACAAACCTTGATGAAGAACTCCGTCAACAGTCTCTGGAACTAATATACAATAAGTACTCTCAATCCGTAAAAATTTATACAGATGGATCAGTTGACCTTGAACATAATAAGTCAGGAGCAGGATATTATAATCACTTTACCAATGAAGAGTACTAAGTCCCAGCTAATGCAGCTTCTAGTACGGATGCAGAATTATTAGCAATAAATGCTGCTTTGGTAAACTGCTTACATCTTCAAGAAGACAAATTCTGTATAATCCTGATTCGAAAAGTGCCTTATATCTTATAAAAAAGCAAGAACCAGACCATTATTGGTTCAGAATTAAAGAAATAATAACTCTGCTCAATGATCTCATTAATAAAGAGAAACAAGTACAGTTCCAGTGGGTCCCCTCCCATTGTAGAATTGATGGTAATGAAATGGCAGATAGAATTGCCAAACAAGCAGCAAACATGAGTCCCACCTCTCTCCCACAATATTCTCTTAAGAAATGCATCAGCACTGCCAGAACAGTTTTAAAAGAAAAATGGATTCATTGTTGGTCAAGAGAAACAAAAGGAAGAAATTTATATTCTATACAAAAAGAACCAAATGATCTTGAAAAATATCGAGATACCAATAGATCCACTGCCACATTTGCATCAAGAGCAAGAATAGGACATATAGTGACCCAAACCTATCTCTATCGATTCAACCTTAGTGAGTCTCCCTCTGTCTGTGTTGCGGAATGGAAGAAGAAACCTTGGAACACATCCTTCTGAAGTGTGCCACTCTATGCTCCTCAAGACAGGCCCTTCTATCAGCATTGCCACTTAAACTTCTCATGGTTTACTCTGCCTAACAGTTGCTTCATATAGTCATATGTTTCCTTCATGTAGGCTGCGTAACCGTGGAATTGGTCCAGATGGAAACAAGTTACCATTGTGTAGAAGAACAGCCTTTAGACTTATCTTTGATGAATCTATGAACAATCTCCATTCATCACTTTATAGTCAATTTTCAGAGCTGTCATGAGACCCTCAATATCCCTGCAAAATACCAAGTTAACTTGTTCGCTGAAAAACTGAAAAACTGTTCGCTGACTAATGCTACGAATAATGAACTTTAAAAGTGTAAACGTATTTGAATAGAAAAAGAATTAAGTGCTAAAAGAACTATTATAAACTTAAAAGAACTGCTGCTGTTAAATGTGTTATTAAAAAGTATCTAGAACTTTATCAACCGCTTTTTTAAAAATGTTGTTAATTTTATATGAAGATGAAATCTGCCCCTGCGAGATTTCGAAACGTCATTAGGGGAATTTTTAAATTTTAATTTTTACTTTAAAGTTTTTAACTTGTTCACTCACTTGTGTCGAAAAAGCGGTTGATAATAAATTTTATTCCGACACGTTAAAACTTTTATTATAGTATCTAGAACTGTTGGAGATAATTTTAGTGTTAACTATAGACATGATAGTTGATTGGAGATAAAAATAATATTTTAATGTTGTTTCAGTACTAGAAGAATGAAAGTTAATTCTAAGAAGTGATTATGTTAAGACTAACATTTTAAGCTATTTAACTTTTATTCATATATTATTTGCTATTTGTACCAAGTGTGTATTTATTGAAAATATATGTTACTTGATTTAACGATTCGATTGCGGTATTTTCTCTTGAACTACCTCCTCATCATTTTACATCCAATTACAAGTAAAGAACAGTCTTGCTAAACTAACAAAGTGGATAATTAGATAATTTATTAATTAGTAATTACGCCCACACAGTCAAACAGTTAAATGGATATACAGATAAGAAAGACGTTCAGTTGACTTCAACATGAGGAATCAATGTTGCGAGATTTCCCTCAAAGAAACATATTTTCATTTTCAACATATTACAACAATTTCTTAATAGTGACAAAGAGCAGATTTCTAAAATTTGTTATCCAATTTAAATCACTTTTTTTAGATGTGTCCTGTCTTGCAGATATAAGTGTTACTTATTTCAGAAATACTTAAATCTGCTAGACAGGGCACTTCTTTTTAGAAGTGATTTACATATAATAACAAATTTTAGAGATCTGCTCTTTGTCAATATTTAAGACTTATTTCAGAATTATTTTACAAAGCAAAAATATAAAAGTCCTTATTGACATTCATTTCTACCTTGTTCGAGAACCTTTTTTTGTTTGTTGTAGAAACAAATCATTTTCAAGCACAAGATTCACGAAAAGTTCTCTTGAAGCTTTGATATGGTAAATACTTTGTGTGTCAAGATAAGAAGAGAAGAAGAAAACTTCTTCGACAAGTATCGGCTGAAGCCTGACTCGTTATCTGTTCTCAAGATAAGTTGTATTGAAAAAGAAAAAGGAATTGTTTTTCTTGTGTTCACGAATAGGTAGACGTCTCTGCAAAATGGGTCGGAGGGAATCCATATCTCCGTGAGGTGATGAATAAGATACGGGTCGACGAAATGGAGGCAGAATATTGATTTTCTTGACAGGAAATAATTTTTTTTGCTCTTTCTTTAGTGCCTTTAGCATATTATTGCTGGAATGCAGGAAAAAAACATGCAAACATACACTTTTATTTTCTAACTTATTTATATAGTTAGTTGTTGAATTACAATTGTTTACTTCGTTATATTCTACTACGCTTCAAGTAGGATCCAAATTTCCCTGATACTTGATCATTTTTACAAATGTTTATCGTTCGTTTGTAGATATCTCTTGTAGATATCTGTTCTGCTTTTTCTTTACTGTTAAATATAGCTTCTCCTAAATAATACTAAATCTCAACTGTTACTATTTACATTTTTATGAAATTTTATATTCTTATTTAAAATTTTTGAGAATTGCATAATAGCGAATACTTAAAAAACAAAGAAACAAGCATTTGTTGAAAGAACAAATTAATGTCTTAGAATGTAAGTTAGTAAATGGAGCAGCAGAAGAATTAGAGGTACTTAAACTCAAAGAATGACATTGTTCAGTTTTAGCAATGCCACTTCAGTTTAGGCAATTATTCGTTTAGAATTGAAATAAAAGTCAGGTTTATCTTTTAAACTTCTTTCAAGATACACTATAATATTAATGTTTAATTCACTTAAAACATATAATACAATCTAAATGGTACTTATATTAAAAGTTGTTGTAATAAACCTGTTTTAAAACCCATCCCCCCCAAAAAATTATTCTTAAAGAGCTAAAAATTGAATTTTATTAAAGATATTTAAAAAATTTGATCTGTAAATAATGAACATTAAAAAAGTAAATTCCATTTTAAAAGAAATCTACCATAAAAAATTTTATTAGGTTTCTTTTAAGATAGAATTTACTTTTTTCTGTAGAGGATATTTTCTTTATCTTCTACAAAAGTTTTTATGAGATTTAGAAAAACCTTTAAATACCTTTAAAGATATTTTTTTATTCTTTTTGAATAATAAACTCTGATACTGAGCTTTGTATGTATAAGGGTTTATTATTTAAAAAGTATAAAACAATGATTTATTGTTCTGAATAATTAAAGATAAAAATTGTAAACATTATATGCCTTTCAAAAATTGAATTAATGTATTATATTTTAAAAGTTAAAATTCAATTCTTAGAAAATTACCCACGAAGCAATAAGTTCCGACATTTCCAAGAAGTCCAGGTTTACAGCCAAAGAAGAAAGGAAGCCAATTAAGTAGTAGATCTCAAGTTCTGAAGATGTATCCGACACCTAGAGATGAAACGTCAGCAAGGAACAGTTCCGTTAAGACGCGGCGTCACTTTAGTTTTATTCTTAACTTAACTTTACAATAGTAAAAGAGTCATTTTGTCAGTCAGTCAGTGTGTGTGCCTGTATGTGTATATGTCCCTTCCTAGTACTTTTCAACGACTAGACGGATCTTCTTGAATCTTGGTATGCAAGTAGAAACACACTAACGAGAATATTTGCTAGCCTTGAATCTTTTCCAAACGGATCCTTCTTTAGAAATTCACACGAGACGGTAACAAAAATTTCCATAGAAAAGCACTGGAATCTAAACAATGGGTTTCTATCTTCTCTCAATTAATATATCAATGAATCAATGAATATTAAATCCTTAATCTATTGCGCGTTGTTTGATACGATCGAAAATACTCCAATTTAGATAGTTTAAATAAATAACATTGAATGTACTTCACGTTTTTTGAGAAAATGAAAAATTTCGTTCAGCATTTATTTGAACTTGAATATAAAAGCCTGGGTTTTTTTTTTTTATTTGTCTTTTTCTGGACTTAAAATAAAGAAATAGCATTTGAAGGAAAGTAGGATTCAAGTTCTTTCCAATTTCTTGTTTTATTTTTTTAAGTTTTGGAAGTTTAAGTTTGGACATTTAAGGGTTCATAGAAATGTAACCCTAAGCTATCTACCATCCCATTCTATCCTCCATTATTCATTTTCAATAATTACTCCATGCTACTACTATTTTCAAAGGCATAGGGATAAATTATCGGATTTTTAAAACATCGCATAAATTGAGGACAAAGTACAGTGAAAAGAGGGTAGGTAGGAATAAGATAGGATGAGAAAGTCCCTCATCTATAATTTTGGCAAAATTATCGAAATTCTAAAGCTTGGTATTGGATTTTCCCGGACAACACCGAATACTTACGACTAGTTAATTAATAAGATTAGTTAACGGCAAAGCTACATTTAATCTCTCTATGCCATCGGAAAACGAAGCACGGCACTTAAATACCATATTATTGTATGATATTAAAAGATTCCGAATAGTCTCTCAAGAGAATCTTCTAAAATTTCTTAATACAACTTTCTTTTAAAATCTGAAAACTTTTAACCGACTTTTTAATTTTAAAGTATTTTAATATCTTTTTTTTAGAGCTTTGGTTTATGTTTTAATTATGGATGAAGTATAATTATTATTAGTGAAATAAAAATAAAATTATGTCAGAAATCTAGGACAGCTGTTTCAGCCTTATTAGGCTTCTTCAGCTAGTTTTACCCTTAATGATAGCTCAGAGTGGGAGAAGCTTTGTTTATTTATGTGCGTTTTTATTTTTCTTATTTCACTAATATACATGGATGCACATTAATTATTTTTTGTTAGAATTATTATTGTTAATACTATTATTCCATTTTTATTAAACTATAATATTTATTAACAGCTTAAATGGCTTTTCCGAAACTTCTAAAACTTAAATTATTAATATTAAATAACGAACTAAACCTTAAAAAACCCATAAAAGTCGTGGCCATATTCTAATTAAATTAATTTAAATATTTACAACTTGACCAACAATCATTCCTTGACTAATAATTTTTCATTGCTGTTATTTTTTCCCGTCACTGCATAACATATCTTTGTTTCTCCACATGGAGGTAATTTTAACTTAAAGAGATTTCGGCTTCTATCTTCCTTTCTCCTTCACATTTTACTTCACAAATGATTTCCTAATGTGGATTTATTAGGGGAGATCTATCACACAAAGTTGCTTGTTCACTGGCGTTGCAAAAACAAACTGCTAAAAGAGGCCACAGATTGCTCTGATAGCAATCATATTTTACCAACAATTTCCTGCATATTTTGAGTGGAAGTGAGAACATTATGAATATTTGAATACAGATTTGCAATGAATTAACCATATATAAAACAAAGAACATAAAAAAGACGTAAGAGAAGTTAGCATATAAATAATCATACGTATCTAAAAGAAATTTATAAATTACTTAAATACATTCATCAAAATAAAAGAAGATTTGCATGTAAGGAATTTATAACAGCTTTCAGGAAATATAAGAACTTAAATAAAATGGAACAGAAACAAAAGATTTGTTTTTACAAAATATTATACTGTTTTCAATGTATGTCGTGTTTTGAAAGATAAATTCAATTTGTAATTAATGGATTTCAGTGCGATTTTTATTAAGTCATTCTATATACGGTAGATTGTTGAATGCTAAACATACCATCTAATATAATATAAGGTTTTATTTAATATTTGTAACTAATAGAACATGTAAAGTTTGTTATTTCACAATTGAACATTTCTCTTCTCTATTTTTTGTCCGTTTGTTGGATTATATTAAAACGGCTGGACTGTTGTCCTTAAAATTTGGTGTAATGATTATTTATGGTCTACTTGAAATAGGAGCACTAATATTTTGATCTACATCCCCATCTTCAATCCTCAAAACTGACCTTCGACAGTGTGCACAGTCTTTTTTGAGAGATAGATAGCAAAGCTATAACAAGTACAGGGTGAATAGTATAATAATTTAAGTTCGTTGTAAATGTATTTAATTTTTGTTGTTGTTAGTCTTGTGACGTTACTTAATTCTAGATGACTGAAATCAAGATTGTCAATAATGTAATGCTACAGCGGCGTATGCGTATTATATATGTGATGTACGTCATTAACAATGATCTCAAGGGAGGGGGGGGACAAAATGGAGAAAAGGTGATTAGGAATATCGTGCTATGTAGAACAACGACATTGAATATGGACTGCTTGATTTTTGCAGTAGGAAATGTCATGTTAATGTTACGGATGAAAACCTTGAACTCTGAGAGTTTGGAAGAAGGTTACAAGGAGAAATTCATATCTATTTATGAAAAAAATCTGTAAGTGAACTTTAAAAACTGTTATGCAGCTGCCATGGTAACAAACGTGATTTGTTTATTTGAATTATTTGATGCAAATATATATTGATATTGTAATTTGATAAGAATTATTCCAACCGTCTTAGATTAAAGATGTTATTATCATATTAAGCAGAATATGTGATTATGTCATCTACGAATTCCTAAGTAAACACAGACAAAAACATCAATTATTGTAACCACCAACAATGATTATGTTAAATCAATGTAAATTTCACTATACAGTACATCTTTATACTGGTATTCGCTCTGCTTTTAATGATATCTGCTCTGTATTCATTAGTAACTGAGTAGACATCCATTGATATTATTTTTCGTTATTCGTTATAACAAAGCTTTAATGGATTTGCATTTTATCGCAAAATGAAAATTAAACATTGTCCTGATCGTATCCAGCATTCAATCAAATGAAATTTCAATAACTCAAATGGCAGTGAATCAAAATAGATATTTGCTTTAATTTAGACTGTATTATTATGCTTTTCGGTTATCAAATTGAATTTAAAATTTACCTATCTTTTAAATATTTAAACTACAATAATCTCAAAAATTCGTTTCAAGTCTAGACATAATAAATTTCCAAATGCTATCAATCGATTCTTTTCTCATTTTAATCTTGCATATGAATAAGAATGAGATGGATACTAATTTGTTTTATAAATAAGGGCTGGAAACAAAAATATTCATTTGTGTTTTAGTTGATAAAGAAATAGTAAATCAGCTCAGTTATTTTGTAGTTGGAGGAAGTGTGAGGAATTCAATTCGGAGAAAGAAGGACGGTTGACGATTATAGTAATCTTGAGCAGAGTTAAAGATCAGAAGTCAGCATCTTACTAAAATTATGGAAATGGGTCCAGCCGTTTTATCGTTATGCATCGACAAAGACAAACAAAGAAGAAAGATTTTAAGTACTGAGATGACGCATGCTCTGTCAATGATTCGGGAAGAAGTTACGTAAATGAAGATCCTTTGATGTTGATATGTAATACATCATTAGTAAAAACTATATAGTATCTTAAAACTATTTTTCTGAGAAAATTATATTAGAAGGTATACGAAGATTATTACTAAAACACTTAAAAATATATCTTAGGAAAGCTTACTGCACAAATACAAAAGCCTTCTATTTAAGGTCTCTGTAATGGCCGCTTTACACTCTCTTGAAAAGTTGCCTGAAACAGGCAAGTGGCTCGAAAATCTCCCCATTGCTCTAAATGAGCTCTAAATTCCGGCAGATGTTAGAAGCAAGTCGACACCAGCGCCCTTGGCGGCGAGAAAAAAATATTTAAAACTATCAATTGTTATCATATCAGTGATACGACAGTGTTATTTTCTCGCTGAAATCTGGATATTCTTTGCTCGTGGTTTAAATCCATGGCTTCATTTACCGTATTCTCTTCCTCCGTGTTTGTTTTTTTTTTTTTCCTTTTTCTTTAACACAGCCGTGAAATGAGTTGAGAATTATTAGTAAAACTAAGCTGCAAAAACAACTTGATCGTCGCTTCGACGACCGGCAGTTTTAATCGCGATCTAAACAAGGGCAAAACGCGATTTGCCACTCGCACATGTAAAGCGTCGGCATTTTCCCCAAGCTGAAACTGGCAAACGATAAGTTTTGAGCCGTTTTAGAAAGTTTTCGAGGGTGTGTAAAGGAGCCATAAGAGTTATCGCTATGATAGACACACTATCAATCTAGAAAAGCTTAAAGCTTACAATGCACACTGTAAACTTGCCAGTAAGTGCACTGAAGTCGTAAATTTGAACATAAAATTACTTAACGTGTAATTCTAAACTTCTAAGTTGTTTAGTAATAAATTATTATTTTTCTACAACAGCAATAACAACACAATAATAATTACACTTCATCCCACATCTAAAGGCAAGCATCTTTGTGAAGACTTATTTGACCTTATTCTGAAGATTTGCAAAAGATTTAGATGCAGAAGGAATGTTTGCATAATCTAGTTTGTTAAATGCTCACATTTCAAAATTAAAAATTGTTATTCAAAATTTGTAATATGAATATTCTCCGGTTTCATTAAAACACACACACCCAGAAAATTCTATGCAAAAGAGTTTGTTTAAGTCTTATACTTCTATTTAGAACTAATTATTATTTTAAAAGTCCTGTGTACTCACACTAGTACCAGTTCTATGCAAAAACAGACATTTTAAGAATAATACTTATAAAAACTTACTAGTTATCCACTAAAATCGATTCTAATCTATCCAAGATTATTAGCGAATCTGTCCATTTAGATAATGAAATATGTACCTTTTTATTAAGAAATATTAAAAACAACAACAAAAACTATATAAAAATATAGAAATACTGTAGAGTATTAGTTCTAATAAAGGTTATAAGCATTATTAAATAAATAACCTATTCTAATAACCATTCTTAATTCATGTATCTTGTTTGGTCCAAGATGTAAGATTAAAGAGTATCACTACACGGGATTAGATAATTTATAGCGTTTACATAATTCAAAATGCAGTAACTGAATTAAATATAAATGCGTAAGATGAAATTTTGTATGGACTTTAATTTTACTTATTGGCTCAATTATTAGTTCCCACTCAAAATAAGTGAACAGCTTATTACTGCTTTATTTTGTAACATTGTTGTTACATATCTTAACAATTTATTTTAAAATCTATTATTCAAAATCAACCTTAAAATACCAGATGATTATTGTAATATTTAGAAATAATAGCAGAAAAGTCTACTTGAATCCAACAGAATTAAGTTTAGGTGTGTTTCTTTTCACCTACGGACTACGACTTATATTTTCAGTTGGTCTTGAACTGAGATAAAATAAAGCTGCTGAAATTATAACACAAGATCTCCGGTAAACATTTCAAAGTGTTCTCTGTTTATTGACAATCAATGCATTTTTGTCAACTGTTGCAACGTAAAACCGATAGTGGTAATGTGCCATAGATACGTGCTGCTGAAGTAGGAGATATCCCTTTCGAGACTTGTCTTATGTCATCTTTAGCAAGAACTGACTGTGGGTTTTCTGTTGATTTGTTGAAACATTTGCACCCACACGAATCACAGACCGTTCAGGATATCGGAAATCGATGCCCAGTGACTACTAGTATCAAGGGAAGGTTTCTTTGTAGCCACTTAGTATTTCATAGTAATACTATTTATTAATTGCCCTGTTGTGTCAAGAAAAACTAAAAACAGTGAATAATAGAGCTCTTAGACATCTGGGATTCTTAGTGAAAGGAATTCATTATCTGTATTAAAATTAAAAAATAAAGAATTGGAACCAAAAATCAATTAAAATGAATTACTTAAGTATCACGGAAGTACATTTCAAATCTACATTCAATCGTATATGAAAAGTTTAATATTATCCGCTTTTTAAGCTAAATGACTTTATATTTCCTTTTTTTAATTATGTATTTGAGTAAAGAGATAGAGTTTTGACTTTAAAATAATATTATCCAAGTATTGTAGTTTCCAAGTAGTTGTAGAAATTAAAAACATATATATCAAATTAAAAAGATTAGTGTACAATGGCTGCTCAGTCAATATCGATTCTCTGACTACTCAATTGGAAGTAATGCTTCCAAACATAGCAAAGCTTTATGGTTTGCGTCTCAACTAATTGAAGGTAGACTTAAAACAGCACCGCTTTAAATTCATGTTATTATAAATCTTTATAATCTTTATAATCTTTTAACATGAACAAATAGAACAAATTGAGTTTTTCGTTTTTAAACTATCTTAAAATTTTTAAAAACATTTAATGCAAATAACATCCGTTTGTTTATGAACTCTCAATTAAAGTTTCTTACATTTTTGTAACATCAGTTTTTTATTTCTATTTCTTCTTTCCTACATCCTTTATTTAATGGAGTTAAATTTTACTCGAATCCTATTTCTGTCTTGATGTTCACTGTATTCAGGAGGAATGGTGAGCGCTCCAATCCGGCTGCAGTGTTTAAATGACGCACGGCAATTACATCTTGGATTACAGTCCGTGAAGCCATTCCTATGACAGCCTATCTTCCCTAGTTTAGCTGTAAAATGCTTTGATAGTATGTTGACAACATTGTGCAACCACATGTATTGCCAGACGTCATGCGGCAAGACTGTGTGTGTGGGGCTCAAGGCCTTCCATGTCCCCAGATCTCTCGCCAATCGAGTATATCTGGGATAGGCTGAGAAGGCAGTTGCAGCCAACACGGATTGTGATCGAACTAGCCCAACAATTGCAGAATATCTGTTAAAATTTGCCACAGGACAACATTAGACTCTATTTGACTCCATGCCACAAGGATATCGGCTTGTATCGCCATTATAGAAGGATTTACTACATATGAACACTTGTATGTGACCGTTAGGTAGCCACTGCTCTGTAATAAAAATACCCTTTGCAATGAAAATGTAATCATTTCCTTATTTTTATCTATTCAGTTCGTGTGAAAAGTCTCATAGCAATAGACACTTTCTTCGGTGTGTGTTATTTTTTTTATGTTTTGATATTTTATTTTATGATATTTTAAATATCCTCTATATTTTGAAAATACACACATTAATAATGTATTCGTTGTGTAACAACTTATAATTATTTTTTAATGTATCCATGATATTATCCTGATGAAGAATTAGTTAGAATTTAGAAAAAATTAAAAACAAAGAGTTAATTTATTTCAATAACGCGTGGAATTATTAATAAAGGAAGTTTTAATGTGAAAAAAAAATCCACGTTCTGAGAAAATGTGATTTCGCAATTTCTTTTCATTTGTAAAACTTTTTAATTTACTTTTTTTGTTAAGTAAAGAGATTAAATGAAAGAAGTGGAAGAAAGGAAGGGAAGTAGAAAGATCTGACCTTTCCAATCTACTCTGTGAGATTAAAATCAACTGGTGGATTCACTGACGAAGAAAGAATGGGATGCTGGCAATGTGGTTGTGATGGAGGGAATCAACTGGTTGAGAGAGGAAGGAAGAAAACAAAATCCTTGCACTTTAAGGAAGGAAGAATTTTATTTTTCGACTAAATTGAAAAGAAGCTCGAACAATACTCATATGACGGATGTATTTCCTTCATATATTTAAGAGTGCCATCAACGGGCCCATCATCTTCTTTTTCTTTTTTTTTTTTTTGATAATGCTAAGTTGATGAATAACGAAACTTGAAACAGAAAACCTGTTTAAAACCTATATATTTAGATTGAATACTTTTATAATGCCTCAACGTAATACTTTCCAGCTCATTACTTCAAAAGAGAATCATTCTCATCGTTGTAATCTAAAAAAATAGTTTTTTCAAGTGATAAAATTTATTACTTACTTTAATGCTTATTAAAAGTTTTTATTCATCTTGAATGAAAATTTTTAATATCTCAAACTTTGTCACATCAAACTGCCAAATTAATTTTTAAAAGAAGTTTCCATGGTTACAATAGATAAGGAAAAATACTGGCTGTAATATCGTGAATGTATCAATGTTAGATTTTGTTTCCCATTTGAATTTTGATCTACATTTCTGTTATTATGGAGTTTTTACTAAAATTTCGTTTTTCATTTTATAACTGTTCAGTATTCATTACAGTAGACTTCCTGTTATTCGGTTTCGCTCTAATGGGCCGCCGCTTTATCCGGTCACGATTTCCAGAGGTTGAATCATACTTCTCTTAAATAACGGAAATCTGTATATTGACGATGCTTCTTGCTTTATTTCAGTTCGGTATAGAATATTTAAATGGTTGTCTCCAATTGTTTGATCGGAATCCTTTGTTAGCGTACGTATATGATATTTTTAAATAATATAAGTTGCCTTACGTTCAGTTTTCTTATTATTAAAAAAAAATTACCAAACACATGAATAAGTATTTTTTTATTCAATTTATAACTCTGAAATGGTATTTTGAATGTGTTTTCAGATTAATCGCTCAAAATTAATCTACTACACTTAGAAGATGATCCCTGTGAACTCTATTACAATTTTTTTTTCCTTTTTTTTGTAAATCAACTAAACGCATTTACAATGAAAATCAAAATGTTTTTAAATCTCTTCGGTTTAAAGCCTTTCTCTGATGATCAGAATGGGTGTAAAAAAAAAACTGAAGTTAGAATTTAGATGTAGATATCTTTTAGGATAACTAAGTGAAACTAAGATGCTGTGCATAAATAATGAATGAACAAGTTTTCATAAAAACCTTTATTTTTGCCATCTCACAAGCATTCGGAAAAAGATGAAGATTCTAAGTGAGATCGTATGAAAACATATTCTCAGATATTACAACATTCTGAAATTATTTCATAGAATGGCGGACTTTTCGAGGCAAATGATTTACTTCTATAAAAAGCGTATATACGCCACATTTGTTGCGTTTAAGGCTAAATCCTGTAAGGCAAAGCAATGAATCGAGATTCAGAAGTGCATTTTGGATGGAACTCTCCACTTTTCATATAATTTCGTAAGGAAAGAAGGCAATTTCATCGACGGCGCAAGAAATGCATTTGAGGATGAGCGATTGATCTCTTAAAACGACGGAACCTCTGGCAATTCTTATGCTGTAATAAAACGAAGAAGAACATCCATTTTGAAATAAGTTGATACGGATAGCATTTACGAAAGTTGAGGTAGAAGAAGAAATCTAATACATACACTACTCTGGTCCTTTTTTTTATAGTGAAATAATTATTGAATTGAGTCTTAAATTATAGATATAAAAATGAATATATCTTTCTTTCTTTCTTTGTCTGTCCTTTATACACTCTTAGGCCCTTTGACCTATCTGGACCAAACTTTGCAGAATTACTCTTTAGGACCCTGCGCAAAAGATAGGCTACCTTAGAACCCGGACCCACCCCCCAAAAGGGGTTGAAAAGGGGTAAAAGCCCTGAAAAATCCAATATCCACCTGGTGTTGAAAATAAGAACTACACAAATATTGTATAAAGTGAAAAATTCGCTCTCCTATGGGGGGCAGGTACACCATACTTGGGTGGGAAGAAGCCAACACAAAGGCTGAAGTGTCCCACCCCCGACCGACACCGGGACCTTATATTTAGGGCCCCTTCTCGGGCCCCCCAAGTCAATTGCAAAAAAGGGAAAAATTCGCTCTCCTATTTGGGGCAGGGACACCACACTTGGGTGGGAGGAAGCCAACACAAAGGCTGAAGTGTCCCACCCCCGATCGACATCGGGACCTTATATTTAGGGCCCCTTCTCGGGGCCCCTAAGTCAATTGGAAAAAGAGAAAAATTCGCTCTCCTATAGGGGACAGGTCCACCACACTTGGGTGGGGATGGCGACACAAGGGCCTAAGTGTCCCACCCCCGATCGACACTGGGACCTTATATTTACGGCCCCTTCTCACGAGCCCTTTCTGTCTTTGAGTGGCATTGCAACGCATGCCGGGTACAGCTAGTCCTTTATAAAAGTTAGAGGAAAGATTGTACGTGATGTCAAAAAATGCCTTAGATATTCAACTTATTGTTGAATTCTTGTTGTTAAATATAACTTATTTTGGAAATATGTAATTATAGTGTCATTCAAACGTGAATTCCTTATATTTTTGCCATTGTCATTATAAAAATAAACTGTTTCTGAAGGTAAAGATATATTTGCTAAAAAACAAAACAAAATAAAAAACTCGTCTTACAAAAATTGATTTTTTTTTTAACTGCAGATATGTGTCTGCTATCATGAGGGCCTGGATTTTCCTGACATATACTTTTTTGGGTGAACTTTAATTCCATTTTTAAGGGAACGCAAACATTTTCAAAATAATATGATTAAAAATTAAGTGTTTTATTTTTTTTGCGTATAAAAATATTTTTTCTTTTTTCAGTTTTAAGAGCATATTTTGATAAATAAAGATCTATTTATGAGCATAAAAGAGCACATCTTTTAAAAAAAATTAGGGATATTTAAAAAAAAAATGAAAGTTATGAGCCGGTCTTGCCTTTTGATTGTATAGATAAAATTTTGGCATATTTTTTTTGGTTTTTAAGACATAAGTGCATTCACATATATTTCTAGTATTTTAAGAAATCTATTTTTAGGATCAGACTGATTTAATGAGGTTCACTTCTGCTATCTAAATTACTAAGTCAGTCCAAAAGCAAGAATAGTTTTAAATTTAACAAAATATTCGATTACAATTTCACCTGACATTTGTAATCGATTGGAGGGATTTCGAAATGAACATTAATCCACAGAACAAAGGAAATATCCTGTAAATATCAGACGTAACAAAGTTAATCACTACAATCTACAAGCAATTTTTTTTTGAAAATCCATACAGGTAGTCTGCACAGAAAACACAAAGTACACAAGTGTAATCGTTATCCCAGATTACGAGCTTAAGTCCAGAGCTATACTGGCGACAATTTCCACTGGATTTTCATGAATGGACGCGCTTTTTCCTGAATTCTGATTGACAATTCCAGAGTATCCTGTAACACATGTATGGTACTTACATCTAAAACTATCAAATAACAATTTAGCTTCTGATAAACTATACAGACTTTCACATATTACGTGTTTTAAATTGGAATATAAATTCACTGTTTTCAAGGTGACCTCGTAAAATCTCTTTTGCTTTGGTGTAGGTTCTGCGGTTTACTAATATGTTATTTTTGTGTAGTAAATCTTTCCTTTGGCGCCAGAATTCTTGGGGAGACTTAAGCATTTTGTTCTCCCGCATCCTCTGAACATGATCCCACGCGTGACATTCCCTACAACTTTATCCGACTTAATATGGGATTACTCAGGCAGAGGCAATCACTCGATCCCCGAAATAATCCTATTAACTGAGATGGCGGCGCAAAGTGGAAATTTCTTTATATCAAAGTCTTCTAATGACATTGCAATATCTTGAAATGCATAAAAAACAAAATTTTGTGAGCTTCTTCAAATATTAGACCAGAAAGGAACTCATATGTTTGGCATTAACAGAATTCATTTCTCAGTTTGGATGTGGAAACGTTAGTGTGGTCCTACAAAGTTATTGGATCCTTTTAGGTCACAACAAAAACTTCTGGTAACTTCTTCCATGAGACTAAGCATACGTTGTTGTTCTTTAAAACTTCAAGACTTTTTTTATATATTTGCATGGTGAGCCCAAATTCCTTACGTAAGAGAATATTGAAAAGTATTCATAAGGTGCTGGACTTTCCTGGTCATCAGGGCCGGACGAAGATGCTTTTGCGACCCGGGCAGAGGATGTCGGCAACCCTTTAATGCAATAGCCACAGAAAAATTAGTGTAGCGTCTAGTTGGTTACGTCTATATAAACGTATGTTAACCACTTGATATTTAGATTGCTTTAATAATATCTTGGCCAAATTAATTTGTTGGCAAACCCTGAATTTGGGGAACTAAAAAGCCTAGCGCCCCGGGCGGCCGCCCATGTAACGAGACCCTTCATCCGGCGCCGATGGGCATCACTTCTTAGTGATTCAAATTATTATTGTAGTTGAATCTTAAGAAGTCATGTCGACTTCGTTTCATTTAGAAGTCACTAACCGGGTAAAGAAATAGAGGCAATGACAAAGAGTTATCACTTGCACTGATTCAGATAGTTAGTGTCAAATATTTAGATGAGTTTATTGTTGCTTTTGTTTTTTGTTTACATTTTACAGTTAAATTCTTGATTTCTCAAAATGGAAGGCTGGAGATCTCAAAAATAAAATTGCAGTTTATTCGTTTTCTTCCATGTAAGCCATTTAATTATAGCATCTACTACTCTAGTAGTTGAAGTCCTGAATCGTTAACATAGATGAATCTGACTGATAAGCCTTGAGGAAAAAAAAAAA